>CM035427.1:116023941-116068941 GCA_020310875.1 Ceratopteris richardii
TTCTTCCATACTATGCTTCATAAGGAGTCATACCTTGAATTGATTTGGATGGTAGTCTATTGACAAGGTACATGGTAGCTGAAATAGCCTCTGTCCATAGATAATGTGGCAATCTCTTCTCTTGAAGCATTGTTATGGTTGATCCAACCAATGCCTTGTTTCTTCTCTCTGCAACTCCATTCAATTGAGGAGAGTTCTAGTAGTCACTTCCCTCTTGATACCTTTATCCTACAAGAACTCATCAAACTCTTTGGAGAAGTATTCTCCCCCTCCATCAGATCTGAGTTTCTTGAGTGATCTACCTATATGGTTCTCCACATGTGCTAGATATTTTTTAAAGCAATCAAACACTCCATTCTTACTCTTGATAAAGTATGGAATAGTCCATCTACTATGGTCATCAATAAATGAGACATAATACCTTGATCCTACCAATGAAGTTTCTTGGCTTGGCCCCCATACATTTGTATGTACTAGGTCCAATAAGTTGTTGTGGATGTAGCCTTTTGGTTGAATGGTTGTCTTTGTGCCTTCCCAATCTGACATGCATAATATTTTTTGATCAAGTGTTGCTTTCATATGTTTGTCAATCCAAGAACACTTTGATCCCTGCATATATCCTTTAAGGTTCTTTCATTCACATGAGCTACCCTCTTATGACATATTTCAAGCTCACTTAGGGTTTGAGACCCAAAGGTGAATAGAGCTATATTTTTTGTTTCTCCTACTTCAAAAGTAAAGAGCCTACCACGCTTCTCATCTCTGGCTACCTTTGTGAAGCCTTGACATGGATCCTCCATAAAAGCTCCATGTTGGGTGAACCTAACTTGCAAACCTTTCTCAACTATTTGGCCTACACTTATTAGGTTTTTTGTAATATTGGTAACATAGAGTACGTTACTGTGAATATTTTTCCTACCATTGGAAGCTTCAACATTACCAATCTTCTCCAAACTATGCTTTGTGTCATCCCCTATTTGAAATTCATGTCTATGCCTTGAAAGTTAGTTTTGGAAAAATTCTTCATAAACACTTTGATGTAATGACGAATTAATACTCATATGTATATATATATACTCATCTATAGTCATGACATAGATAAGAGATGAAGTAGAGATGAGAAGATAGTTAATAGAATTCATGTTCTTTACTGATAGATGGGCAAGGAGTTTTCTCTAGAGATTAGCGAGGAGCCTGTCCTAGAATTCTCTTAACCTGATCATGTGGATCAAGAAATCTTTTGTACACATCTAAATCAGAAGCTAATCAAGCTATGATCAAAGTTTGATGATCTAACTCTCTCCAGGTTGTGTGTATGACAAGTAGGAACATTCATATGTATAAGTTTGCAAGTGAAGGTCTCAGAATCATGCATTTTGCTACTCAAAGATTTGGTTGGATCTCAGTTTTCAGTGTAAAGTTTTTAACGTTTGAGCATTCAAAGTTTAAGCTAGAAGATAAGGAAGCTTTGGCCAAAAGCATTTAGCAAAAAAAGGTTATATTTTGAGAGAAATCAGCTTATGAAGTTGACCATGTCAAAGTCACCATTTTAGGAAGGTAGTTTCTGACATATATTTGATCTAAGTGATCAAATTAAAGATCTTATGGTTGTTTTGAAGAACTAATGATCATTATGATTGTCAAAAGGTAGTACGAATGTGTATGCATCATTTGAATGATTAAAATTGAAGTTATGTGCAGATATTGAAGTCTTTTTCTGAAGCAGACTTGTTGAAGTTGAAGAAAGCTTCATACAGTGAAGTATTTCTCAATGTTACAAGGATGAAGGATATTGCAGATAGTTTGGGAGCAGTAGATGAAGACATTGAAGAAGACAAGTTGATAAGGCAAATACTCACAGGTCTAAGAGGAGATGAAAAGTGGAAGCCTTTTATATTGTCTACATAATTATCATTAGATCATTTTACTCTTGATCATAATCAATTGCTAGGACATATGCTAACATTTGAGTAGAACATTAAAGGAGAGAATGACAGAAGCTCAAGTCAAGTAATGTATTCAAAAGACAACAAGAAAAATGCTAAAGGCAAGCAATCAAATGATGAAGAATGATATTCAAGTCAAGTGAACTTCACAAAAGGAAAGATGAATTTCAAAGGTAAAGGTAGAGGAGGTAAGAGTAAAGAAAATGCTAAAGCTTGTTGGATTTGTGAAAGAACAAATCATTTGGCAAATGATTGCTGGTATAATAATCAAAATGGTGGAAGTTATAATCAAAATTTCAATCCAAGAGGAAGAGGAGGCAGAAATCAAAGAGCTAATTCTAGAGGAAGAGGTGGTAGGACTTCATTTGCTAGAGGAGGTGGAAGGACTTTCCAAACTCAGTCCTAAAACAACACTTATTACAATTATGCTTCAAATCAGAAAGAAGATTTGACTCTCATCTTGAATGCAACACATGAAGCAATTAATGAAGATCAAATTGTGTTTTATATTTTATCACGATGTAGCAATCATATGAGTGGCAATATTTCCTTAATGAGTGATATGGAAACTAGAGTGAATGGACATATAAGTTCAAACAGGAGATAACACCAAACTCAAAGTTGAAAGAATTGGATCAGTGAAGACAAAGAGTGGAAGCACACTTCTAAGCAAGGTACTTTATGTTCCAAGAATTCGTAAAAATCTGATAAGTGTAGGGCAAATTGTTGAGAAGGGATATGAATTCAGATTTACAAATGATGGTGTTTATATTGAAGATCCAAGTCAAGGATATAGAAGCATTGTTATAGGGAAAAAAGAAGGAAGGTTATTCACTCTCAAAGTCCAAGGTAATGTGGGACATGCATTATTCACTTATGGAAGTCAAAAGATGACTGAATTGGACATATGGCATAAGAGGTTCGGACATTTCAATGAAAGAGGGATAAAAGAAATGACAAAGAATGGTGCAGTGCTTGGTCTACCAAATATTGAAGTTCAACATATGATATACAAATGCGAGGCTTGTCAACTAGGTAAAGCTCACAAGAAATCATACAACAAGGAAGGATACAAGTATTCAAATATTCTTGAATTGGTTCATGCAGATGTGTGGGGTCCTTCAAAGGACTATAGCATAAATGGATCAAGGTATTATGTGTTGTTTGTTGATGATGCAACAAGGTGGATAAATCTACATATAATCAAGGATAAATATGAAGTGCTTGAGACATTTAAACACTATCATGCTTATGCAGAAAGAATTACAAGACAAAACCTTACGAGATTGAGATGAGATGGAGGGGGAGAATATTTTTCTAAGGAATTTGATGGTTATATGTGGAATGAAGGTATAAAAAGAGATGTGACCTATAGGTACTCCCCACAACAAAATGGAGTTGCAGAAAGAAGAAATAGAACTCTTGTAGAGTTTGCAAGATCAATGATGAAGGATAAGAATTATGCTAATTACATGTGGGCAGAAGCAATTAATATTGCAGCTTATCTTGTGAATAGGTTGCCTTGCGAAGATTTGGAAGGAATGAATCCTTATGAAGCATGGTGGGGTAAGAAACCTACTCTTGATCATTGCAAAATATTTGGATGTTTGGCATATGCTTATGTTCCACCTCAATTGAGACATAAGCTAGAACCCAAGGTAGAAAGGTATGTATTCATTAGGTTTGATGATAGACAAATGGGATACAAGTTGTGGAGTCCATCCACAAAACAATTTCTTGTTTCAAGAGATGTCACATTTGATGAGCAAAGCACATGGTTTATAGGACCAAACAATGTGTGCATAGATCTTGAAGAAATCAAAAGGAAAGGAAAGTCAAAGATGAAGGTATATGAAGAAGATAATGATGATGATGTTTGCAGAAATGAAATGCAAGATAATGATGAAGATAGGCCAAGGTTTGATCGAGAAAAAAATGAAGCAAAGACTCCAAGGAGTGTAGATATTAGAAGGTCATCAAGAGAAATAAAGCAACCTATCAAGTATAGTTATGATACTTCTTTCTTAATAACCAAAGATTATGCCTACATTGTGAAGACAGATGAAGATCCATCAACATATGTTGAAGCTAAAGGAAAAAAAAATTGGGAAAAAGCAATGCAAGAAGAGTGTGATGCTCTACTTGAAACTGAAACATGGGAATTGGTGTCAAGACCAAGGAATCAGAAGGTAATTGGATGCAAGTGGGTGTATAAGACAAAGAGGTTTGTAGATGGAAAAGTGTCTAGATACAAGGCTAGACTTGTGGTGAAAGGATATGCCCAAACACATGGAGTGGATTATGATGAAACCTTTAGTCTAGTTTCCAAGATGTCTACAATTAGAACTCTAATTTCTATTGCTACATGTAAAGGTTGGAAGCTATCTCAATAAGATGTAAAGAATGCATTTTTAAATGGATATATTGTAGATGAGGTGTACATGGAGCAACCAGAGGGTTTTAAAGAATCAAATGGATGAGATTATGTTTGTAAGCTCAAGAGAGCTTTGTATGGCTTCAAGCAAGCTCAAAGGGCATGGAATTATAGACTTGTCAAGTTCTTGAATGAACTTGGATACCAAGCTTCAAAGGCAGATAGTAGTTTGCTAGTGAAAGCAAGTGAAAATGGATACATTTATGTTTGCATTTATGTCAATGACATTATTGTCACAAGTATATATGCTCAAGGAATCAACGAGCTCAAGAAGAAAATGGAAAAGGTATTCAAGATAAGTGATTTGGGAAATTTGTCTTATTTTTTAGGAATAAAGATTATGTATATGTTCACAAGAAAGATATTTGAAGAATCTTGTGATGAAGTTTAATCTGGAGAATTGTAAGCTTGCAACCACACCTTTGGAAGTGAATCACAAATTGAGTAGGTATGGAGGAGAATATTTCAAGGATACGAAGACATATCAAAGTTTGGTAGGTAGTCTAATCTATGCTACCTTGACAAGACCAGATCTTTCATATGCAATTGGTGTCTTATCAAAATTTATGCATTGCCCAAAGAAAACTCATTGGATTGCAGAACAAAGAGTGCTAAGATATATCAAAGGGACTCTAAATGAAGGATTGTATTATGGATTCACTTCTAATACTAGAATTAAAGTGTTTGGTGATGAGAATTGGGCAAGTAATTAATTCAGATGATAGAAGATCTACTCATGGTTACCTGTGTTATGTTGGAGATAAGCTAATTTCTTGGTGTTCAAAGAAGCAACATACAATTGCTTTGTCTGCTTTGCCATCTATAGAAGTTGAGTACAAAGGAATGGTGGACGTTGCAAAAGAAGTAATTTGGTTGAAGACTTTCTTGAGAAGTCTTAGAATTGATCAGAGTACCCTTATCATATTTGTAGATAACATGAGTTCATTGTATTTAGAAACTAGTCTTGTTTTCCATGCCAGAAACAAACACATAGAGATTCAGTATCATTTATTAAGAGAAAAGGTGCTTGATAAAGAAATTGAACTCATGTATACACCAACAAAAGAGCAAGTGGCAGATATGCTAACAAAAAGTTTGGATGGACCCAAGTTACAAAGGTTTAAAGAGATGTCAGGCATAAAGAAGATGCAATTAATAATAACTGATGATTCAGAGGGAGCTATTGGAGCAAGAAAATCACCAATTGATGATTACATGAAGCTAAGGAGTGAAGAAATGAAGAAAAGAGTTAAGCTTAAAGCATGAAGTCAAGTGAAGATTTATGAAGAGATGTTCTACATACTTATGTACATTAGTTTAGGAAAAATACTTCATAAACACTTTGATGTTATGATGAATTCATACTCATATGTATACATATACTCATGTATATTCATGATAGAGATAAGAGATGAAGTAGAGATGAGAAGATAGTTAATAGAATTCAAGTTCTTTAGTGATAGATGTGCAGGGAGTTTTCTCTAGATATTAGCAACAAGTCTATCCTAGAATTCTCTTAACCTGATCATGTGGATCAGGAAATCTTTTGTACACATCTCAATTAGAAGCTTATCAAGCTATGATCAATGTTCGATGATCTATTTCTCTTCAGGTTGTGTGCATGACAAGTAGGAACATTCATATGTAGAAGTCTGCAAGTGAAGGTCTCAGAATCGCGCATTTTGCTGCTCAAATATTACATTGGATCTCAGTGCCCAGTGTAAAGTTTTTTATATTTGAGCATTCAAAATTTAAGTTAGAAGATAGGGAAGCTTTGGCTAAAAGCATTTAGCAAAATAGGTTATATTTTGAGAGAAATCAGCTTATGATGTTGACCATGTCAAAGTTGCCATTTTAGGAAGGTAGTTTCTGACATATATTTGATCTAAGTGATCAAATTAAAGATATTATGGTTCTTTTGAAGAACTAGTGATCATTATGATTGTGCAAAGGTAGTACAACTGTGTATGCATCATTTGAATGGTTAAACTTGAAGTTATGTGCAGAGATTGAAGTCTATTTCTGAAGCAGACTTGTTGAAGTTGAAGAAAGCTTCATAGAGTGAAGTATTTTTCAATGAATTTGAAATTTAATGTAAAGTTTGGTTTATTCTTGATATAGAGGAGTTCTTAAATCAAGATAGATCAACTATTTGGAGACTTAAAAGTCTCCAGCATAACATGGACCTTGTAATCTTGTTGTTAGTGCAATAAAACCCAATCGGTACTTTGGAACATCAACAAGAATAAGTTGATGCAAAAGAGATAACTTGCACCTTGACTAGCTCACAAAAACCTTCTAAAAATGGATGGAAATTATGACCTCAAACACTAGGAGCAGCCAACACAATTACAATTGGAAACATTCCTTTTAAGGGAGTGTGATGATGGAGAGTGTTAATCTCCAAAAGAACAAGCTACTCTTGAATCTAGAACACCTCTATATCAAGATTAACTCAAAACCATCACCAATTTGGAGTATTAATGATCAATTATAAAGATTTTGATAAAACTCTGAAGAAGATGATTCTACAGAAAGTCTATTGCACATATCTCTCTCATTGACTTATCAAATGTGTAAAGTTTTTTATGAAACTTTGCACAAGGTGTCGCCTATAGTTTGTGCACCTCATCCAAGTTAAATCATTCCAAAAGATTCAGTAAATCTTGAGAAATGAACTCAACAAGTCACCTATGTCTAAAACTGCTCTTCTGAAAAATCGATTCAGACACCTGTAACTTCTAACACTTGGTTCTCTCAACACTGTGGAAGGAGAACTGACCAAAACATTAGCATCGAATTTTGCGCCTATTTCAGGAAACAGTGAATACTTCTTCACATATGAATGTTCCTACTCATAATTCTCACAACCTCTCAAACTTTAACCATAGACTCATTAACTATGGACTTAGACATCTACAAAAGGATTCTTGAAATGATCAAGCACAGAAGGAGAATACACAGAAAGATCGGGTGCAACATTTTTCATTTATGAGAAATTTTACATCTGAGTAAAATTTACAAAAAGTCTATTGACATCTAATTCTCTTCAAAACTTATTCTAACACATTCTCTCATATTTGCCCCGACATTGTCTTTGTATATATAGACAAATATTTACAAGCTCATGACCATTCAAAAGTATATGATGAACTGACTCTAAAATAATGTACATATGTATACACATCTTTATCTCCTAGATATGTACTTCCTTCATACTTCATGACTTGGTCTTTTCTTCAGTCCTTGGCTTCAATTCTTCACCCAAAACTTCAATTGTTGATTGCCCTGCACCAACAACTCCCCCTCAATCATCAATTGAGGTTTTCTCTATCTTCTTTATGCCTGCCATGTCTTTGAATCTCTGTAGCTTTGGTCCATTAGTGAACCTAACTTCATAACCTTTTTCAACAATTTGTCCTACACTTATCAAATTCTTAGGAACTGTAGGAACATACAAAACCTTACTCAAGAGAGTACTACCATCCTTGGCCTTCACTTATCCAATTGACTTCACATTGTGCTTTGTATTGTCACCTGTTTGAACTACATGATTAGTTACCTTATTTTCCAAATCAATCATCAAAGCTATGTTACCACTCAGGTGATTGCTACATCCTGAATCAATGTAGAAGACTCTTTGATCTTCACTTTGCCTTTCACAAGTTGCATTCATTATCAATGTTGAATCCTCCTTCTGATCTGAAGCATAATTGTAGTAGGTATTGTTGTATTGTTGACTTTGGAATCCTCTACCTGCATTTCTTCCAAAGTAACCTCTACAGCCTCTACCTCTGAAATTACCTCTTTGATTTCTACCACCTCTTCCTCTTGAATTAAAGTTCTGATTATATCCACCATTACTCTGAGTATTATGCCAACAATCATTAGCTAAGTGATTTGTCTTACCACAAATCCAACAAGCTTTGACTCCATCTTTATTACTCCTGCCTCTTCCTCTACCTTTACCACCTCCTCTTCCTCTTAGGAAGTTAGCTTGGCTAGTTGTACCTTCATCCTCATTTGCTTGTTGCTTTCCTTGGATATTCTTCTTCTTATCCTTTGAATACATTGCATGACTTGTACTCTTATCACCTTCACCTTTGACATCCTGCTCAAAGGTTAACATATGTCCTAGCAACTGATTTAAGTCAGGAGTAAAATGATCAAGTGATAATTCAGTAGACAAAATGAATGGCTTCCATTTGTCATCACCTCTCAAACCTGTGAGGATTTGCCTTACCAATTTATCCTCCTCAATGTCTTCATCAACTGCTCCTAATGCATCTGCAATGTCCTTCATCCTTGTTACATAGTCTGAGATGGATTGAGAGGCCTTCTTCTTGAAAGTGGTAAATTCTGCCCACAAGGATGCCTTCCTTGACTTTGTGGTGTTTTGAAAATGCTCCTCCAAAGCATTCCATATATCACTTGCACTTTCAAGACCTCTAATGTGAGGTAGCAAGTAGTCATTGACTGCCATATAGATAATGCTCCTAGCTTGAGCATCTTTCTTCATCCTATTCTTCAATTCTGATAATTCCTCCCTAGTTGGAACACTAGGATCTCTGAACTGAGGCTTTTCTTCTTCACCTGTAATATAAGCTATCAAGTCTTTGCTCATAAGGTGAGCTTCCATCCTCATTCACCATGCTGGATAGTTCTCTCTATCCAACTTCTCTATCTGAAGAGAATCTCCCATCCTTTCTTCACTTGTATATTGAATTCTTCAAACTTTATGACTAATAGATGTACCTTTACTTTGAATAATGTTCCTTTTGTCTTCCTTGATGTCCTATGGCCTCCTTCTCAAGCTTTGCTCTCAAGCTTTCATCTTTTGAACCTTCAGATGTTGAATTCTTTATGACTGCAGCAATTGGAATCCTCCTTTCTTCAATTCTGATGCTTTTTGCTCTCATACCACTGATGGAGAGTGTTAATCTCCAAAAGAACAAGCTAATCTTGAATTTAGAACACCTCTATATCAAGAGTAACTCAAAACCATTACCAATTTGGAGGATTAATGATCAATTATAAAGATTTTGATAAAACTCTAAAGAAGATGATTCTACAGAAAGTCTGCTGCACATATCTCTCTCATTGACTTATCAAATGTGTAAAGTTTTTTATGAAACTTTGCACAAAGTGTCGACTATAGTTTGCGCACCTCCTCCAAGTTAAATCATTCCAAAAGATTCAGTAAATCTTGAGAAATGAACTCAACAAGTCACCTATGTCTAAAACTGCTCTTCTGAAAAATCGATTCAGAAACCTGTAACTTCTAACACTTGGTTCTCTCAATGTAGAACCCATTTATACAAATGCTTTTGGTCATAGGTAGCTTACCTTCCAAATTAAAGATTGAGTCCTTGCTTGCTCAAAACTTTACACTGTGGAAGGAGAACTGACCAAAACATTAGCATCGAATTTTGCACCTGTTTCAGTAAACAATGAATACTTCTTCACATATGAATGTTCCTACTCATAATTCTCAGAGCCTGTTTACAATTATGATCTCAAACTTTAACCATAGACTCATTAACTATGGACTTAGACATCTACAAAAGGACTCTTGAAATAATCAAGCACAGAAGGAGAATACACAAAAAGATCGGGTGCAACATTTTTCATTTTTGAGAAATTTTACATCTGAGTAATGAGAGAGATTCTACTCACTTATAAAAAGTCTATTGACATCTAATTCTCTTCAAAACTTATTCTAACACATTCTCTCATATTTGCCCCGACATTTTCTTTGTATATATAAGCAAATATTTACAAGCTCATGACCATTCAAAAGTATATGATGAACTGACTCTAAAATAATGTACATATGTGTACACATCTTTATCTCCTGGATATGTACTTCATACTTCATGACTTGGTCTTTTCTTCAGTCCTTGGTTTCAATTCTTCACCCAAAACTTCAATTGTTGATTGCCGTGCACCAACATGTGAGACATAGGTTTGTCTTGCTTAAATGCATAAAAGCCATAATTCATATCAATTAATTAAGGAGCAATATCCTTAACATTGATTATATGTCATCTTGCTTTTTTAGGGATGTGCAAACAATCACCATGAGACTATAAAACTCATATTTCTCTAGCACTACTAACCTAAATGACTTGAAAATTTGTATACATAAGGTAGAGAGTTATACCTTTCTAATCTATGCTTAAACACTTGATTTAGAGCTTTGTAGAGAGCAACAATATTTGCAATGAGTCTAAGGATGAAGGAGTAGAGAATAGAAGTGGCACCAAGCAATGATCAACAAGTATATGTATTGCTTTAAATAAAAAATCTACTTAATGTACAAATGTTTTGGAGTCTTTATATAGATCCTTGAGGATATGACCACGAATTTTATTCATGAATTTGAATTCAAAATTAGGCAAGTTTTGTAGTTTAGATTGATTGGAATCTTTTCCTACAATCTAGGAAAATAGAAAGTTGGAAGTCATATCTACTTCTTGAATGATTGATTGAGAATCAATCTCAACCACTTCTAAATCGTGGCTTTTAGGCATTTTAATCTTTCCTTTTACAAAGCTAAATACCTTGGACCTTACGAGTAATGATCATAAGTGATTAACCAATTAATACAAAGAAATAATGTGCACATAAGTGCTATACTTCAAGGTACATATATGGCACCATTCAAATGATAAATTTGATGAAGATCATATCAACCTCAAGCATAATGAAACCTTGAGGTTCCAATAGCTCCCCCTCAAGCTAAAGTATGCTTTGTTGGAGTTAGATGTCTGTGAAAGCACGCGAACAACACAAGGAAGAAGAAGAAGAAGCTTGGAGCAAAACACACAATATTGAATGTATTACCACTAGAATGTACAAAGATAAGTAGCCCGTTAGGACAATAGGCGTATATATAAGCGGGGGGGGGGGGGGGGGGAACCTCCTAAAGAGGGAAAAAAGTACTATGGTGGTCCTAGTGTGTTCACACACATCACTACCTAAATATATCAACAAATCCCCTTGGGAGTGATGCGGTGAACGAGCCAAGCTATGTGGAAATCACTCCACAAAAGGAAGTAAGCCCAAAGCTTTACGAAAAGCTTCAAACTTCTCCCTAGGCAGAGCCTTCGTGAAAAGGTCTGCAATGTTCTCTTGTGTGGGCACATATGCCAAGCTGATCTCCCCAGCAGAGAACCTCTCCCTGACATAATGTTAATGCACCTCAATGTGCTTAGTGCGAGCATGGAACACAGGGTTCCTTACAACTTCCAATGCACTGTGACTATCAGTGAAGATGGTGGTGGCAGAAGAGTGACCAACACCCAAATCAGCCATAAGGCATCTGAGCCACACACACTCAATAGTCGCTATAAAGTTGCCCCATACTCAGCTTCAAAACTGGAAGTGGCCACAATAGGCTGCTTCTTGCTCAACCAAGATATGCATGAGTTACCAAGCATGAAGCAAAAACCACTAGTGGATACATGAGTGTCATAGCAACCAGCCCAATTAGAGTCAGAAAAATCATAAAAATTTGGCGGTAGTGATCCCCCCTATGGATAAAACAAACCAAGTAGCCGGGTAGTGACTATTCTTAAAACCATATGCAATCAGATAGGCATGTATCTTTTCATACCAAGCACATGGTGCTTGCTTTAAACCATATAATGCCTTCTTTAACCTGCACACCTAGTTTTCATGCCCTTTTTGCACAAAGCCACGGGGCTAGAAAACATACACTTCTTCATGCAAGTCACCATTCTGAAATGTCGTTTTAATGCCCAACTGATGTACATTCCAACCATGATGAGTTGCAAGTGCATAGATGCTATGAACAATAGTCATATGGCAAATAGGAGCAAAGGTTTCATCAAAATCAATGCCTTTTTCCTGTGCATAACCCTTTGCAACAAGCTTAGCCTTATATCTATCAACTGTACCATCAGGCTTACTCTTCAGCTTGTATACCCACTTAGTACCAATGGCCTTCTTGCCAGGAGGCAAGTCACATAAAGACCATGTACCATTCTTCATTATAGCATCATATTCAGATTGCATAACAACCATCCAATTTTTTGAATTTTGTGCTTCATCAAATGAAACAGGCTCATTCTCATCACAGAGATTAGATGCAGCCATAGCATAGCAATCTAATGCAAAAGATGCACTATCAGAGCCTGAACGAGTACGATATGACAGTGGTGTATCTAATTTAGTGTCACACAAAGTCTGCACCAGCCATTTTGGCATAGTTTTTGCCTCCTCAATATGAGTTCTCTCATCAACAAGTGCATCATGTAAATCTGCAATAGAAATGGGATGATCTACATCATCACATGAAACCTGCAAAGGTTGACAAGTTGCCTCATTAGGACCAACACTAGACTATCCATCAAATAATTTTTTGTGATGTTGTTCAGGCACTTATGCATATGCCAGACAACCAAAAACATGTAGATGAGCAATAGATGGCTTGCGATCATGCCAAGCCTCATATGGAGTGATAGATTGTAGTATTTTAGTAGGACACATGTTAAGTACATATGTTGCACACATAATAGCCTCAAGCCAGAAACTATGTGGTAAGGCTTGACTCTTGACCATACACCTCGCCATCTCCATGAGTGACCTATTCTTCTGTTCAACAACTCCATTTTGTTGAGGTGTATACGGCACTATACACTGGTGTTTTATCCCATGTTCAACCATAAATGCATTAAAATCAGAAGACATATATCCCCCCCCAATCAGAATGGAGGGTGCCCATTTTACATGCAGACATATTTTCAGCCAAAACCAAAAACTATTTGAAGCACATAAACAATTCGGAATTTGCTTTCAATGGATATACCCATGCATGCCTGGAAAAGTCATCAATGAAAGTCACGAAGTAGAGATAATTTCCAAAAGAGGGTGTCTGTATAGGACCATAGAAGTCACTATGTACAAGCTGAAATTTTTGAGTAGCCTGAACTGAACCATCTTTTGGAAAGGAAGAACACTGCATTTTGCCCAAAGTACAACCTTCACATACATGTTTACCAAGTGCCTCAAGTTTGGGCAAAGAGGAGACCATTTCAGATTTCTACAGGCATAGCAAACTAGCGAAATTCAGATGACCAAAGTGTGCATGCCAAAGCTTTGCATGACATAGCCTGAGAATCATATACTACATATGCCAAATCATTTACAAATCTTTCATAGTCTATGAGCTTATACAACCCACGACATAAAATGCCAGAAGCAATAACGACATCGCCATTTGACAGATCATGAATTGTACATCTGTCATCAATAAATTTCACAACCAAGCCAATCTTGGCTAATGCAAAAACTGATAATAGATTTTTATCGATCCCTGGCACAAACAAAGCATCTGACAAAGTGAAAGAACTACCATCAGCAGTAGTCAAACTGATCTTATCAACTCCCAGAAGAGGATAGGAGGATTTGTTGGCACATATAACAATATTCCCTGTAGGGGCAGGCTCGAGTGAAGAGAAGGAACTGCGTTGTGAGGTAATATGTTTGGTGGCCCCACTATCAAAGTACCAAACATCTGAGTCTACTACATACATGCACTGCTCATGAGAAGATGGGTCAAAACTACAAACAGTAGGAAATGCCCATTCTTCATCCTGCACAAGATTAGCAAACTTTGTGTTCGGTGTAGAGGCCTCTGCAACAACCATTCCAGCCTCCTTTTTCTTTGCCTCTTTTGCAGCCAGTTTTGGATAGTTCTTTATGATATGATCATTCCCTTTATAGTACTTGCAAAATAATTTCTGCTTTTCTGATTTCTTCTCATCTTTATCTTCCTTCTTCGAATGTGCAACATTTGCAGATTTCTGCTTACTAGTAGAAGAGCTCCATTTTCCTTTGCCCTTCTAACTAGCCAAGAAAGCTTGATCTGCAACACACATAATAGACATGTTTTGCCTAAACTGATCTTTTTTCAACATAACAAAAACTAACTCCTCAAATGACAAGGCGTTTGGATTGCCTTTCATCATCAACCGAAGAGTGGAAGCAAAACTCTGATATGAATCAGGAAGACCATTCAAAGTGGTCTGCACAAATGAGCTATCTGGTATAACCTCATAAAAAAAAATCAATTGTTCTTTCAAATCCTTGATATTTGTCAACAAACTATCCATAGAATCACCTTCAATCATGTGCTCACTCACTGTTTTCAGAGGTAAGCAACATGAGCCTCATTCCTAGCTTGGTACAATATGGTAAGTGTATTTCAAGCATCCTTAGCTGTTTAGCAAGAGCGTATGTGAGGAATAATGGCACGTTGTCATCGGGCTTCGTGGAAACCCATGTATCAAATAGGCTTCAGTCATCCATAAGCTTTTCAGTTCAACTATTACTCAAATAAGAGTTATACATCTATTCTATTAGATTACGTGACTGGAGCTAGAACTCACCTCTTCAACACAGCATCCATTTTCAACTCTTCATTGTATGTCAGACACGCATTCTAAATGATCTTTCCTGTTTCCATTGTTTTACGTTGCCTTGAGCAGCTTATGTCTTGAGAATCATATCGCCACTGCATCAAACTTGATGCCGCTTGAATAGAATGGAATGAGCATAAGTACAGAGGAGTGATATGGCAAATCTCTAGAATCAAAACAAAGCTGGTGCATGATCTCTATCGTCCATTCAGAATTTCCAAATGCTCTTGACTCATTTTCCTCCTCTCTGAGAGAAAGTTGCCCTTTTTTCTTGCTCTCTTTCTTTTGTATACATAGTTGCAAAAGACATAAAATACACTTCTAGAAATAATGATTCCTCAATCACTTAAGGAATTTGCACCGAGAACTCTATAGAGAGTTGTCTAGCATTGCATAGCCTTTAAACATCTTGTTATGCAACTATACGCATGGCTCTTTTCGAAGTTGGCCCTGAGAGTGAATCTACCATGTATAAGCTGGATATATGCGGATCTTCCTTAGGAAAGACCGTAGAACCGTATCATCTACTCACTTCGTGTGTTTCCATGTGACCATATATAGGAAATTTGGCGTTTACTTGAAGTGTAAAAGAAAACATCAAGCATCCATATGGCGACTCCCATGCATTGCCCGATTAGTATAATTTGTAATAGCTTTCTCAAGGTGTTGGAGTTGTAGCTAATTAGTTAATGTAGCTGCACATAAATCTTTTCCAGAAACTTGGCTATCCGCTACACAGACTGTGCCAATAGGAAGTGCACCAAAATTTTGCGACAATATTGTATGTGTTGATGGTAAAGAAGGTGAACAAAGCAGTGGACTGCCAAATCATGTTGCTTGTGCACTTTCAAAGTATAAATGGTTGTTGAACCTATCGTTATATTCTGCATATTCCCTCTCTTTGTTCTCACCAAGCATTGGAGTTTTCTTCCTTGCGTGGCCCTCCATAGTTGTTCCCATACAACAAGCAACTCCTCAAGGATGACATGCACTCAGCAGTTGCACCTCCTTCTGTTATACATGCCTTGCCCCTCATCTGATTGTCTCCCGTCTAAGGGGATCTGCACCACAAAAACACAAACCCCATGGCTGCATCATTACCCGCATGTCCCCCCTTATGAGAGAACCCCTCGTGTCGAGTCTCCCCTTGATCAGATGTGCATGCCCCCTCCAGTTCCGAGCTTCCTCGTCGATATAGAAGCCTCCCAAATCTCCCCTTTTTTGGGAAGAGTTCAGCTGCTGCCTTCTCTGAGTTCCAATCCCTACTTCTCCTTCACAAAGGGCCCAAAAACAGAAGGTTTCTTTCTCTCGCGCTATCGAATAGAATCTTCTCCTCCACCTACTGACACTTTGGTCATCCTCCTTCAAAGCATTGAAATGTGTGGTGCTATTAAAACTTCTGTTGAGTATTTGCTCATTCATATTTGTCTCGATCTTGAATAGAATTATGAGTATTTAAACATCAAGGATCATCATTATAATAACTTTGTTTAGCCTCTTTGTGAAATCTGCACCTATTACATAGCACAGATTGCCAAGCCTTTTCTCATGGGCTGCAATAGACCATTAAATGTCCCATCACCTCCTACAACTAGAACAGCATGTGCACCATTTTGTACTGCCTCTTTTGCAATCTCCATCGCATGAGATGGACCTTGTTTCGACATCTAAAATCGAAAACCCGTAAGAAACAAAAAATAATGATGTTCTTCCATGTGCACTGTGCTCTTTCCTTTGAGAGTTTTCATGCCCTTGAATTGTAAGCTAAGATTTCAGATCACGACCACAACGTTTGACAGACAAAGCTATCAATGCATGTGCCTGGGCATCTCTGCCATCCCAACAAATTTGCTCTACAGTAGCTGCAGCAGAAACCGCAGCATGAATAGGAATATGTAGAATATCATCCTCTTCGACACCTTCTGAATCAGCTTTAGTACCTACAGTTGTAATAGTTGCATATGTGATAGGACATTTTTCAACACCCTGCACAATTTTCCACAGTCCTTTTGCAACCAATACATGTTGCATCATATAAGCCCATAACGGGTAGTTGGTACCATCCAACTTATCCTCAACAGCCAACATATGGAATACATCATTCCTTTCAGCCATGGCTGGTGACTAAAATACCTTGATGCAAAAAATTGACTGTATCTCAAAAAGTTGAACAGAACTTCCTAGACGAATTCTACTAGACCTGTAGCAGACTTCGAGATGCTTATACTGGCAAACCGAAATTGGTATATACCTTTGGCACAATAAGAAAAAATAGCCTGCACAAGTGCTATGGTAGTGCGTTCCGAGGCTAAAATGAGCTCAGATCATGATTTGAGCACAATAGAGAAAAGCAGTTTTGATCTCGAAAACACGCTGAGTATGCTCACCAAAATTCATGGGATTCTGAGACTGCAACCGGAGAGGTGTAGACGAGGCCATAGATGAAGCGACGACCTGCTCTGATACCAATTGTTGGAGTTAGACGTTTACGAAAGCATGCAAACAACACAAGGAAGAAGAAGAAGCTTGAAGCACAACACACAATATTGAATGTATTACCACTACAATGTACAAAGATAAGTAGCCCGTTAGGGCAATTGGCATATATACAAGCCGAGGGAAGAAAACCTCCTAGAGAGGGAAAAAAGTGCCTTGACGGTCCTAGTGTGTTCACACACATCACTACCTAAATATATAAACATGCTTGAGTCTTCATTCTCTGATAGGTTGAATACTTGCCATAGCTTTGAATCTACAAAGCTTTATCCCATCAAGTGCCTTTGTCATCATGTTTGCTACTTTCTTCTTGGTAGGAACAAATGAAATGTCAATTTCCTTTGTTATAAGCGTCTCTCTTACAAAGTGGTAATGGACTTCTATGTGCTTTGTCCTTGCATGAAAATTTGGATTTTGTAGCTAGATGCACAGAACTTATATTATCTCCAAGTGAGGTTTGGAACTTTCAAGTCCCAAATCTGAGTACAACTCCTTGAGCCATATTGCTTCTTGAGTTTCAATAGTTAGACCTCTATATTCTCCTTCAAATGAAGATAAAGCAACTATTGGTTGCTTTATGGAACTCTATGACACCAAATTTGAACCTGCAAATGCTATGTATCCAAAGATACTTCTTCTATCTTCCTTTGCTCCTCTCCAATCTCCATTTGAATAGATTTTGATATCAAAATATGAAGAGTAAGGATAATAGATACTTCATTAAGTGTCCCTTTGAGGTACTTGAGTACTCTCTTTGTGGCATCCATGTGTGGCCTTTTAGGTGAGTCCATGAATTGACTAAGAACTCCCACACTATATGATATGTTAGGTCTTGTGTGAGTAGCATATCCATGCATTTATTTCTTCTTTCATGGCCTTTTCCCAATTAGGGTTTCCCCTTGCCTCTTCATAGGCTGAGGATTCCTTTGAAATTTAGACTTTTTCCAAGTAGATTGAATGCTTTTGTAACAAACGTGGAATCATTTCCATACCTTTCTAGTTTTTTTTCTCCCTTGTTTGTGTTGGACCTCTTTAGCTTGCTAATGATCATAAATAATCACCTATGTTTTTTAAAACATGATCCACTAATCAATGAACCAAAATAGATAAGTAGGAAATTGATCCAAGGTCATAGACTTGCTATTTTTGTCTCTACACTTGTTCCGTATATTGAACAGTGCTCTAAGCACAGTAGCAATTAGTCTAGTTCTTTGAAATATCTCCAATGATCCCCCTGTTTTGATGCTTGTATTCTCTCAGTTCAAGGACATCGACTGGCTCGAAAATCCAAGCGGACACCAAGTTCTCAGAGTATCTAACCACCCAGCCGTGTACTACTCATTTAATCTCTCTTTCTCTCTCTTATTAATTGAGTCCAATGATCTACACATGAGTGCCACATGGCACTCATGTGTGAATCCTCTAAATGGGGTTAAGAGAAGGTTCACATCTCCCCCATTTATTGACTCCATATAACATTTCCTTCCCCTTAACTCCATTTTTGTCCTAAAAAATGGTACTGGAAGGGTTAAAGAAAGAGATAATCAAAGGAATAGTACTCCCACTAAATCCCATGCATAAAAATACATGGTCCTATCTCCATGTTGTTTCCCCATATCCTTCCCCTTAAGAAAACTCTTGGGAAGGTAATCTAAAACTGGGAAACCGTCTCTGAAGGGTGCTAACCCACTCCCATGTGGCACTATCTTATGAACTATCTTTCCACTTTACTAGACACTCTTTATACAAGTGACTTCTCGTCCATTTCTCTCGAGTGGAAAATATGCTCTCAGGCTCATGTGGAATAGATTGGACAGAAATAGACTCTACTACCTCACTGTCTGGAATGAGGTTGTCAGATTCACCCAGCCTTTTCTTAAGCCGGCTAACATGAGAAACTGGATGAATTTGGCTATTCTCTGGAAGTTGGAACTGGTAAGCCATCTTTCAGCATAGACTCTAACTCTATCCTGAGCTCTCCTAATGTTGTCCTTAGCAAGCCTAAGCATATCGTTCATCTCTTCCAAGAAGTCCTTTGCAGCTTGAACTTTTTCATTCTGCAAGCCTACTGCATAAGGAGCTCTTGGCTGAAACCCATACATAAGCATAAATGGACTATGCCTAGTGGAAGAGTGCTTGGCACTAATATATGAAAACTCTACTATAGGTAAGTACTCTTCCCAATTAGTTTGCCTTTCATTTACATATGCTCTAAGCATATCCTCTAGGATTTGGTTAACCCTCTCAGTTTGCCCATCTGACTGTGGATGCTCGGCCGTACTCATGCTAAGTTTCGTATCCAACCTTTTGAAGACCACTCTCCAAAAGTGGCTAGTAAATTTCCTATCCTGATCGAAAACTATTTCTAAAGGAAGACCATATAACCGGTATAGGTTCTCCACAAAAAGTCTAGCCAACTTTGGTGTCTTCACTATAGTACATGTCGGAATAAACCTAGCCATTTTGGTTAACCTATCCACAATTACCCAGACCGAGTCGTGTCCTCTATGTGTCTTAGGTAATCAGACTATAAAGTCCATGGAGATACTCTCCCACTTCCCATTAGGAATATCCAATGGATGGAGTAGTCCTCCAATCCTCAACCTCTCAGCTTTGTTGACCTGGCATTTGTTGCACTTAAGCACATACTCTAGGACGTCCTTATGAAGTCCAAGCCAATAAAACTGCCTCTTAACAAGATCATAAGTCTTGTTAACTCCTGGGTGTCCTGCACTAGAGGTGTCATGACACTCATATAAAATATGCCGTCTCATCTCAATATATCTAGGGACACACACCTTACCTTTGTAGAACAGATATCCATCATGGACACTATAATTCTTCCACTTGAATCCTTCTTGAGTACCTGTCGATACTCCATCCTCACTGGAAACCCATATATCACGATCCCCATTCTCTATGGTTTCCCAAATCTCGGAATATGCAGGATCAAGCCTACATTTTCCTCTAATGGATTCAAGTAGCTCACTAGTGATCTGAGTAAAACTCAGTCCATTGAGCATAGGCATGCGGCTAAGAGAATCAACCACTACATTAAACTTTCCCTTCCTATACCTTAGCTCATCATCAAACTCCTGAAGAGTCTCTGCCCATCGGGCCTTACGACCTTTAAGGTCTGTTTGATTAGAGAGCCACTTAATGCTCTCTTGATCAAACACTATCGTAACTTTGGCACCATATAAGTAATGACGCCACTTCTTCAAAGCATGGACTATTGCATACAACTCCTTCTCATAGACGGAGTAATTCTTCTGAGCTGGTTCTAGTTTCTTGCTCTCAAAAGCTATTGGTCGACCATCCTGTACTAAAACCGCTCCTATAGCAAAGTCACTCGCGTCAGTCTCAACCACAAATGGTTTGTTGGGATCTGCTATGTGTAAAAGTGGAGCTGTAGCAATTGCTACTTTCAACTTTTCCATACTTTGCTTCCGTTCGTCTCCCCAATGAAAGGCTTTCCCTTTCCATTTAAGTTGTTCCATCATCGGGACAACGATCTTGGCATAGTTCTTAATGAATCTTCGATAGAAACCTGATAAACCTAGAAAGATCTGTAGCTCTTCCAGGTTCCTTGGATGTGGCCATTCCATAATAGCCCTTAATTTTTCAAGATCCATCTGGATTCCATCCTGGGAGACTATATGCCCAAGGTATCTAACCTTTGACTTGAAAAATTCACACTTTGACTCCTTAGCAAAGAGTGAATTTTCCCTTAGCACTTGAAATACTTTCCTCAAGTGTTCCAAGTGCTCCTCTTCTGATGCACTATAGATCATAATATCATCCAAGAAGTCTACTACAAAGTGCCCTAGATAAGGCCGTAAGACACTATTCATGAGTTTCATGAAAGTGGCAGGAGCATTGGTGAGACCAAAAGGCATCACCAAAAATTCATAGTGCCCATATCTAGTCCTAAATGCAGTCTTAGGGACATCCTCTGCCCTCATCCTGATGAGATGATATCCTGATCTAAGGTCAAGCTTGGTAAAATACCTAGCTTGATGAAACTGATCAAATAGATCTTCCAATCTAGGCATTGAAAATCTATTTTTGATAGTTACCTTATTAAGTGCTCTATAATCTATACATAATCTCATAGCGCCATCTTTCTTTTTAACTAGGAGCATTGGCGATGCCTAAGGTGAGTTACTAGGTTTAATGAAGTCCTTATCTAAATAATCGTTGTCGGGTCGTGAGAGATGCTCGGATGGTGGATCAAGTCATCCGCCTAAATCGTTCGGCACACGCAGGGTGTCTGTAGCGGACTCAGACTAAGGACCATAGGGATAAGCTGCTTTATATCTGGCAATAGCTACCTGTTTGGGTGTTAAAAATAATGACTCTTCGGTTATCTGATCTTTAACTATCTCTTCTACTGTAGCTTCTAATGGTTTTGGATGAGTTTGTCTAACTAAAGTTGGTGGAAATAAATCTTCACTACTTTGTGATTCAAGAGATGCAATGGAAGAAAATGCTAGGAATGTAGTTAAACATTGATCATAAGATAAAGACACTAATGATTCCGAAGTAATATTGTTCTTAATAAGTTCTTCTGACACTAATTCTATGGATTCGGTTGTATGTTCAATGATGTCATTACTACTGTGTTTAGATTCATGGTATAAATTGGAAGACATGAAAGAACTAATAGAAATAATATGATGCTAAACTGTTTGAATTAATTGATAAGTTAATGGTTCAAATCAATAATTCTAATACAAATGTAAAGCCTAAACAATTGGATGAATGTCTAATCAATTGGATAGTTGACTAAATGGAAATAAGGTTTAAATGGATCTTCAATCTTGTTGCTTCTCTTCACTTCACTTCATTAGCTTGAACTCATCAATGTTTCTGCAAAGAAACATTAGGCATTAGTAATATTACAAAATCAATAAGAAACATATAATCCATACTTTACATACATTAAATCATACACATGCTAACATGCACTTCTAAATACATATAACCATGCACATACATCACTCTTTTTTTTTTTTAGAAATACATATACTCATGCAAATGTAGAATTAATATGAACTAACATGCATACACACATTCATTACCTCACATGAATATGCACATACACACTTGCACTTATGAAAACATACTTTTAATAAAAAATCATATGCATATTAGCACTTAGATGTATGAATACAAACACATCCATGAGCTCTATTATGAATACAAACTCACTAAATAATTATAATAAATGTAGGTATATCTCATATATACTTCTAACTCATGCATTCATAAGTAACTAGCTCAACCAATTAATGTTTTCATATTCTCTAAGTATTACTCCATAATAATTAACACATTAAATACCTAAAAAAAATGATTTATGCAATAAGATAATTAAATTAACTTAACAATTTAACTCTCTCTTTCTCTCTCTCTCTCTCTTTCTCTCTCTCTCTCTCTCTTTTTCTCTCTCTTTCTTTCTCTCTCTCTTTCTCCCCCTCTCCCTTTTTCTCTCTCTTTCTTTCTCTCTCTCTCTCTCTCTCTCTCTCTCTCTCTCTCTCTCTCTCTCTCTCCCTCTCTGCGCCGATCTCTCTCTCTCTCTCTCTCTCTCTCTCTCTCTCTCTCTCTCTCTCTCTCTCTCTCTCTCTCTCTCTCTCTCTCTCTCTTTGCGTGCTGTCGCGCGCAGTTCTGGAGGGGGGACGGAACCTCTCTCTCTCTCACACTCTCTCTCTCTCACACTCTCTCTCTCTCTCACACACACACACTCTCTCTCTCTCTCTCTCTGCGTGCTCTCTCCCTCTCTCTCTCTCCCTCTCTCTCTCTCTCTCTCTCTCTCTCTCTCTCTGCGTGCTGCCGCGCGCAGTTCTGCAGGGGGAGGGAGGGAACCTCTCTCTCTCTCTCCCTCTCCTTCTCTCTCTCTCTCTGTCTCTCTCTCTCTCTCTCTCTCTCTCTCTCTCTCTCTCTCTCTCTCTCTCTCTCTGCGTGCTGCCGCGTGCAGTTCTGCAGGGGAAGGGAGTGTTATAAAGGGATTCCCTATAGAAGAGATGGTGTGAACCATCTCTTGGGGTTTCACTAGAAGGCACACACATGAGTGCCATGTGGCACTCATGTGAGATGCCACAAGTCACTCCAATTAAGGAGTATGCAATCGAGAGAGGTACGCGGCTGGGGGGCAATTCGAATTCATGGATCTCCGTGCGCACGTCTCTGTCAAGGAGTCATCGATTGGCGTGTAGAATCTAGCCCAAAATTGGGGAGCTCATCGGAGCGACGCCTAACACTGGTATCGGAGCAGGACAGCGACAGCAGACGCTGCATGCGCGACGGACGGCCCACAGGCACATCAAACGAGGCAATCGCCGCCCGCGATCAAAGACGGCCCACAGGCGCAGAGAGTCAAAGTCGACTGATCACTCACGCAGGAGCCCGCAGGCGTCCGCCAGCCCACGAGGGGGAGCCTTGCTCCTCCCTCCCCACTCCAAGATGGAATAGAGCATCTTATGCTCTTGGCTTTATAGGGACCTCCTCCGACTGTTGCGCGCATATGTGGGATAAAAGTCCCCTTCGTTGACAGTTCAGAAATTTTCGAAGCCATTCCAATTCAACTTGAAGATAAGTGAAATTCGAGTTTTTTGGTGGGGAATTAGAAGAACAAAATTGATATTGTGGATCAAGATGTTGATCAAATGAGGATGTACACATGTATTATGGGCTGTGGCTTTGGGATGGGGGTGTTGGTTTGGTAAAAGAAGCTTTCATTCCTCAGTTTTGAGCTTTCCAAACCCATCTATTTATGAAGATAAAGCTTTTCACTTCCCACCGGTGACATACCTCACTTCTCCGGACCATATCTTCTTCATACCATATCGGATTTCAAAAATCTTGGTCACGTTTCGAAGCTATGCTTTCAAGCTTCGCTCAGAGACCATCGGTGTTGGATTTGGAAGAGATTTGCCCTACCAAAATCTCTCTGCAGCGCTTCAGTAGGAACTAGGCGGCCACTCCTGGGCCTAGTTTTTCTTCATCTGGACTCCAAATCCAATTTTTTCACTTGGGATTGTCTCAAATTTTTGAAGTGCAGGTGCTGGGCAACACTTTGTGGACTGGCGAGGATTGGAAAATTTCTTAAATTGTTCAGTTGCATTCAGTTTGCCCGTTTGAGGCTTTTCCTACGCACTTTTGGTGTTATTTTGGATGGTTTATGGTGTCTAGAACCTCCCTGGACCAAGCGGACATTTCCAATTTTTTTTTTGGGACTGGCGAGGACTTAAAATCAGCGGCTTGAAGCATCAAGGACCACCTAGATTTAGCTTCCGCAACTCTACTTTGTATTAGGGAAGTGCTCTTGTGTTATATCTCTCTTCTTCTTGCATATTTAAACTCTACTTCCATTCATTTTCATACTCTCTAGTTAGCAAACGGGGGAAGGGTACTTAAACATGGAAACTAAAGGTAAACAAGTAGCTGAGACCACTTCTCCACCTAGAGAGCAACTAGAGGATCAGGATGCTAGGATGGAAGAAGTAGAGTTAGGACAAGAAATAGAAGAGAATTTAGAAGAAAAAGAGCCTTCACAGCAAGAGTACACTTATGAAGAGCTTATAGATGAATTTGTCACTCGTGACCAATTCATTGACTTGAAAGAGCAAACCCTCAAGTTAGAGAAAGATTTGGGTAGCATTACATCTCTTATACAGCAACTTAAGTCTCAAATGATCTCTCTTGAGACTAGTGTCACCTCTTTCCTAGCTAGGAAGGAAAGAGAGACTCCTACCATTCCTCTAGAGATTACTAGGAAAGAGACTTCTCTTCCTAGTAAATATAAAGGAGAGAGCTCTAGGGAAGCTCCCCTCCTGAAAGACTTAAAGCCACCAACCTTCACGGGGGATGACCGAGACAGGAATAAGGATGCAATCTACACTTTTTTACAAAAGTGGCATGATTTGCATCAATTGAAGGGCACCCCACCTGAGTATCGTGTGCTAGAGGCGAGTCTCTCTCTCGGCCCGCGTGCTTATAAGTGGTGGATGAGTCTTAAGGAGACGAACTCTATCCCTAGTGACTGGACTCAGTTTGAAACTCTTTTCCTAAAAGAGTTTCTTCCTGAAAATGAAGAGGAGAGGAATTGGGATGAGTGGGATAGAATTACTCAAAGAGGCAGGCCTCTTTCAGTTTATCTATCTCACTATAGAGAGATCACTTTGAAGCTTAAGGGTCTAGATGATTTTCAGAAGACCAGAGGGTTTGTTAGGGGCTTGGATAAAGCCATAAAGAGGGAAGTCAGGAGCAATGCGCCTAAAACGTTTGAGGAGGCGATCAAATATGCACAGATATATGAGGACCATAACCGTCCTCAGTATACTCCTATGGAGACGGATCAGCCCCTTAAACCTCTTAGCACCACTAAATTTAAGAAAAAGTTGCCTTTTGGGAAAAACAAGGTTTTTATTAAAAAACAAAGATCACAAGGGCCTAAGCTATCCACAGACCAGTTTGAGAAGGCCAAAAGAGAGAACCTGTGTTTTAGGTGCCTATCCCCTAGCCACTCGCAGTGGAACTGTCCACTCAAAAAGGGGGAAGAAAAGAAGAAAGGACCAGAGTCTAGTACGACTCCTGAAAGGGGCAAAAAGGCGGTCCACCTAGTGCAGACCCTTCCCATTCATGGCAGCTCTAGCTGCAAGGGAGTGGAGGTGATGCACGAGGAAATAGAGCACACGTGTTGTTTGACTCAGTCATTGTGGTCACCGCAGTTTGGACCACATGACTTGGTCAAGCTACATGGTAGTGTATACGGGACCAGGGTGCGAGTCATGATAGATGATTCTGCTACTCATAACTTCATAAACTATGCTTTGGTCAAGAAATTGAAGATTCCCCAACAGCCTAGTGCACATAAATACATTGTATCTATGATGCAAGGGCAAGATAAAAGAATATGGGATACGATGGTATCCAATTTGGAAGTCAAGATGCAGGATTATACAGATCATCTGGACTTCCAAATTATGAACATGGAGAGGACAGATCTAGTCTTAGGAAGAGAGTGGCTATGGGGGTTGGGAGATACACTTAAACGCAGCTATCAAAATAACACACTCGAGTTTGAAAAGAATGGAAGTAAAGTTTATATTCAGGGAGAGAGAGATGTACCTAGTGCACCTCTCATCTCATCATTAGAGTTGTATAATCTCTGTTGTTCACAGCATGTACAGGATATGTTTTTATTGTATAGTCATGATATGGAGCATTGTATAGACAGCTCATCTGATGTATATTTTCATGCTTTGAATGTAAATATGAACAGGACTTTCTACTATTCTTTTTTGCGAGAGTGTGTAGCTAAAAGTTTTAAGGATCTTATGTTTGAATACAGAGATGTTTTTCCCACTGACTTACCTAGAGGGCTACCACCTGAGAGAGGGGACATTGACCATGCCATAGAAGTTGTTACTAACACTAACCCTATTTGTAGACCACCTTATAGGCTTAGTGTTTCTCAGCATGAGGAGGTTGAGAAGCAATTGCAGGATTATTTAGATAAAGGCTTCATCAAACCTAGTAACTCACCATGGGCATCGCCAATGCTCCTAGTTATAAAGAAAGATGGCTCTATGAGACTATGTATAGATTATAGAGCACTTAATAAGGTAACTATCAAAAATAGATTTCCAATGCCTAGGTTGGAAGATCTATTTGATCAGTTACATCAAGCTCGGTATTTTACCAAGCTTGACCTTAGATCAGGATATCATCAGATCAGGATTAGGGCAGAGGATGTCCCTAAAACTGCATTTAGGACTAGATATGGGCACTATGAGTTTTTGGTGATGCCTTTTGGTCTCACCAATGCTCTTGCCACTTTCATGAAACTCATGAATAGTGTTTTACGGCCTTATCTAGGACACTTTGTAGTAGATTTTTTAGATGACATTCTGATCTATAGTGCATCAGAACAGGAACACTTGAGAAAAGTATTTCAAGTGCTAAGGAAAAATTCGCTCTTTGCTAAAGAGTCAAAGTGTGAATTTTTCAAGACAGAGGTTAGGTACCTTGGGCATATAGTCTCCCAAGATGGAATCCAGATGGATCCTGAAAAAGTAAGGGCTATTATGGAATGGCCACATCCACGGAACCTGGAGGACCTGCAGATCTTCCTAGGTTTATCAGGTTTCTATCGAAGATTCATTAAGAACTATGCCAAAATTGCTGTCCCGATGACGGAACAGCTTAAAGGGAAAGGGAAAGCCTTTCATTGGGGAGACGA
Organism: Ceratopteris richardii; assembly: GCA_020310875.1. Classification (NCBI taxonomy): domain Eukaryota; kingdom Viridiplantae; phylum Streptophyta; class Polypodiopsida; order Polypodiales; family Pteridaceae; genus Ceratopteris; species Ceratopteris richardii. The sequence goes on from CM035427.1 coordinate 116,051,509, forward strand.
ACAGAAGCAAAGTATGGAAAAGTTAAAGGTAGCAATTGCTACAGCTCCACTTTTACATATAGCAGATCCCAATAAACCATTTGTGGTTGAGACTGACGCGAGTGATTTTGCTATAGGAGCGGTTTTAGTTCAGGATGGTCGACCATTAGCTTTTGAGAGCAAGAAACTAGAACCGGCTCAAAAGAATTACTCCGTCTATGAGAAGGAGTTGTATGCAATAGTCCATGCTTTGAAGAAGTGGCGTCATTATTTATATGGTGCCAAAGTTACTATAGTGTTTGATCAAGAGAGCATTAAGTGGCTCTCTAATCAAACAGACCTTAAAGGTCGGAAGGCCCGATGGGCAGAGACCCTTCAAGAGTTTGATTATGAGCTTAGGTATAGGAAGGGAAAGTTTAATGTAGTGGCTGATTCACTTAGCCGCATGCCTATGCTCAATGGACTGAGTTTTACTCAGATCACTAGTGAGCTACTTGAGTCTATTAGAGGGAAATGTAGGCTTGATCCTACATATTCCGAGATTTGGGAAGCCATAGAGAATGGGGATCGTGATATACGGGTTTCCAATGAGGATGGAGTATCGACGGGTACTCAAGAAGGATTCAAGTGGAAGAATTACAATGTCCAAGATGGATATCTGTTATATAAAGGTAAGGTGTGTGTCCCTAGAGATACTGAGATGAGACGGCATATTTTATATGAGTGTCATGACACACCTAGTGCGGGACACCCAGGAGTTAACAAGACTTATGATCTTGTTAAAAGGCAGTTTTATTGGCCTGGACTTCATAAGGACGTCCTAGAGTATGTGCTTAAGTGCAATAAATGCCAGGTCAACAAAGCTGAAAGATTAAGGATTGGAGGGCTACTCCACCCATTGGATATTCCCAATGGGAAGTGGGAGAGTATCTCCATGGACTTTATAGTCGGTTTACCTAAGACACAGAGAGGGCACGACTCGGTCTAGGTAATTGTGGATAGGTTAACCAAGATGGCTAGGTTTATTCCAACACATACTACAGTGAAGACACCTGAGTTGGCTAGACTCTTTGTAGAGAACCTATACCGGTTATATGGTCTTCCTTTAGACATAGTTTCTGATCGGGATAGGAAGTTTACTAGCCACTTTTGGAGAGCGGTCTTCAAAAGGTTGGATACAAAGCTTAGCATGAGTACGGCCGAGCATCCACAGTCGGATGGGCAAACAGAAAGAGTTAACCAAATCCTAGAGGATATGCTTCGAGCATATGTGAATGAAAGGCAAACTAATTGGGAAGAGTACTTACCTATAGTAGAGTTTGCATATAATAGTGCCAAGCACTCTTCCATTGGGCATAGTCCATTTATACTTATGTATGGGTTTCAGCCAAGGGCTCCTTATGCAATTGGCTTGCAGAATGAAAAAGTCCAAGCTGCAAGGGACTTCTTGGAAGAAATGAATGATATGCTTAGACTTGCTAAGGACAGCATTAGGAAAGCTCAGGATAGGGCTAGAGCCTATGCTGACCCTCAAAGAAGAGAAATCAACTTTGAGGTAGGAGAGCAAGTCTACCTTAGAGTTCCATCTAGGTCTGAAACCATGAAGACGGGACCTTGTCCAAAATTATCTCCTAGGTATTGTGGACCGTTCCAAATACTTAAGAGAATAGGAAAGATGGCTTACCAGCTCCAACTTCCAGAGAATAGTCAAATTCATCCAGTTTTTCATGTTAGCCGGCTTAAGAAAAGGCTGGGTGAATCTGACAACCTCATTTCAGATAGTGAGGTAGTAGAGCCTATTTCTGTTCAATCTATTCCACATGAGCCAGAGAGCATACTACGCACTCGAGAGAAACGGACGAGGAGTCACTTGTATAAAGAGTGTCTAGTAAAGTGGAAAGATAGTTCAGAAGATAGTGCCACATGGGAGCGGGTTAGCACCCTACAGAGACGGTTTCCCAGTTTCAGTTTACCTTCCCAAGAGTTTTCTTAAGGGGAAGGATATGGGGAAACAACACGGAGGCAGGACCATGTATTTATATACATGGGGATATAGTGGGAGTACCATTCTCTTGATTTCTAGACCTTCCAATACCATTTTTGAGGACAAAAATGGAGTTAAGGGGAAGGAAATGTTATAAAGGGATTCCCTATAGAAGAGATGGTGTGAACCATCTCTTGGGGTTTCACCAGAAGGCACACACATGAGTGCCATGTGGCACTCATGTGAGATGCCACAAGTCACTCCAATTAAGGAGTATGCAATCGAGAGAGGTACGTGGATGGGGGGCAATTCGAATTCATGGATCTCCGTGCGCACGTCTCTGTCAAGGAGTCATCGATTGGCGTGTAGAATCTAGCCCAAAATTGGGGAGCTCATCGGAGCGACGCCTAACAGGGAGGGAACCTCTCTCTCTCTCTCTCTCTCTCTCTCTCTCTCTCTCTCTCTTTCTCTCTCCTCTGTCTCTTTCTCTCTCTCTCTTCGGTGCTGCTGCGCGCAGCGCTGAGGAGGGGGGGAGAGTCTCTCTCTCACACACATCACACACACATCACACACACACACCGCATACACGCGCACATACACACATCACATACACACACACACATCACACCACATCATATACGCGCACATACACACATCACATACACACACACACATCACACACACACACACTTCACACACACTCACACTTCACATCACATACACACATATACACACATCACACACACTCACATCACACACACACACACATCACACACACTCACATCACACACACACACACACATCACACACACACACACACACACACCACATACACACACACACCACATACACACACTGCTGCAGGGACCCAGACCAAGCCATGGAATAGGCATGGGCATGCTTCCAGTTGGACAATCAACATCAAGATCATCATACACAGCAGTACATGATGGCTTAATATCCCGAGCACGAGGAGGGTCTAATGAGAAAGAAGGAAAAACAGAAGAAAGTAAAGAGCAGGAGAAAGTACCTGCAAAGAAACATTAGGAGAAACTTGAGCTCAACACTCATTTAAATACATACACAAGTCATTTCTAAACCACTCTTTTTAGTTTTAACTTTTAATCTACAACCACACTTTAATCTCCTTACTTCCACCACACTTTCCAGTTTAACTTTTCTACTTTAATTACACTTAATTTCTACTCCTCTCTTTTCATCTTCACTAATTCTCTCCACTCTTTCTCTTAACCAACTTTTTTCACTTTAAGTGAATCTTCTATTGAGACCACTCCTTAAATCTCTTTAGTTACACAACTTATATAAGCCATTCTTTTTCCTAGCACTCATATAGTCCACTAGTTATTTATCCATTTAATTAATCATTTTAATCTAATTAGCCTACATTTCTTATTTAAATAAATCAATTAATTTAAGCTTAGTTTAAGGGTTTAATTAATTAGAACCTTAGTATTTAAATACACATATTTAATTAAAGTAATTTTTAATGACATAGTTTAATGTTTAATACATAAATATGTAATTTAGATATTAGTGTTTTTGAATAACATCTATGTTAACCCTTTAAATATAGTAAATCCTAGAAAACCTATTGGAAAACCATAAAACCCCCTGGGTTAGACCATTAAAATCCTTCTGAACCCTAGCTTTAACCCATTATAAATCATCTAAACCCTTAACATTAACCAAATCTTATAAACAACACATGAATCCAAGAAACCCTAGGCTGAATACCCTTAATTCTTGAATGTAAAAATAGGAAATTCTCATTAAATGAGTAATTAGGGTAAACCCTAACATGAACATATGTCCTGCTTCATCCTTCATACCTGAAAACACTTTCAAAATAGTTAATCCAATTAACACAACTGATCAACAGTGATATAAAAGAGGTTTAGAATTCACCAATAAATATTTTAATTTTTTGGGTCATCAATTGGAAGATGCAAATCTTCCCGACATCCACCGCCACCAAACCTGCACATCGTCCCGATGGGCCAACTTGCAGATTAAGGGAAGCAACATTTTCAATGATTATCCTGAAATTAAATCATAGAACAACATCAATTCTTTTTTAAATATATTTAATCTTATCAAATTTTAAATCTTTTCAACATGCACATGAAGTTTATTTCAATTACATCTGGCAATGAAAACATATTAAAGTATAAAGGTAAACTATTAACCTTTTCAGTCAACAAACATTAGTTTACATTTTATCCATTTATAAACTATGTAAAGATTAGTATAAAACAGAATTCATTTTCATTCATTCAAATGCAGGTTTCGTCATATATATGCATTCACATATGAGCAATCAAGCATGCCAAAGAAATCTACTAAATCTACTTGGACAGACAGCCGCCTTGTATGCCCAATTTTAATCACTAGATGTGTTTTTTCACAACTAGTTTTCTTCATATAAATATGATGTAAACTTCATATCGATAATAAATGTAAATACCTTTTTGGGATGGAAGAAGGTATAACTTCCATGTCAATATTCTTTTTTTTTTTTTTCGCTACTTTTTTGTTTTAAAGGGGAAAGGCTTAACCCCTTAATCCGAGCTAAGGATCTAGCTACATGGACAAGAAAGATCTAGGTTTTCACAGACATGTATCATGCAACAATATGATCCTACATATATACAACTACTTTCGTTATCTAAATGAACTACAAATCCTTCTATTTTTAACAAATCTCACTTAATCTATAAATGTAAAAATTTAAATTATGTCTGTTTTCCTAATATGGTTAAATAGAGTCCTTTATAAATTAATATTCTTCATTCCAATTTTTATCAATTAGTTTTATATGAATGCAAAGAAAATACATAAATCAAAATTGTATGACAAAGAAAAATACGACCTAAAATCAACTTCATCTTCAATCTGCTTCATCTTTATGCATCTTAATTTGTTCTTCAAAGACCTGTTAAAAACTCAACCAGCAACAGCTAGACACGCAAAATTATTAAATTTCATATTCAAATCTTCTCTTAGTTTTCCTGCAAAAGAAATCCACACTAAAGAAATTCATTCATACATAATTAATCATGTTCATCATCAAACATTACTTCATACATTTCATCATCTCTTTGTTTAAATAATTTAATTCTTTTGCCAGCAATTAAGTTTTTAAAAGGAGTGCCATCTAATTCGCGTAAGGCATACGTTCCATTATCATAGGTTTTGACTACCACATAAGGTCCAAACCAACGTCTTTTAAGTTTCCTACGGGCATCATACTGAGAATCAAACGTACTATCATACAGTAAAACCCAATCATTAACTTGAACCGGCTTTGGCCTTAACCTATGTGATTTATCAAAATACTTCTTATTTTTCAGTCGAGAATCTTTTAGTTTAACTATAGCCTCTTCTAAACGTTCATTCCCTTGCTCTAATTGCTGGATTCGCAGAGCTAATAAATCTTCTGTCGACAGATTATCTTCCCATGGTAAAGTAATCCAAGTAAGAAATTGCGTATGCACAGGGAATATCCGTTTCTGGCAATACATCAACTCTGCCGGCATATACCCCGTTGTTCTAGTGCAGGTCATCCTATCAGCCCACAACGCAAATGGCAGATATTTTGGCCAATTCTTAATTTCTCCATTACAAGCTTTGGAAATTGCTTTAATAATAGGAGAATGCCCTCGTTCAATCTTCCCATTAGCTTCAGGGTTGTAAGCAGTAGTAAGGGCTAAGCGAATTCCATGCCTAGCAAAGAATTCTCTAGCCTCCTGCGCATCTAACTCTCCCCTATCAGCCACTACCTTTTCTACATAACCAAATCGTGAAATGACATCCTCAAGAAGAAATTTTCATACATTAAAAGTTGTCTTAGATCTTAAAGCTCGGCCTTCTACATGATTCGTAAGATCTTCACGTGCCAAGACTATATATCTCATCTTATCGATACCTTTGGGCATGGTAACTAAGTCTACAAGCCATTTATAATGGATGCATGGTGGATAGGTAGGATGCAACGGATCCCTATGTTTGACTGAGGAATGAATCTGACATACATCACATGAATTCACATAATTTTTAACAGTAACATAAATCCCTGGCCAGCAGTATCCTTCTCTAATTTTTTCATACGTAGCTACAAAACCTTTATGTCCTGCCCATAAAGTATCATGCATACTCTTCATGACTTGTAACTGAAGATCCTTAGTACCTAGTACTCGTTGTGGCAATCTAATTTTTCCCCTAGCATGTCTCCAAATTAAACCTTCTTTCAGAAAAAAGTTGTAAGCTCTTTTCCTAATATTCCGAAATCTATTTGAAGACCATGAAGGTGCCCTAACCAAAGTACTTAAATACTTTCCAATATCCTGCCACTCTCCTTCATATTCTTCAATATTAAATTGTTCATATGCGTATGCTTTAGAATCATAATTAATTGCATTTATTTCTAATTCTGTTTCTTCCTCATTATCAAATCTAGCTCGAGAAAGCATATCAGCCACAGGATTAGATTTACCTGCAATATGTATCAAAACAGGATTTATAAACTTGATGTATGAAATCCATCTAAGCATGGCAATGTCGGGTGATGAGCAGTTTGTAATCATTCCAATCAGAGGTAGACAATCTGTCTCAACTATTACATTTGCACCTATAAAATATTCTTTATCGGATTTTAATGCCGTGACTAAACCCCATAGTTCTCGTTTAATTTGCGGATAATTTCTTTGCGTATCGTGTAAAATCTTTGCTCCAAATCTCACAGCATACATATTGCCCTCTTCATCGTCCTGACCAATAACCCATCCTATTCCTATAGGGCTCGTATCAACAGTTAAAATGATAGGATTTTGATCAGTATAATCTACTCGCTTTAAAATAGGAGCTTCAAGAAGTAACTTCTTTAACTTTTTCATAGCTTTTGAGTGTTCTTCAGTCCAAAGAAACTTTCGATTCTTCCTTAGCAAAGCATAAAGACAGTTTGCAACATGTGCATAGTGTGGGATCTAGATGGCATAAAACACACAAGCACCAAGGAATCGTCTTACCTCACTAATATTACTACAGGTTTCAGAAATCTTGTTTATAGCGTCGACTTTAGGTGGATATGGCCTCCGACCGTAATGTCCACATAAATGCCCAACTATAAGTACCTCATTGACACCAAAAACAGATTTCTCAATGGAGAATGTGAGACCAACCTCTTCAAATCTCTGGAAAATCCTTTCACAGTCAGAGATATGATCTACTACAAACTTCCTGCAGCTAGAGGAATCTAAAGTTTCATCTTTCGCATTCTCAATACATCCTTTAATAGGAATGTCATCAATAAATGGCATGGCTATATTAGGAATGAAGTCATGTAATACTGAATTCATGGCGTTCATCATATGCGCTACTGAATTAGTAGCTCCTTGCGGCAAAGTGCACATGCGAACTAAGCCTAAAGGAGTTTTCATGGTCGTAATGTCTCTACTTTCAATAGCAAGCTGAAATTGATCGTAGCCAGAATACAAGTCTCCCATTGAGTAAATGGCATGACCAGCGAAGGCTTCAGCGAATTCTCCTACAATGGGCCCAGTACCTACATTCCTAATAGTAACCTTGTTAACAGGTTGTAAATCTTGAATGAATCGTAACTTGCCATTTTTCTTTGGAACAGTAAACCACCTATTTGAGTAGGGTGCAGACGATGGCTCTAAAATTCGCATATGAATCTTTTCCTTAAGAAGCCGCATTAACTCTGGTAAATGGGCTTTCGGAACAGGTATGGGTCGAAGATTCCATGGAATGTGAGGCACTGTAAAAATGATCATTGGTGGTACAATTTGTGGGTCTGCACAACCTATCTCATGGGAATATAAAGAAAATGCCTTTCCATGCTTTCTAATCACTCTTTGAAATAGTTCACGTTCCTCGGGTAACAAAAAATTTTCATCATTTCCTATCTTGATTAGCTTTAAAGTTTCTTCTGTGAAGGTATGACCTATATTTGTGCGCTCTCTTAAATAAGGATCATTGGTAACTTGCCTAAACTTCTCTTCACTCTCTCGTGGTAACGATTGGGCAATCAGTTTAATTTTTTTGTCAACGGTTTTGTATTTTGTATTTACTTTTGCTTCCTTTTCATTACTCATGACAAATTTAATAATCAGATCATATTCTTCAATAGAATTTAAAAGTACAAATCTAAAATTTTCTTTTTCATGCAAAATATTTTGAAGTTCTTCAATCAATGAGTTTGAAGATAAAGTTTCAATTACGGTTTCAATGTGTTCATCAGATGAAATGAATCCTTTCTCTTTATAAAATTTTTCATAGTGTTTTATAATTTTTTTAGGAATTTGTTTATAATTACTGAATTGCAAATATGATGAAGGAAAATATAAAGAAAAACTATCTAAAATATCTACAGATGGGTGCGAGACATCAAACCAAGTACCATCGTTGTCTCGCTCAACAGTGGCATCTAGGCAAAATTTTGATCATAATAAGTTCCAAACTCACGAAGAGGCATATGATCTTCGCGTATCTTTTCATGAGAACGGATGGGCATCTTCCTAATTTGCTCCCTATTTCGTACATGGTTTGGGCTGACTATCATAACTTGGAGTGATTGTAGATCATCTTTAGATCTAATTCTTGCGTATGCTGAGCCGTCATCCATTACTTTAGTCTCCATTCTGGCTTCACATATAAATGGTTGACCTAAGATAATTTCATAAGAGCAGTTGTCCTGAATGAAAAAGTGGAATGTCTCAGAGATTCCACCTATCATTAGAGGTATGTTGGCACATGCTCCTAGGAGTGATCCACAACCATTGTCCGCGGTTCGCATTATCCAGCCGTGATTTTTATCAATAGGCCATTTAAACTTATCATATAATCCTTTCGAAATCACATTGATTTCAGACCCAGAGTCAATTAGGGCTAAAGCAAAATATGATCTCTTCTGATCTCCTAAGTTAACTTTAATCTCCGGTGTGCCTTTCGCCCAAAAACTTTTTCTAAAATCACTCTCTGAGTTTTTTGTTTCGTCATCTGGTACAATCGGCCCTAAGAAATTTTTGTTCACATTACAGGTATTATCTTCTTCATCCTCTGAGTCTAAAGAAAGAGATTCATGAATCAAGTGAGTTACATCGGCAACATCTTGCATCTCTACCTCTTGTGACAGAGGGAATCTCTTCCTTTTAATTAGTTTAATAAAATTTTCCTTAAATTCAATTTTTGCTATTGAGAAGATTTGTTCTAAAGTCATTGTTACTGCACTTTTTAATAAGATGTCATACAATATTTCTTTCGAATCAACTTTTTGTTCAAGTTCAGAAATAAGAATAGCTTTCGGTACTCGTTTTGGTTTCTTTTCTGGTTTCTCTTCAGGTTTTGTTTCAGTTCTAGGAATTTGCTCTACTTTGTCTGATGTTTGAATTGGCTCACTAAACACAGGTTGTTTACCCTCCCTAATTTCTTTTCTTCGCTCCTCATTTGTTTTAGAACTTTCGCCTTGTTCAAACTGAACTTTCTTAGGCTTCGGCTCATCTCTCATCTTACTTCTAGTCATTCGTCTGCCTGAATCATTTGTATCTTGCTCATCATCCCTCTTTCTTTTCTCTTCAACATTCGCAATATGCGAATATATCGAGAATTGATCGACAGGAGAGTTCCACACAATTTTCTGATGGAGAATGTTAATCTCCAAAAGAACAACTTATTCTTGTGATTAGAGCACCTCTATACCAAGAATAAGTCAAAACCTTTCACACATTTAGAGGATTAACTTCTAATTATCAAAAGATGAACAAATCTGTGAAGAAGGTAATACACAGAAAAGTCTGCTGCACTATTTCCTTATATTGACTTATCAAACGTGTAAAGTTTTTGATGAAACTTTGTACGAATCATCTCCTAGAGATTGCGCAACTATTCCAAGTTGAATTACTCCAAAAGATTAAGTGTAGCTTGAGAAATCAACTTCTCAAGTTACCTATGTCAGAAACTGTACTTCTGAGAAGTCGATTCAGACACCCCTAACTTCTTAACTTTGATTCTCACAATATCTAACCCGTTTTGCCAAATGCTTTTAGCCACGAGTAGATCACCTTCCAACTTAAAGATTAAGTGCTTGCTTGCACAAAACTTTAAACTATGGAGTGAGCACTGACCAAAAGATTAAACACGAAATTTGCGCCTGTTTCAGAGAACTGTAGACATTCAACACATATGAATGTTCCTATTCACAATTCTCCTAGCCTGTTTACAATTGGACTCTGAAATTCAAGTCACAGGCTCATTAACTAACAACTTAGATATCCTCAAAAGGATTTTGCTAATGATCAAACACAGAAGGAGCAGACACAAAAAGATCGGGCGCAATATTTCTTCATTAACTCAGAAAATTACAACTGAGTGATGAGAGCAAACACAAATTCACTTTCCACTATCTCATAGCTTCTATCTCCCTAATTCTTGACTTGTAACTATTGTCACATATGCTCTCATACATGCCCCAAATTTTCTCAAGGTATTTATAGATAATTTGTACATAATTCTTACTGAACAAAAGATCTAAGTCATCTATGACTATGCTAGTGTACAAGACAACATTCTGACTTCTTCTTAATTTTGCAAATGTCTTCCTTTGCTTCATTCTGACCATAAGCATTCTCCAAGATCTGTATAATCACCAATTTGTGATTGGTTTGCTCCAACAGCTCCCCCTCAATCACTAATTGTGATTATTCCATTCTTCTTCACTCCTGCCATCTCCTTGAATCTCTGTAGCTTAGGTCCATCCAAGCTTTTTGTCATCATATCTGCCACTTGTTCTTTTGTTGGAGTATACATCACTTCAATCTCTTTATCAAGTACCTTTTCCCTCAAGAAATGATACTGTATCTCTATATGCTTAGTCCTGGCATGAAAAACAGGGTTAGCTGCCAAATACAAAGAACTCATATTGTCTCCAAAAATTATTGGAGTACTATGATCAGTCTCAAAACTTTTCATCAAGGTCTTTAACCATATAACTTCTTTTGCAGCTTCTACCATTCCCTTATACTCAGCCTCTGTGGATGATAAAGCAACTGTGTGTTGCTTCTTTGAACACCAAGACACTAACTTGTCTCCAACATAACATAGATATCCATGAGTAGACCTTCTATCATCTGAGTCACCTGCCCAATCTGCATCACTAAACACTTTGATTCTTGTGTCAGAAGTGAAACCATAGTACAAACCTTCACTTAGGGTTCCTTTGATATATCTGAGTACCCTTTGAGCTGCAATCCAATGAGTCTTCTTTGGACAATGCATAAATTGTGACAACACACCTACTGCATATGATAGGTCTGGCCTTGTCAAGGTAGCATAGATTAGACTACCTACCAAACTCTGATATTTCTTCATGTCATTGAACTCTTCACCTCCATACCTGCTTAATTTATGATTTACCTCCAATGGAGTGGTTGAGGTCTTGCAATCTTCCATGTTAAACTTGATCAAAAGATTCTTCAAGTATCTCTCTTGTGAAACATATACTCCATGTTGAGTATACACAATCTGCATTCCTAGAAAATAAGATAAGTTTCCCAAGTCACTTATCTTAAACTCCTTCTCTATTTGCTTCTTGAGTTCATTGATTCCTTGAGCATCTGTTCCTGTAACAATAATATCATCAACATAAATGCACATGTAAATATATCCATTTTCACTTGCCTTCACTAGCAAGCTACTATCTGCCTTTGATGCTTGAAATCCACATTCATTCAAGAACTTGACCAATCTGTAATTCCAAGCTCTTGGGGCTTGCTTCAACCCATATAAAGCTCTCTTGAGCTTACACACATAATCTGATCCAATTGACTCCATGAAGCCTTCTGGTTGCTCCATATATACTTCATCTGCAATGTAACCATTAAGAAATGCATTCTTCACATCCAATTGTGATAATTTCCATCCTTTGCAAGCAGCAATAGCAATCAATGTCCTAATTGTAGACATCTTAGCAACAGGACTAAAGGTTTCATCATAATCTACCCCATAAGTTTGGGCATAACCTTTAACCACAAGTCTAGCCTTATATCTAGACACCTTACCATCTGCAAACCTCTTTGTTTTGTATACCCACTTGCATCCAATGACTTTCTGATTCTTTGGTCTTGGTACTAATTCCCAAGTTTCATTTTCAAGTAGAGCATCATACTCTTCTTGCATTGCCTTCTCCCAATTCTGTTTACCTTTGGCTTCTTCATAAGTGGTTGGATCTTCTTCTGTTTTCACAATGTAAGCATAATCTCTTGTTGTTAGGAAAGATGTATCATAGCTATACCTTATAGGCTCTTTCCTTTCCCTTGTAGATCTTCTGATTTCTGCACTTTTTGATGTTTCAGCCTCATTTGATTCTGGATCAAATCTCGGCCCTTCTTTTACATGATCCTGCACTCTACATCTAGAGTCAACTTCATCAACAATTTCTTCACATACCTTTACCTTTGCCTTTCCTTTCCTTTGAATTTCTTCAACACCTGCATACTCATTTGGTGATCCTGTATACCACATATTTTGCTCATCAAATGTTACATCTTTAGTAACAAGGAATTGCTTTGTGGATGGACTCCACAACCTGTAACCCATTTGTCTATCATCATATCCAATAAACACATACTTCTCTGCTTTTGGTTCTAGCTTATGTCTTAATTGTGAAGGAACATAAGCATATGCAATACATCCAAATACTTTACAATGATCAAGACTAGGCTTCTTACCCCACCATGCTTCATAAGGGGTTCCTCCATTCAAGGCTTTGCAAGGCAACCTATTCACAAGATATGTTGCAGTGTTAATGGCCTCTGCCCACAAGTAATTTGGACAATTCTTTTCCTTCATCATGGCTCTTGCAAACTCTACAAGAGTCCTATTCCTCCTTTCTGCTACTCCATTCTGTTGAGGGGAGTACCTGCAAGTCACTTCTCTTTTGATACCTGCATTCCACAAATAATCATCAAACTCTTTTGAGAAATACTCTCCCCCTCCATCTGATCTTAACCTCTTTAGCTTTTGTCCTGTGATCCTTTCTGCATAAGCATGAAAATGTTTGAATGTCTTGAAGACTTCTGATTTGTCCTTGATTACATACAAAGTAATCCACCTGGTTGCATCATCAACAAACAACACATAATATCTGGATCCATTTATGCTATAGTCCCTTGAGGGACCCCATACATCTGTATGAACCAATTCAAGCATGTTTGAATACTTGTACCCTGATTTGTTATAAGAACTTTTATGTGCTTTACCTAATTGACAAGCTTCACACTTGTACACCATATGTTGCCCTTCAATGTTTGGCAATCCAAGCACCACCTGATTCTTTGACATCTCCTTTATAGCTCTCTCATTGAAATGACCTAGCCTCTTATGCCATAGGTCTAATTCAGATACCTTTTGACCTCCATAGGTAAACAATGCATGTCCTACATTACCTTGGACTTTGAGAGTAAACAATCTTCCCTCCTTTTTACCTGCAATTATGGTTCTATATCCCTGATTTGGATCTTGTACATAGACACCATCATTTGTAAATCTTACCTCATATCCTTTCTCCACAATTTGCCCTACACTTATCAAATTTTTAGGAATAGTAGGGACATAAAGTACCTTGCTCAGAAGTGTACTTCCATTCTTTGTCTTCACTGATCCAATGCTCTCCACTTTATGTTTAGTATTGTCACCTGTTTGAACTGTATGTCCATTCACCCTTGCTTCCATATCAGTCATCAAAGATAGGTTCCCACTCAGATGGTTACTACACCCTGAGTCAATATAAAACACTCTTTGATCTTCTCCCATTGATTCATGAGTTGCATTTAGGATAAGAGTCATGTCATCCTTCTGATCTGATGCATAATTGTAATAATTATTGTTGTAGGACTGAGATTGGAAATTTCTTCCACCTCCTCTACCATATGATGTCCTACCACCTCTTCCTCTGAAATTGCCTCTTTGGTTTCTGCCTCCTCTACCTCTTTGACTATAATTCTGATTGTTGTATCCTCCACTTTGATTGTTATACCAACAATCATTTGCCAAATGATTTGTTCTGCCACAAATCCAACAAGCTTTAGCATTATCTTTGTTCTTACCTCCTCTTCCTTTACCTCTGAAATTTGTCTTCCCTTTTGTGAAGTTGGCTTGATTTGAGTTCCCTTCATCATCATTTGATTGCTTTCCCTTGCCATTCTTTTTCTTGTCTTTGGAGTACATAGCTTGACTTGTACTTCTATCATTGTCTCCTTTAAGATCCTGCTCAAAGGTTAGCATGTGTCCTAGCAATTGATTAAGGTCAGGAGTAAAGTGATCAAGTGACAATTCTATTGACAATATAAAAGGCTTCCACTTCTCATCACCTCTTAAACCTGTAAGTATTTGTCTTACCAACTTTTCTTCTTCAATATCTTCATCCACTGCTCCCAAGCTATCTGCAATATCTTTCATCCTTGCCACATAATCTGAAATTGATTGTGAGCTCTTCTTCTTGAAAGTTGTGAACTCAGCCCATAGTGAGGACTTCCTTGACTTAGTTGTATTTTGGAAATGCTCTTCCAAGGCATTCCAAACATCTGTGGCACTTTCCAAACCTCTGATGTGAGGTAGAAGGTAATCATTTACAGCCATGTAGATGATACTCCTTGCTTGAGCATCCTTTCTCATCCATGTCTTCAACATTGCAAGTTCTTCCCTAGTAGGAATACTTGGATCTGCAAATTCTGGTTTTTCTTCATCTCCTGTAATAAATGATATAAGATCTTTGCTCATGAGGTGTGCTTCCATCCTCATGGACCATGCTGGATAGTTCTCCCTATCTAGCTTATCAATCTGCAAGCTTTCTCCCATCTTGTATCCACCTGTGTATTGAAATCTTCAAGCTTTACAAACAATGTATGTACCTTTACTTCGAATTGAACTCCTTTTGCCTTTCTTGATGTCAATTTGTCTTCTCCTCGAGCTTTGACTCCAAGCTTTCACTTCTTGATCCTTCAAATGTTGAATTTCTTGAATCTGCAGCAGTCGGGATCCTCCTTTTCTTCAAATTGATGTCTCCTGCTCTGATACCACTGATGGAGAATGTTAATCTCCAAAAGAACAACTTATTCTTGTGATTAGAGCACCTCTATACCAAGAATAAGTCAAAACCTTTCACACATTTAGAGGATTAACTTCTAATTATCAAAAGATGAACAAATCTGTGAAGAAGGTAATACACAGAAAAGTCTGCTGCACTATTTCCTTATATTGACTTATCAAACGTGTAAAGTTTTTGATGAAACTTTGTACGAATCATCTCCTAGAGATTGCGCAACTATTCCAAGTTGAATTACTCCAAAAGATTAAGTGTAGCTTGAGAAATCAACTTCTCAAGTTACCTATGTCAGAAACTGTACTTCTGAGAAGTCGATTCAGACACCCCTAACTTCTTAACTTTGATTCTCACAATATCTAACCCGTTTTGCCAAATGCTTTTAGCCACGAGTAGATCACCTTCCAACTTAAAGATTAAGTGCTTGCTTGCACAAAACTTTAAACTATGGAGTGAGCACTGACCAAAAGATTAAACACGAAATTTGCGCCTGTTTCAGAGAACTGTAGACATTCAACACATATGAATGTTCCTATTCACAATTCTCCTAGCCTGTTTACAATTGGACTCTGAAATTCAAGTCACAGGCTCATTAACTAACAACTTAGATATCCTCAAAAGGATTTTGCTAATGATCAAACACAGAAGGAGCAGACACAAAAAGATCGGGCGCAATATTTCTTCATTAACTCAGAAAATTACAACTGAGTGATGAGAGCAAACACAAATTCACTTTCCACTATCTCATAGCTTCTATCTCCCTAATTCTTGACTTGTAACTATTGTCACATATGCTCTCATACATGCCCCGACTTTTCTCAAGGTATTTATAGATAATTTGTACATAATTCTTACTGAACAAAAGATCTAAGTCATCTATGACTATGCTAGTGTACAAGACAACATTCTGACTTCTTCTTAATTTTGCAAATGTCTTCCTTTGCTTCATTCTGACCATAAGCATTCTCCAAGATCTGTATAATCACCAATTTGTGATTGGTTTGCTCCAACATTTTCTGCATAATATCATCTCTCGCCTTTATCAAAGCTTCAATTGAGTAGTTCCTCATTTCCCTTGTTTGTTCAGAATCAGAGTCACTATCAATATATTCTAGTTTAACAGCAGAAGCAGATTTCGAAGACTCAGAAAGGTTTTCATACAGCTTCTGCATCCCTCCCTTTCCCCAATTGGCAGCTAAGGGTAAATGTGTTCTATAGTCGCACAATCGCTTGTCAATATCAATTACAAGTCTTTTCTCTTTCGCATCTTTCAATGCTTCACATGTGTAAGTCAAATGATCTGTGGCATCGCACCAGATACATCTCCTCACATTGGCATTTCTCCTTTCATTGAAATTTCTTTGGTTAAATGCTTGAGGAATTGGTTGAGGAATTGGTTGGGGTACAACTGGAGGATTAGGAGGTATAAAAGGTGGATTAGGAGGTACTAATGGATGATTCGGAACTACTAATGGTGGACTTGGAGCATTTACTGGTTGAGGATAAATAGTCGGATGAGCTTGCATTGTAGGTTTATCTTGTAGGTTTAAAGCATACACCACATTCTGCAAAGCCGCTACCTCTTTAGACATATTCTCGTGCATATGCATCATATTGTCCAACTTGTTAAACAAAATCTCAAATTGCAACTCAGTTGGTACTCTAGATGTGGATGCCGTAGGCTCAACTTTTGAATCTATATGTGTATCCCTAGTTGCCTGAATCGGAGGAAAACTGGAAGATGGTTGAGACATTGAATCATAAAGAAGTGTTTTGCGTTGCTTCATGTGAGCAACCGCCTCAACCACTGTTTTCACTACACCCCAGTCATCTGTAAGCCCATATTTCTTTCCCGGTTCTTCAAGCCTACGCTCAACCTCTACCCTTATATCTGGAGTCAAGATTTTAAGGAAATATAAAATGATATCTGGGGTAAGGGCAACTCTATCCTGTTCAGGTAATTGAGAGAATCTTTTCATAAATTCGCCATGGAGTTGAGTTAAAGAAATGTGAGGCTTAGGAGAACTAATCCATTTCATAAATCCCTCTCTTCTATGTTGACTATAGTCCTCTAAGTAAAATTCTTTATGTAGCTCTTTTCTAAACTCATCCCATTCCTTATTGTCATGTAGATCCATAATAGCTTTTACTGTACCTATAGCAAGTCGTCCAAGATAGGATTTCCACTTTGTATCAGGCAAGCCGTGTAACTTGGCTAATTCCTCAAACGTGTCTAAATAATTTGTAACATTCATACCAGTAAATTTCCCTTTATCCTTTAATAACGTTTCAACTACTTTTTGTCCTTGCGTCTCGTGCATCATAGTTTGAAATA
>CM035427.1:116073941-116183941 GCA_020310875.1 Ceratopteris richardii
ATAGGGTTAGTTTTAGTAACAACCTCTATGGCATGGTCAATGTCCCCTCTCTCAGGTGGTAGCCCTCTAGGTAAGTCAGTGGGAAAAACATTTCTATACTCAAACATAAGATCCGTAAAACTTTTAACCACACACTCTTGCAAAAAAGAATAGTAGAAAGTCCTGTTCATATTTACATTCCTAGCATGAAAATATACATCAGATGAGCTGTCTGTACAATGATCCATATCATGACTATACAATAAAAACATGTCCTGTACATGCTGAGAATAACAAAGACTATACAACTCTAGTGATGAAATGAGAGGTGCACTAGGTACATCCCTCTCTCCCTGAATACAAACTTTACTTCCATTCTTTACAAATTCGAGTGTGTTGTTTTGATAGCTGCGTTTAAGTGTGTCTCCCAACCCCCATAGCCACTCTCTTCCTAAGACTAGATCTATCCTCTCCATATTCATAATTTGGAAGTCCATATAATCTGTATAGTCCTACATCTTGACTTCCAAATTGGATACCATAGTATCCCATAGATACAATGAATTTATGTGCACTAGACTGATGGGGAATCTTTGATTTCTTGACCAAAGCATAGTTAATAAAATTATAAGTGACAGAGTCATCTATCATGACCCGCACCCTGGTCTCGTATACACTACCATGTAGCTTAACTAAGTCATGTGGTCCAAACTGCGGTGACCACAATGACTAAGTCAAACAACATGTGTGCTCTATATCCTCGTGCATCACCTCCACTCCCTTGTAGCTAGAGCTACCATGAATAGGAAGGGTCTGCACTAGGTGGACCACCTTTTTGCCCTTTTCGGGGGGTCGTACTAGACTTTGGTCCCTTCTTCTTATCTTCCCCCTTCTTGAGTGGACAATTCCTCCTCATTCTCATGAATAAGATCTTTTAGGAAAAGAGTCTCAAATTGAGTCCAATCAGCAGGGATAGAGTTCGCCTGCTTAAGACTCATCCACCACTTATAAGCACACAGGCCGAGGGAGAGACTCGCCTCTAGCACACGGTACTGAGGTGGGGTGCCCTTCAATTGATGCAAATCATGCCACTTTTGTAAAAAAGTGTAGATTGCATCCTTGTTCCTGTCTCGGTCATCCCCCGTAAAGGTAGGTGGCTTCAAATCTTTCAGGAGGGGAGCTTCCCTAGAACTCTCTCCTTTGTGCTTACTAGGAAGAGAAGTATCTTTCCTAGTGAGCTCGAAAGGAATAGGAAGGGTCTCTCTTTCCTTCCTAGCTAGGAAAGGGGTAACACTAGTCTCAAGTGAGATCATTTGAGACTTAAGCTGTTGTATGAGAGATGTGATGCTACCAAGATCTCTCTCTAATTTAAGGGTTTGCTCTTTCAAGTCTAAGAATTGGTCACGAGTGACAAATTCATCTAAAAGTTCCTCATATGTATATTCCTCCTGCTGAGGCTCTTTCTCTTCTAAGTTCTCTTCTATTTCTTGCCCTAATTCTACTTCTTCCATTCTAGAATCAGGATCTCCAGTTGCTCTTTAGATGGAGAAGTGTTTTCAACTACTTTTTTACCTTTAGATTCTATGTTTTACTACCCTTCCCCCGTTTGCTAACTAGAGTATATGAAAATGAATGGAAGTAAAGCTTAAATATGCAAGAAGAAGAGAAATATATCACAAGAGCACTTCCCTGTTACAAAGTTCAGTTGCAGAAGCGAAATCCAAGTGATCCTTCAAGCTTTAGGTGGCTGATTTTGAATCCTCGCCATTCCAAACAAAAATTGGAAATGTCCGGTTGGTCTGGGGAGGTTCCAAACACCAAAAACCATCCAAAACAATGCCAAAACCACGTGGGAATAGCCCCAACCCGACAAACTGAGTAAAAATGAGGAACTTCTGAGATTTTACAATCCTTGCTAGTCCAAGAAATGTAGCTCAGCACCTGTACTTCAAAATTTTGAGACTATCCCAAGTGGAAAAAATGAATTTGGACACCAGATGACGAAAAAGTAGGCCCGAGAGTGGCGGCCGGATTCTTATTGAAGCACTACAAAGAGATTTTGGTGGGGCAAATCTCATGTAAATCCAACATCGATGGTTTCTAAGGGAAGTTTAGGAGTGTAGCTTTGAAATGTGACAAAAAATTTTTGAAATCCGATATCGTATGAGGAAGTTATGGTGCAGAGAAGCTAGGTAGGTCAAGAGTAGGAAGTAAAACTGCTAATCTTCTTGGAGGAGTGACTTTGAGAAGCTCAAAACTGAGGGACTGAAGCTTTTTTGAATTAACCCAAGGCCCATACTCCATCTCCACAGCCCATATTACATAGGTGCATCATAATTCCTAAAAAATCTATATCGAATTCATGGATTTTGTTGCTCCAAAGATAAAAGAAAATCGAGTTTTTCTCTAAACCCAAGCTTAATATTGTTGCAAACTCACAAAACATTGAGATGAAGTCGATGGCGAGATCACTTATCCCATATATAGAGGTAATCTGCTGAGAGGCTTAGTATATAAAGAGGACTCATTTCATACCTTCTCCAACTAGAGAGGAGGGGAGGAGAGAGAAGCCTCTGCGTGGGCGACTGCTGGTGGATCCTCTAGACTGGTCGGGCGTCGTCTATTGCACCTGTCGCTTTAGTTGTTATCCCACGCGTGTGGTGTCTGTTGGCGCTATCCCGATCCGATACCAAATTTGAAATATCTCCAATGATCCCCCTATTTTGATGCTTGTATTCTCTCAGTTCAAGGATGGCGACTGGCTCGAAAATCCAAGCGGACACGGAGTTCTCAGAGCATCTAACCACCCCGCCACATACTACTCATTTAATCTCTCTTTCTCTTTCTTATTAATTGAGTCCAATGATCTACACATGAGTACCACATGGCACTCATGTGTGAGTCCTCTAAATGGGGTTAAGAGGTGGTTCACATCTCCTCCATTTATTGACTCCATATAACAAGTTCCTTTTGGTGATGTCCAATTAACTTAGAAAACTACCAATCATAAGTAATTTCAATAAAAATGATGAAGTACACACTAAGTATGATGTTTAGCGAATCATAGGAGTGCCCCAACATTTTCATGATGCATCAGTCAACAGACCAGAGAGCAATGAAGTGAATATATCTCACAATTCAGAGAAGCAATGATAATAAGATTTTGTACCTACAAAGTAGAGAGTATACTAAATCTATGATTCTTTAAATCATGACAAATGAATCATACACTAAGAACAACTCTGAGAAGATCAATGTACTATTGTAGTGATGATAGAGAAGTGAAGTAATGATGTAATGAAAATGTATGCATTAGATCATATATAAATACAATGCCATTGGGAATAATCTATTGCACAATGTGAGAAGAGTGATTAAGCTATGGAGTGAGCTCTCAAATCACAATGTATTCCTCTCAATCTCCTAAAGTCGAGATATCATGTGGGTCATTTGATCCTCTTTTTATAGTCGAGTTTGGAGCCAATCTTTTGAATTCAAATTCAAACATCCACCTAAAAGTAAATCCTAAACTATAGGACATATTCTCTCATCAATCAACTACTAAATGGATTGATATTTGATGCTTCCTAACTCCTCATGGAAGTAAGATTCTTTTACAATGGTAAATGTAGTTGATTTTAGAAGGGATTGATCATATAAGGTTTCATCATAAATAAGCTAATCATCCAAGTATATGGGCTTGGATTCTTTTGCACCAGTAGCTCCCCCTCAAACCTAACATGCTTGGTCTTCGTTCCTCCTTGATTTCTTACAAAACAATCATCAATTTCAACCTGTTTATCTTGGTTCCATCCAAGGACTTTGTGAATATATCTGCACATTGTTAATGAGTTGAAACATAGGACAATTGAATGTCCTTGATGAGCAATTTCTCCCTTACATAATGATAGTGCACTTCAATGTGCTTAGTCCTTGCATGATATAAAGGATTAGGAGCCAAGTGAAGTGAGCTAGTGATGTCTCCAAAAATTATTAGAGTGTAAGAGTGTAATCCGAAATCTATGTAGAGTTGCTTGAGCCACATAGCCTCTTGAGTTGCATTTGCTATGCCTCTATACTTTGCCTCTATAGATGACAATGCCACAGTTGGTTGCTTCTTAGATGACCATGATATAAGCTTTGAACGTGCAAAAAACAAGTATCCTAAGGTGCTCCTCCTATCATCCTTGGAGCTAGCCCAATCTACATCATAATACATCTTTATGTCCAAGTCAAAAGTGAAGGGGTAAAACAACCCTTCATTTATGGTACCCTTTAGATACTTTAGCACCCTCTTGGAAGCTTCCATGTGAGGTTTTCTTGGTGCATGCATAAATCGGCTTAATGTACTTACTCCATAAGCAACGTCTAATCTTGTTAGAGTTGCATAGTTGAGACTCCCAACAAGTCTTTGGTAACCTGTAACATCCTCAAGAAGTTCTCCTTCATGTGAACTTAGCTTATGATTAAGTTCCATGGGTGTACGTGCAATTTTGGTATTCTCCATCTTGAATTTTACCACCATATCATGAATATACTTTCTCTGAATAATAAACAGTCCAGAATTTGTATACACAAGTTCTAGAACAAGAAAGTATGTTAACAAACCAAGATCACTGATTTTAAATTCTTCCATTACTTGAACTTTAAGCTGCTTGAGGCCATTAGCATCATTTCCTATAATGATAATGTCATCCACATACACACATAAGTAGATAGCTTCTGAGTTGGTCTTCTTTATAAATAAAGAAGAATCTGCTTTGCTAGGCACAAAACTTTGATCCTGTAAATAAGTTACAAGCCTATGGTTACAAGCTCTAGGAGCTTGCTTTAGGCCATAGAGTGGCTTCCTTAGCTTGCATACAAGCCCTAGTTTATCCTTATCTTCATACCCTGGTGGTTGAGCCATGTACACTTCTTCTGAGATTTATCCGTTTAGGAATGCATTCTTAACATCTAACTGATATAGGTTCCAATTCTTGGAAGCAACAATACTTACCAAAACTCTAATTGTTGGCATCTTAGCCAAAGGTGAAAAAGTTTCTTCATCGTCCACTCCATGGGTTTGACCAAACCCCTTTTCCACTAAGCTCGCCCGGTACCTATTTATAGAACCATCTAAATTTTTCTTGATTTTATATATCCACATGGATCCTATTACCTTCATACTTGGCTTCTTGGGAACCAACTCCCAAGTATTGTTCCCCTGAAGTGCTTCAACTTCTTCCTCCATGGCTTCTCTCCATTCTTCCTTCTTATTGGCCTCTTCATATGAAAAAGTTTCTTCTGTCATAGAGTCTTTGGTGATATACATAGAATGCTTGGTGACTAATGATGTGTCATAGCCATAACTTATGGGCTTTTTACTCTCCCCTTGAGATATCCTGAGTGCTTGATTGGAGGACTCTTGAATGTCTTCCAATTGCTTGGACTTGGTCTTGCCTCTTAACTTCCATGCCTTGAAATCAATTTGCTCTTCATCCTCTGAATTGATATTGATAGGTCCTCTTGCCCAAGGAAACAATGCAGAAAAATACCTATGTCATCATACAAATTCCTCAAAGTCTACAATTTATGCTCCAAGATACTCATGAAAAGAGGGACGAGAAACATGTTGCGCATATGTAGATATGGACCTAGATGTATTAGTGGCTCTCCACATTTCTATCCTTGCTCTCCCGTGCTTGTTTCACTTACTTCCTCTTTCTCTTTCACTTCCTTTCTCTCTATTTCCCCTTATCCATCCTTACTTTCCCTCTCTCTCTCTCTCTCTATTTCTCTCTATTTCTCTCTATTTCTCTCTATTTCTCTCTATCTCTTCCGCCTTCTCTCACCTTCCCTCACTCACACTCGATGTAGACAGCAGCTCGTAATGAATCATTGTACTACTAGAGGAGCACCTTGTGATGATACCTTAGCCACCGAGAAGGACAACACATGGGAAGAGGAACCTTAAAGTGATGGCTTAGCTCACTGCACCCCTAGGCTTCAACAAAATTAGGAGAGGGCCAAAGAATGATGTATCTAGTCTCTCTCTCTCTCATACACAACCGCACCTTCAAACACACCCCTCTTCCCTCTGACTTAATTTTCTATTACCCCTTCTCACTTTTTTGTACCGCATACACACACCTACACCTGCACACTTCCACATGTATACTCACATACACAATTTCTCTCTTCCCCTCTTTCACCCTTGCTCCTTCACTCACACCCACACCCCCCTTTGACTCTCAATTTCTCCTCAGCCTCACTTCCTATCAGAGTTTCACTCTCAGCCCATCGTTACACATTCATACACTCATTAGTCCACTCACATAACTCACAAGCACACAACTTCACAAACTCACACACTCAAAATCTCACATACACCAACACACACACCCACTTCCTCACACTCTCCCACATGCTCTCACCCACCCTCTTACTCTTCCCCTCTTCTTCACCTTTGTTCGCTTATGCACATGCACACACATAGTCATTCCCTTACCCAATCTTTGTCCCACTCTTGTTCTCACACCCTTTTCCCCACGTGCACTCACTCTCTTTCTTTTCTCACTCTTTCACACACCTCTACTTAGACACACACTCATGGCCCCACTCCCCTACACACTTCCTCTCTTTTGCATTTCCATAACTACTCCTCTTCTCAATCTCTCTCACACTCCCCTTCTCACTTTCACTCTCACACTTACCTTGCTCGCTCCCTTCACTCCTCGCTTACCCTAAAGCCATCTATAGGTTACTAGGAAGCAATTTAACACCCAAGATGCAACATTTCTGTTCTGTTTTCTCTCTTTTTTTGGAGAAACTTGATGGCTTATATAATTCCATGTGTGGATACATACATATTACTGCTTCAAATGGTAGTGCAAATAAACCTTGGTACGATGTCTTATCCTCAAAGGGAACAAGGAATAACTCAGATTATTATTAAGAGATATGAAGGGAAAGATAAACTACTACTATTCCTGTCATTCCCGAAGGGCATCTACAATATTCTATAGTCAAGATCCTTAGTAGGTTTCGAGAGTCTAAGTGAGCGCATGCATAGTATTTTCTCCAAATATTTCAACATTTCATAATAACAGTGCTAAACTCTGGGAGCTCATTCAAGATAAAATCACCACAACACCTACGTGTGAGCCAAATTCGGTTTTCGGTGAGAAGGTCAACACAAGAAAGATCAATCCACCATACTTGAGCTCCTATAGTTCATCAGATCATCAAGCTTTGGTTCCTTCCTTCCTCAGCACCGGATTCGTAGGCATATTCTAGTCACCACACGCATCATGAATTTGTTCAACCAATAATTTGAACATCCAATACAAAATTATTCTATGATATCGATATGCATCTCTAACACTAATACTCCTATCAAAAAACTTACTTAAAGCTCTTGATGCAACATGGCAATCCAGACAAATGGGCAAGTTTTCTTTTTTTTAATTACGAATAGATTTACCACTAGGAACCTTTAAGAACCCAAACCCAATTGCTAGCATTTCATTATGATGGTAGAACACGTCATTGTTTGGCAATGTGTCTGCATCAATGAAAAATTTTCACTTTAGCATATCCAGCCTTAATTATCTGGTTTCCAAGATAGTGAAGCATATCATGGATGTCTTTCAACTGTGGGTGGGAACAATCCGCTGAAACAAACTCATGTACAAAATTGTCTACTTCAGTCCAGCTTCGACTTGTCTTGTTCTGGAAAGTTTCCTCCATTTTTCTTCTTATCCCTTCTAACCACGATGTTGTCATGTAATCGCTAACCTCATTTGATTGGAGTTTATCACCACCAACACATATTTTTCCCCTTCAAGATACCTGAAATCAATCGTCTAGTCTACAAAATGAAGACATGTTAGTGCAAAAGATCAACCATAAATATAGTTAACATACTCCCCTCTCCTGCTCGCGAAGTCCTCCTTGATGAGCCTGTTGATATATTTAGGTAGTGGTGTGTGATCACTCTAGGACCATCAGGGCACATTTTTCCCTCTTTAGGAGGTTTTTTCCCCCGCCTTGTATGTAGGCCTATTGCCCTAACAGGCTACTTATCTTTGTACATTCTAGTGGTAATACATTTAGTATTGTGTGTTGTGCTCCAAGCTTCTTCATGTGTTGTTTGTGTGCTTCTACAAATGTCTAACTCCAACAATTGGTATCAGAGAAGGTCACCGCTTCATCTAGGGCATTGTCCAAAACTGGCTGCTAAAGAGGCAAGGAAGAAAGAGGCCAGAATGGTTGTTGCAGAGGCCTCTACATCGAAAATAGAGTCTGCTAATCTTGTGTAGGATGAAGAATGGGCATTTACTATTGTTTGCAATTTTGACCTATCTTCTCATCATCAGTGCATGTCTACAGTAGAATCGGATGTTTGGTACTTTGATAGTGGGGCAACCAAATATATTACCTCATAGTGCAGTTTCTTACCTCATAGTGCATGTCTACAGTAGAATTGGATGTTTGGTACTTTGATAGTGGGGCAACCAAACATATTACCTCATATTACATGCATCAACAACTCCTCTTATCCTCTTATGGGATTTGGCAAGATCATTTTGACTACTACTGATGTTAGTTCTTTCACTTTATAAGATGCTTTATTTGTGCCAGGGATCAAGAAAAATCGTTTATCAGTTTTTGCATTAGCCAAGATTGGATTGGTTGTGAAATTTGTAGATGATAGATGTATAGTTCATAATATGTCAAATGGCGACGTCATTATTGCTTCTGGCAGTTTATCTCATGGGCTGTATAAGCTCATAGACTATGAATGATCTATAAATGATTTGGCATGTGCAATACATGATTCTCAAGCTATGTCTGATGCAAAGCTTTGGCATGCATGCTTTGGTCATCTGAATTTTTCTAGTTTGTTATGCCTACAGAAGTCTAAAATGGTGTGCTCTTTGCCCAAACTTGAGGCACACATAAAACATGTTTGTGAAGGCTGTATTTTGGGCAAAATGCATCATTCCTCCTTTCCAAAAGATGGTTCAGTTTAGGAGACTTAGAAATTGCAGCTTGTACATAGTGATGTCTATGGCCCTTTGCAGACACCTTGTTTTGGGAACTATCATTACTTCGTGACTTTTATTGATGATTTTTCTAGGCATGCATGGGTATATCCATTGAAGGCAAAGTCTGAAGTGTTTATGTGCTTCAAACAGTTTCTGGTTTTGGCTGAAAATCTATCAACATGTAAAATGGGCACCCTCCATTCTGATTGAGGGGGGGGATATACGTCTTCTGACTTTAATGCATTTTTGGCTGAATGTGGGATAAAACATCAGTGTAGAATGCCATATACACCTCAACAAAATTGGGTTGCTCAACGGAAGAACAGGTCACTCATGGAGATGGTGAGGTGTATGGTCAAGAGTCAGGCTTTACCACATAGTTTCTGGCTTGAGGCTATCATGTGTATAGCATATGTACTTAACAAGTGTCCCACTGAAGTGCTGTAGTCTATCACTCCATATGAGGTTTGGCATGGTCACAAGCCATCTATTGCTCATGTAGGTGTTTTTGGTTGTTTGGCATATGCATTAGTGCTTGAACAACATCGGAAAAAATTGGATGATAAAGGAGTAAAATGTATTTTTGTTGGGTACAATTCTGAAATCAAAGGCTATGGTCTGTATCATCCACAAACAAAATGCATTTTGGTTAGTCGTGATGTTGTTTTTATGGAAGATGCTATTCAGCCCTTACTTTCATGTACTACAGAGACATCTGTTAGCTTCAAAGACATGTATGATACTTTGCTGCCTCTTTTTATAGGTAGACAGTCTAGTGCTGGTCCTAATGAGGCAACTTCTCAACCCTTGCAAGTTTCATGTGATGATGCAGATCATTCCATTTTCTATGCAGATTTACATGATGCACTTGTTGATGAGAAAGCTGATATTAAGCAGACAAAAACTATGCCAAAATGGTTGGTGCAAACTTTGCATGACAACAAATTAGATGCACCTCTGTCATATCGTACTTGTTGAGGCTCTCATAGTGCCTCTTTTGCATCAAATTACTATGATATGACTGCCTCTAGTCTCTGTGACGAGACAGAACTGTTTCGTTTGATGAAGCACAAAATTCATAACATTGGATGGCTGCAATGCAATCTGAATATGATGCTATCATGAAAAATGGTACATGGTCTTTATGTGACTTGCCTCGTGGCAAGAAGGCCATTGGCACTAAGTGGGTATTCACGCTGAAGCATAAACCTGATGGAACAATTGATAGGTATAAGGCTAGGCTTGTTGCAGAGGGTTATGCGTAGGAAAGAGGCATTGATTATGATGAAACCTTTGCTCCAACTTTCCTAATGACTACTGTTCATAGCATATGTGCACTTGTAGCTCATCATGGTTGGAATGTACATCAGTTGGACATTAAAATATGATTTTTGAATGATGACTTGTATGAAGAAGTGTATGTTTTTTAGCCCCGTGGCTTTGTGCAAAAAGGGCATGAAAACGAGGTGTGCAGGTTAAAGAAGGCATTATATGGTTTAAAGCAAGCACCACGTGTGTGGTATGAAAAGATACATGCCTATCTGATTGCATATGATTTTTAGAACAATTCAACTGAAAGCACCTTATATGTTAAGCGTGCTAATGATGTGCTTCTGATCATTGTGGTATATGTTGATGACATGCTGCTCACTGGTCCTCATGACATGCATAGTGCTGATTTTAAGGCTGATTTTCATGCCTCATTTGAGATGTCTAATTTGGGGCATTTGCATCATTGGGCATTTAGTTTATGAAAGTTGATGGTGGAATGGTTTTGTGTCAAACGAAATATATTGACACATTATTGCAATGTTTTGGCATTGAAGACTGTAAGCCTATTGCCACTCCTATGGAGACAGGTTTACGGTTGAGTCTTCATGATGCTTGTGATGCATTTGATGATGTTCTCTCAGCAGGCTATTAGATGCTTGATTTACTTATGCATTACTCGGCCAGATATTCAGTTTGGTGTCTCACAGATGAGCAGGTTTATGCATTGCCTAGGTGTTAAGCATTGGCAGGCGGTTAAGTGCATCTTTCGCTACTTGAGTGGTACCTACCTACTTGGATTGTTTTATCCAAAGGGGGGATCACTACTGCCAGATTTGCATGCTTTTTATAACAGTGATTGGGCTGGTTGATATGACACTCATGTTTCTACCAATGGTTTTTGCTTCATGCTTGGTAGCTCATGCATATCTTGGTTGAGCAAGAAGCAGCCTATTCTCGCCACTTCTAGTTGTGAGGCTGAGTATAGGGTAGCTTTCACAGCGACTGTTGAGTGTGTGTGGCTAAGATGCCTTATGGATGATTTGGGTGTTGGTCAGGCTTCTGCCACCACCATCTTCACTGATAGTCAGGGTGCATTGGCAGTTGTGAGGAATCCTATGTTCCATGCTCGCAATAAGCACATTGAGGTGTACTATCATTATGTCAGGGAAAGGTTCTTTGCTGGGGAGATCAACTTGGCATATGTGCCCACACAAGAGAACATTGCAAAACTTTTTACAAAGGCTCTATCTAAGGAGAAGTATGAAGCTTTCCACAAAGCTTTGGGCTTACTTCCTTTTGTGGATTGATTCCACATAACCTGACACTTCCTTATACATAAGTGTCATCTCGTTGTTCACTGCATCACTCCTAGGGGGGATTTGTTGATATATTTAGGTAGTGATGTGTGTGATCACTCTAGGACAGCCATGGAACTTTTTTCCCTCTTTAGGAGGTTTTTTCCCCCAGCTTGTATATACACCTATTTACCTTACGGGCTACTTATCTTTGTACATTCTAGTGGTAATACATTTAGTATTGTGTGTTGTGCTCCAAGCTTCTTCTTCTTCCTTGTGCTAAGTTAAGTCAAACTTTATAAGTATAGTACATGTGTGAAATTGTCCATTCACATAGGCATGTGCTTTTCTTCTTAGACTTTGACCTTCAAATTTATGTCCAATTTGTGATTGGTTCGCCAATAGCTCCCCCTCAATCACTAATTGACATTCTCTGTTTCTTCATATCATCTTTTTTTCTTTTTACTCCTGCCATGATTTTGAATCTACTGCTCTTCACACTATCCAAGCTCTTTGTCATTATATCTGCTATCCGATCCTTTGTAGAAATCTACACTTCAACTTCTTTCCCCATGATCGTTTCTCTCAAAAAATGATATTGTATCTCTGTATGTTTTGTTCTTGCATGAAATAGTGGATTTGTTGCAAGATAAAGTGAACTCATGTTATCTCCATGTATTGTAGGTATACCTTGATTAATGCCCAAGCTTTTCAATAATGCCTGCATCCATATGACCTCCTTAGCTGCTTCTACAAGTCCTTTGTACTCAGCTTCAGTTGATGATAATGCTACTATATGTTGTTTCTTTGTACACCAACTTACAAGCTTATCACCAATGTATATCATGTAGCCATGAGTTGATCTTCTGTCATCTTGATTACCTGCATAGTCTGAGTCACGATAGGCTCTCAACTTTAAATCTAAAGTAAAAGGATAATATAATCCTTCCTTTATGGTTCCTTTGATATATCTAAGAAATCTTTGACCTGCAATCCACTGTGGATCCTTTGGACAATGCATGATTGTGAAAGAACTCACACGACATAACTAAGATGAGGTCTTGTTAGTGTAGCATAAATCAAACTACCACAAGAGATTGATACTTCCTCATATCTTTGAGTTCAGCACCATCATATTTACTGAGCTTGTGTGATACATATATGCCATGATCTGTATAAGTGACTTCCATACCAAGAATGATAACTTTCCTAGATCACTGATCTTGAACTCTTTCTCAAGTAATCTCTTTACATCCTTGATTCCTCCATCTAAAGTACCTGTGATTATAGTTTCATCTAAATAAATACAAATGTA
This sequence comes from Ceratopteris richardii, assembly GCA_020310875.1. Classification (NCBI taxonomy): domain Eukaryota; kingdom Viridiplantae; phylum Streptophyta; class Polypodiopsida; order Polypodiales; family Pteridaceae; genus Ceratopteris; species Ceratopteris richardii. Next base: position 116,086,835 of record CM035427.1, read on the forward strand.
GATTGTACCTTCATATTTTCTTTTGATGAGTAGACTTGGATGTGCTTTTGAACTTTAATATCCAAGATCATTGGGATACTTCACTAGTCTATAGTTCCATGATCTTGGATCTCGCTTCAATCCATAAAGTGCTCTTCTTAATATGCAAACAAAATTTGGATACCTCGAATCTATAAACCCTTGAGGTTGTTCCATGTATACCTCATCTGATATGTATCCATTCAAGAATGCATTATTTATATCCAGTTGGCTCAGAGTCCATCCTTTTGAAGCTACAATAGGAATCTACAATGATCTAGTGTTGGTTTCTTACCGCACCAAGCTTCATATGGAGTCATTATATTTAGAGTTGTACATGGTAATCTATTCACAAGATACGTAGCTATATTTATAGCCTCAGCCCAAAGATAATTTGGACAATTCTTCTCCTTCAGCATAGCTCTAGCAAACTCAATCAAAGTCCTATTTCTTCTTTCTGCTACACCATTTTTTTGTGTTGTATACCTGCAGATTATTTATCTCTTAGTACTTGCATTCCAAAGATAATCATTGAAGTATTCTCCCCCTCCATCAGATCTTAGTCTCTTAAGCTTTTGACCATCTCTGCATATGCATGAAAATGCTTGAAAGCTCCAAACACTTTTGATCTTTCCTTCAAAACATACAGAGTTATTCATCTTGTAGCGTCATCAATGAAAAGAACATAATATCTTGAGCCACTGATAGATCCTTCTTTTGTTGGTCCCCAAACATCTATATGAATGAGCTCTAGTACTCCATCATGTTTCTCATTTGACATGCTTCACATTTATAAATCATATGTTGACTCTCCATATTTGGTAGTCCTAGTATTGATTTGCAACCATAGCTTTTATTCCTCTTTCATTGAAGTGACCTAATCTCTTATACCAAAGATCAAGTTGTGTAATCACTCCTTCAACATGTGTGAGCAAAGCTTGGTCAATGTTTCCTTGCACTCTTAAAGTAAAGAGTCTACCTTCTTTCTTACCACAAACAATCTAATTATATCCATTCTCTTGATCTTGAACAAACACTCCTTCATTTATAAACTTGATTTGAAAACCTTTTTCAACTATCTCTCCCACACTAATCAAGTTTTTAGGTATTGTGGGAACATACAAAACATTGGTTAGAAAATCTGCTCCACTCTTGCATTCACTTTTTGGATTGAATGTACACTATGTTTTCTATTATCACCTATTTGAAATATATGACTAGAAATGCCTTTTTTTTATTCTGACATCAATTCTATGTTTCTTGACAAATGATTAGAACATCCAGAGTCAATGTAAAATACCTTTAGATCTTCTTTATCTAGTGTGCTGATTGAATTCATCATCAATGATGTATAACTTTCATTCTCTCTGTCATTTGCATAATTGTAGTAGGTGGTATTCTAGGATTGATTCTATCCCCAACTTCTTCCTCCACCTCTACCATAGCCTCCTCTTTGATTTTGTCTACCTCTGTGAGAATGGCTTTGATATCTTCCACCTCTGCCTCTGCTATTGTTATTCTAATGTTGATTTGATCCTTGTTGATTATGCCAACGGTCATGAGCCAAATGATTACTCAATCCACAGATCCAACAAGCCTTCTTATTGTTATTCTGATTACCTCTTCCTCTTCCAAAACCTCTTGCTCTTTCTTTGTCAGTGCTTCTACCTCTTGCATAATAAACTTGAGAACTCAATTCCTCTTCATCCTTTGTTGTACCTTTATCTCCTTGCTTCTTGTTCTTCATGTACATTGCAGAACTTTGTCCTGTATCTCCATCTCCCTTCAAGTCTTGCTCAAATGTGAGCATCAAACCAAGCAATTGATTCAAATCTGGAACATAATTATTCAAAGAAAGTTTTGTTGACAAGACAAAAGGTTTCCACCTTCCATCTCCTCTCAAACCTACAAGCAATTGAGAAATCAATCTGTGATCTTCAATATCTTCATCTATGGATCCAAGACTATCTGTTAGATCCTTCATCTTAGTGACATAATCACTAATACTTTGACTTGGATTTTCTTGAATGTAGTAAACGCTGACCATAGACTTGCTTTCCTTGCTTTGGTAGTACTTTGGAAGTGATATTCCAATGCATTCCATATATCTTGAGTTGATTCCAATCCTCTGATGTGTGGTAGCGAATGATCTAAAATTGTAGTATAGATGTAGGCCTTTGCACTTGCATCCTTCTTCTACCAATGCTTTAAAGCATCCAGCTCTTCTTTCTTTGGTTGGCTTTCATCTTCAAATAGTGGCTTCTTTTCTTCACCTGTTATGTACAGCATAAGATCCTTACTCATAAGTAAGCTTCCATTTGCATTACCCATGCAAGATAATTATCTTCAAGGGAGATATGATCTGCCATAATTCTTTGCTTTTGCTTCAACCTATGAGTTTAAAGGATAAAGAATAATACCTTTTGGGGTTCTTTGTGTATGAATATACTTTTGAAGTAATCTTTTGATGCTTTGTGTCTTTGAATGCTTCAGCTTTCAAACTTTAACAAAAACTTCTCATACCTTTGATGCTATCTACTCTCTAGAGCCTTTCTACTCTGACACCACTTCTTGATGTATGAAACATAAACAAGAAATGAATTAATGTGACACTAGACAACCTCTATGGTCACCATTAACTCAATGCTTCTCCAATGATAGCCAAAACGGAGAACTTTACTTCTTCAAAAATTTCTAGTCACTAAAATGACATACCTTCACTCTTTTGCTTATTTCTATTAAAAAAACTTTTTTTTTTCCAAGTTCTTCTAGTGAATTAAAATAGAAGAGAAGAGCTTTCCAACAAGCTAAAATTTCCTAAAAACGTTTCACTACACACCAAGTTATGGCCTTCACAAGTTGACCCTGTCTGAGCTATCAAAATAGGAAATCTTGCCTGTTTTAGTAATGGCACCATTCTAAATATGAAAATTTTCAACTTAGCATCGACTTGCAGCAAGAATTCAATGCCACGCATCAAATTGGTGTGTTTTTGGCCACTTTTTTAGCACCTCAAATACCCCCTTGAACATAGATATGAAGAAAAACACTTTTATGTCTGAATTCGATGCTAGACATCAACTTTACATTCAAATTCTATGTTAGGCATTGAGTTTCTTTAGAAACCTCATGTTTTTAAGGAGATTCAATAGTAGATAAAAACTTAGAGAATGAAACAAGAACTTATAATCACAAACTCAATGTCAGGCATCGAGTTGCTTGGGAAACTTGAAGTTTTGAAGTCATTACAACAATAGGCAAAGCATGGAGATGGAGGAGAAAGTCTCATACATAGAACTTTGATTAGTTCTTCTCATAGCTATGAAAAAATAAAAAATAACGGGTGCTTTCTTACTCAGAGAAGCCTGACTGTTTCTCAGTCATACAAAATAAACTCTAGATCTCAACTTCTCATTCTCACATTCTCTCTCTCTCTCTCTCGTTTGTTGATACAAAGTAACTTATATAGATTTTCTCAATCTCATGACTTTTGAAAATTTTAGAACTAAAGTTAAGTCTAACTTTACAAATATAGTACATGTGTGAAATTGTCCCTTCACATAGGCATGTGCTTTTCTTCTTAGACTTTGACCTTCAAATTTATGTTCAATTTGTGATTGGTTCTCCAACACAATTTACTATGCAAGATACCAACAACATGCCTCCCACTCATCTGAGAAGCAAGAGAATGAACCGACCTCCCTTTCCTCTAAGACCCCCAAAAGGTAGAGGACTAGAAGTTAGTCCTGTGATTCTAGTTATGCCTAGACCTCTTGATGCAGGCAGAAGACTAAGACCTATTTAGGTCGCCAAGTTCATAAGGAATCACTATGATGGTTTTGGAGACCCATATGACCACATGGTTGAATTTAATCAAGTGTTTCGTGCTAAGCAACGTGAAGAACTTTTAATCGAGTGTGAATCTTTTGGTCTCACACTTAGTCGAAGTCCTTTAACTTGGTTCCAACCCTTGGATATGAACTGCTTTGTGAATATAGAAAAATGCTTTAAGGAATTCATCGATGAACTCACCAAAAAGGGTATTAAACATATCTTCTCTTCCTTGATTCATAGTTTCAAATAGGCTTCCAATGAATCTGTGAGATTAGTAGCTAGAAGATTCAATCAATATGTTGGCTGATTCCCTAAGATAGAGAGGCCTACCAAAAATATCTTTGTTTCTAGATGTCCTAGTCAATGGGAATTTGAGAACCCTAGTTTATGTGAAACAATTATAGCTGTTGAGTGAATGTCTAGGGGAATGCATAGATTTCATGGATAATATTGTAGACAACTTGAAGATTCCATAGACCCCTACCAAATATGAGGATGCATCTAGTAATGCAACTATATGAACCAACTAGGTAGAAGAACTCATAGACTTAGTGGTTAAGAGGCTAGGTGTCCAAGGACAAAAGAATTATCAAAACCCACCCATGAGGATGCCCTTACTAAGAAGATGTATGCATTGCAGACGTGACCATCCATTCCCACCACCCCCTAGAGTCTGGGAAGGGTATTGTATTGACTGTAGGAAAGAACATTTGTTTTGAGATGACCCCAAAAACCCATCCAAAGCATCACCTACATTTGTGTAACATAATCCTGGTAGGAGATGGTTGAACCACACCCTAAGAGAGAGGATTAGGAAGTAATCCTCAACCATGGCTTTTGGGGCAAGTGGTTAGCCCATCACATTCCTAACCAAGAGGTTGTGAGTTCAATTCCTTACATTGGTATCAAAGCCTAGGAAGTAGGCTTGGGCAAAGTGGAATGACCAATGGCCTCTAAAAAAGGCGCTTGGGCATCCTCCATGTGAAAGGGTAGGAATTGTGGAAGGCGCGCGTCGATTTCAATCATGGACCTTACAATGATTGGGGTGTATCTCCCAATCCGTAGGTCGGATTGAGGCGTGTAATATACCGTTGGAAAGCTCTCGGAACCAACTTTCCAATGAGCTAGCTTGCAATGTGTGAATTCCTTGGGAATCCTTGGATGGAACTTGATTGAGTACATCCTGCCAGTCCCATAGCTGGTCAGGGTACATCCTGCCAGGGTACATCCAGGGTACATCCTACCAGTCCCATAGCTGGTCAGGGTACATTCCCGAGGGAGTTCAAGGGGGGAAGAATGTAACATAATCCTGGTAGGAGATGGTTGAACCACACCCTAAGAGAGAGGATTAGGAAGTAATCCTCAACCATGGCTTTTGGGGCAAGTGGTTAGCCCATCACATTCCTAACCAAGAGGTTGTGAGTTCAATTCCTTACAATTTGAGATCAATGTAATAGAGGTAATAGAATCCTCAAGGAGTGATAAAGAGTACAATGTGCCATTGAGAGCCATCACCAAATCCAAAGCAAAAGAAACAATGGAAAATCTAAGACCTAATAGCCTACAAAAGGCAAATGAGATAGAATCTTTACCCCAAATAATAGAAGACTCTAAAAAATCATTTGATACCTCAAAAAGAAGAAAAAAATCAAAGATGGAAAGCAAGAAGAGAAAGGATGAAAAACAAGTGGATGAAAAAATTGGCTGAGGAGAAGGAAAAAAAAATCAAAGACCCCAAACCTAAGTAGAATAGTTGAGCCAATCAAGACACAAAAGTGGTGAAAGAAAAACAAATGAAGGAATAGGTAAGATCGATTCTAGCGAATCCCATGCCTAAAGACTTAAAAATGTGGCTAAAATCATATCAATCTAGAATAAATAAAAGACCTAGTCGAGCAATATGATCAAAGCTATCAAAGAGGAGATCTCAAAAAAGATAGACTTGGGATATGTAAAAAATTAATTGAAGTTTCTCAAAACACGCTAGAACAAGCAAGACCTAGCCTTCCTGAAATGAGAATCCCCAAAGAAACATTCCATGAATGTTTAGAAAATCATAATTCACAATAGATGAAATCGAAACAAACCAAGGAAATGAAGGAGACTTGGGGTTGGAGAACATAGAGAGAAACTCAATGATTCCGGAAGTGGAAGTAAACTAGCCACATGATTTGAGAACCAAAGTGCAAAAAGAAAGATATAAAAAAATTGAGGAGGACCTCCCTCCCCTTGAGGAACTAGATGCTTATGGAAACCTACCTAGGATGAAGCAATAAGAAGACTATGAAGAATTATCTAGTTTATATCGGGATAGGGACCAAGCAATTAGTCTAACTACTGTTGGAAGAATGATGGATGGACACTCCAAGAGAATGAGTAGGTACTACCAAATCCTGCTTTGTACCAGGCCTTGATGCTTCAGAGTTGATAAGTAGACCTTATTAGCTTTCCAATGACACCATAAAATGGCGTATGTACTTTGGAAGTGATGTATGACAGAGATGAATCAAAATAGACAACTTTGAACTTCAAGTCTTCAAGAAAACTTTCTATTTTTTACTAGACACCTGCTGTATCTTTTGCTCAGTATGACCAGCACAGTAGGAATTGGAAAAATTCCTTTTAAGGGTATCTAATTAACTTAGCAAGATAACTATTCCAAGTGATATCACTTAAAAAGATTAACTATGCTCAGAGAAATCAATTTAGCAAGTAAACCTTTACCCCCGATATTTTAGGATTGTTGCAGACTTTGACCAGTGATCACTTCTACAGACTTTTCTCTGAAATGGCTGAACAGAAATCCTTCAAATTTTATAGCATGTAGATAACTTTGTGCTGGTTCCAACAAGCTATAGATCTTTGAATTTGGTGGAGCAATGAGTGAGATATGCTCCCCACAATTTGACAGACTTATAGATAATGTGACAGAGAACTCAGAAATGAATAATGTAGATATATGTATTAATGAACACTTGTATACAATGCCATAGGCATGAAGATCATTGCCTAATGGTGTAGATAGGTGTGGGCTAGAGTATAGACCTCACACACACTCAGAATTGATAATGAGAAGCTCGGAAAATGACTCTTCTACCTGTGACTTTTTTATGACCACTTTTATAGTAGTTGAGCTCAAAGTTTGAATTTGAATTCAAACTTTTGGCTCCCAATGATCATGCTCCTACATCCTAGGAGATATTCCATCAATCAAAGCTAACTTTTCCACGAGTTCCTTTTGGTAGGTGTTTACAAAGATTCCAAGTCAAATGTGACTTTTACAAAAAGTAAAGTGGTAATTAACCATTAGCATTGGTTCCTATGCTTCTCCATATGTGTATGTATCATAAGCTAAATGTTTAGGCTTGTGACTTGCACCAACAACTCCCCCTCAAGCCAAACATTTTGGCTTAGTCTTTATTCTTCAATCTTCATGTATATCCTGCAATCCAATCATTAATTTGAACCTGCAAAGTTTGGTTCCATCCAAAGCTTTAGTTAACAAATGTGCACAATGCATGTTGGTTGATACATAAGTGAGTTGAATGTCCTTGCTTAATAACTTTTCTCTCACATAATGGTAATGGACCTCTATATGTTTGGTCCTAGCATGATAGATAGGATTAGCTGCAAGGTGAAGTGAGCTTGTATTATCTCCAAAGATCAAAGGTGATCTAGTACACAAACCCAATTCTGTATATAATAGCTTGATCCATGTAGCTTCTTGAGTGGCATTAGCCAATCCTCTATACTGTGCCTCTATAGAGGATAAAGCAATAGTAGGTTGCTTCTTTAAAGACCATGACCAGAACTCTTCAAGATTGATAATGTCTTCATCATCTGAAGTAGTGTCTTCATTCTGAGTAGGTTCCTCCTTAGCAAGACTTGGAAACTCCTCCTCCAAGTCATAGGGTAGTTTAAACTTCCTGCATTCATTCTCATACCAAGAATCATTTTCATCAAAGACAACATCTCTACTAACCATAAATCCCTTATTATAAGGATTGTAAAACCTGTATCCTTTCTGATTTAGATCATATTCAATAAAGATGCACTTCTCAGCCTTAGGGTCCAGCTTACCTCTTATCTCAGAAGGAATGTGTACATATGCTACACATCCAAATATCCTGCAATGATCAAGTGAGGGTCTCTTCCCATGCCATGCTTCATAAGGAGTCATCCCATCAAGGGACTCCTGTTTATGAGGTAAGTAGCAGTAGAAACACTCTCTGCCCATAAGTAGTTAGGTAATTTTTTCTCATTCAACATAGACCTAGCTGTTTGAACAATCAACCTATTTCTTCTCTCAGCTACCCCATTCTATTCAGGAGTATACCTTGTGGTGATTTCTCTCTTAATTCCTCTATCCTGCAAGAAGTCTTCAAACTCATTGGAGAAGTACGCACCTCCTCCATCTGACCTTAGCCTCTTTAGATTCTTCCCTGTCTGATTCTCAACAAGTGCAAGATATTTTTTAAAGCAATTAAACACTTCAACCTTGTGCTTCATGAAGTACAATACAGTCCACCTGCTATAATCATCAATAAAAGATACATAGTACCTTGATCCTAAGATTGAGGGGTCTTTGCTTGGTCCCCATACATCTGTATGGACAAATTCTAGGTAGTCCTCATGTATGTAGCCTTTCCTTGAGAAGGGTAACTTGTGAGACTTCCCAAACTGACAAGCACTACATTTATATATCATATGTTGTTTGGAAACATTGGGTATTCCAATAACACATTGATCCTTGCATATCTGTTTCAAGGTTCTTTCTCCTACATGCCCTAATCTTATATGCCAAATCTCAAGCTCTGAAAGTGTTTGATCTTTGTAACTGTAGAGTGCAATATTCTTTGTGTCTTCTAGCTCAAAAGTAAAAAGTCTACTTGATTTTTCTCCTTTAGCAATTCTCTTGAACCCCTGCTTGGGATCCTCCACAAATGCTCCAAATTGGTTGAATCTAACCTGCAAACCTTTCTCCACAATCTATCCAACACTCATCAAGTTTTTGGTAATGGTTGGTACATATAGTACCCTACTCAACAAATTCTGATTTCCATCACAAGTCTTAACATTTCCAACCAGTAGAGATACATTGCCAGCCACATGATTTGAGCATCTTGAGTCAATGTAGAATAGGTGGTCATCATTTATACCTAGTTTTTGTTGGAGAGTGTTAATCTCCAAAAGAACAACCTACACTTGTGATTAGAGCACCTCTATACCAAGAGTAAGTAAAAACTTCCACCAATTTCGAGGATCAATTACTAACTATCAAAGGATTAACAAATCTGTGAAAAAGATGAAACACAGAAAAGTCTGCTGCACTATTTCTCCACATTGACCTATCAAACATGTAAAGTTTTTTATGAAACTTTGTACCAAGTATCTCCTAGAGATTGCGCATCTCCTCCAAGTTGAATTACTTCAAAAGCTTTAGTATAACTTGAGAAATCAACTTCACAAGTTACCTATATCAGAAACTGTCATTCAGAACAGTCGATTTTACACCTGTAACTTTTAAGACTTGGTTCTCCTTGAATAGAACCCGTTTAAGCAAATGCTTCTAGCTATGAGTAGCTTATCTTTCAACTTAAAGATTAAGCCCTCACTCATGCAAAACTTTAAACTGTGCTGGGAGAAATGACCAAAACATTAAGTTCGAAATCTGCGCCTGTTTTAGAAACCTGTGAATACACTTCACATATGAATGTTCCTACACTTAATTCTCTAAGCCTGATTACAATTGGAAGCTAAAACTCTGTACAGAGGTCAAGCAACTCTAGACTTAGACTTGTACAAAAGCATTTCACAATTGATCTACTCTAGAAGGAGAAGACGCAGAAACATCGGGCACAAAAATTTTTGATTACTCAGAAGAATTACAGTTGAGTGATGAGAGCAAACTCAACTAACTTTTCCTCTATCTCATGATATCTAACTTCCTCATTCTTGACTTCTAACTATTGTCACATATGCTCTCATACTTGCCCCGACTTTTCTCAAAGTATTTATAGATAAATTTGTACATGATTCTTACTAAACAAAAGATCTAAGTCAGCTATGACTATACTAATGTACATATGTGTACACTTCTCTTATCCTCTGAATGTAATCTTCTTCCAAACTTTAAGAATTGATTCTTCCTTCATCTTTTAATCTTCCAAGCCTTCAATTGGTGATTGGTCTGCACCAACAGCTCCCCCTCAATCATCAATTGAGGTTTTCTCTGTCTTCTTTATACTTGCCATGTCTTTGAACCTTTGTAACTTAGATCCATCCAAGCTCTTTGTCATCATATCTGCCACTTGTTCTTTTGTTGGAGTGTACATCACTTCAATCTCTTTATCTAGTACCTTTTCCCTCAAGAAATGATACTGAATCTCTATATGCTTAGTCCTGGCATGAAAAACAGGGTTAGCTGCCAAATACAAAGAACTCATATTGTCTCCAAAAATTATTGGAATACTATGATCAATCTCAAAACTTTTCATCAAGGTCTTCAACCATATCACTTCCTTTGCAGCTTCTACCATTCCCTTATACTCAGCTTCTGTGGATGATAAAGCAACTGTATGTTGCTTCTTTGAACACCAAGAAACTAGCTTATCTCCAATATAACAGAGATACCCATGAGTAGACCTTCTATCATCTGAGTCACCTGCCCAATCTGCATCACTAAACACTTTGATTCTTGTGTCAGAAGTGAAACCATAATACAAACCTTCACTTAGGGTTCCTTTGATATATCTGAGTACCCTTTGGGCTGCAATCCAATGAGTCTTCTTTGGACAATGCATAAATTGTGACAACACACCTACTGCATATGATAGATCTGGCCTTGTCAAGGTAGCATAGATTAAACTACCTACCAAACTCTGATATTTCTTCATATCATTGAACTCTTCACCTCCATACCTGCTTAATTTATGATTTACCTCCAATGGTGTAGTTGAGGTCTTGCAATCTTCCATGTTAAACTTGACTAGAAGATTCTTCAAGTATCTCTCTTGTGACACATATACTCCATGTTGAGTATACACAATCTGCATTCCTAGAAAATAAGATAAGTTTCCCAAATCACTTATCTTAAACTCCTTCTCTATTTGTCTTTTGAGTTCATTGATTCCTTGAGCATCTGTTCCTGTAACAATAATATCATCAACATAAATGCACATGTAAATGTATCCATTTTCACTTGCTTTCACTAGCAAGCTACTATCTGCCTTTGATGCTTGAAATCCACATTCATTCAAGAACTTGACCAATCTGTAATTCCAAACTCTTGGAGCTTGCTTCAACCCATATAAAGCACTCTTGAGCTTACACACATAATCTGATCCAATTGATTCCATAAATCCTTCTGGTTGCTCCATATATACTTCATCTGCAATGTATCCATTTAGAAATGCATTTTTCACATCCAATTGTGATAATTTCCATCCCTTACAAGCAGCAATAGCAATCAATGTCCTAATTGTAGACATCTTAGCAACAGGACTAAAGGTTTCATCATAATCTACCCCATAAGTTTGGGCATAACCTTTGACCACAAGTCTAGCCTTATATCTAGACACCTTACCATCTGCAAACCTCTTTGTTTTATATACCCACTTGCATCCAATGACCTTCTGATTCTTTGGTCTTGGTACTAGTTCCCAAGTTTCATTTTCAAGTAGAGCATCATACTCTTCCTGCATTGCCTTCTCCCAATTCTGTTTATCTTTGGCTTCTTCATAAGTAGTTGGATCTTCTTCTGTTTTCACAATGTAGGCATAATCTCTTGTTGTTAAGAAAGATGTATCATAACTATACCTTATAGGCTCTTTCCTTTCTCTTGTAGATCTTCTGATTTCTGCACTTCTTGAAGTTTCAGCCTCATTTGATTCTGGATCAAATCTTGGCCCTTCTTCTACATGATCCTGCACTCTACTTCTAGAGTCAACTTCATCAACAATTTCTTCACATACTTTTACCTTTGCCTTTCCTTTTCTTTGTATTTCTTCAACACCTGCAAACTCATTTGGTGATCCTGTATACCACATATTTTGCTCATCAAATGTCACATCTTTAGTAACAAGAAATTGCTTTGTGGATGGACTCCACAACCTATAACCCATCTATCTATCATCATATCCAATGAACACATACTTCTCTGCTTTTGGGTCTAGCTTATGTCTTAATTGTGAAGGAACATAAGCATATGCAATACATCCAAATACTTTACAATGATCAAGAGTAGGCTTCTTACCCCACCATGCTTCATAAGGGGTTCCTCCATCCAAAGCTTTGCAAGGCAACCTATTCACAAGATATGTTGCAGTGTTAATGGCTTCTGCCCATAAGTAATTTGGACAATTCTTTTCCTTCATCATGGCTCTTGCAAACTCTACAAGAGTCCTATTCCTCCTTTCTGCTACTCCATTCTGTTGAGGGGAGTACCTGCAAGTTACTTCTCTTTTGATACCTGCATTCCACAAATAATCATCAAACTCTTTAGAGAAATACTGTCCCCCTCCATCTGATCTTAACCTCTTGAGCTTTTGCCCTGTGATCCTTTCTGCATAAGCATGAAAATGTTTGAATGTCTTGAAAACTTCTGATTTATCCCTGATTACATACAAAGTAATCCACCTGGTTGCATCATCAACAAACAACACATAATATCTGGATCCATTTATGCTATAGTCCCTTGAGGGACCCCATACATCTGTATGAACCAATTCAAGCATATTTGAATACTTGTACCCTGATTTGTTATAAGAACTCTTATGTGCTTTACCTAATTGACAAGCTTCACACTTGTACACCATATGTTGCCCTTCAATATTTGGCAATCCAAGTACCACCTGATTCTTTGACATCTCCTTTATAGCTCTCTCATTGAAATGACCTAGCCTTTTATGCCATAGGTCTAATTCAGATACCTTTTGACTTCCATAGGTAAATAATGCATGTCCCACATTACCTTGGACTTTGAGAGTGAACAATCTTCCTTCCTTTTTACCTGCAATTATGTTTCTATATCCCTAATTTGGATCTTGTACATAAACACCATCATTTGTGAATCTTACCTCATATCCTTTCTCCACAATTTGCCCTACACTTATCAGATTTTTAGGAATAGTAGGAACATAAAGTACCTTGCTCAGAAGTGTACTTCCATTCTTTGTCTTCACTGATCCAATGCTCTCCACTTTATGTTTGGTATTGTCACCTGTTTGAACTGTATGTCCATTCACCCTTGCTTCCATATCAGTCATCAAGGATAGATTCCCACTCAGATGGTTGCTACACCCTGAGTCAATATAAAACACTCTTTGATCTTCTCCCATTGATTCATGAGTTGCATTCAATATAAGAGTCATGTCATCCTTCTGATCTGATGCATAATTGTAATAATTATTGTTGTAGGACTGAGATTGGAAGTTTCTTCCACCTCCTCTACCATATGATGTCCTACCTCCTCTTCCTCTGAAATTGCCTCTTTGGTTTCTGCCTCCTCTACCTCTTTGATTATAATTCTGATTATTGCTTCCACCATTTTGATTGTTATACCAACAATCATTTGCCAAATGATTTGTTCTGCCACAAATCCAACAAGCTTTAGCATTATCTTTATTCTTACCTCCTCTTCCTTTACCTCTGAAATTCATCTTCCCTTTTGTGAAGTTAGCTTGATTTGAATTTCCTTCATCATCATTTGATTGCTTTCCCTTGCCATTCTTTTTCTTGTCCTTAGAGTACATAGCTTGACTTGTACTTCTATCATTGTCTCCTTTAAGATCCTGCTCAAAGGTTAGCATGTGTCCTAGCAATTGATTAAGATCAGGAGTAAAGTGATCAAGTGACAATTCTATGGACAATATAAAAGGTTTCCACTTCTCATCTCCTCTCAAACCTGTAAGTATTTGTCTTACCAACTTTTCCTCTTCAATGTCTTCATCCACTGCTCCCAAGCTATCTGCAATATCTTTCATCCTTGCCACATAATCTGAAATTGATTGTGAGCTCTTCTTCGTGAAGGTTGTGAACTCAGCCCATAGTGAGGACTTCCTTGACTTAGTTGTATTTTGGAAATGCTCTTCCAAGGCATTCCAAACATCTGTAGCACTTTCCAAACCTCTAATGTGAGGTAGAAGGTAGTCATTTACAGCCATGTAGATGATACTCCTTGCTTGAGCATCCTTTCTCATCCAAGTCTTCAACATTGCAAGCTCTTCCCTAGTAGGAATACTAGGATCTGCAAACTCAGGTTTTTCTTCATCTCCTGTAATAAATGATATAAGATCTTTGCTCATGAGATGTGCTTCCATCCTCATGGACCATGCTGGATAGTTCTCCCTATCCAGCTTATCAATCTGCAAGCTTTCTTCTATCTTATGTCCACCTGTGTATTGAAATCTTCAAGCTTTACAAACAATGTATGTACCTTTACTTCGAATTAGACTCCTTTTGCCTTTCTTGATGTCAAATAGTCTTCTCCTCAAGCTTTGACTCCAAGCTTTCACTTCTTAGTCCTTCAAGTGTTAAATTTCTTGAATCTGCAGCAGTCGGGATCCTCCTTTCCTTAATTTGATGTCTCCTGCTCTGATACCACTGTTGGAGAGTGTTAATCTCCAAAAGAACAACCTACACTTGTGATTAGAGCACCTCTATACCAAGAGTAAGTCAAAACTTCCACCAATTTAGAGGATCAATTACTAACTATTAAAGGATTAACAAATCTGTGAAAAAGATGAAACACAGAAAAGTCTGCTGCACTATTTCTCCACATTGACCTATCAAACATGTAAAGTTTTTTGTGAAACTTTGTACGAAGTATCTCCTAGAGATTGCGCATCTCCTCCAAGTTGAATTACTTCAAAAGCTTTAGTATAACTTGAGAAATCAACTTCACAAGTTACCTATATCAGAAACTGTCATTCAGAACAGTCGATTTTACACCTGTAACTTTTAAGACTTGGTTCTCCTTGAATAGAACCCGTTTAAGCAAATGCTTCTAGCTATGAGTAGCTTATCTTTCAACTTAAAGATTAAGCCCTCACTCATGCAAAACTTTAAACTGTGCTGGGAGAAATGACCAAAACATTAAGTTCGAAATCTGCGCCTGTTTTAGAAACCTGTGAATACACTTCACATATGAATGTTCCTACACTTAATTCTCTAAGCCTGATTACAATTGGAAGCTAAAACTTTGTGCAGAGGTCAAGCAACTCTAGACTTAGACTTGTACAAAAGCATTTCACAATTGATCTACTGTAGAAGGAGAAGACGCAGAAACATCGGGCACAAAAATTTTTGATTACTCAGAAGAATTACAGTTGAGTGATGAGAGCAAACTCAACTAACTTTTCCTCTATCTCATGACATCTAACTTCCTCATTCTTGACTTCTAACTATTTTCACATATGCTCTCATACTTGCCCCGACTTTTCTCAAAGTATTTATAGATAAATTTGTACATGATTCTTACTAAACAAAAGATCTAAGTCAGCTATGACTATACTAATGTACATATGTGTACACTTCTCTTATCCTCTGAATGTAATCTTCTTCCAAACTTTAAGAATTGATTCTTCCTTCATCTTTTAATCTTCCAAGCCTTCAATTGGTGATTGGTCTGCACCAACAGTTTTGAAGTCATGTTCATAATCAGAAGAGAGTCATCTTGGTCTTCTGTATAGTTGTTGTAGTCCTTTCTGGTTTTAAATCCTCCTTGGTAGTTTCCATTGTAATTGTTGTTGTAGTTGTTATTGTTGTTGTTGTTGTATCCTTGATGATGGTTGAATCTGCCTCTTGACTGTGAGTATCCACCTCTTTGATATCCTCTTCCTCTCTGATTCTTGTAGTTCCTGAAACACTCATCTGTAGTATGATTTGATAAACCACAAATGTTGCATGGTGAGGAGTTATAGGATCTCCCCCTACCTTGCTTACCTCCTCTGCCCCTTCCTCTTGATGATCTACCTCTCCTTGCATAGTTGGCTTGGGAGGTAGTGCCTTCATCTTCTATCTTCTTGTTCTTGACTTTATCTTTAGATTTACTTTTATTAGTGTATAGGGCAGAAGAGTTATTACCTTTGGATGTTTCTCCATTCTTGTTGAGATTGGCTTCATGAGTAAACAATTGCCCCATGAGAGTTGTAAGATCTGGAATTTGCATGTCCATGTAAAGGTCCATGGCAGTGGTGAAGCTTTCCCATTTGTCATCAGCATTGATCCCATTGATCACTTGCCTTACTATCTGCTCTTCTTCAATCTCTTCTCCTATGCTTGCTAACTGATCTGCTACATCTTTAATCTTAGTCACAAACTCTGAAATAGCTTGCTTAGGTTGCTTCCTTAGTGTAGTGAATTCAATCCATAATTGATTTTTTCTGGCCCTTGTGTTGTAAGAAAAATAGGATGACAAGGTTTCCCAAGTCTCTTGGGATGTCTTACAGCTGCTAATATGTGGCAAAAAGAAAATCAGAGATGGAGTTGAGTAAGTAAGACCTTGCTAATGCATCCTTGGCACACCATGTGTTGAGCTTTTCATGTTCTTCCTTTGTTGGTAGTCCTCTGGTTTTGAATGAGGGCAATTCCTCATCTCCTGAGATGTATCCATAAAGACTCCTTCCTTGTAGGTATGTCTTCATCCTTAGAGACCATGCCTCATAGTTGTTCCTGTCCAATTTATCAATAAATGAAGGAAAACCATCTCCCATTTTACCTTTACTTGCTTTGATACCACTGTTGGAAGAATGATGGATGGACACTCCAAGAGAATGAGTAGGTACTACCAAATCCTGCTTTGTACCAGCCTTTGATGCTTCAAGTCTTCAAGAAAACTTTCTATTTTTTACTAGACACCTACTGTATCTTTTGCTCAGTATGACCAGCACAGTAGGAATTGGAATAATTCCTTTTAGGGGTATCTAATTAGCTTAGCAAAGCTAACTATTCCAAATGATATCACTTAAAAAGATTAACTATGCTCAGAGAAATCAATTTAGCAAGTAAACCTTTACCCCCGATATTTTAGGACTGTTGTAGACTTTGATGAGTGATCACTTCGACGGACTTTTCTCTGAAATGGCTGAATATAAATCCTTCAAATTTGGACAGCGTGTAGACCACTTTGAGCTGGTTCCAACAAGCTATAGATCTTTAAATTTGGTTGAGAAATTAGTGAGATATGCTCCCCACAACTTGACAGACTTATAGATAATGTGACAGAGAACTCATAAATGAATATTGTAGATATATGTATTAATGAACACTTGTATACAATGCCATAGGCATGAACATCATTGCCTAATGGTGTAGATAGGTGTGGGCTAGAGTATAGACCTCACACACACTCAGAATTGATAATGAGAAGCTCGAAAAATGGCTCTTCTACCCACGACTTTTTTATGACCACTTTTATAGTAGTTGAGCTCAAAGTTTGAATTTGAATTCAAACTTTTGGCTCCGAATGATCATGCTCCTACATCCTAGGAGATATTCCATCAATCAAAGCTAACTTTTCCACGATTTCCTTTTGATAGGTGAATATGAACAAGGATTCGAATTTTTTCATGCCCCAACAATAAGAGGCGAGGAAAGTAAATTCTCAGAGGGAACATCAACCATGTTGCAGAAGTTGAAAAGAACTAAAGTTCAATTTTCAATAGCCTTAGAAGATCTTCTACAAGTCAAACCTAATCTATGGAAGAAACTAACTAATCACTTGAAATTGAATGAACAAAACATATTCATTAAAGAAGAAAAGCTAGAGAAAATAGAAACTTTCAAGATACCAAACAATAAAGTTCGATCTTTTAGTGAGGGAGATGAAGCAAATATGTGCATTCCAATCATATTCCAAGGATATATGACCAAATCCATTCTAGATAGGGGAGCTAAATTTGGGATATCAACCAACAACATTTGGGAGAAATGGGGAAGATCAACTGTATGTCTAGCTAGAATGAAGCTATTGTCATGGAAAAAGGAAACCATCCTAAACCTTTTATTACATGTCACTTATATATCTCATGATTGATTAAGAAATTGAAGAAACCAATTCTTTCATTGCATATGGAACATGCCAAAACCCTAAGATTGACTATCTACTAGCTTGATTTTGATATCCGGAGGTCATGTTTTGAACTAATGACATCATCAATTTGTAACTAGCATTGATAAACCATCCTTGAAAACCTATATAAGGAGGGGTTGGCCACATACATAATCAATCTTGCCAATACCAGTCTTGGGAGGAGTCCAGATCTCCAAGTAAGTACTTTCCAAGTTCTAGTTCCAGTTCTAGTCTTATGCCTTGTTCTAGTCTTGTCTAGTCTAGTTTCTTGGACATCCTGTTATGTCCTATTCTAATCTCATAGTACAAGATCCTTTCCAGTTGCTCCTTGTATCTAGTTCATCTCCTTTAAGGGATTTCTTGTAATCTAGAGATCTTACTTCATACCTATGGTCTCAGGTTGTGGGATCTTCTGTATCATCTCTAGTTCAGTTATATCTACCTATCAGTACCGAGTTGTGGGACTTCTTGTATTAGTTACATAATCTTGTTTATTTTGCTACGTTGGTGATCAAATAATCGAAAGTGTAATTCCAAAATCTTGTATATTCTAGTTAGAGGGCACAATCTAGTGCACCCGTGATAGCTACAACTAGTGAATGGTCATGTAGAACGACCATTAAGACTCCTTGAAAATGTAATTTTAACAACTTGTGGAGTAGAATTTGAACACACTTTAGCTATATGCAAATTTAGCCAGGCGAGAAATTACGAGATGATCCTAGGTAGACCATTCATGTGAGAGCTATAGGTAGTTCAGAAGTGGGGATGAGATGCTTTTTATCTCCAACATCAAGGCACAAATACTAAAATAAATCTCCAAAACTTTGCATATAGAGACATACCAGCTCTTCAATGGAATCTTTTACATAAAGAGGAGGAGGATGTTTCAATCCATAGTGGTGGATCTAGTGAGCAATCTTGGATGAATGAGGATACTCAACTATAGATTTGCAAGGCAGCTAAACACGAATATGAAAGACTACAATATTGGCAAACACAACATGAGAAACATAGAACCACCTACATGCGACAAATATTTCTCGGTGAAGCATTCGAACCACATAGATGTATGGAAATTATAGCAAAACTAGATGTGTGTCTAAACAAGGAAGTGTTGATGACGATTGAGTGTGTGGATGAAGGAGGATACAACTCAAGCGTGTACATGGTTGTACTTTGAGGTTAAAGAAGGTGAAATAACTTCTCATCCATTGTAGATCATCACATGCATCTTCAAAAGTAAGTGGCTCTTCATTAGATGCAGTTGCAATAAGAGAATAATCCACAAAATTACTTGATGCATGGTGAGAGCTTGATCTTGTTCTACCAAGTAAAGGTGCACTCAATTGCTATCGTGCAAAGTCTTTTTCAACCACTTTGGCATAGTTTGTGCACTCTTGATAGACACGCGTTCATTATGTAATACATCCTCAACATATATATAATGTGTGGGCTGAATTTCATGCTCATTTTCAGCCATAGTTTGATGCAAATGTTCAACCATATGTGCTAGGAAATTTTCAACAGTTTTGATAATTTTTGACTGAAAAGTTTTCAGTCATGTTTGGCTAGAAATTCTCTGCATTTTTAGCTCTACTTGGCTGGAACTTTTCAGCCCTTTGAGCATCACTTGGCTGTTCTACATGGCCATAGTCAAGCGCACCATTTTGGAACAAAGGCACGAGTGTATTGAACACATCTTGTGAGCTAATTCTTGGCTGTTTTTTTGCATTCAAGTAGAGGGAAACTCGAATTTTCAGCAAATACCATATCTCGACTCACAATAATTGTGTCGATCAATGGATGGTTCAAATGATATGCCTTACTTTCAGCATTATAACCAACAAATATAAATTTCTTTGTCTTGTCATTAAGTTTGTGACATTGGTGTAATGGCACAAGAGCATACGCCAAAAAACCAAACACATGCATACGACTAACCATAGACTTATGTCCATTCCAAGTCTCATAAGGAGTGATGAGTCTCAATGATTTTGTAGGGCAGTGATTTAACACAGAGTTTGCACACATGACTGCTTCCATCCAAAACTTATGAGGGGGGTGCTTTACTTTAACCATACATCATGCCATTTCAAGAAGACTTCTATTTTTACGCTCAACAATACCATTTTGATGAAGTGTATATGGCACCATACATTGGTGCGAAATATCTCTTTCATGAAGAAAAGCATTAAACTCATGTGACATGTATTAAACACCACGATCTGTGTGTAGAGTCAAAAGCTTGTTTGAAGAAAAATTTTTAGCCTGGCCCATAGCTAAAAATGCTTTGAAGCAAGAAAATACCTCGTTCTTTGCTTTCATAGGATACAACCATGTATGCAGAGTAGCTTCATCAATAAAGGTAACACAATATACATGCCTCCGAAAAGATGGAGTCTTGATGTGACCACATACATCACTATGAACAAGCTGCAATTTTCTCATAGCGTGTGTATGACTATCTTTTGGGAAAGAAGCACGATGCATTTTTCCAAGAATGAAACCTTCACATGCATGCTTTTCAATGGACTCAAGTGTTCACAAACCAATAACCATATCCTTCTTTTATAAGTAAGGCAAACTATTGAAGTTGAAGTGACCAAAATGAGCATGCCCAAGCTCCATTTCAACCATGGAAGAAGTATGAGCAACCAAGGCATTGGAGGTAGCCCTCTTGTATGTATCCATGCGATACAAACCATTACATAATGTATAAGACATCATGATAATATCACCATTGTTGAAATCATGAACCATATACTTATCATCAACAAAGTGTACATGAAGTCTAACTTTGGCAATCAACAAAACTGAAATTAAGTTCTTCTTGATACCTGGGACATGCAATGCATTTTCCAAGAGAATCACAGCTATATTTGTAGCCATAAGCTCAATTTCACCTACTCCAATGATAACATAAGAGAAATCTGAATCACCCTCACTCACAACCATACATTTAGAATGCAAAGATGCATCATAATGAGATGTAACAACACATGCCCAAAAATCTTGAGCCATGTCAACTTCATCATTCTTTGCATTTGCTGAATTTTCAGCACTAGACAGATTCCTTCTTCTTTTCATTGTGCTTAGCAAGCTTTCTACACTCATCAATAGTATGAATAACCTTTTGGCAATATTTGCATCTCTTCTTCTTTTGCAAATCAGCATCATTAGAGGAATGACTGGAAGAGGAAGGTTGATGCTTTGGTTTTTATGAACCCAAAGCTAAACCATACTTCCTTTTCCCTTTCTGAGATAGCAAGTACTTGTGTTCCCTCAATCAAACCACTCCTATTCACTAGATTGCTCTTCTTGCAAAAGAAGAGACACAAACTCATCAAATGCATACATATTGGGATTCCCTTTTGCAATCAAACGAAGTGTAGTGGGAAAGCTTTGAAAAGATTTTGGCAATCCTTTCAAGAATGCAGAGATGAGTGATGCATCCATAATAATCTTATCGATGTTTGCTAATTGCTCTTTCAAGTCCTTAATGTGTGTCACATTGTTACACAGAAAAGTTGTGTTGATTTGAAGTCTACCAATGTGGTGTTCATGAAAAATGTAGCTCTCAAAAATGTGATTTTGTTCAAATATCTCAAAAGAAATTGTCTGTATGGTTGCATTTATGCATTAGTGTGCAATGTCAACATGGATAGGTTCTTGAGTGCATCATTGCAATAGGAAGGTGCATGTGTAAGCATGGGAATATGTATGTACATGTGCGTCTATGTGTGTTGATTATGATATGTGGGCATCCTGAATTTGTTTTGTGGTAATCAAATGTGTATGAAAAAGGATCCAAGAATGTTTGTATATATTTGCATTTCGAGTTGAAAGTGTGAATATACAACATAGGTCTAGAAGCAGTTGGGGA
Organism: Ceratopteris richardii; assembly: GCA_020310875.1. Taxonomy (NCBI): domain Eukaryota; kingdom Viridiplantae; phylum Streptophyta; class Polypodiopsida; order Polypodiales; family Pteridaceae; genus Ceratopteris; species Ceratopteris richardii. The sequence goes on from CM035427.1 coordinate 116,108,644, forward strand.
GTTGTGTGTGTAAAATAATGTGAATGCACATGTATTCTCAATTGCATGTGTGTTTTTATCAATTTCGTACATCGATCAGTCATAGTGAAAGGGCATCAAGAGCAATGGGCCATATCAAATAAGAAAAGATAGTGTAAATTGCTTGGGGGAAATTCTTATGGTGGGTATAATAGCTGGAAAGGTGGAAATGTTGAGTGATATCTGAGTCTGAGGTGTAATTTCACAGAATGTTAGATTTACAAGAGTTGCTGACCATGGAAATGGAAACACCATACTTCAGAATTGGGTGCCTAGGCATTTAAATGAGGGGGCCTTACTCGAAAGTAAAATGCCTACGTATTTATATCCATAGAAATGTGTGCATGAGGATGGTGGCAACCAGTGCTAGATTTAACAATGTTGTCAGTATCTTGCCCTGCTCGTATGTTTCTTTCTCTGACCACATATTTTTTAAGAAGAAAAAGGAAAAAAACAAAAAAAAAAAAGAAAAATTTGGTAAGAAGGGAAATGGGGGGTCGTGCTCTGACTCTTCCTTGTTTTCTTGCCTTTGGTCGGCCCCTCCCCACATGCAACAGAGGGAGAAGGCAGAGGTGGTCAAGGGGGTGGTTGCGTTCCTCTTTGGGCAGTTCGGCAGGTACACGAGGTAGTGGGTGAGTGGAGGAAGAAGACCGAAAAAAGGGGGGAAGAACTCAATTCCCTCCCCGTCTCTCCCTCTCTCTATGTGTCCGCTCTGTGTCTGCTAAGCGCACAAGCGAGGTTGCTCGCAGCCAAACAAATGATTGCTAATATAGTTGACACTCAGTTTGGTTGTAGATTTTATTCTGATGGTTCTTTGTCCATTCGTGATCTACAAATAAATGGTAGGGGTTTTGCAAAATTGGTTGCATCACTCGGCTCATACCAGTTTAGACGAAAAGTCACAGATCCTGTCAAGAATGGGCAATGATATGGCTTCAAGGTGCACTTATTCGCAGGAAGTTTGGCCTCTGTTAAATGTTCCATAGGATTTTTCACTTCCTTCGCTGTTGTTGGATCCAAGAACTTGGAGTGCTGTGTTAGCTAAAATGTTTTCCCTCTTCTCAAGGGGGAAACAGTGATCGAGATATTTATTTTTGACGATGTGGATAATACTAGCCTGATGAATGAGCAGACGAATGGATGCCGAGAACCAGGTTCAATCTTTCAAGAGGTTGGGGTGGTTCGGGAAAACTTATTAAACCACTTTGTTGAGCATGAGTATGAGTCTAAATTCCAAAACAGCCGCTTCAAGTGTTTCAGAACCCGAGAAGAATTTATTGAGCAGCAGTCAGCGATTGATTCTTCTGAAAGTATCCCGAGAGCTGAGGAAGTAGGATTCGTTGATGAGATGGAATGAGAAAGTACAATGGATGAAGAACATGTAGAAACCATGAAGATGTAGGTACGCCCCTCATTGGATGAGAATGTAAGCTTTCCATGCCATTCCACATGTACAGCAAGAGGAAGAAATGATCTAAGCATGTGCGCATTTCTGAAATCAATAATCTTGATGATACTTTGAAGGTGCAAAAGTTGTGCCATGGAAAGAAAATGGAAAAGGCTATGTATGTTGAAGAAGAACATGCACATGCAAACACAGTTTGCACCAACGTCAGTGACAACATGCTCAAACTAGATTCTTCAAAATTTAGGGAACTGGATATTTCCCTCAGCATAATCAAAATAGGGTGAATGTCTCCATCATAAAAAGCTCTACAAGCTACATATAATGTTCCAGGGAGAGCGGATGATTATTTATACAATGATATATCAGAGTCAGCAAAAATTGTTGTTGGATCTCTTTCCTCAGGGCATGCCAGGCCTTGGAGAAGTTGTGGCTCTTGCTTTGATTTCCTCAGCCGTAATCCTCAGCTTCAAGCTGTAAGACTCATGGTCCAAACCAATCCTCAAATTTTACAGCCCATGTTACAGGGACTGGGAAGCAGAATCCACAGTTGTCTCAATTATTTAATGATAATCAGGCTGGGTTTCTTCACTTGATCAATGAAGCTGGCGTCGAAGGAGTAGAAGAAGATATACTTGGACAACTTGCTGAAGCAATGCCGCAGTCAATCAATGTCACACAAAAAGAAAGAGAGGCTATTGAAAAGTTGGAAGCCCTGGGTTTTGACCGAGCTTGTATCATTGAGGTTTTTCTTGCATGTGATAGAAATAAATGGTTGACCACCTCCTAAATTTTAGGAAGCTAGTCCACTCACTTTGTAACTACCCCTCTCTCTAGTTTTGTCAGAAGCTGTACCAGCCCACTCTTTCCCGCCACTTTCTCTTCCATCATTTGATAGCCAGTCCCTCCACTCCTCTGACTACTTTGTCCCTTCCCTGACACATTGTCCACCACTCTTCCTTGTTTCCACCCCCACGTGCACCTCTAAGCTTTGCAACCCACGTGTGGTCAAAGGGTGTCTGACCCCTCCCCATTCTATAAAACTAGCACTCCTTAGCCAGTTAGTAAGTTAGTAAGTTAGTTGGTTGGGGGGGGGGGTTTTATTTTTCTTTGATTATTCTAAAGGGAGAGGAGCCTGCGGGTGGAGTTAGAGAGGGCAGTAAGGTGTGACAAGAAATAGTCATCCTATAGTTTCTGACTTAGAGAGAGGGTGTAGGGGATAGTGCCAAAAGTTCTGGTAATTGCTCAAAGGCAGCAGAAGATTCTGAAGTGCAACCATGTGATGAGCAGCACAGAATGGAAGACCACTAGGTGCTGAACATAATCATGTAGACATGGATATCAACTAAAGATTTCACTGCAAACTGAGGTGATACACTTCTCTCAAAAGACTTCCCTAGCTGATGCAAGTTACCTTGAGAAGTCCTAGATGAATGACATAAAGTAAGAACCCTGTGGCTTCTATTTGATCAATATAATGAAGATTCGAATGTCTGAGTCTGTGTCTGAGTAAGTTAGTGTGTGAAGTGGTTAATGTGGTTGAGTGAGATATGTATGGAACAATATTGATGCAAAGATTGCTTAGAATTTCTAGTTTGATTTTAGCTCCGAATATTCACATAACTCTCATTGCTTCCATGATTGTTCTTCAAAGTGTGGTGGATATGGACGATGTAGGTGAATAAAGAGGAGCTATGTGTGTTGGAGTTTGTATGGGGCTTGTGATAAGGAATGTCTGAGGTGTGTGAAAGGTATTGTGAGTGAGAAAATATGAGGGGGAAATTAGAAGGAATTTCTTTATTGTGAATACACAAGGGATTATGAGTTGAAGTGTGAATGTATGTGTGTGTGCCTAGTATGTCAGATTTTGATGGCACGAGTTGGTAAAAATGTGTGTTTGTAAGCTATGTGAATGTGATGACAAGGTGTGTGTGTGTGTGTGTGTGTGCTGGTAGGTTTGTGTGAGATTAAATGTGCATGTGTGTGGTGGTGTATGTGAGCATAGGTGGGTGTGTAAATAGGAGTGTTTTCATAAAGGTGTGTTTTCATAAGGGTGTAGTGGTTGTATGTACATTCAAGTGTTTGCCTATGTACATATGCAAGTATGTGTGGCTCATGGTGGGAGTATGTGAGTGTCTAAATCCAACGAAAATATGCAAGTAAGAGTGTGTATGTAGGATTATGTGATTGTATGGTTGAGAGTTAGTGAGTGAGCAGGTTGGAGCACAGGAGTGAGAGTGTCTAATTGAAGGTGAATGTTTGATTGACTGCCTCTCTAAGGGTGTGCTAAGTGTGTATGTGCTTGATTTGTTATGTGTGTATGAGGAGAAGGCTAGAGTAAAGGAAGAGTTAGAGTAAAGGAGTGAATGTAGGATGAAAAGTGAATGTGAGTGTAAAGAAGGAGGGCAAGAGTTTGTGAGAATTATGAATATATTGGTCTATGTGAGTGAAAGTGTGAGAAGAATGTGAGAAATAGGGCAGGTGTTGATGCTTGAGAAGTGTGAGGTATGAGTGTGTATGAGAGTGTGAGGGTATGCTTAAGGGTTTTAGTATTTGAATTTGTGAACTTAAGGAAGTGAGTCATGAGGGAGCAAGTGATTGATAGAGTGAGTGGGGAATAGTACCATGGTGAGCAATTTTGAGGCAATGAGAGAATAGGAGAATGCATTTGATAGTGTGGAAGTGTAAGAAAGTAAGGAAGGAAAAGATTACGCATGTGTAAGAAGGAGGTAAGGAGAGGAAGAGGGGTTATATAGGAAGAGCCGGAGACAAGTGAACAAGAGAAAGTGAGAGGATAAGGCATAAGTACACCACTTAGAAAGAGAGGAGTGATAATAAAGGAGTATGTAGTTGTGAAAGGAATGTTTGTGTGAAAGTGTGCAAGTATGTGAGAGCATTTGTGTGTGAGTGCGTTTGTATCTGGGTGTGCATGAGTTTGTTTGCTTGACTCAGTGTGTGATTGAGTGAGGGTGTCGGAGGTTGAGAGTGAAGGATTGTGTTTAATAGAGGGAGAAGAGAAGGGTTGAGAACACGGAAAGAAGGAAGTGAGAAGAGAACTTTGGCTGAGCAAAATAGAGAGAGAAAGAGAGAACCTTACAAGAGGGGAGAGGATTGAGAGAAACGGGGAGGAAAAGTGAAGTCCAACTGAAGCGTAAGTTTAAAAAGGTTGCAAGGATATAAGGAAACAAGGAGAAATAGTCACACATACAAGGAGAAATTGTGGCTTGAGAATGAAATAAACTGGGTAAGTTGCGAGAAATAGCGTAGAGATAACTAGATATAGGTGAAATTATTTGCACATTCTATGGGTTCAAGACCTTATCCATTTGGCGATCCTACTGGGGATTTTCTTAGCATATCTCATAGAGATTGCTACGAGTTCGCTTGGTGCCCCAATCATGTGGCATAGCCAAATTGAACCCAAATTTGCTGTGGTCTTCGTTAAAGAAATGGCGCAACAAAGGAAAGCTTGTGGTTCTCAGAAAACCGACCTGAGGTCGATGAATTATGGATGGACCAATAGACCAACTAAATTCGTGCGAGCAATGAGGAATTACATTAACACACGTCCTCGTTTTGGTTCTATCTCCAGTTATATCAAATGTTGGTGTTGCAAGGAGATTGGGCACATTGCCAAATTTTGTCCTCGAGTGTTTAGTCTGTTGGACTTTGTCCCTATGTGTGCAGACTATGGAAAAAACAGTCTATGTGAACATGCATGCGAGGCAAATAAAGTCTCTCCTGAGCAGGTCACCAAGAAGGAAACTAGTCTTCCTCTTGCTACTCTTTATGTGGAAGTTGACAATAGAAGATATACTGTAGTGAAAAAGGTAGGAAATGAAGTCTTAACAAATAAGGACGTGGACTATACGAGGGAAAATAAGGTCAATGAATCTCAAGATAAAGTTTTAACAGAACTCATGGAAATTCTACAGTGCCAAGTAAACTTGATACGTGAGGAGCGAGATAATGACAGGACCAAGATGGATAGATTAGAAGAAATTCAAATTGAAATAAAGATCGTCTTAGAGAAATGGGAGGAGAAGGTGAAATGTATGGAAAGTAAAAACAAAGAGCTGAAAAGGGAAAACAAAAACCTGAGAAAGGAAATTGAGAGACTTCAGAGTCGAAAAGTTGTTGGGAAGAGTAAGGACATAGAAAGAGAGGCTCTTGAGATCAATGCTGACTTAGTGATAGTAGATTGCTATGGGTTTATAGCCGAAGACGAAATCGAACACGAGGATGACTTTGTGAGATAGATCGAGCATGGAGAGTGGAAGATTGGTAGAGTGTAAGAAGTTATCTGTAGGTACAGTGATCAAGCAGGTAGGATCAGTGAGGAATTTGAGTTGGAGTTAGCAAAGATTAAGTGTGCCCAAGTAGAGAGTGATAAGAAGATGGGAGAATTGGAAAAAGAAAATGCGAGGTTGAAAGGAGAGCTAGATAGATGGATGAGTCAGAGAGAGGAGGAAAGACGGGGTAGAGAAAGATGAAAAAGTAGATAGAATGGAAAAGGAGTTGCAGACAATGCTCCATAATCTGAGTGCATTAGGAGGAGAGATAGAAAAGACGAACACTTTGGGGGCAACTGTAGAAGCCCTCGTTGGTCAGTTTGAGAAGAGTTTTCAGGATGTCAATAGAAGAACTGGAGGAGTAGAGTCGAGAGGGGATGAGTTAGAAAAGAAGCTAGAGAATTTAGAAGGAAGACGATGTGAAGTGCTTGGTCTAGTGGAGAAGGTCGATGAAATGATGTTGGGAGAGAAAATTGAGAGGATATATGACTCATTTGAGAAAATTGAAAATGCTCTCCAAGAAAATGAAAAGAGGATGCATGAGTGGGAACCAGAGAATGAGAAGTTGCAAAAACGGATGATGTATGTAGATTGTAAAGTAACACAACCTCGAAATGATATTGACCTAAATACACGAGGATTGAGGGAACTGGCTATGAAGGTTGACGGATTAAGAAACATATTAACTGATAGTGCCCAGGACCTTACAAATCGTCTTCCTTGGGTAGAGGATCATATATTATCGAGGTCAGATCATATTGAATCTTCACAAAGAAGAATTTGGAGATAAAAGTGAAATACATTGAGGAGGTGAAGTTGAAGAGTGAGCATGGGCATTGGTGATGATCACAAAAAATAAGTGTGGAGTAGGAAAAAAAAAGAGACAAGGAGATGAGCTTAGAGGTGAGAAAACAAGCCTTGGAGAAAAGGGAAAAAAAAATTAGTATTGAACATATGTTCTTTGATTGCTTGTTTGTTTGCATGTGTGTTTGAATTTATATAAAGCAAAAAAAAAACAACAACAACAAAAAAGGGAAGGTAATCAAAGGTAGAAACTTGAGTGAGTGAAAAATAAAACAGAGGTGAAAAGAGGAAAAGGAGTGAAAATGAGTAGATTTGGAAGTTGAATAAAAACCTTGAGCGGAGGTGATGATCAAAGAAGGAATTGATGAAGCAATGGAACTAAGCAGGACAAGAAGCGAGAGGGAGGAGATTCCAAGCAAAGAAATAGAGTTACAAAGAGGTTAGGGAAATTTAAGAAAAAAAACACATTGAGTTCTCTGAGAGAGTGGTAGGGATTGTTAAATTCAAAATAAGTGAGTGAAAATGGATGATTTAGAAAAAGAGTGTTAGATAGACAAGGTGGTGAGAGCTAACTAGAGGACAGATCAAGTGGAGGCGAAAGTCGAGAAGGTCATGAGGTGATGGATGTCTGTGAGGACGGCTTGAGTCTGATTAGGGTTTGCTTTGCGGATTGTGAGTCAGAGATGTGAGGATGGATAGACGAAGTCTGTTTTACGCTTAGAACTGAAGTGGCATTTTTCAGGGTTTTCAGGTCGACAAGGTAGTTAGTGTGTGTGGGTTTAGAGAGGAAAAGTTGGCCATGGCATTAGTGGCCGGATTTTGGCTTGAGTAGCAGCAGAGAGGAGAGGTGTCTCATCAGGATGTCCATGGGGAGTTTATATGTGTTTATGTCGTGATCGGGATGGTTGGGAAAAGATCCTTTCTTTTGTCTCCTAATTCTCGAGATGCGGAAATGAAAAGAAAAATGGAAAAAATATATGTTTATGTATGTGTGCATGTGGCTAGGCACCTATGTGGGCCGATAGGTGGGTGGATCCACTTTGCCCAAGTGGTCAAAGCCATGAACCGATGTCCGTTTCGCATAGGGCTAGCCGTCTTTGTGTCGTGCACTGTGTTGGGTTGGGAGATGGGTGGAACAAACTCAATCGGGTGCTCCAGTCCACGAGTCGCATCCAGCTTTGGCATAGGCCGACAAGTGTGAGTAAATATGTGGAAAAATGATGAAAAAAAGAGAAAAATGTGGAAAAAATGAATGAGACGAATTCCTCGCTCGAGGGGGGATAGAAGAGAGGTGAGAGAGCATGATGCTCGGATGGGAATATGTGTCTGTGTTTGTAGCCATCTGGGAATGTGTGGACTCCTGATGAGGCATGTCGAATCGAAGCTTAAGCTTGGCTAGGGTTTTGGCTGCGACATGTTTGTGGAAGACTTGGACTCGAGGGGTCCAAGCGTGCTAGTGACTTTGTTCATCTACAAACTCTTGGGAGATGCTCATTTTGGTTCTTAGGTTGTGAAACTATTTGCGATGTCCTGAAGCATGTCAACGATGAGTGATCTTGTCGAAGTGAGCTCGTGTTAGGCTTGAGTGATCTTTGTCGCGTGCCCATCAATTCAAGAGGTGTGGTGGTGACTTAGCATAGAATCTAATTAAAAATCGAAAAAAAAACAAAGAGTCAATGAAAAGGAAAGTGGGTAGTGAAAATCCTAGGTCTAAGGGGCATGGAAAATGCACAAGAGGATTTGAGTGGAAATGGAAAAAAAATTAGGAAAGTGAACGTATAAACCAAAAGAGTAGCAGAAATTAGGAACGGATGCGGGTCTTGCATGAATGTATGTTGTGTGTATGAAAAAGTAGTGGGAAAGCGATAGTGAGGCCAAGAAGAATACCAAGAAGAAGAATTGAATGCAGTTTTTACTTGTGTTTACATTGCATGTGAATGGAGAGGAATGACGAGAGAGGGAATGTGGATGGGTTTTTGCTTGTATGTATATGGGTTGTGACAAGCTTGCATGTGTGACGAGGATGTGTGATTGATTTCCTGATGTGTGTTTGCTCTTTCCATTTTGGTTGTAGATGTTATTGTGATTTGATGAAGAAGGGTTCTAATGTTTTGATGAAGTTTGTAGACAGGTGGACATGGCAGTGAAGATGTGAGAAAATGGACAAATTTGGTAAGTGAATTGATTATATTTTGGTACTAGTTAGATGATTGGATGAGTATCATTGTACTTACTACATTGATGAAGAAGAGAATAGGTATGCAAGGTAAAAATTTGTATTTGATTGAGTGATGAGCACATGTTGGATGATTTGAGTGCAGGAACATATTTGGCTCATCGGGGACGACTTCGCAAGAAAGAAGAAGAGAATATGTTACGCAGAAAAGTTATGTTGATTTTAAGTCTACCAATGTGGTGTTTATGAAAAATGTAGCTCTCAGAAATGTGATTTTGTTCAAATATCTCAAAAGAAATTGTTTGTATGGTTGCATTTATGCATTAGTGTGCAATGTCAACATGGATAGGTTCTTGAGTGCATCATTGCAATAGGAAGGTGCATCTGTGAGCATGGGAATATGTATGTACATGTGCGTCTATGTGTGTTGATTATGATATGTGGGCATCCTGAATTTGTTTTGCGGTAATCACATGTGTATCAAAAATGATCCAAGAATGTTTGTATATATTTGCACTTCGAGTTGAAGGTGTGAAAATACAACATATGTTTAGAAGCAATGGGGGAGTTGTGTGTGTAAAATAATGTGAATGCACATGTATTCTCAATTGCATGTGTGTTTTTATCAATTTCGTACATCGATCAGTCATAGTGAAAGGGCATCAAGAGCAATGGGCCATATCAAATAAGAAAAGATAGTGTAAATTGCTTGGGGGAAATTCTTATGGTGGGTATAATAGCTGGAAAGGTGGAAAAAAGGGAGTATTTTGATAAAGCATAGGTAATGTTGAGTGATATCTGAGTCTGAGGTGTAATTTCACAAAATGCTAGATTTACAAGAGTTGTTGACCATGGAAATGGAAACACCATACTTCAGAATTGGGTGCCTAGGCATTTCAATGAGGGGAACTTACTCGAAAGTAAAATGTATCCATAAAATGTGTGCATGAGGATGGTGGCAACCATTGATAGATTTAACAATGTTGTCAGTATCTTGCCCTGCTTGTATGTTTCTTTCTCTGATCACATATTTTTTAAGGAGAAAAAGGGAAAAAAAAATGAAAAAAATAGAGAAAAATTTGGTAAGAAGGGAAATGGGGGGTCGTGCTCTGACTCTCCCTTGTTTTCTCACCTTTGGTCGGCCCCTCCGCGCATGCAACAAAGGGAGTAGGCAGAGGCGGTCAATGGGGTGGTTGCGTTCCTCTTTGGGCAGTTCTACAGGTACACGAGGTAGTGGGTCAGTGGAGGATAAAGACCGAAAAAGGGGGGAAGAACTCAATTCCCTCCCCATCTCTCCCTCTCTCTATGTGTCTGCTATGTGTGTGCTAAGCACACAAGCGAGGTTGCTCGCAACCAAACAAACGATTGCTAATATAGTTGACACTCAGTTTGATTGCATATTTGATTCTGATGGTTCTTTGTCCATTTGTGATCTATAAATAAATGCTAGGGGTTTTGCAAGATTCGTTGCATCACTACGGCTCATACCAGTTTCAAAGAAAAGTCATAGATCTTGTCAAGAATTGGGCAATGATATGGCTTCAAGGTGCACTTATTCGTAGGAAGTTCGGCCTATGTTAAATGTTCCACAGGATTTTTCACTTCCTTTGTTGTTGTTGGATCCAGCAAATTGGAGTGTTCTGTTAGCTAAAATGTTTTTGCCCTTCTCAAGGGGGAACAATGATCGAGATATTTATTTTTGATGCTGTGGATAATACTAGCCTGATGAATGAGCAGACCAATGGATGCAGAGAACCAGGTTCAATCTTTCAAGAAGTTGGGGTGGTTCGGGAAAACTTATTAAACCACTTTGTTGAGCATGAGTATGAGTCTAAATTCCAAAACAGCTGCTTCAAGTGTTTTAGAACTGGAGAAGAATTTATTGAGCAGCACTCAGCCATTGATTCTTCTGAAAGTATCCCGAGAGGTGAGGAAGTAGGATTCGTTGATGAGATGGAATGAGAAAGTAAAATGGATGAAGAACCTGTAGAAACCATGAAGATGTAGGTACGCCCCTCATTGGATGAGAATGTAAGCTTTCCATGTCATTCCACATGTACAACAAGAGGAAGAAATGGTCTGAGCATGTGTGCATTTCTGAAATCAATAATCTCGATGATACTTTGAAGGTGCAAAAGTTATGCCATGGAAAGAAAATGGAAAAGGCTATGTATGTTGAAGACGAACATGCACATGCAAACACAGTTCGCACCAACGTCAATGACGACATGCTGAAACTAGATTCTTCAAAATTTGGGGAACTGGATATTTCCCTCAGCATAATCAAAATAGGGTGAGTATCTCCATCATAAAAGGCTCTGCAAGCTATATATAATGATCCGGGGAGAGCGGATGATTATTTATACAATGTTATACCAAAGTCAGCAGAAATTATTGCTGGATCTCTTTCCTCGGGGCATGTCAGGCCTTGGAGAAGTTGTGGCTGCTGCTTTGTTTTCCTCATCCATAATCCTAAGCCATAATCCTCAGCTTCAAGCTTTAAGACCCATGGTCCAAACCAATCCTCAAATTTTACAGCCCGTGTTACAGGGATTGGGGAAGCAGAATCCACAATTGTCTCGATTATTTAATGATAATCAGGCTGGGTTTCTTCACTTGATCAATGAAGCTGGCGTCGAAGGAGTAGAAGAAGATATACTTGGACAACTTGCTGATGCAATGCCCCAATCAATCAATGTCACACAACAAGAAAGAGAGGCTATTGAAAAGCTAGAAGCCCCAGGTTTTGACCGAGCTAGTATCATTGAGGTTTTTCTTGCATGTGATAGAAATAAATGGTTGACCACCTCCTAAATTTTAGGAAGCTGGTCCACTCACTTTGTAACTACCCCCTCTCTAGTTTTGTCAGAAGCTGTACCAGCCCACTCTTTCCCCCCACTTTCTCTGCCATCATCTGACAGCCAGTCCCTCCACTCCTCTTACTACTTTGTCCCTTCCCTAACACATTTTCCACCACTCTCCCTTGTTTCCACCCCCACGTGCACCTCTAAGCTTTGCAACCCATGTGTGGTCAAAGGGTGTCTGACCCCTCCCCATTCTATAAAACAAGCACTCCTTGGCTAGTTAGTAAGTTAGTTGGTTGGGGGTTTGCTCGATTATTGAAGAACGGTGGGGGGGAGGGGGTTATTTTGCTTCGATTATTCTAAAGGGAGAGGAGCCTGCAGGTGGAGGTAGAGAGGGTAGTAAGGTCTGACAAGAAATAGTCATCCTATAGTTTCTAACTTAGAGAGAGGTTGGGAATTGGGGGATAGTACGAAAAGTTCTGGTAATTGCTCAAAGGCAGCTGAAGATTTTGAAGTGCAACCATGTGTTGAGCAGCACAGAATGAAAGACCACTGGGTGCTGAACAGAATCATGCAGACATGGATATCAACTAAAGAGTTCCCTGCAAACTGAGGTGATACACTTCTCTGAAAAGACTTCCCTAGCTGATGCAAGTCACCTTGAGCAGTCCTGGATGAATGACATAAAATAAGAACCCTGTGGCTTCTATTTGATCAATATAATGAAGATTTGAATGTCAGAGTCTGTGTCTGAGTAAGTTAGTGTGTGAAGTGGTTAATGTTGTTGAGTGAGATATGTATGGAATAGTATTGATGCAAAGATTGCTTAGAATTTCTAGTTTGATTTTAGCTCTGAATATTCAAATAACTCTCATTGCTTCCATGATTGTTCTTCAAAGTGTGGTGGATATGGACGACGTAGGTGAATAAAGAGGAGCTATGTGTGCTGCAGTCTGTATGGGGGTTGTGATAAGGAATGCCTGAGGTCTGTGAAAGGTATTGTGAGTGAGAAAATGTGAGGGGGAAATTAGAAGGAATTTCTTTATTGTGAATACACAAGGCATTATGAGCTGAATTGTGAATGTATGTGTATGTGCCTAGTATGTCAGATTTTGATGGCACGAGTTGGTAAAAATGTGTGTTTGTAAGCTATGTGAATGTGATGACAAGGTGTGTGTGTGTGTGCTGGTAGGTTTGTGTGAGATTAAATGTGCATGTGTGTGGTGGTGTATGTGAGCGTAGGTGGGTGCATAAATACGAGTGTTTTCGTAAAGGTGTGTTTTCATAAGGGTGTAGTTGTTGTATGTACATTCGAGTGTTTGCCTATGTACATATGCAAGTATGTGTGTCTCATGGTGGGAGTATGTGAGTGTCTAAATCCAACATTGTGCGTAGTTGAGTATTAGAGTGTGTGTGTGTCTGTATGCAGGTGTGCGTTTATCAAAAGTGTATCTTTGTGAGCATATGATAGTGTGGGTGTGCATTTCAGGGAGCCCGTGTGGTTAAGTGAGAGTAAGTAAGGGAGTGAGGTTAGGAGTATGTGAGTGAGTTTGTGTGCTCAGTCGGGTGTGTGATTTAGTGAGAAATATGCAAGTAAGAGTGTCTGTGTAGGATTATGTGATTGTATGGTTGAGAGTTAGTGAGTGAGGAGGTTGGAGCACAGGAGTGAGAGTGTCTAATTGAAGGTGAATGTCTCATTGCGCCTGTGCGAGGGTGTGCTCAGTGTGCTGAGTGAGCATGTGCTTGATTTTTATGTGTATATAAGGAGAAGGGTGGAGTAAAGGAAGAGTCAGAGTAAAGGAGTGAATGTAGGATGAGGAGTGAATGTGGGTGTAAAGAACGAGGGCAAGAGTTTGTGAGAATTATGAATATATTGGTCTATGTGAGTGAAGGTGTGAGAAGAATGTGAGAAAATAAGGCAGGTGTTGATGCTTGGGAAGTGTGAGGTATGAGTGTGTATGAGAGTGTGAGGGTATGCTTAAGGATTTGAGTATTTGAATTTGTGAACTTAAGGAAGTGAGTGAGGAGGGAGAAAGTGATTGATAGAGTGAGTGAGGAATAGTATCATGGTGAGCAATTTTGAGGCAATGAGAGAATAGGCGAATGCATTTGATAGTGTGGAAGTGTTAGAAAGTAAGGAAGGAAAAGATTATGCATGTGTAAGAAGGAGGTAAGGAGAGGAAGAGGGGTCATATAGGAAGAGCCGGAGACAAGAGAACAAGAGAAAGTGAGAGGATAAGGCATAACTACAACACTTAGAAAGAGAGGAGTGATAATAAAGGAGTATGTAGGTGTGAAAGGAATGTTTGTGTGAAAGTGTGCAAGTATGTGAGAGCATTTGTGTGTGAGTGCGTTTATATCTGGGTGTGCATGAGTTTGTGTGCTTGACTCGGTGTGTGATTGAGTGAGGGTGTCGGAGGTTGAGAGTGATGGATTGTGTTTAATAGAGGGAGAAGAGAAGGGTTGAGAAAACGGAAAGAAGGAAGTGAGAAGAGAACTTTGGCTGAGCAAAATAGAGAGAGAAAGAGAGAACCTTACAAGAGGGGAGAGGATTGAGAGAAATGGGGAGGAAAAGTGAAGTCTAACTGAAGCATAAGTTTAAAAAGTCTGCAAGGATATAAGGAAACAAGGAGAAATAGTCACACATACAAGGAGAAATTGTGGCTTGAGAGTGAAATAAACTGGGTAAGTTGAGAGAAATAGCATAGAGATAACTAGATATAGGTGCAATTATTTGCACATTCTATGGGTTCAAGACCTTATCCACATGTACACATCCACAAACCTCATTTTCAGCCATACATACATACTTAAGCTGCTTCCTTGATTATGCAACACATGCTTCATTATGCATGACATACAAAGAAGCAAGAGTGTCCCATGCCTGACTTGATGTAGAACATGACCGAATGCGTGGAACTATATGATGCTTCACAAAAAGTGTAGTCAATGCATGAGCTTAAGCATCATTTCCATCCCATCTAAGTTGCTCCCATGTAGGTGGAGAAGGAGTAACCACTATACTTGAAGAAGAAGCTCCATCTATGAAGTAGACTATGAAGTAGAAGAACATGTGGATCTTCGATCTACATTTACCACTATGTTCCAAAGTTGTTTTGCAACAAGAACATGCTTCATCATGTAAGAACACATTAGATAGTTGGTCCCATCAAGCTTATCTTCAGCTTGAAGCATGCCAAACAACTCATTGCTCAACGAATCTGATAACTAAGCCAATCTTAGCTAATGATGAAATTGATAACATTTTTTTTTGATAATTGACACATACAAAGCATCTAACAATGTGAAAGAACTACGATCAATAGTAGTCAAAATGATCTTACCAACTCCCATTATAGGATAAGAGGAGTCGTTTGTGCATGTGATGTATTCCTTGCAGGGGTAGACAAAAGTGAACTGAAGAAATGACACTACAAGATAATATGTTTGGTTGCCCCATTATCAAAGTACCAAACATTTGATTCTACTATAGACATGCACTACTCATGAGAAGATGAATCATACTTGCATACAATAGTAAATGCTCATTCTTCATTCTACAGAAGATTAGGAGACTCTATTTTTGATGTAGGGGCCTATTAAACAACCTTTCCATCTTTTTTTTTTCTTAGCCACTTTTACAGCTAGTTTTGGACAAATCTTTATGACATGATCATTTCCTTTACACTATTTGCAAAACTATTCCTTTTTTTGTTTTCTTCTCATCTCTCCATTCGTTCTTTAAATGTGGAGCATTAGCAGATGTCGTCTTGCAAGTAGATGAACTCCATTTTCCCTTGCCCTTTTGACTAGCTAAGAAAGGTTGATCTAGAATATTTTTGACTCACCAATTCTACCTAGATTGATCTTTCTACAACAAAACAGAGAATAACTCCTCAAATGTTAAGGCATTTGGATTTCCTTTCGTCATCAACTAAAGAGTAGAAGCAAAACTCTGATATGAATCCAACAGACCACTAAGAACAATCTGCAGAGGTGAGCTATCTAGTAAGACTTCATCAACAAAAACCAATTGTTCCTTCAAATCTTTGATCTTTGTCAAAAAGCTATCCATAGAATCTCCTTCATTCATATGCTCACTCTGTAACTATTTTTTGAGGTAGGCAACATGAGCCTCATTCCTTGCCTAGTATAAAGTGGTAAGTGTATCCCAAGTATCCTTTGCGATTTTGCAAGAGAAAATATGAAGAATAATGGCATGTTTGATAGACAAAGCTATCAATGCATGTGCCTAAGCATCTTTGCCATCCCAATAAAGTCTCTCTATACTAGGTGCAGTAGGAACTACAACACAAACATGAATTTGAAGATCATCATCTTCAATGAGATCTACATCATCTTCAATAACTATATTTGCAGGTGTAGTAGGATTTTTCTCAACAACCTATAGATTATCCCATAATGGCATTTAAAGTTGATTGATACTCTTTTCCATTTGATCCACAACATGAGCTTGAGCTCTATAGGCCCAACTCCTGATAATGATTGATTTTGGAAAGTCTATTACCTATTTGTTGCTTCCCTCTGGCCTCACTCAATTGCCTATAATGGTGACCTTGAATTGTGAGGTTCACCTTGTTGGTGTGTGAAACACCACAAGAACTAAACTAATGTGGTATTAGAAGACCTCCATAACCATCATTAGCTTAGCAAACCTCTAAATATGAACTTTCAACTCTGAACTTAGTGAAAATCAAAGATTTCACTTCACAAAAAATCTGCGCCTTTTCTTCAAGCTTTCAATCTGACCTGTATTAACTTGATCTTTGCAAATTCTTCTGATCATTTGCTAGGAAAGGTTCTTGCTAATGTTCAGTAACATATAACAAGCAAAACTTTCAAGCAATAGCTTCACAATCTTCTGATTTTGTACCAAACTTTACACTATGTCTGAAAACTGAAAAATGACTTCATCGATTTGACATACCTTCACTCTTAAGCTTATTTCTCTGAGTACGCGTCCCGTTTCTCAAAGATCTTTTGACCAAATGTAGTTAAGGATAATAGCTTTCAAACGAGCTATCACTTACCAAAAACTTTACACCATGCTTCGAGATCTGACCTTCAGAAGATCAGTCAAATATGCGCCAGAAAAGTCGTAACTGTCAACTAACTTTCATAGTCATATGAAATGACTTGAGACTCAATGTACAATAGGAATTAGACACAATGCTTCTACACAAACATGTGTTGATTATCAGAGAAAGTGTGTACAAAATGGCTTGGCCTAATTTTGCTCACAGCCATGGAAAACTCTATCAGACTCAGAAGTTTTCTCTCACCATCTCTCTCAGAAATTACACGACTTTTCTCTACTCCCTCAAACTACAAAATTGAGTTCTCACATACATGTTTCTGACTCAAATTAACTTATATACCTATGGTTTACATTCATCTAGACTTGAACTCGTAAGTTCTAAAGATCAATTACAAATCTAGACTCTAATTTTGCACTAATTTACAATAGTGAAATTGTCCCTTCACTTAGGCTTGATTTTCTGTAGGTCTTTCCTTCACTTCTTCTTTCCTCCATCATATGTCTCCATATGTCTTCATATATCAATGCCTAATTAGTGAGTGAAGCCCCAACAGCTCCCCCTCAATCACTAATTAGCATAATTTGACTTCTTCACATAATCTCCTTCTCTTTTATTCCTGCCATCTCCTTGAACTTACTTGTCTTTACTCCATCCAAGCTTTTTGTCATAATATCTGCAATCTGATCTTTTGTGGAAGTATACACCACTTCAATCTCTTTCTCCATTACCTTTTCTCTAAGAAAATGATACTGTATCTCTATGTGCTTTGTCCTTGCATGAAACACAGGATTTGCTGCAAGATATAATGAACTCATGTTATCTCCATGAATAATGGGTATACCTTGATCAATTCCTAAGCTTTTGAATAATGTCTGCATCCATATGACTTCCTTTGCTGCTTCCACAAGTCCTTTGTATTCAGCTTCTGTTGATGATAAGGCCACTGTGTGTTGTTTCTTTGAACACCAACTCACAAGCTTATCTCCAATGTATATCATGTAGCCATGAGTAGACCTTCTGTCATCTTGACTTCCTGCCCAATCTGAATCACTATAGGCTCTCAATCTTATATCTGATGTAAAAGGATAATACAATCCTTCTTTCAAAGTCCCTTTGATATATCTAAGGACTCTTTGACCTGCAATCCAATGTGGATCCTTTGGACAATGCATGAATTGGGAAAGAACACCAACTGCATAACTAAGATCAGGCCTTGTTAGAGTTGCATAAATCAAACTTCCAACTAAAGATTGATACTTCCTCATGTCTTTGAACTCTGCACCAACATATCTACTGAGTTTGTGATTGACTTCTAATGGTGTAGATGCCTCTCTGCAATTCTCCATGTTGAACTTCTTTAGAAGATTCAAGAGATACCTTTCTTGTGATACATATATGCCATGTTCTGCATAAGTGATTTCCATTCCAAGAAAATATGACAATTTTCCTAGATCACTTATCTTGAATTCCTTCTCAAGTAGCTTCTTCACCTCCTTGATTCCTTCATTTGAGGTACCTGTAATTATAATATCATCTACATATATACAAATGTATATCATACCTTCATCTGTTCTTTTGATAAGTAAACTTGCATCTGCCTTTGAACTTTGATATCCAAGATCATTAAGATACTTTACAAGTCTATAATTCCAAGCTCTTGGAGCTTGCTTCAAACCATAAAGGGCTCTTCTCAACCTGCAAACATAATTTGGAAACTTATGATCTGCAAACCCTTGAGGTTGCTCCATGTAAACCTCATCTGATATATATCCATTCAAAAATGCATTCTTAATGTCCAATTGACTCAATGTCCATCCTTTTGATGCTGCAATGGCAATGATTGTCCTTATGGTTGACATCTTTGCTACAGGACTGAATGTTTCATCATAATCTATGCCAAATGTTTGAGCATAGCCTTTAACCACCAATCTGGCTTTGTATCTGGCTATAGTTCCATCTGCATGCTTTTTAACTTTGTAAACCCATTTATTTCCAATCACTTTCTTACCATTAGGCTTTGGAACAAGTTCCCAAGTTTTGTTCTCTTCAAGAGCATCAAACTCTTCCTTCATTGCTATTTCCCATTGTCTCTTACCTCTTGCTTCATCATAGCTTTGAGGTTCTTCATCTTCTTTAACCATATAAGCAAAATTTTTCTGAGTCAAGTAAGAAGTGTCATAGGAATACCTTGTAGGTTGCTTCCTCATTCTGGTTGACCTTCTTAGTTCACACTCTTCATGTATATCTGGATGTACTTCTTCATCAAATATTGGTCCATCTTCATTCCTTCTATATGATTCAACTCTTGATGTGCTTGCTTGCATATGTTCTTCATCTCCATCTATCTGCATATGTGACTTACCTCTTGCACTCCTTATCTCTTCTTCAAATGTTTCAAGATCACATTCTTTATCTGCATACCAACTCTTCTGTTCATCAAAAGTCACATCTCTGGAGACAATAAAATGTTTAGTCAAAGGACTCCATAGTCTATAACCCATTTGCTTTTCATCATACCCAATAAACACATATTTTTCTGCCTTTGGTTCAAGCTTATGTCTGAGTTGTGATGGCACATAAGCATAGGCAATTGACCCAAACACTTTACAATGGTCAAGTGTTGGTTTCTTACCCCACCAAGCTTCATAAGGGGTCATACCATTCAAAGCTCCACATGGTAGCCTATTCACAAGGTATGTGGCTGTATTTACAGCCTCAGCCCAAAGATAATTAGGGCAATTCTTTTCCTTTAGCATTGCTCTTGCAAATTCAACCAATGTTCTATTTCTCCTTTCTGCCACCCCATTATGTTGAGGTGTATACCTGCAAGTTATCTCTCTCTTGATACCTGCATTCCAAAGATAATCATTAAACTCTTGGGAGAAGTATTCTCCCCCTCCATCAGACCTTAGCCTCTTGAGTTTGTGACCTGTAACTCTTTCTGCATAAGCATGAAAATGTTTGAAGGCTCCAAAGACTTCTGATCTTTCCTTTAGAACATAAAGAGTTATCCATCTTGTAGCATCATCAATAAACAAAACATAATACCTAGATCCATTTATTGAACCTTCTTTTGTTGGCCCCCATACATCTGTATGTATGAGTTCAAGTAAACCATCATGCTTGAAACCTTTCTTCTGAAATGGTTGTCTATGAGCTTTTCCTATCTGACAAGCTTCACACTTGTATATCATATGTTGATTCTTCACATTTGGTAGCCCCATTACAGATTGATTCTCCACCATAGTTTTGATTCCTCTTTCATTGAAGTGTCCCAATCTCTTATGCCAAAGATCTAACTCTGTAATTACTTCATCACCATGTGTGATTAGGGCTTGACCAACATTTCCTTGCACTTTGAGAGTAAAAAGTCTACCTTCCTTCTTGCCACAAACAATGGGTTTGTAAGCATCCTCTGGATCTTCAACAAATACCCCTTCATTTGTAAATCTGACTTGAAAACCTTTCTCCACTATTTGTCCAACACTAATCAGATTCTTTGGTATTGTTGGAACATATAAAACATTTGTTAATAAATCAGCTCCACTCCTGCACTTCACTTTTCCAATTGAATGCACATTATGTTTTGTATTATCACCTGTTTGTACTGTATGACTTGAATTGCCTTCTTCCAATTCTGACAATAATTCTATATTACCTGATAAATGATTTGAACAACCAGAGTCAATATAGAATACCTTAAGATCCTCCTTCTCTGATGAACTAATTGAATTCATCATCAATGTTGTATGGTTGTCATTCTGTGTATCATTTGCATAATTGTAATATGTGGTATTGTATGATTGGTTCT
Source organism: Ceratopteris richardii (assembly GCA_020310875.1). Lineage (NCBI taxonomy): Eukaryota > Viridiplantae > Streptophyta > Polypodiopsida > Polypodiales > Pteridaceae > Ceratopteris > Ceratopteris richardii. The sequence goes on from CM035427.1 coordinate 116,129,014, forward strand.
GATTCCAATTTCTTCCACCACCTCTACCAAAACTTCCTCTTGAATTATGTCTTCCTCTTTGAAATTGATTCTGAAACCTTCCACCTCTTCCTCTGCCATTGTTATTCTGATTTTGACTTGCTCCTTGTTGATTGTGCCAACAATCATATGCTAGATGATTGCTCAATCCACAAATCCAACATGTCTTCTTGTTATTGTTCTGATTACCTCTACCTCTTCCATTTCCTCGACCTTTACCTCTGCCAAAACCTCTTCCTCTTGCATAATTTGCTTGAGTTGTTAACTCTTCTTCATCCTTTGCCTTGCCTTTATCTCCTTTCTTTTTATTCTTCACATACATTGCAGAACTTTGACCTTTGTCTCCATCTGACTTCAAGTCTTGCTCAAATGTGAGCATCAATCCAAGTAATTGATTTAATTCTGGCACATAATGGTTTAATGAGAGTTCTGTTGAAAGTACAAAAGGCTTCCATCTCTCATCACCTCTTAACCCTGCAAGTAATTGTGCTATCAGCCTATGATCTTCAATATCCTCATCAATGGATCCAAGACTATCTGCCAAGTCCTTCATCTTAGTGACATAATCACTAATGCTCTGACTTTGCTTTTTCTTGAATGTGGTGAACTCTGACCATAAGCTAGCTTTCCTGGCTTTAGTGGTGTTTTGGAAATGGTCTTCCAAAGCATTCCAAATATCTTCAGCTGTTTCTAGACCTCTAATGTGTGGTAACAAATGATCTGTAATAGTGTTGTATATATAAGCTCTTGCACTTGCATCTCTCTTCTGCCATAGCTTCAAAGCTTCTAGCTCTTCCTTCCTTGGATGACTTTCATCTTCAAATTTAGGCTTCTCCTCTTCACCTGTCACATATACCATTAAGTCCTTACTCATAAGTAAGGCCTCCATCCTCATTACCCAAGCAGGATAGTTATCTCTGTCCAATTTGTCAATGGACACATGATCTGCCATGGTATCCTTGCTTCTGCTTCAACCTGTAAGTGTAAGGTTAAAGAATGGTACCTTTTGTAGACCTTTACTCTTGGAAGTGACTTCGAAATAACCTTCTGATGACTTTTGTTGTTGAACACCTCAGCTTCCTCCTTCTTTGACAAAGAACTCTTCAAATCTTCTTGTATCTGTTCTCCCTTTACTCTCGAGGACCTTATCTGCTCTGATACCACTTGTTGGTGTGTGAAACACCACAAGAACTAAACTAATGTGGTATTAGAGGACCTCCATAACCATCATTAGCTTAGCAAACCTCTAAATATGAACTTTCAACTCTGAACTTAGTGAAAATCAAAGATTTCACTTCACAAAAAATCTGCGCCTTTTCTTCAAGCTTTCAATCTGACCTGTATTAACTTGATCTTTGCAAATTCTTCTGATCATTTGCTAGGAAAGGTTCTTGCTAATGTTCAGTAACATATAACAAGCAAAACTTTCAAGCAATAGCTTCACAATCTTCTGATTTTGTACCAAACTTTACACTATGTCTGAAAACTGAAAAATGACTTCATCGATTTGACATACCTTCACTCTTAAGCTTATTTCTCTGAGTACGCGTCCCGTTTCTCAAAGATCTTTTGACCAAATGTAGTTAAGGATAATAGCTTTCAAACGAGCTATCACTTACCAAAAACTTTACACCATGCTTCGAGATCTGACCTTCAGAAGATCAGTCAAATATGCGCCAGAAAAGTCGTAACTGTCAACTAACTTTCATAGTCATATGAAATGACTTGAGACTCAATGTACAATAGGAATTAGACACAATGCTTCTACACAAACATGTGTTGATTATCAGAGAAAGTGTGTACAAAATGGCTTGGCCTAATTTTGCTCACAGCCATGGAAAACTCTATCAGACTCAGAAGTTTTCTCTCACCATCTCTCTCAGAAATTACACGACTTTTCTCTACTCCCTCAAACTACAAAATTGAGTTCTCACATACATGTTTCTGACTCAAATTAACTTATATACCTATGGTTTACATTCATCTAGACTTGAACTCGTAAGTTCTAAAGATCAATTACAAATCTAGACTCTAATTTTGCACTAATTTACAATAGTGAAATTGTCCCTTCACTTAGGCTTGATTTTCTGTAGGTCTTTCCTTCACTTCTTCTTTCCTCCATCATATGTCTCCATATGTCTTCATATATCAATGCCTAATTAGTGAGTGAAGCCCCAACACACCTACCCTTCCATATACATGTGAGCTACTTGAAGAGCTTCTTTCAACTCAGCTTTTGTGATAGATGGTGGCTGAGTCAGAGTGGACTTTGGAATCATATGAGTTTGTTTGGCTATTGGAGTTGTTGATTCTTCTTCAAATTGCATCTTTCTTTTGGACCCTCTCATGGTTGATTGGGTACTAGTGCCAAATTCCTCTATGATCATGACACCACACTTCTTCTTTGGTACGATTGCTTATTTGATATATTTCACCATGAACAACGTAGATGGCATTTCCATTAGATATTCATGGATATTCAATGCATGGTAAATCACGATCATGAAAGCGGTGCTACCATGCAAGAGCTTGTGGATGCTCCATTGTTTCTTAGCTTCAAAGAGCCTTTTCTGTACATATGGGGTCAAGTTGATCTGATTGCCTATTTGTTTGATTGTATGGGATAGTAGTTGAATTATTATCTTTTGAGGTGCTATGTATCTGTGCATGTTTGGAAAGCAGAAATGTTGGTGTATCAGTCACCCTTCTTCCTTTGTATCTATTTGTTTAATATCCATGAAATTTCTCTTCTTTGCTTCATGATCCTTGAGATCAGTAATACCATCTTTAATCCATCCGAATGCTTCTTTAATGATTTCATGGCTGAAGTGGACGGTTCGCCAATTTCCTTGTAAGTCCATGACTCTAGCCTCTGGTGCTAAAGGCTTATCTATTGTGGGATGTAGTGTATTCATGACTTGAGTGCGGTGTTCAAAATCCGGCTTATAGATTGGAAACTTCAAACAAGCTGCAATTCGTGCCTTGGTCGATGTGTCCATTACTCGAGGCAATTCATGAAGAACTTTAAAATCTTGACTCATCACTGGAGATTGATGGTCGCGGTCCATGATTCTTATGACGATTAAGAAGAGATGTCATCCAACTGATTGGTCACCCCGAAACCAATGACCTTCGGCTTTGACAACACATTCCAATGGGATTAGGTTTATCTCCATTTGTTGGGTTGCTTCAGAACCCTTAGAAGCCATTTGCACTTGAATTACAATGCATGATTAATATGAAAATTTAGGAAAGATTTTGTTTTTCCATAGTGCTCAAGCATTAATCATTCGCCTTTTAAACATGTTACCCCTCACATAGGTGAGTGATTCATGATACCTTAAGATACATTCTTTTTTCTATTTGCTAAAAAGACACATAAAACGATTATTCATAGTAGTAATATTTAGTAGAATTCCCACATTACTATAGTACAAGTGAGGTCTTATTTCTATTGAAGGAAATGTGCACCACTAAATAGTTTAAACAAGCTATGTGTTGAATGCGAGGCCTTGTAGTGTAGCCATAGTGTGCACACTCTAGGTGCATTTAGCTCATTATGAGTGCAATTCAGAGTTTTCCTCTCCTGAAATTTTTTTTAGTACATTCTTTGGTCTCCATACTTGAATTTTTTTTGTTTTTCAGTGTCAAGCCTTCGTTAAATCTATTTGAGTTAGTTCTAGTGTTACTTCCTTTGTCTTCATCTGCCATATGCACTTTCTTTGCTTTTGGAGTTCTCTTGGTTTCTTTGGCCTTCGTTCTCTTTTATCTACTAGTGCGGCTTTAATAGCCTTTGCTTGGATGCTAATCCTTTGGTCCAATACTTCAATTTCTTCCTTAGTTTTTTTTTTCAATGCCTTCTTTGGGATCCATACTTGCTTTTGTTGTCTCTGAGCCTCCATGAGCCTTCTAGGTAGCCATACTTGTATTGCCCCTTGGCTCGATTGTTGTAATCTACCTCTTTTGGAATCTCTTCTTCTTCTAGGGTTTTTGGATCATGCTTGTGCCTGGTTATATTGATTCTCTTAGATCTGATATTTACAAATCCATATTTTTTTGACTTTCTTGCAAGATGTTTTTTAAAATCCTTTTGATTTTATGCATGTGGATAACTCTCCACTTTCCTCCCTAGAATGAATGACCTTACTAGAACTCTCGAAGATGATTTCTTGAGAAGAATGGTTTGGTTGATCACATGTGGTAAAACAAGAATCTTGTAGGAAAAACAAAATTGGTTAAAGCATGAAATCTTAAGATGTGGAGTTTTGTTGGGATCCTAACTCATGCATACTTTGGTTTCGTACATTAGGGTTTTCCATCCATAGTCTTTAGTGGTTTTTCATCTAGTAGACTAAAGACTTTCCTATGTCCTACTTTGGTTGATATGTATCCCTAGGATAAATGTATTGTGAACTCATACTAATATATCCAATCTTGTCCTAGGACGAGCTCTTCTAGAAGATTAGAGTATTTACAAAACAAGAGTCTTTGTTGTATGGTGTTGTTACCTAAGTGCAATGATATGGTTACTTCTCCTAGGCATTCAATGATATTGCCTCCGATCCCTATCATGTAGGCTTTAGTTGGAGAGAGTGGCATTTTCAATTTCTCAATTAAAGAAGCACGTACACTACTCAGAGCTGCTCCTATATCAATTAAAGAGTCAATCAAATGATATTCTTCTTTTCCAATCACTAGGTTTAGATAAGGTTGTTTCAATATGTTTCCTAGGGTTTTTATGTTTTTGGTTTGATAATTCTCAATCAGAATGGGTTCTTTGCCATGTATGTATCTTTCATCACATTCGCTGATCCATTTGTTACATTTTCTTATTCTCACTATCTATCTTCTTCTTCTCTCTGCTTCTTCTCTTATTCTGTCTTCTTATTTTTCTGATTCTGTGCTCCTAAAAGTCTAGTCAACATTTGTTCCATCAAGGGTTCCATATATTTTTTCACTCTGTAGCCACTTATATAGTTTGGAAGTATATCTCCATCTAGAGTAGCTAAATTTATGGCTCCACTAGAGGAAATCCTATTTATGATCAAAGGACCATATCCCCTTTGTTCTAGTTTCTTTGCGTGTTATTTCAAAGTGTCTCCCACTCTAAGAACTTTATATTTGATATGAGCATCATAATAATATTTTTGCCTCCACTTAGCAGCATAAACACTTGCTACCACTTGTAATCTAGTTTCATGCAACTTCTCTATTTGATCCAACTATTTAGACAAGTCATTCCCATTCATATTTCTTAGCTACACGAAGAGTAGGATTTAAGAATCAATTGGTAAAATTGCATTCTGACCACAAAATAGATTAAAGGTTCCATTCCTATAGCTATCTTATAAGCAACTTGGAATGCCCAAATTGCATGATGAAATTGTTTATCCTAGTCAGATCTTCCATTATTGACTATCATGGTAAGAACTATGCATAATACTTTATTTGAACCTCTACTTGTCCATTAACTTGTGGATGATAGGGTGCTGGATTTTTATGAATCAATAGAAATTCATCCATGAGTGACTGAATGACTGTTAATCAAGTGTGTACCTCTATCACTTACAATCTTTATAGGTAGTCCAAATCTAGTGAAGATGTTTTCAAATACGAACTTTGCAGTCATTTGGGCATCATTCTTCCTAGTGCTTTTTGCTTCTACCCACTTAGTTAAGTAGTGTGTGGCTACTATGATGTGTTCTACATGAAAACCTCTTGCTAGGGGATTAATGGGTCCAATGAAGTATATTTACCACTTAGAGAAAGCTCTTGCACTAACCATTGGTCTCAAAGGAATGTCATCTCGTCGTATTGGGTACTTGTTTTGTTGGCATACATCTCAACTTCATACATACGTTTTGGCATCCATATGTAGTTTTGCACCATAAGCATGCAAAGAGAATCTTTTTTGCAGTCTTGTTGACTGAAAAATGACCTCCACTGCTCCGACATGAGTCGTTTCTAATATGGGCAAATATTATCCCTCATGGATACATAGTCATAGTTGATTTTCTTTTCCTTGTTTAAATAGTTGTTCACCCATAACCAGATAATCCTTGATTTTTCCTTCTAGAGATCTTTTACTTGCTATACTAGCTCCTTCTGGATAAGTTTGTGATTGCAAGTAATCTACAAGTGGCTTACTCTAGTCAGGCACTATAGTCGAATAGCTTAGGCATGAATGTTCCTCGGGTGTAGAATCTTGATATAGGTGACTGTTGGGAAAGATGGATGGATGATCCAAGAGACTGAGTAGGTACTGCTAAGCCTGCTTTGTACGAGCCCTCTTTAGCTTCAGAATTGATTAGTAGACCTCCTTAGCTTTCCAATGATACCAAAAAATGGCCTATGTCCTTTGGAAATGATGGGTGCAATGATTGAATCAAAACAGATAACTTTGGAAGTCACAAACTCAAGAAAACCTTTTATTTATGTCTTGAGACCTGCTGGATGTTTTGCTCAGTGTGACTAGCATAGTAGAAATTGATAAAATTCCTTCTAGGGGTATTTAATTAGCTTATTGAGCTACCATTTGCAAGTGGAATGATGTAAAAAGATAAACTATGCTAAGAGAAATCAATTTAGCAAGATTAGCTATACCCCCGACTTTTTAGGACTGTAGCAGAACTAGACCAGTGAGCACCTCGACGCAGATTTCTCAGAATTTGATGAATGGAATGTCTTCAAATTTTGGTAGCATGTAGTAGACTTCAAGCTGAATCCAACAAGATTTGAATCACTGAATTTGGTGAAGTATTGGTCGCGATAAGCCCTTGACAAGTTGACAGACTTTTGAGTAGACTAGCAGAGAACAGAGAGATGAATGATGTAAATGTATCTATTACTTAACACTTGTGTACAATCCCATTGGCATGAATAACATTGCCTAATGGTGTAGAGAGGTGTAGGCTATAGTGTAGTCCTCACACACACTCAAAATCAGAAGAATGAGACTCGAGAGTAATGAGTTCTACCCGCGACTTTTCCATGTCCATTTTAATAGTAAATGAGTAAAGTTTGAATTCAAATTCAAACTTTTGGCTCCCTATGATCAAGCTCCTAAAAGCTTGGAGATATTCTTTCAATCAAGTGAGCTAATTTTTCCACGACTCACTTTGGTAGGTGATTCCAAAAGATTCTAAGTCAATTTGACTTTTTCAATGAGATAAAGTGGTAATTAACCACTAGCATATGTTCCTATGATTCTTCATGTATGTAGAGTCTTCATGATATCTTTCAAGCCAAATGTGTAGGCTTGTGATTTACACCAACAGTGACAACTTGTCACATTGTCATATACATCTTTCATGGTCAGCCAAAAAAGTCCTTGTCTTTTTAACTATTGTGTGGTCCCACTAACTCCTTTATGCGTTATCCATTTGTTCTTGTGGTATTGTTTGATCAAGCTACTTCTCTCCTCATCCTTGACACATCTTAGAAGTATTCCAATAGAATTTTTGAAGTACAGACTACCCACCACAATGTGGAGGTTTCTTGTTTTCCAATGTTTTTTTCCTCCAATTGAATTGATCCTATGGTTTGGTCCATGCATGACTATAGGTATCAATTTCCTAGCCCACTTTGTACATACTTCTAGGTTGAACAAATAATTATGAAGTAGCTCATTTGCTTCTCCGATTGGTAGTTCTGCATGTGTTATTGTCAACAAATCATCATCTCTTACATGAGTGTTTCCCTTCTTGTCTACTACCTCAAAATCAAATTCCATTTGTAGTAGGAACCATCTAATTAGCTTGTGTTACAAGGTTTATTGACCAAGTACAATGAAGCTTGGTGATCAATAAAAAACTTGAATTTATTGGGTAGGAGGTAATGTCTAAATTTCTGTACCATGTAGACCATACCTAGGCCCTCTTGTTCAATTCTAGTGTAATTGCATTCCGATTGATTTAGCAGTCTACAAGCATAGGCTATTGGATGATATGAATTTCCTTCATCTGTAGGTTGTGTTGAGATGCATGCAATAGGAAAATTAGACGGATCCACATGTATATGAAATGGTTTATTTCAATTGGGAACTTTCAATATTGGTGTTGAAATCAATCTCAATTTTAACTCATTGAATGCTTTTTTGCATTCCTCTATCTATATAAATCGAGCCAACAAACCATATAAGGGTTTTGCGATTATGGCATACATGTTAATAAATCAGTGATAATATCCACAATGACCCATAAAGGCTTGTACTTCCTTTACATTCTTGGGTCTCAGGAAATCAAAGATAACTTTAATCTTATTTTCATTAGTAGATATTTTGTTTTTGGAGACTATGTGTCCTAGTATCTTTCCCTGGCTCACCATGAAGACACATTTCTTTGGATTCATACATACTCTATATTTACTATATCTATGGAATATTTTTCTTAATTTAGGTATGTGGGAAATATGTTGAGAAGAGTATGTACATAGGTCTTCCACATATACTTCCATACTTTTCCTGAGGAATTCTTGGAACACATGAAACATTAGTCTTTGAGAAATTGCTAGGGAATTAGTTAAACCAAATGGCATACCTTGAAATACATATACTCCCTAGTAGTGATGGCTACTTGATTATAACCTAAAAACCCATCAAGGAAGCTGTAGACTTCCTTGCATGCTACCCTTTCCAAAAGATGATCCATGATGGGTAATGGATATCTATCTCAAATGGTGACATCATTAACTTTTTTGAGCTTAATACAAACCCTAAGCTTTCCATTTTTCTTTGATACCATAGCCAAACGAGAAACCCATTTGGTGTGTTCAATCTCGTACATAAATCCAACTGCCAACAGTTTTTCTGTTTCTTCTTTGATTTTGGGAGAATACACATCATTCTATGTTTATGGTCTTTGCTTAGATGGTGCAATCAAAAATGGATTCCATACATAGAAGTGGTACTTGGGAGTTATGTGAATTGCCAAAATGAAAAAATGCCATTGGTACAAAGTGGATTTACAAAACTAAGGGAAAGTATGATGGTAGAATTGATCGCTACAAAGTTAGATTGGTTGCCAAAGGATATGTGCGACATTGACTATGAGGAAACTTTTGCTCCTACTTCATTCATGACCACCATTCGTACCGTGGTTGCATCGGTTGCCCATCAAGGTTGGAAAGTGCATCAGTTGGACATAAAAATAGCTTTTTTGAATGGTGATTTGCAAGGAGAGGTTTATGCAAAGAAACCTCCTGGATTTTCCATGAAAGGGCAAGAGCATATGGTTTGTCGCTTGCATAAAGCCTTGTATGGTCTCAAGCAAGCTCCACATGCATGATATGATAAATTCCATAAGCACTTGGTTGCTCTTGGCTTTAGATGTAGCCCAATTGAAAGCACACTGTATGTATGCAAATATGGGGCTAATCTTATAGTGCTTGTTATTTACAACGATGACATAGTCTTCACTAGGTCATGTGATGCAAAACTTGAAATTCTTATGGAGAATTTGTAGCATACTTTTGATGTCACTTATCTTGGCGTTTTGAGCTACTATCTTGGCATCTAGTTTGTATCCATTGAGGGGAGAACTATCACGCATCAAGAAAAGTATGTTCAAAAACTACTTCAAGGTTTTGACTTTGAGGATTGCGAGCCAATTTCCACATAAGTTGAGACAGGATTTAGGTTCTTAGTTGAGGATTCCACTAATGCATTTGACACTTCTCTTTATGAGCAAGCTATGGGATATCTTATATATGCATGCAACACATGGCCAAATATACAATATGCAATTTCCTAGTTTATTCAATTCATGCATAGTCCTAGCTCTAAGCATTGGCAAGTGGTGAAACCTATGTTTAGATATCTCAAAGGCACTTTGATCTTAGGTCTCTTTTATGGAAGAGATAAGCAACCATACTTGCATGCTTTTACAAATAGTGATTGGGTTTGTTGTTATGATACTCGTGTGTCCTCGAGTGGTAATTGATTTTTCCTTGGAGACTCATGCATATCTTGGTTGAGCAAGAAGCGACCTATAGTGGTGACATCGAGTTGCAAAGATGAGTATAGGGTAGTTTTCATAGCTATAATGGAGTGTATATGGTTAAGATGTCTATTGATGGATTTTTGCATGGGGATTGGTGTCGTTATGCATATTCTCATTGATAGTGAGAGTGCATTGGTTGTTGCACAAAACCTGGTGTTTCATGGAGGGACCAAACATATTGAGGTGCATTATCACTATGTGAGAGAGCACCTTCATGCACGAGATATTGATTTGGTATATGTGCCTGCACAAGATAATGTGGTAGACATATTCACCAAAGCTCTTCCACGGGAAAAGTTTGAAGCTTTTCACAAAGATTTGGGCTAATTACCTTGTGGGGGATGATCAGTCACTCCCTGTATGTGTTCACATCATTTACTCCAAGGGGTTTGTTACACTTATGTGTTCCTTGAGTAGCTTTGATGTGAACATTTTCCCTATACATGGGCACTTTTTACTCTAGTGTTGGATAAAGGTTTTTTCCGCATGTTACCACATACATGATTCACTCATATGTGGTGGTAATTTGTACTTAGGGATATTATTCAGCTCTTACTTTTGTGTGTCTTGCTGCATTTGTGCTCCTTATGTGTGCTTCTTGTGTGTCTCTCGCACTTCTACACACACCCAACATATCCATCGAAAGAAAGTTCCAAAGTGTTTATGTGCTTCAAAATTTTTTTGGTTTTGGTTGAGAATTTGTCAGCATGTAAAATGGCAACCCTCGATTCTAATTAGGGGGGGATATATGTCTTTTGATTTTAATGCATCTCTGGCTGAATATGGGATAAAACATCAATGTACAGTGCCATATACACCTCAACAAAATGGATTTTCTGAAAGAAAGAACAGTTATGTTATGACTCTCAGTAGTCTTTTTTATGAGAATGAACTTGTTTATTTTGATGAAGCACAACATTCTCAAAAATTGGATGGCTACTATGCAATCAAAATATGATGCTATTATGAAGAATGGTACCTCTTCTTTATGTGATTTTCCTCCTAGAAAAAAGTTCACTGGCACAAAATGGGTATACAAGTCGAAATGTAAACTTGATGGACAATTGACATGTATAAAGCTAGGCTTGTTGCAAAAGTTTCTGCTCAAAAGAGAGGCATTGATTTTGATGAGACCTTTGCACCCACTTGCCAAATGATTGTGCACTTGCAACTCATCATGCTTGGAACATTCATAAATTGGACATTAAAACTATATTTCTAAATGGTGACTTACATGAAGAAGTATATGTATTTCAACCCTATGGCTTTGTGCAGAAAGGGCATGAAAACAAAGTGTACAGGTTGAAAAAGGCATTATATGGTTTGAAACAAGCACCATGTGCTTGGTATGAAAAGCTACATGCCTACTTGATTGCACATGGTTTTGAGAATAGACCAACTAAGATCACCTGTTAAGCATGCAAGTGATGTTCTTCTAATCATTGTTGTCCATGTTGATGACATGCTAGTCACTAGTCCTAATGAGAAGCATATTGCTGATTTTAAGTCTGATTTGCATGCCTCTTTTGAGATGTCAGATTTGGGGCATTTGCATCATTATTTGGGAATTCAATCCATGCAAGTTGATGGCAGAATAGATTTGTATCAGACAAAATATATTGACACATTATTGTAGTGTTTTGGTTGTGAAGACTACAAGCCTATTGCCACTCCTATGGAAACAAGTTTATCTTGATTCTTCATGAGGTGGAGATGCATTTGAGGTTGTTCTTTATCAGTAGGCTATTGGACACTTGATTTACTTATGCATAACTTGGCGTGATATTTAGTTTTTGGTCTCTCAGATGAATAGGTTTATGCATTGCCTTGGTGTCAAGCATTGGCATGCAGTTAAGTTCATCTTTCGCTACCTAAGTTGTACCATGCTACTTGGATCGTTTTATCCTAAGGTGAGATCATTACAACCAAATTTACATTCTTTTTTCTTACTCAAAATGGGAACTCGTGTTTCCACTAGTGGTTTTTGCTTCATGCTTGGTAGCTCATGCATATCTTGGTTGAGCAAGAAGCAGCCTACTACTATGGCCACTTCTAGTTGTGAGGCTAAGTATAAGGAAGCTTTCACAAAAACTATTGAGTGTGTGTTGCTTAGATGCCTTTTGGTTGATTTGGAATTGGTTAGTCTTCTACCACCACCATCTTCGCTGATAATCACAGCACATTGGTAGTTGTGAGGAACGATGTGTTCCATGCTCACACTAAGCACATTGAGGTGCATTATCATTATGCCAAGTAGAGGCTTGGTGATGGAGAGATGAGTTTGGAATATGTGCCCACATAGTTAACATTGTAGATATTTTCACAAAGGTTCTACCTTGAGAGAAATTTGAAGCTTTCTGCAAAGATTTGGGCTTACTTCCTTTTGTGGATTGATATCTTTCCACATAGCTTGGAACTTCCTTATACATGATTTCCAACTCCTTGTTCACTGCATCACTCCCAGGGAGTATTTGTTGATATATTTTAGTAATGATGTGTCACAGAACACACTTAAGACCACCGGGCCACTTTTTCCCTCTTAAGGAGGTTTTTCCCCTCAACTTGTATATATGCATATAACCCTAATTGGTCACTAATCTTTGTACATTAACTTGGTAATACATTCAATATTCTTTGTTGTGCTTCGAGCTTCTTCTTCTTCTTCCTTGTTTGTTCACGTGGTTTCACACACCTGAAACTCTCATAAAAAATGGATTATGAAGAAATTTTTTTGTTGTGTATTAGCCATAGCCTTAGCTTGGAGAATAGGGTATCGACAAAAATAGCAGTCACCATTGCACCTAAAGGAAATGCTCTCAAGAAGTTTAGGACGGATGGGCGGACCCGATTGTCTCAAAAATTATGGTGCTTGCTTAGCATATCACACCCCCGTGGACTCTCATACATTATAATTATATGAATTTTGAGTTGGATTCCACATAGAATTATTTTTACTTGAGTATAATTTCATTGCCTCTAAAGATAGGATTCATAACCATATTCATTTGATCCTTCATTGTTCCCTAAGTTAGATTGTGAATCAACTAGCACTAGAGATCTCTCAAGATTTTCTTCCATTGTGTATTTGAGTGGAATGACATGGTCAGGTTGAGGAGGTTGTTACCCTAGCATGGGATGTGTTGGGTTCTTCCATAAAGTTTCTGAGCTAGCCCTTGAACAAACAGTTTTTGCCTCTGACCATTAGAGAATTTCTTACTAGGATATAGTCTCCGTATTTGAGCATTGTCGATTTATATTCATGTTTGACTCATATTATTCTTGACTGTGTGATAATGTGGTGCATTCCTATTGTTTTGAGGTCTCATCATAGGTTGTTCCTATTGTATACCTTGCTTGTTATAGTAATAGTATACACTCAAATTATAAGTCTTTTTTTTATATCACACCACAAAGAGTTATTACATGTTTGATTGTTCTAATTAGGTTTTAAACCCTCATTTTATATAGGATAAGAATTCGTTGTATGGTTGCCTCCTCATTGTTGGAAATGTTTTTTTTATTATGCCTCTCAATTTGATTTCCTTGCCGAATTCTTGGCTAGATCATTTGAAGATGAGTCTATTTGAACACTAGAAGCACTTCTCTATTTCGTAGATTATGTTGCTAATTCTAAGTTATTCTCCAACTCAATCACTCTTTGATGCATTTGGCTATTGCATATGGCCTTTTGATAAAAAATAACTTTCTCATCTTGTGATTAGTTTTTCAATCAATGAGCAGATACATCATCCTCTCTCTGAAAGGAAATTTGTGCGTAAGGCATCTTCAAATCTATTATTTAAACCTTTGTGAGGCTAATCTCAACGATTCCAACCTACATTGTTTGAAATTGTGGATCAACAAAGAGGTGTCATGTCAGACTACTTGTGTATAAAGTTCTCCCATGAATTTATCTATTAATGTATTCATATTGGCAAAGCTCTCAATTTGGAAGTGTTGGATCCACATTAGAGCAGAACCTTTGAGGGTAAGCTTAAAGGCTCCGTATCGAACTAAAAGGTCATCAATTTGCTTTGCCCAAAGAAATTATTTATACTCTACAAGATGATCATGTGGATCTCCATGATCCACGTAGGCCTTAATTTCCTATCTAATTAAATCTTTTGATTAGCATTTGAAGTTCTAGAGGATTTTGCCTTTGCATGCTAGCTCTTCCAGCGCCTTGGATGTGCACGTGTGGATTGAAATTTCTACCCCAAAAAAATCTCAGATCCTGTTGGCCTTGAGGAGTTCTTGATTAGTGATTAGTGAACCTAATAGTGATTTTTTGTGGCCTAAGAACGCATTCATGAATAGATGTTTGCCCAAATATAGGTACTTGTCTTGGAGATCTTGAAATAGGACCCAAAATTCTCTTTTCATAGGATTCTCGTATACTACCACGGTTGGAGTCTTAAAAGATCCAAGTTCCTTAATTTTTAAGAATGATGCACTTAACCCATCTATGGAAGGAAGGGTCCAAAATTCTTCCTTTGTATCCATGGTGTAATAGAATTTTGTGTTCCATGAATCCAACAACAATTTAATCAAGAACAATGTCCTTGGCACATATATTTGCTCTTGTCTTCTATCCCAAGGCTCTCTAAATGGATATCTATGAACCCATTAAGTCCCCCACAAGAGGTGACTAGTGTTTTATTTCCATATGCATCCAATTTCTCTTGATCCTCATGGAAAATAATAAGCCTCTCTTATCCATATAAGGATTGCCTTGTTCCTTCACAATAGGATAGTGGCTTAGATTTACTCTTGCATTATTTCTTTTTATCTTGACCAAGGTATGATCACATGTATAGTTAAATAAAGGAGCACAATGCCTATTTTCTCTCTTAAATGAGGGTGGTGTCATTCTCTTCCTCAAACTTGGATAAGAAGTGTAGCTCCTTATGAAGATCATCCATGTTTTTGAAATTGTACATGTCTTCAAGTTCACTATCTGACTCACTTAGTGTATCAATAATGATCTTGGGATTAGGTTTGAATAGTTGATGCCCTCTTTCATAGATACCTTGCTATCATCCTCTATTGTTCGCACTTTGTCATAATTCTCCGTGCAATAGTTGTTATGTGTTGTTGAACCCCAACACATTTGGTGATCCCGCTGATCTTTTTTGGGTATGAGGCAATAAATGAATGACACAAGGAGCACGAATATTTGGGAGAGTGTATTATAGAAGGGCATAGGCTTGCATTACTCAAGTGGATTCATTAGATGATCGAGGAGTGGTACGATGATCCAAGAAGATGGGGGGTTTGTGGTAGCACGAGTGAGGCTAGTGGGAGGATTTTAGGAGCATTGATCCTAATAGGAGAGACTCTAGGGGTAAGAAGATGACTCCAATTGGACCCACTTGGTGGGACTACTAGGCACAAACCTACGAGATCACCGCATCCAAAGCATATGGTGCAACCACCCCCTAACCCCAAAGTCAAGGCAGCTAAATTTTGAGGTGGATCTTGAGAGAATGTAGATTGTCACATCACTCAATATGAAATAAAATGGCAAGATAATGCTTAGATGGGATTGTATAATGATGTCGATAAGTTGCACTAATTTGTAACAACATTGGAAGGAAAAGCCATGCGCTGGTTTAGCCAGTATGGCATTGCACATTTTCCTAATTGTAATGCTTTAAGAACAAGATTTTTACATAATTTTTGAAGAGAAAAGACTCCAATTGACATTCTCAGAAAACTTCAAGCAATTTAGAAGAAGAATATGCTAGTAGAATATTATGCTTAAAGGTTTTGGATTTTAGTAAATAGATTATAGGGTAGTGAAAGACCCATGGATGAAATGTTAGGAGGATATTTTTTGAAAGGATTAAGGAGCGATTTGAGGAATGAGGTGGCTATCATAGATATTGTTGGTGGATACAATGTTTTAGTGCTTGTTGCAGACATGGTAGAAAAGTGATTTGGTAGAACAAAGGGGAAGTATGGTAGAAATGAGGATTCCAATTCATAGGAAGAATACAAGAGAGCATCAAAATCAGGTCATGATGGAATAGACATAGGTTCAGATAGTGAGTAAAAGGAGGTAAAAATTAAGAAAAAACACAAAACAAAAGGTAAACATACCAACGAAGAGGATTTGATCAGTAAATTAAAGAAGTATGGGTATTTTGTGCTTCCACCAAAAGAGAAAAATTTTTGTGATCTTTTTTATAAGGAAGGGCATAAGACACCTCAATGTTGGCAAAACCAGAAAATAGAGGCCAATCTTTGATGTATGAAGGAATAGGAAATGGAGAAGTAGCACCAAGTTAGGTAGCGCTGATTAGGGGATGAGCAGGATTTAAAACACCAAGACTTGGGAGGCCTCCACGGAGGGAGCATGAGAATTTGGAAGGTCGACTAACATGAATAATTTGTGTGTATATTGCTCTGGCCTCAGATCATTGGATAGGGCCAAATTGTCCTTCATGGGTAAAGCATAGGGAAAAATAAGAGTTCCATTGATTAGATATAACGGTCTAATGTAATCATTAATGCTCCATTACAATTATCGTTAGATTATTTTCTGCTTTGGTTCTAGCATTTAACGAAAGGCTGTTAAAACAACTTCAGGGAAAGCAACCAAAAGTGGGTAACATTCACAATGTGTTATCACAAGTTAACAATATTGATCTTGCAAATATACATTTTGTAGTACCTGCTATTAAGGCCTAGTACCAGGATAGAATGTTTGATGAAGTATTATTGGATGGTGGTTCAGTTGTAAATATCTTACGAGAAAAGATTTATAAAGAGATGAGTGTAGGAGTGTTAGCTCCAATTCCATTTCAAGTAAAATGGCTTATCAAACAAGGGTACAACCTTAGTGATATTGAAAGAGCAAGAAATAGAAGTTGCAGGAATGTGTTTTTTGGTGAATTTTGTGGTAATGCAACTGTTAGAATCAACGTCTCCTTACAAAATGTTGCTAGGCAGGCTTTCGTTCAAGATGGCTAAAGTTAAGTAGAATTGGGATTTGAATGTGGTAGAAGGAAGGTAACAATACCAATGCATGCAAGAACCAATATCTCCGTTTAAAAAAGGTTTCCCAAACTATTAGTTTATGATGATAAAGAATAGGATTTTTTGAAAACTAACCCAACAGTTGTCCCGGTATTCGACGTAGATGTGAAAAGTATATTGCAGCATGAGAAAGTGCTCATGAAAGAGACTTTCGAGATACTACTAGGTCAAAAAATGGAGGGTAGGGAATTGAGGCAAATATTTGAGGAGAAAGGAGAAATTCATACTAAGGAAAGTATGGATCAAGAGGAAAGGGATGCTAAAGATATGGTAAAAAAGATTTATGAAAAGAAGTATGTGATGTCTTATACGATAATGGAGGATGATCTAAAGGGACTCAATTGGGGTATAGAGGCTGATCCAAAATGGTAAAAGTAAACATGTATGTGGGAGGACAATTTTTGGAGGAACTCGTTAAGTTATTAAAACATTATATTAATATCTTTGCCCCGAAATATTCTCAATAGATCTAGAATTACATCAGCATCAGATTAATTTAAAAGCAAATGCACTTCTAGTAATGCAGTGAAGATACATGATGAATCCAAATTTTTCCATGATGAATCCAAATTTTTCCAGACAGATCAAGGACAAGAAAGATAAATTTTTGGTGGTAGGGCTTATTAAACATGTGAGTCAAGTAACATGGTTGTCACCCATAATTTTGGTACCTAAAAGAATGGCAAGTTGAGAATATGTGTGGACTACAGGAAACTTAATGGAGCAATGATAACAGAT
This sequence comes from Ceratopteris richardii, assembly GCA_020310875.1. Taxonomy (NCBI): domain Eukaryota; kingdom Viridiplantae; phylum Streptophyta; class Polypodiopsida; order Polypodiales; family Pteridaceae; genus Ceratopteris; species Ceratopteris richardii. Next base: position 116,146,809 of record CM035427.1, read on the forward strand.
CCTTTTTCTATGGAATTTTGTGATATCTACTTGAATATGGTTGTCTTTTAATGTGATTTTGATGCATCTCACAAAGAAAAATACCCCATATGAGGATGATTAAGTGTTTTGCATTGAAAAATGCATTAATAGAAAACCATATTCACACCAATTAATATGCCATTGCATATTAATTGGTGTGAATATGGTTGTCTATTAATGTGATTTTGATGCAGATGACAAAGAAAAATACCCCATATGAGGATTATTAAGTTTTTTGCATTGAAAAATATGTGTGCATATGTTAGCATAGATTCATACTAAGTGCATGATTGCAAAAGATGTGTGTAAGCTAAGGAGATGTGAATGTGAGCATGCATTAAATGTATGTGTATATGACATTAAGCATATGGGATTAAGGGTGCACAAGCGTATGTGTCTATAGTTTCTTGTGAACATGAACGTGTGTGAGTATGGACATGCATGTAGGTGCAAACTTCATGGTTCCTTTCATCTGTCTCCTTTTAGGGATGATACATTTTGAAGTTGAAAAAAAAAGAAAAGAAATAAATAAAAGGAAAAAATAAGAATAAACACAAAAGAAAAAAGGAGGAAAATAATATACAAAAAAACAAACAAAATAAATAAAAATACCAAACAAGAATTGAACATGCGTGTGTGGGGTGAGTGGAGGGAGTGGGGTGTAAGAGGGGGTTAGAGGGGGTCAGAGGGAGTGGGACAGAAAAAAATGAAAAATAAAAATAAAAAAATTCAATCCTCCCCTCTCTCTCTCTCTCCTGATTTTCTTTTTTTCACCACGATAGTAGGAGAAGTTGTTTTTTTTTTTTTGGGGGGGGGGTCTTCTTGTGCAGGTATGCAAAGAGGTGGGGGAAGTTGTTGAAAAAAAATATAAAATAAAAAATTTACCTTCCCCACTCTCTAGCCCCCATCCCCTCTCTCCCTCTCATCTCACTCTCTCTCTTTCAATGACTCATTGGGGTTGAGCTCCCCCTCCTTGGAAATGACTCTCTGCTATATGCATTGTTACCTTCTCATCTTTACACTACCAAGGTGAAGGTGTGTGCATATTCCCCTCCTTGTGGTAATCTACTATTGCACAGAAGGGTTGTAGCTTCTCTTTCTCCCCCTTGGACTGATTCTTGCTTTTTTCCCCTGAGGATCAGCCAACTTGGTGCTCTCGTGGAGCCATTCCTCCTCTGCCACAATGCCAGATGTTGTGCCTTGCAATCAGTCGAGCTCGATGCTCTTTTTTGTATCATCCCTTATAAGGAAGACAATGCTTCACTGAGCATCCTCTCCGACATATGTTGTACATGGTTGAGCACTTGTTGCCTTGTTGTTTCCATCCAGGTCACTTCTGTGCAAGTTGAATTGTGCTCCATGCTTAGTTCTCTTTGGTGGGGTTTTTTTAGGGTGTCGAGGTGCAGAAGAGCACCAACAAGAAGAATCAAGAAGAGCAACTCAGAGGTGGAGAGGTGGATCTGATTGCTACAAGGGGGAACGCAAATCATGGTTGTACATAGAGGAGTGGGGGACATCATGCAAAGAAGGGAGGAGCGGAGAAATAAGCCAAGATGTAGCATAAGGGAGAAATCAACAGCTGCATAAGAAATCATTTATGTATGATACACTTGGAGCATGATGTCTTTCGCAAGGAAAACCTACACCTTGTACAAGACTTAAAGAATTTCGATGGTTCGAAGAAGATAAAAAGACTTATAATTTAAATAGGCAATGAGATTTGATGTTTAAATCTTGTCACTTGAATGTTGATTCTTTTCTCCATTTCATGTTTCCAGTGTAAATCTTACCTATCATATTTTGGAGACATTATGGACACTTAGGAAGACATAGGAACTCGCATGAGAGATTAATAGGAGGACATATGTTGGATGTTACATCAAGACCTTAAGAGAAGTCATACAAGAGTGACTAGGGCTTGCTCATGTGTTCTATCCCAACCAAGTTAGCAAAAACATTTAGTCATGATGTTCCATCTATGAGCTCTATGGTAGGTCGTTGACAAAAGTTATAATTATGACACGGAGGAGCTTCACTTATGGCAAATGATGAGATCAAAGAGGCAGATGCTAAAAATTTGGATATGGTTCCTATTAGGAAGCTTGAATATGATGAAATGTTATTAGTGTTGGAGATATTTCTTCTCATCTTCAGCGTCAGAGGATCTAGCTCAATAGTAGCATGTGGCCATTGACTAGTCATGTCCAGTGATATGTATGAACATTTGACATTGACGTTACACACTCTATATTTTTTGGATTTGTTATGTGTTTGGATTATAGATCTTTGATGCTTACTTTTTGATACTAGATAGTTGACATTATGCCACTCATGAATTTTAATTCATTTATGTATTCCATTTCTCTTGAGTTGCAATGTAATTAATGGAACATGCTACATTCCTCATTTACCTAATCTTTTATGTATTCTACATTGTTTGGCTTCAAATTACATTGATGATTATATCATTCATAGAGTCATATCACTGATCACTTGTGATGTTTTGCTTGCATGAGGAATCATGATTGCGCCATAAAATTTTCCCATTGTATAGCTTTTGTGAAGATGTCTTCCACATTATCTTTTGTAGGCATACATACCAAATCAATATCTCTAGCATAAAGGCACTCTCTAACATAATGATAATGAACCTCAATGTATTTTATGCATGCATGAAACTATATTTCTTGAAATTGCCAATGCTTTCAAACTATTAGTCACAATGTGTGTAGGTGCATCAAGCTCCATGCATAGATCCATCAATAGGCATATCAACCATAAACACTCCACTATAGTTGTGAATAGGGTTATGCATTAATTGACTCAAATATGAAACTTTGTAGTATATATCCAGCCCTATATTACATGCATATATCAAATATCTCATAGCTTGTTGATAAAGAAAAGTATCAAATGCATCACTTGCATCCTCAATTGAGAACCTAAATCTTGTTCCCACTTGTGTTGGGATAGCCTTGCAATCCTTATGAACTAAAACTGATAAGCCTCTTAGTCCAAGGGAAAGTGCATACACTCAATGATATTTTTCCCAAACTTTTTGATGCTAGGTTAGTTTTGATCGCCCTAAATCCACAATTACACTCTGATGTACCGCGGGAAGATACGGGCAAATACATGCATCAAGGGGCCTTCAACTCTAGTGGTTACCTTTTAGCAAACTCTCTTCTCTCACTCTCACACATACCTATGCTGTCACTCACTCTCATGCACTCTTACTTCCCCTTCCCCTCTGTTCCTTTCCATTCTCCTCTTACACACATGCACACACCAACACTCATACACCCTGTCACACGCATAGGCATGCACACTCATAAACACTCCACCATGCACTTTCTCAAACATACAACCACACACCTTTCGTACACATGTTTTTTTTCCAAGAATCAAAACACAAACTCTATCATTCATGTAAGCAAGCATAAAATCCAAGTCACACCAGAAAGGAAATGTTGGCTGTCAAGATGAATGTGATAAAAAAACTTTTACCACCAATAGATCTGAAGTAACTTCCAATGATTCCCTAAGATAGTAGCTCTGCTCCTGTTTTCATTTGTGACAATAACCGATGAAGAGGATGTCCTCAAGCACTTGATGCCATAAGAGGGATGCACCCACATGAAAATAAGCCTTCCATTTCTGGTTCAGTGAAGCATATTCAGGATGGCATAGATCAAAATCCAATCTGCACTTTGAGTCTCCCGAAAGACCACCCTAGCTTCAATATGCGATGTATTTCCTATTTGCACTCTTCAAAACTCAATTCTGATGTGACATCAGTAGACCGCGGTTCCTCTAAAGTAGTTTATGCAGAGAACTTCCCCATACCCGAAGCAGTGATCGAGCCAAATTATAGAAAATCTCCAAAGTTGGTTCGCTGAGCGCTCATTCTGAATTTTCTAACGGATTAGTGGATTTGAAGGTAAGATTTGTAGCCTCCGAACCTGAACCTGTCTTGCTCAAGATGCAGCTGCACTTGTGAATCTTCTCGCATGGCAATTCTCATGAAAGGAGCAGAAGAATATGGCCAGGAAAATCTACTATGCGAACAGCCTTAGTCCTTCAAATCAATGTGCTCATTGAGATACTTTTCAAGATTCTCCTTCCCATTTTCTATATTTTCACCCCCATACCCATACTAGTTTCCTAATTTCACAATCAGGCCATATTTGACAGCAAAATCAACGATTTCCCCATCCTTGGAAATGCCCTTGCCAAATTCTATTTCAAATTCTGCAGTCTTAAAAGGAAGAGCCGCCTTGTTCTTCGCAATTTTTACTGTCACAGCACTTCCAATGATCTCATCTCCTTTTCTTTACATATCATGTCCTCCGAATATTCAGCTGCACGGATGCATAATATTTCAATGTGTTACCACCAGATGTCACCTCAATTGGACCTCTGAAACAAGCAGATGATGGAGCTCATTCCAGCTCTCTGCAAAGTGAACTTTCAAGTAATCTACACGACGCCACCAGCCAAAGCTTTCATACATATGAAGTACAGAAACAAATGCGAAGTACGGCACTCTTGCAATGGTCTCCAAGACGTAGAGTCTAGCATATTGCCTATCTGCATACAGATTATCCAAGAGAAAAATGACAAAATCAGTTAAAAGAATGTTGACTCCCATTTCGACTTTGACAACCCACTTCTCCCAACCACCAGCTACTTTGGGGGAAGTTTGTTTCTCCTGTTCATTTTCTTCCAAATCTCCAGCGAGAACAGAACCCTGCGTGGCCTTCGCATCCAAAATTACCTGTTTTCCCCCAAGGCAGGTACTGGTTTACAATGGCCCTCTTAGAGTTAGAACAGCGAGGATACTCCTGATGCCCTATTCGATAGCTTTCCAAGCTTCAGACCTCGTATTCCTCCTGCATAATCCTTAGCAAGCTCACCCATCAAAGGTGCGACCATGGGAGCATGGGCCACACTACACCCCACGGAGCTCAGAAATCCACCACGGTTGGGACCTCAGCCTCCAGTGCAAGTTCATTTCAAGTCTTATCAGTCACCGTACTCTAGCATCTACCCGAGAGCTGACATTGGACCCTGTCTATGTACCTGGAGGCCAAGGAAGCTAATTGTTCCCTTGTATCTACATCCGATTTAGATGTGTCATCCCCATAGAATTCAGAATGCAACTTTGAACTGAGATGGCACATGTCAGCATCGCAACCATTTTTAATGGCACAAGCTAATGATCAAGCCCTTTCCTTTAGTCCAGCCAACCCCATTCTATGCAATGAGGCTACCTCAGAGGTAATCTTCAATAGCTACATTACCCTTCAAATCTGTTGAATGATGCTACGTTCCATGCCTCTCTTAGTGTTGTGTCCTGTAGTCTTCAATAGCTACACTACCCTTCAAATCTGTTGAATGATGCTACGTTCCATGCCTCTCTTAGTGTTGTGTCCTGGCCTCCTTGCCTTCCTCCTTTCTTTAGTCTATAATCCCATGGCCTTCGCTTTGTAAATCCTTCAATAGATAGAGGTTGGTCCATTCATTGCTTCATGCTACATAAAATGCATCCAGTCCATCCATCCTTCCTTTGGACAAGTTCTCATAACATATAGAGAACATCATTCTTGTGTTGTTGTAGCCCTCTCCCATGTAGAAAGAAATGTAAGAACATTCCTGTATTATTTTCTATTGATGATGCATTGATGCAATCATCATATAAAATTTTGCATAATTTTTGGCTTAAGCAGCATCATATCCACATAAACATCTTCTGGTAGCGCACTTTCAAAATTGCATTTTCAAATGAAGCTAATACTAATTGTGGTATATTTCCACAACTCCATCATGTTTTTCACAGCCTGCTCATTCGTTTCCTTGGCGCCACCCTATGCCGATCTTCATGAGAGAGAAACTATCCTTGTATCTGTGTGAAAGCGATGCCTCCTTCCCACTGATGCTTTTTGTCCACGAAGAGAATAGTGAATGCCTTCCCAGCCAACGAACTGCAAAAAAAAATAGGCCAGCTTCCCAATGCGAATGGTGCTCTCCCTCAGAGTTTCCTCAACCCGCCATTCAACTGCCTATAATCCCTGTCTCGCTGCCATCCTCTCCTCAATGATCTCCTTCTTCCCTCGAAGACAACTTGCTGAGCTCTCCTTTTGCTGCTCTTATGTGTGCACACTTGCATCCATCCCCTCCAAAACCTCCCAGCTGCTGGCGAAGAAGAAGGCTCCCCCCCTGTTCCTCCTAAAAACGAAAAAAAAAGATAGTTCTCCCTTTTGCGGCTCCGAGATAAAGGCTCCAAATTGCCTCTGAAGAAAAATCTACCACACAATCCTTGTAGCAAACAAACAAAAGAAACTTCCTTCTGCACACAAAAACGGAAGCGGCCCATTTGTCTGACAAATAAAACGGAAAGCCTTTTTGAATGAAAGGAAACGTAAGGATCCGCTATCATATTATCTTCTGATAAATCTATCATGGTAATGAACATGATTTGACATGTTGATTGCTTCCTTGCCAAAATACTTTGCAATTGCATATCATCCAAATATTTGAGGGCCTCTTCATAGTACCCATGTTCAACATATCCCTTTCCATACTCAGCACATCCTGCAATCAACGCATTCCATGCGACAATATCGCGAGCTAGAAGCCTGTCAAACACTTCTTTTTCTCGGGATAACCAGCCACCTTGTGCATACCTGTCAAACAAGATGTTACCAAAAGATGATTCCTTTTGCAAGAGCCCCAATCTCTCTATCTAACAATGTGTATCCAGGCCCTTGTTAGGTGCCTCCATGCTGCTGAAGGCTTTCAAGACACAAATAAAAGTGAACAGATTTTAGAACCACATTTGCATCCTACATATGTTCTAGCACTCAACTTCTTTAGCACCATAACCATGTTCGATATATCTTATGATCAATGAGTTCCATGAAACTGCATTTTGAATTAAAAGACGACTAAACATTTGCTCTGCTTTGTGAAACAAACCAAGCTTTGCAAAAGTATCAACCAAAGCATTACCAACCATAAGGGCACTTTTAAGAAGCCATTTACTTTCAACATGTTCATGAATCTCAAAAGCCTTTTCAATGGCCTTGTGTTAGCACAAGCTTTAAGGCTATGTATAAATGTAACTGCATCTCTAATGAGGGCATCCCATGCCACCACATCTCTTCTCTTTCCACAGCACCCACCTCCAAGCCCCATTTATTGAAGTCAACTGCTATCGACCAACATTTTTTTGTTGCAAAATACCTGCAATCGTACATACACTCTGCAAAAATGGAAGCCTATTAGTGCATAAAGAGACTTATCTTCTTAGGTTAACATACTCCCCTTCACTTGTCCGCGAAGTCGTCCTCGACGAGCCAAATATGTTCCTGCAATCAAATCATCCAACATGTGCTCATCACTCAATCAAATACAAATCTTTACCTTACATGTCTATTCTCTATGTAGCACCTGAAATCATACTCATACAATCATCGGTTAGTACCAAAATCCAATCATTTCACTTACCATCTTTTTCCATCTTCATGTATCTTCATCACCATGTCCACTTGTCTGCAAACTCATCAAAACATTAGAACCTTTTTTTCACATGCATACTGGACACACTTTCCACACACCATATATAATCAAAAACCATTCCCCCACTTCCATTTTTGGATACTCTTCCCGGCCACAAAATCACTTTCTTGATCCCTTTTTCTCGTTTCTAACCAAGTTCTCTAGCCAATTTTTCATTCCCCTTCTACCTAGGATTTCCACTACTTGCTTTGCTTTTTTTTTTTTGATAGAACAAGGAAAATTTGTATTAATGGTGGCCGTATACAGTGTGCCTTGGGCAGGAGACACCTGACCCAGAGGACAAATTACAAGGAGAAATACATGTCCAACCTTTTACAAGAGTATTGTTCAGCTAACAGTTTTTTCCATCTAGAGGGAGAATTTTCAGACAAAATCTTGTAGACATCATAGTTATTACAAGAAGCATCTCTGATTCTCCTAATACAAGATAGAGAAGCATTTTTCAGAATAAGAGGCAAAGTGATGAGGTAGTTCCTTTTTTTGCTACCAAGGGTAGCCTCATTCCTACTGAGCCATATGTTCCAAAGAATATAGCCCCTCCAAATATTCCACAGCAGAATATCCAAGTGTTTACAGCAACCAAGAATCACCTCCATTTTACTAAGTTTGGGGAGACCATTCACTAGCAGATACTTCTCCACAGCAGACCAGAATTTTTTGGCATGATGGCATTCAAAGAAGAGGTGTGAAACATCCTCCACAAGGCCACAAAATATACAGGACCCACCACTATTAAAAATTTTCCTGACTTTATGACTAGTCCAAAGGCCATGGTGCTTTTCATCGACTCTTTGCTTTTTTTTTTTGCTTTTCAACTAAATTCCATGCTAGGTCACAACCCCACCTCTCTAACTTGATGAATATATGGCAAAGACCTCTCAAGTCTAACGTCGGGTCACCTCGACAAGACCGCTCATCATCAACGCGATTCCGGACTTCATAAGTCGTTGCACCACCTAAGAGCAAAACTGACACTTCCCGAAGGTTTGCAGATGAACAATGCAACTTCATCGACTCTTTGCTTTTTTTTTTGCTTTTCAACTAAATTCCATGCTAGGTCACAACCCCACCTCTCTAACTTGATGAATATATGGCAAAGACCTCTCAAGTCTAACGTCGGGTCACCTCGACAAGACCGCTCATCATCAACGCGATTCCCGACTTCACAAGTCGTTGCACCACCTAAGAGCAAAACTGACACTTCCCGAAGGTTTGCAGATGAACAATGCAACTAGCACGATTGGATTCCTCAAGTCCAAGCTTTCCACAGACACGTCGCAACCAAAACCCTAGCCGAGCTTAAGCTTTGATTCGACATACCTCATCGGGAGTCCACACACTCCCAGCTTCCCACAAACACAGACACATATTCCCATCCGAGCATCATGCTCTCTCACCTCTCTTTTGTCCCCCCCTCGAGCGAGGAATTTATCTCATTCTTTTTTTTTTCACATTTTTCTCTGTTTTTTTTTTCATCATTTTTTCACATATTTACTCACACTTGCCGGCCTACACCGAAGCTGGATGCGACTCGTGGACTCGAACACCCGACCGAGTTTGTTCCACCCATCTACCAACCCAACGCAGCGTGCGACACACAGACGGCTAGCCCTATACGAAACCGACGTCGGTTCGTGGCTTTGACCACCCGGCCAAAGTGGATCCACCCACCTATCGGCCCACATAGGCGCGTAGCCACACTCACACATACACAAACATATACTTTTTTCATTTTTTTTTTCATTCCCGCATCTCGAGAATTAGGACACAAAAGAAAGGGCATTTTCCCAACCATCCTAATCACGACACACACATATAACTCCCTGTGGACATCCCGATGAGACACATCTCCTCTCTACCGTCACTCAAGCCCAAAATCCAGCCACTAGTGTCATGGTCGACTTTTTCTCTCGAAACCCGCACACACTAATTACTTTGCCGACCCGAAACCTCAAAAAGTGTCACTTCAGTCCTAACTGTACAACAGACTTGGTCCACCCATACTCACATCACAGACTCGCAATCCCACAAAGCAAACCCTAATAAGACCCAAGCCATCCTTATCGACATCCATCGCCTCATTGATTCCCTTCTCACCTCCAACCTCTGCCTCGCAGAGATTCCACCTGACCCGATAAAGGACCTAGAAAATTACCGTTAACCGTTGTACCTCTTAGTGCCTCAAGCCTCGCCGCTAGGTCTCTTAATCCTTGTTTGTTGTAATCAATATCGCTCTGGTATTGGAACAGGTCACAATCGATGCTTCGGAACCGATTCCATATTTGCTCCATCTCTTTATCCTCTCTCACCCTTTTTTCAGATCCGAGGGGAATATCCTCCCTCTTCTCAACTCGTACGGTCAACTTCTCGACTTCCTCTCTAATCGATCTTTCCTCCCAAATCCTACTCATATTTTCTTCATCCAGATCATCTACCTTTTTCGACAATTCATTCTTTGTCCTTTCTAACTCCGTTCCGAACGCATCCAACCTATCCAACATGGCTTTCAGCTCTCCTTCTACTCTTCCTACTTTCGGGTCCTCTATCCATTCTCGGGTTTCGTCGTTTTTCCGATTCATCCACCTACCGAGTTTGCTACTCAGCTTTGCATTCTCTTTTTCTACCTGTCTCACTTTCTCATCGCTCTCTGCTTGGGTACTTTTCATTCTTTCTAACTCGAGGTGGAACTCCTCACATGCCTTACCCGCTTGATCACTGTATCGACGGATTATGCTTTGTACCTTCTCAATTTCATGCTCCATTCGTTCGACTCTCCTCATCAGGTCATCCCTATCTCTTGAGGGCTCTTCTTCGATCATGACATGGTAGCAGTTTATTGTTACCCGACCAGTTCTAATGTCTAAGACTTCTTTTCCATTCGCTTTCCCCTTCTAACCCCGCTTTGACGCTGAAGTGTTTGGATTTTTCTTTTTAAGTTGTTGTTTTTCCCCTTTAGTTCTTTATTCTCACTTTCCACCGATCGCATTTTCTTTTTCCAATTTCCTAGGACTTATGCCATTTTCACTTGATTTTCCTCTATTCTCTCCATCTTGACCTTATCGCCATCCCGCTCCACATGCAGCCAATTGACTTGACATTCCAAGCTCTTCACAAGTTCTACCAAGTCTCGATCATGAGATCCAGTGTCCTTGCTTTCACTTGCTCTCGCAGTGTCCGTCGACGAAGTAACTCCACCCTTGTCAACTTCCACATACAAAGAGGATAATCACCTATCAGATTGATTCGTTGCAACCTTTACGCCAGTCACCTCTTTTGAGCCACACACGTGCTCGCATAGTCTCTTTTTCCCGCAGTCCGCACATGTGGGGACAAAATCCGACGGGGTGCATACACGAGGGCAATATTTGGCTATATGCCCAATTTGCTCGCAACACCAGCATCTCACATAATTTGATATTGGGCCAAATTGCCACCCTCGGTTCACATGATGTCTCATGGTCGGATGAGAATGTATCCATCTCCTATTTTGTCCAAAATTTGGTTGCCTCATGTTGGCCTTCTCAAAACCACATGCTGGCTTTTGTTGGGCCATTTCTTTAATGAAGGTCAAAGAAGATCTGGGATCGACTTGGCTGTGCCACACGATTGGGGCACCAAGCGAACTCGTAGAAATCTCTATGACATAAAATAAAAGCCAATAGTTTCTCCATTAGTTCTCCTTAATTATGAATGCAAAAAGAATGTTCTAAAATAACCATGTCTTATTTCATAGTGATTTCGATGATGCAAAAATATATCTTGAATTTGAAGCCAATAAATAGACGATATGCATGGGGATGGGGGGAAGGATATGGAGAGCTTCAAGAAATTTGTCACTTATTATAAGAATGAAGCACATGTATGTATGCAAGGAGCTTTCAAAACTATTGATGTGTTTAAAGAAGAATAGACACACTAATGGAAGGCTAGATATGTGTGAGCTAACTCTTCAGTATATAAACATATAGATCAAAGATGGAAAGTGTTCCAAAGAAAAAAATGGCATTTGCATTTTGGACTTGTAGATGATGACATGAGTCCATTTCAATTCTCTTCATGATATTGGTCATATTTGAAGTATTTCAATGGCGTGCACCACACTGGACTCTCCTTCTCGAGAGCCCCACGACGATATGCTCAGAGTAGAAAACCGAGCTCCTGTCGCCACACACAGTACTCCGCACAGATGTTGTAGAATGCGCAGAAAACACAGTACACAGGGAGCACGAAGACAGACTTCTTAGGTCTTACAAATGCGGTCGAACTTACAGTCTGTGACTGACCAGGCCACTATATGTTTTATTAAAGAACATATACAAAGAAGTGTCCGGTGGCCATTTGGCCTTTCACATGGACACTAACGGTAACAATCTCCCACTAAAGGCCAATATGGCCAGAGTAACTATGGGAGAAAAAAGAAAGAATGATAAAGAATACCTGAGTGTAAGTATACAAACTATACCTCCCACCTCTGGGCATGTTACACAGTATACAAGTGACTGCGTAAGATCAAGAATCAAGTAACCCCCATCAAGTGACAACAGTGTCGAAAGCTATCCTGTGGTAGAGCTTTAGTCAAAGCATCTGCAACATTATCTCGAGTGTGAACCTTCTCAAGAATAATGCTCTCAGTGGCTAAGCAATCTCTAATGAAGTGATACCTCACCTCAATGTGCTTGGTCTTTGCATGATAGACCGGATTCTTAGCCAAAGCAATGGCACTCTGACTATCACTGAGCAAGTGAGGTACATGCTGAGGCAAACCCATATCACAAGCAAGACGAGAAAGCCACAATGCTTCCTTACATGCCTCACTTGCTGCAACATACTCTGCTTCTATGGTGGAAACAGCTGTACATTCTTGAAGACGAGATCTCCAAGAGATAGCACCTCCAGCAAAATGAAAAATGTACCCTGATGTAGACTTACGATTGTCTACACAACCAGCATAGTCAGAATCTGTGTAACCAATAATGGATGCTTTCCCTCTACCTAAGCAAAGACACTTGTCCTTCGTGCCACTCAGATATCTCAAAATCATTTTGACCGCTTCCCAATGTTTCTTGCCAGGATTAGACATATATCTGCTCACAACTCCCACTGCAAATGCAATGTCTGGTCTCGTAGCTACCATAGCATACATGAGACTACCAACAGCAGACTGATAGGGAATTTTGGTCATGAATTCCTTTTCCTCATCTGATTTGGGGCAGTCATCCTTGCTCAATTTCACATATGTGGGTAAAGGTGTACTCAATGCCTTTCCACCCTGCATATTGAATCGATGAAGTACTTTGGATATGTACTCACTTTGAGACAAGTATATGCATCTTTTACTCCTATCACGAGTAATGCGCATGCCAAGAATATGTTTGGCATCCCCCAAATCCTTCATATCCAATGTCTGACTCAACTTCTTTTTGAGAACTGACAAATCATAAGAGGACTTCCCAGCAATCAACATATCATCGACGTAAAGTATCAAGCATATCAAGCTGCCATCAGAACATCTCTTTGTGTAGAGACAATGATCCTCATTGCTCCGAGAATAGCCTTGGGACTTCATAAAAGCATCAAACTTTTGGTACCATTGTCTAGGAGACTGTTTAAGTCCATACAAGCTCTTCTTGAGCTTACAAACTAGACTTTCCTTGCCAGGAACTACATAACCCTCTGGTTGTTCCATATAGATCTCATCTGTAAGATCTCCATGCAAGAAAGCTGTTTTCACATCCATTTGGACTAGCTCTAAGTCCTCCATTGCAACGAATCCAAGCAACATGCGCAAAGTAGTCATCTTGACCACTGGGGAGAAGATTTCCTCAAAATCAACACCATGTTGTTGCTTAAAACCCTTTGCAACAAGTCGTGCTTTATATTTTGGAGAAGCACTATCTGATGTGAATTTCAGCTTATATACCCATTTACATGGTAAAGCTTTCCTTCCCTTTGGCAAAGGTACTAAGTCCCAAGTACCATTCTTGTGAATAGAATCCAACTCACTCTTCATGGCACGCTCCCACTTGACATGATCCTCTGTCTGCATAGCCTCTTTGTAGCAAGAGGGCTCACCGGCATCTGTTAGCATAACAAAATCTAAACCTGGAACATATCTATCAGGTGGATATGAGACACGTGCAGAATGTCTCAATGGTTGTTGAACAGGAACATGTGCAGACTGATCTGAATGGACATTCTCTTGAACATCCCTATGTGCAGCATTTTTATGCATGCTAACCGGAGGACTAGTATCCTCAAACACCACTCTTCTCACTTCAACCTCCTTAATCGGCTGTTTATGCATCTTAGACTCATTAAAAATGACATCACTACTTCTGATCACTGACCGTGTTTCAGGATCCCATAAGCGATATCCAAATTGTCCTTCTCGACCATATCCAAGAAAAATGCATTTCTTTGACTTATGGTCCAACTTCTGTCTAAGATTCTTGGGTATATGAACATATGCTTCACACCCAAAAACTCGAAGATGATCATAATATGGTGGTTTCCCTGTCCATAACTCTTGTGCCACTTTCAGACCTTTGGCAGTACTAGGTGAAAGGTTAATCACATGAACTGCAGTCAATACTGCTTCTGCCCAAAAACCTTGTGAGAGGTTTGCATGATGCAACATAGAGACTACTCTATCTTGAATAGTTCTATTCATCCTCTCAGCTACACCATTCTGTACTGGGGTATAAGGAGCTGTAAACTCTCTACGAATCCCTCTACACTGACAGAAAAGGCTGAATTCATGTGAGGTATACTCACCCCCATTAACTGAACGTAAAGCCTTAAGCTTAGTTCCTTTTTCAGTCTCAACTGAAGCAAGCCATTTTCTGAAAGTAGGGAATACATCATCCTTCGATTTGATAGGATATACCCAGACTTTTCTAGTAGCATCATCTATGAAAGTAACAAAGTAAAGAGAACCACCTAAGGACCTAGTCGGCATAGGACCACACACATCTGTATGAACAAGATCTAAAGGCTGAATTGAAGAGTCAATGTGCGTTTTATGCACATTTCTGGTTTGCTTTCCATATTGACAATGCTCACAAAATGAAAAATCAGAGAAAGATAACACAGGTAAGTAGCCAGAACGAGAAAGATTTTCCATTCCACTACGAGATATATGGCCCAAACGACCATGCCAAATACAAGCCATAGGCTGTTCAGTAACAGCTAACAAGTGTTCTTTCTGTGATACAAATAAAGGGTAAAGTGAGCCAACTTTCCTTCCTTTTGCAATAACCATATTGCCCTTTGATATACGAAAGGACTGAGCATAGAAGACCACCTTGTAACCAAGGTCATCAAGTTGACCAACTGACATCAAACTACGTGATAACTGAGGTACATGGCGTACATTATGCATAGTAAATTTTGAACCGTCAATGAACTGCACAACCACATCTCCAATCCCCACAACATCACACTGGTAAGAGTCACCAAGTCTCACGGTACCAAGAGACTTTGCTGCATAATTAGAGAACCATTCTCTATGTGGTGTCACATGGAAAGAAGCACCAGAATCTAGCAGCCAGGTGTGGGAAAGAGAATCAGCCATAAGTGCCTCAGATGGCACAGTACTATCAAGTGTCAACACATCAGCATCATCAAAAATAGCATTAATTTCTTCAATCTTCACAGTCGAAGTAGATGGTGCAGGTAACTGTTTAACATGCCCATCAACATTCTGTCCTTTACCTTTAGCATTCTTTAATGCATAACAGTCTTTCTTCATGTGTCCTTTCTTATGACAATAATGGCATTCAATATCCCTCTTCCTTGATTTACTTCTGCTCTTATTCCGTTGACCATTCTTTTCCTTGTTCTTGCTCCTGCCACGTTGTTGATTCTTTCCTTGGTAAGAATCACGAACATTATATGCATCTCCACTCTGAGTGCCAACCATAGATTTTCTACGAATCTCCTCACTCAAGAGTGCTCCACATATGTCATCATAGACGAGTTTACCACCTGGTGCACTATTGCTAATAGCTGTGCAAAATGTATCCCATGATGATGGCAGGGTGCATAACAGCAATACTGCTTTCATTTCATTGTCCATATCCATTTTCTGAGCCTGTAACTGGGAGAATATGGCATCAAACTCATTTAGATGAGCAGCAACACTATCTGTGTCCTTCATACGAAGGTCGTATAATTTTCTCATCAGATATACTTTATTTGATGCCGTCTCTTTTTCATATGTATTGCATAACTTCTTCCAAAGCTCCTCTGCACTTTCACAGTCTAATACTGTAAAGTAAACATTATCTGCTAGGTGCAAGCGAATGGTAGACCTGGCCATTTCATCTAACTCATCCCAATCATCTTCATCCATGTCAGCAGGCTTCTTTGAAATCCCATTTACTGGCTTCCATTGCCTTCTTTGAATCAGCACATCTTTAATCTGATTCTTCCATAGAGCAAAGTTTGTGCCATCAAATTTTCGGATTTCAAAATGGTCTTTGCCCTGCAAGTTATAGCTCCTCCTCGGAACGCTAGCACTAGACCCTGATCCACCGGATGTGCCTGAGACCTCTGATGCCATGATCGTAGAGAACTGAATAGAATGATAATGGAGCTAGAAGAGTCCAAACACCAACAAATAAGTGTATCAAGGAGTAAATCGACCACTATATAGTTGACTAAACCAGAAATCTGGAAAAATTTTGCCAGAGTATCCTCTGCAAAATTAGCATATGACCAGTGTCAAAGTATCATAAAACTGCAAGTACTAACATGTCTACGTGCATAGTGAATCACTAACTCCACTGCATATAATCAGTTACCCAATAGAAGCCAACTAGGCTTATCGAGCACCTATGAACAACTATCATACATCTCCTATGGCGAGGCTGGGTAAGTCTTCCACCTGCATCACCAAAGAGACCCCGACATCTGGGTGTCTCCCAGTTAAGAAAACCTCACCACGACCCTCTTTATCAAACGTAAAAGGCTTTATGCAAAGAACGTAACCGCTATATCAATGCCCACATGGACGTACATAAGCGGTATCCACAGAAGCGTACATGGTGTGTATGTGCTCAATATATGCAGTAAAATGACACTGAAAGGCTGAATACACAGCCCAAAAAACTAGCCAATAACACCTGCAAGTGTCTGTCAACTCTGATGTTTTAGGCTTTAAAAACCTGCATAAATTTGCAGCGACTGCTCCCACCAAAACTGAAAACCCCTCGAGAAACCTGTAGTTTTACGAGTGTGGCTGAAAATACAGCCCCAAAGGTTGATATTTATTGTCTGAGAAGTACAAGGAACACTCTTCTTGATGTTCTTGGACCTGTGTGAAGAGAACTACGTGCGAAAGTACTCCAAAATGGCTCCAAAAACACCCCAAAATTGCTTCAGAAATAGGCTTTAAAAGCAAAAATGAAGCTTTGAGGGACGAAAACTTGTTCAAGGTAATGCCAACCTTAGTCTTTCCCCTTCTTCAAACACCACAAGAGTGTAGCTTAGTGGCAAGAGATTGCCGCGGTTAAGCGAGCTCTGGGGGGAACAGTACTGGGATGGGTGACCTCCCGGGAAGTACCGGGAACCTCTATATTCCTTGATCGTTGAGGTCCTCCCTCGCGTGCAGCCAACGGCGCCAACGGTGACTTCGGTGACTCGGATGACAAGGTATGCCAAGGTCTATGCCTTGGTCACCGCCTTAGTCACCGCCTTGGAGAAAACCCTCGCTTCGCTCGCACAAAAGGAACAAAGCTTTTTGCCTCGAACTGCTCTGATACCAGTGAAGTATTTCGATGGCGTGCACCACACTGGACTCTCCTTCTCGAGAGCCCCACGACGATATGCTCAGAGTAGAAAACCGAGCTCCTGTCGCCACACACAGTACTCCGCACAGATGTTGTAGAATGCGCAGAAAACACAGTACACAGGGAGCACGAAGACAGACTTCTTAGGTCTTACAAATGCGGTCGAACTTACAGTCTGTGACTGACCAGGCCACTATATGTTTTATTAAAGAACATATACAAAGAAGTGTCCGGTGGCCATTTGGCCTTTCACATGGACACTAACGGTAACAATATTCTTCACTCAAGTAAATTATAATATTAGACCATGTTTGTCTATAAAGAAAATACATCTTCTATTATCACTTTCACATCTAGGTAAGCACAATAATTGTTTAAATTTTTGAAGTTAGATATTTGCAGAAGCACACAAACAACACAAGGAAGAAGAAGATGCTTAGAGCACAACGCAATACTAAATGTATTACCAAGAGAATGTACAAAGATAAGCGTCCCGTTAGGATTATGGGCATATATACAACCCGGGGGAATAAACCTCTTAAAGAGAGAAAAACATGCCCTAGAAATCCTAAGTGTATTCACACACAT
Source organism: Ceratopteris richardii (assembly GCA_020310875.1). Taxonomy (NCBI): domain Eukaryota; kingdom Viridiplantae; phylum Streptophyta; class Polypodiopsida; order Polypodiales; family Pteridaceae; genus Ceratopteris; species Ceratopteris richardii. The sequence goes on from CM035427.1 coordinate 116,164,790, forward strand.
CATTACCAAAACATATCAATAAATACTCCCTCCGAGTGATGTCGTGAATAAGGAGCTAGCACTCATGTATAAGGAAGTGCCAATCTATGTGGAAAGAGATCAATCCACAAAAGGAAGTAAGCCTAGAGCTTCGCAACAAGCCTCAAACTGCTCCCTAGGGAGATCCTTTGTGATAAGTTCTGCAACATTATCCTATGTGGGCATGTGTGCCAAACTCATCTCTCCAGCAAAGAACCTCTTCCTCAAATAATGATAGTGCAACTCAATGTGATTTGGGCGAGCATGGAACATAAGGTTCCTCACAATTGTCAATGCAATCTAACTATCAATGAAGATGATGATGGCAGAAGACTTACCAATACCCAAATCAGACAAAAGGTGTTTGAAGCACACACAATCAACATTTGCTATGAAAGTTGCCCTATACTCAGCCTCATAACTAGGAGTAGCTATAGTAGGCTGCTTCTTGCTCAACCGAGATATGCATGAAGCCACCAATCATGAAGCAAAAACAACTAGTTGAGACATGAGTGTCATAGCAAGTAGCCCAATTTGACTCAGAAAAAGCATGTAAATCTGGTGGTAATGATTTCCACTTGGGATAAAACAAATCCAAGTAGTCGAGCACCACTCAAGTAGTGAAAGATGCATTTAATTGCTTGTCAATGCTTGACACCTGGGCAATACATAAACTTGCTCATCTATGAGACAACAAACTGAATATCATGCGAAGTTGACTTAAAATAAACTCGTTTCCATAGGAGTGGAAATAATTTTGCAATCTTCGAGGGTAAAATGTTGCAATAATGTGTAAATATATTTTTTTAACACAAAGTTATTCACCCATGACCTTGCATAAACTAAATGCCCAAGTAATGATGCAATGTCCCAAACTTGATATCTCAAAAAATACATGCAAGTTAGTCTTGAATTCAGCAATATGCTTCTCATTAGAGCCAGTGAGCAACATGTCATCAACATACACATCAACGATCAAAAGTGCATCACCTGCACATTTAATATATTAGGTGCTTTTAGTTGGGTTGTTCTCAAAACCATGTGCAATCAAGTAGGCAGGTATATTTTCATACCAACCACATGGTGCTTGCTTCAAAGGATATAATATCTTTTTCAACCTACATACTTTGTTTTCATGCCCTTTCTACACAAAACCATAGGGTTGAAATACATACACTTCTTTGTGTAACTCACCATTCAAAAATGCAGTTTTAATCTCCAGCTAATGTACATTCCAACCATGATGAACTACAACTGCTATGAATGGTGGTCATTCCACATGTGGAAGCAAAGGTCTTATCAAAATCAATGCCTCTCTCTTGAGCATAACCTTTTGCAACAAGCCTAGCCTTACACCTATCAACTGTTCCATTATTCTTATGTTTCAACTTGTATACCCATGTAGTGCCAATGGTCTTTTTGCCTGGAGGCAAATCACATAAAGAGCAAGTATCATTCTTCATAAAAGCATCATAATCTGATTGCATAGTAGCCATCCAATTTTTTGAATTTTGTGCTTCATCAAAAGAAACAAGCTCATTCTCATTGCAAAAACTAGAGGCAACCATTGCATAGCAATCTCATGCAATAAAAGCATCATATTCTGATTGCATAGTAGCCATCCAATTTTTTGAATTTCGTGCTTCATCAAAAGAAACAGGCTCATTCTCATTGCAAAAATGAGAGGCTACCATTGCATAGCAATCTCATGCAAAAGAAGCACTATGAGAGCCTTAACGAGTATGATATGAGAGAGGTGCATCTAATTTGCTATCTATCAAATTCATTAAGGCATAGTTTTTGCCTCCTCTATATCAAGCCTCTCATCAAGAAGTGCATCATGTAAATCTGCATCAGAAATGGAACGATCTGCATCAGAAATGGAATGATTTGCATCATTATGTAGCCCCTGTAAATGCTGAGAAATAGCCTCATTTGGACCAACACTTGATTGTTCACCTATAAAAAGAGGCAACAATACATCTCTAGAGCTAACTAAAGTCTCCTTCATACATAAAAGTATTGGCTGAATTGCATCTTCCACAGAAACAACATCACCGCTAACCAAAATGTGTTTAGTATGTGGATGATACAAACGATAGCCTTTGCTTTCAAAAATATATCCATCAAAAATACATTTCACTGATTTATCATCCAATGTTTTACATTATTATTCATGCACTAATGCATATGCCAGACAACCAAAGACATGCAAGTGAGTAGCAGATGCTATGTCAAGACTCATATGGAGTGATAGATTGCAATGCTTTGGTGGGATACTTGTTAAGTACATATGCTACACACATAAAAGCTTCAAGCCAAAATCTATGTGGTAAAGCTTCACTTTCGACCATACACCTTGCCATCTCCATGATAGACCTGACCTTTCTTTCAGCAACTCCATTTTGTTGCGCAAAAATGTGAAGATCATAATCATCAACAGCATCTACATCACCTTCAATGCCTATATTCGTAGGTATAGTAGGACGGTTTTCAATACCTTCCACAATATTCCTCAACCCTTTTGCTACCAATACATGATGCGTCATGAAAGATTATCAGTTATTGAAAATATATATGAAAGTTTTTTCAAAGATAATCGAAAAAATCTTGAATTTTCCAAACTTAATCAATATTTTTTTCATTATTCGGTCAAATAAATGCAACATAGTATCTAAATAATAATTGATTTCCTGTCTTCTTTATCGCATGTTGCTTTTGTGAAAGTACATAGCCAATTCTCAGCGCTTTATTTGAGCTAGACGTCCCTGTCTTTTGCTTCTTGAAAATTCACTTCACATTCGCCGCAGTCAGAATGATACATAGATTCTCCTATTGTGGTACAAAAAACTTTTTCAAGTGATTGGGAAACTGAAACTTCATTATTTAGTAATCTTTCCTATTGTATACAAATCAATACCTTGCACGTGCAACGTACAAGCGGCTTCCCCTTTATGCAGGAGAATCTGTATCACCACCTATCTCTGCATGGTTTCTTGTTGACTCTATCTGCCATTAACTACTGAATTAATTCTCTCTTCCAAAATGGATAAACCAGTTGTATTTAACCTTCCATGGCTTTGCGCAAGCTACAAACCCTGAGAATAGCATGGTAACCAAGGATTAAACAAAAAGCTGAAACCTAACGCAGCAGTTTGCAATCGTATTCAGCTCATAAAGAGGCTCCTCAAGACCACACCAGGACTTCAACTAATGGAGCAAATTTTCCAGCTCATTCTGCTTCCATCACAAAAGCAAGGATATACACACCAAAATATGCATACATAAATTTACAACATACATAACTATTATCTAAGAGAGATCTTGTTATGAAATATTTGAAACTTTCTTTCATTCCTGATTACATTTTACAAATGGTATATATGAATTAAATAAAAATCATTCAATACCACCTGTTGTTTTAATTATGAGGAGCTGGTTAAAAGATTTGTGGTCCCGTTGGGCAACCCGGGTGGATTTGGGGCGACAGTCCTTGATTTTGTGGTCCCGTTCGGCAACCCTGCAACTCCTCTTTACAAATGGAAACACATATATTCTCTGATGCTCCACCTCGAATCTTATGAAAAAATTCTATCATATATCGTGCCCATTACATGATGAAACGGCTTCCAATGTACTATATCTAATACCTCATTAGATAGGCAGATTCTATTAGAAAACCTAGAAATTTCGGTGGACTATACCTTTCTATATACAAACAAATAAATAAAAGAACGCATCAAGTCGCACCTCCCGCACAAAACAAGAACATTTGAATAAGCATGTGTGTGTGTGTGGTTTGTTGTTTTGGGGGGGGGGGGGGGGGGGTGGGGGTGGTGGTGTGTGTGTGTTTGTTTTCACGTGCTGGATTGGGGAAAGGGAACGAGTGAATTACAGCCAATATTTGCAAGTTGTGAAATTACAATTTTTTGTACTCTACAAAAACTCGCATACTGAATTGAATACTGCTGATAATATGAGTTCAAAATTGAAGGCCAGTATTAGCCGTCCAACGTGTAACTTGTTTTCTGATGAAGGTCGTGTAGTCTATAATGAGTAGATTGTTCATAAATTTTATATACCTGTGATGTAATCCTTGCTTGGATGAGAGATTTGGAGTTCAAAAAGCGTAGAGGTACGATAAATTGCAAATGGGACGTGAAGCATGTGCCATACAAGCAAAAAGAAAACTACAGAAATTGATCATCGATTGAAAGGAAAATTTTCTCGCTGTGTCAATAAAGAAAACTACAGAAATTGATGATGGTTGAAAGGCAAATTTTCTCACTGTGTCAATAAGATAAGTGTGCATCTGTATACAATAAAAATGAGCGGATTTATAGTTGTGCTTTATTTACAACTGTATAAGCTTGTAACTGTGTACTGCAATAGGGTTATTCATGTTTCATATGCAGAATCGCACACGCTTTCTCATACATGCACGTGCAAAGAGTAAAGCGAAATTAACTACAAATGAAATAAATTCAGATAGACATTTTGAATGGAAACTAGAGCACATGTAGTTTACATTATTCTACGGGATATTCTTTCACTTTACTCCTTAGTGGACCCATTAATGGCCATTGAATGAACAATGCGAAATTGAACCAGGGTTCTGCTATCTGACATGCAGGTGGCTCGCCCTCTATGGAATCATTGCCTCTTCTTCTGAGTAACAGGCATCAGTGTTTCTAGTAGAGAGCTCAATCTGAAGAGCTTTTTGCAGCTTACATTTTATCTCATCCATGGTAGGCCTCTTTGTTCCTTGTCGGTCCACACAACTCATTGCAATCTCAGTTACCTTCAACAGAGATTCCTCTTTCATATCTGCTGATAAACATGGATCAACTATGACTGATAACTCTCCTCTGTCGATATGATATCTTGCCTATCACCATTTTCCAAAGAGAGAAACAGATTAGATTTACACATCCCCAATACAAGAAACGGTTTGAAATTTCATGAGGAAGCAAAACTTCAGAATATGTGTGTGTGTGTGTGTGTGTGTGTGTGTGTGTGCACGCGCACGCGTGCGCGCACATGCACATGCATGAATCATGTGCCTGTCCATGCTTGCACTCATGATGTAATGGACAGTGAAAAATTATTTTGGCATCAATAAGGAACGGAGGACTGCAACTAAGATGCACAGATCTGTGAAGAAAATCGGTCATAGATCCAATTCTATTTCTCTCTGTTCATTTGAGTAGCTCCCACAGTGAACTTGCTGATTAGCTCGACCATTTTCTCTACCCCTTTCCCTCAGATCTCCAGATCCAGAGAGCTCTGGGGTGTCTTCTTTGCCTTGACAAAGAGATCACCTGGCGACAAGTCCTTGAGTAGGCAGTGGGTTGCTGTGTTTCTGCACAATGCCATAAGAGTAGAAATCATTCGGAAAATTTGGCTTGTTAGGAATGCAAATAATCTAGGATTTAAGCCTAGGATCTCTCGCTTGGAAGTGGTCTTGCCTTATTAGATAAAGAATCAAGAATTGTGAAATCCAGGATCCATTTAGACACTCCCAGATATTCATTTTCATGGGACAGAAATGGAACTGAAGTGAGTTCCCCATCTAAGAGACAATAGTATCATCAAGTTCCTCTATGTCTCTCATTTCTTCTCTCTCGAATGTTTTCGTTACTTCGGCACATAAGAAAAACTAAAGAATTGAACAATGTTGCGATGCTGTTGTTCGCAAGTGTACGCCCTGTTGTCTCATGCATACCATTAACTTGAATGTATCACATCATAAATAACTCGTTATTGAGGAAATAAAAAGAAAATTTAGCTATTCCCTGAAACTATATACGAAGATTTCTGTACTCATACTCCGCGTGCGTGCGTGCGTGTGTGTGTGTCTATATATATACATACATATACATATATATATATATATATATATATATATATATATATATATATATATATATATATATATATATATATATATATATATATATGTGAGTGTGTGTGTGCGCGCAAAAACCAGTCGACTATGACAAACTCAGTCGTATTGCAATAAAAACCACCTGAACAATGAGCACATACAGAAATACATACCCACTGATGGAGAGGTTCTCCATGTTTTCCGGTTTCCTTAATAAATGGTGGCTTTCCAGTCAGTATTCCGAAGAGCACAACTCCAAATGCATATACATCAATACTGTGCGTTACAACCTTGGTTTTCAAATACCTGCAGATTTTTCTGAATTAAGTAATCGAATAAACTGTGAACTGTATAGCAATTACAATCTTTATAATTTTGATTCATCAAAGAGACGTCAAAAGATAACGATATGCGAATATTAGCACTCACTCTGGATCCACATAGCCAAAGTTTCCCCTTACAGTTGTGGTTCGAAGGTTCTCTTCCTTCATAGACTTTGAAATTCCAAAATCAGAAATTTTTCCAACAATATTTTCGTCAAGGAGAATATTGTTACTTTTAATATCTCTGTGTATTATAGGAGGACTGCAATGTTCATGTAAATATCCTAAACCTGCAAACTTCCTTTGAAAGTTAACACCTCTCTCTCTCTCTCTATTTTTCTTAAAACAAAATCATAAAAGAAAATATCTACCTCATCAATATCAAAAGTAGATATACTCCAAATATTCTTTTCCGTTTTAAACTTTGTTTGGTATCACATACCATTTCTACAGTTTATCTGCCTGTGAATACATTACTACCCTTAGTATAATACCAATTGATTGTCAAGGTGATTTTTGTCTTGATCCTATCATTAATGACATCTAGAACTTTTGCAATTCAAAATGGTTTGAGAGCTTCATCATCCTCAACACGCACTACAATAAATGTTCTAACATTTATTTCCTTCAATTTTTCATTCCATTGGCTTCAACCTAGTTTGTTATCTTTGGACCTAGATAAATATTCCTTTTTGGTGGATGTATTATGCTTTGAAGTTTATTTGCATGGTTGTTAGCAATTTTTTCGCAACGTCCAAGGCAACGTGTTGCTGGGTCTCGGGAACGGTGGTGTCCCTGGGATGGGGATAGAGCCTAGGGTGTCTCGGGGACGGTCCCCAGAATGGCACAGAAAAAATGCTTATTTTTTCAAAATAATGAGACGAAGGTCAGGCACAAATAATTCCTCAACATATGAAATGACCAATAAGAAGAGAAACATAGAAAAAAGGTGTTTTTTAAGTATAAACAATGAACATATAAGAAGCATGTTTTTGACATATGAACATTCAAAGTTAGTAGCTACTCCAAGAGTGGAAACTTACAAGTGATAATTCTCATGTATTTCATCATGTCAAAAAATAGATTCTACATCATCATCATATCAAAAAGATGTTACATCATGAGATAAAAAGATCTTACATCAATGATCATACGATCAATGGACAAATGTCAAAAAGACTACATATGATGGGAACATAAATTAGAAATGTAAAAGTTTACAACATAATTGTGATGATTATTGGAGAATCCAAGTGGGGAGTTACAGTGACAGACTCATTTTTTGCAACACAATCAGTGTTTACTTCATCTTCATGTTCTTCATTTACCACTTGGTCAGATCCTTTCTCTACCTCCCATTCTCTGAAAGGATCTCCCTCCATGCATTGTGTCCGTCGAAGCATCATCAAATTTGCACTGACAAACACAAGATCACTAGCACGCTCCACACCAAGCGTGTTCCTCTTCTTAGAGGCTACATGTCCATACACACTCCATAGTTGCACAAGGCAAATCCTGGAGAAAGCCTCGTTAAGTATCCGAATGGCCAATTGTTGAAGCTTTGGACCATCAAAACCAAAATCCTCCTACCATAGTGCAACACCAACACGTAACCTATGCTCTTGGGCATCTGCACATGCATATGAAGCATCTTTCCCTATCCTATCCGCATATTGCTTTTGATCTTGGATTTCTGGACCTAACATGTATGCTGTTGCGTGAAGTGGGGAGTAGTATGCATCCCATCTACTAACACAAATAGTTGAAATCTCTTCATACATGTCATTGTCTTTCACCAATGTTTTTAATGCTTCAATTGTGAGATCCATAGCTTCATACACTTTTCCAATGCATGGCTCCATGGAATACACAATTTTCAATAAGTGCACAAGTGGATTAACAATATCCACGATGTGGGAAATGTTCTCCCACCATGCTGCATCAGCTAATCTTCTAAATTGCCTTCCTGTCGAAGTAGAAGCCTCTGGCATCCTCGTACATTAATCACTCAATAAAAGGCCTCTCAAGACACCACTACATTTCAGTCTTCGGTGTAAAATGGTAAAGTTATATGCAAACCTTGTATCCGAGTACTTGAGCAAAGCAAGATTAGATCTCTTGCTAAACTCATTCTTCACACGAGTATGGTTGTTGATAAAGCTAACCAATGAATTTGCCTCATTGATTACAGGCAAAATCCAATCGAAATTCCCAATGTCTTTGAGAATATTATTTAAACAATGAGCCATGCAAAAACATACAATGATGTGAGTGTACAAATTTTCAATAATTGCATCTGCAGCTCTATTTGCAAGCTCCCCATCTGCTCTAATGCAAACCAGATTTGATGGCTGCACCATCTCTATGGCACTTGCCCACTCTACAGCAAGTACATCAACCGACTTTCGTGTGTCGGATGCATCACGTGATCAGATAAAGTACATCTCCCCACGAGAATAAGCCACCACTACATGGATAGAGCATCGTTGCACATCACTCCAACCATCAACAAGCAATGATACTCCATTTCTTTCCCATGATTTTTTGATGGTCTCACATGCGACTTCGACAAGCTTCTTCTCTTTCTCCAATAAAGTGGTGCGCAAGCTCTCGAAAGATGGAGGCACATAGTGTGCTCCATATTCATCAATCTTCTTTACCATATCTTTTAAATATGGTGATCTATGGAAAAAGTTAAACACATAAGTGAACTGTTGAAGTTTGAACAATAAATCACCAAATATTGAAATAGAATGAAGATTCAATTCTTACTGAGCCGCATTTTAAGCTATGTGGTCATGGTAAAAAAAAAATGTGTCACTGCAGTGTCCACCTCCTCCTTCAATATGGGATTCCAATTCTTATGGAGTGTTTGTTGTCGTGATTGACGTACATAGGGCATTCCCGATGGTGTGGAAGAGCTAGGAGTAGGATGAGGAGTGGAAGTAGGAGTAGGAGTAGGAGCACGAACCGGAGCCGATGAAGATGATGCTCTTGAAGAGGATGGCATAGAAGACCTCACAAACGATGCTGGATTGATAGAAGCTTGTGAAACACGACGAGCATGAGCTTGAGCATCACTAATAGCAAGTTTGTTGAGTAACTCTTGCCTTCTCCGAAGTGATTGCAGAACAAAATCTTACTTCATGTCCACGCTCATGAAGTAAGTGCGCACGCATCTTGTTTGCTCCACCCGTCCTTTTGTGGCCACATATCTTCAACTCCATGGTCTTGCACCACCTCCTTCTCCGGCTGATACGGGAGATTCCACCTCTTCCCACCATGTCCATTTGCTTGTAGCATGCCTCCTCTTGGTGTTTGTCCCACTTGTTCGCAATGAAGAAGCCATAGGAGAAGAAATAGCACAGCCCTTGAGTATCCAAGCCTCAAAGGTGAAGATAACTCAAGCCTTCACACACAAGATGCTTGCAATGAAGGCTCTAAGTGAGTTTGTGACTTGAAGAGCTGAAATGGGAGGGGAAGCTTTCACAACGACTGTTGAATGTGTGTGACTGAGACTCCTTATGGCTGATTTGGGTGTTGGTCGGTCATCTTCCACCACCATCTTTACTGACAATCATTGGGAGTTGCGAGGAACCCTGTGTTCCATGCTCTCACTAAGTGTTGAGAGTGATGGATGGATGCACTCAGGAAATCAGTTGGTGCTGCAAAACCTGCTTCACACCTGCCCTCTTTTCTCTTCAGAAATGCTTAGTACACTAGCTTAGCTTCCAAATGACATAAAGAAACCATATATGTACTTTGGAAATGGTTTAGGTAATGATCAACCCAAAACAGATAACTTTGTACTTCAAGAATCAAGCAAAACTTTCTATTTCTGTAGTGATACCTGCTCAGACTTTTACTCAGTGTGTCCAGCACACTTAAAATTGGAACAATTCCTTTTGGGAGTATCAATATACCTTAGTAAGCTACCAATCACAAGTGGAATCACTTCAATTGACAAACTATGCACTGAGAAATAAGTTTAGCAAAATTATAATCACCCCCGACTTTTCAGGAACTGTGCAGACAAATACCAGTGTGCACCTCGACTCGATTTTCTCCCAAATGGCTGAATGGAATCCTTTGAAATTTTGTATGCTTGTAGTAGACTTTGAGCTGGTTCCAATGAGCTATAGAACACTTGATTTGGTTCAGTAGATCCAGAGCAATGCTTCTTTGAAGTTGACAGACTTGGAGTAGGTGACTCAGACAAAACAGAGATGATGAATATATACTTCTATTGATATATGTGTTTGTACAATCTCATTAGCTTGCCAAGCAGAGCTAGATGAGGTATTGTGGTGTTGGCTATGGAGTAACCTTCACACACAATGAATTACAAAAAGATTTAGCCTCGGGGAGTGAGCTAGAATGACAGTGTAACCCGCGATTCTTTCATTACATGCTTTATAGGAATTTGATCTTCTTTTGAATTTGAATTTGAAACTTAGGCTCCCTTGAATCTCTCCTCTAAAAGTAGGGAGATATTCTCTCTATCTCAACAATCAAATTTCCACGACTCTAGTGGTAGGTGGATGACTTAAAGTGGTTACAAACAAATGATAAGTCACTTAGACTTTTACAAGGGGTAAAGAAGTAAGATCATATAAGCATATATTCACATGAGCCTTGCTTTGAGTGAAGCTTTGATAAACCTTTATCCATGCTAGTCTTTAATGAGTCTAAGGGTCCAAGCCAATGTGTGTAGGCTTGTTTGCACCAACAGCTCCCCCTCAAGCCAAACACTTTGGCTTAAGTCTTCTTCTTCATTCTTCAATTACTTCCTGCAATCCAATCATAGATTTGAATCTGCATAACTTGGTTCCATCCAATGCCTTTGTAAGTAAATCTGCACATTGCATATTAGTAGATACATATGTCAATTGTATATCTTTACTTAGCAATTTCTCTCTCACATAGTGGTAATGAACCTCTATGTGCTTTGTTCTGGCATGATAAATTGGATTTGCTGCAAGGTGAAGAGAGCTAGTGTTATCTCCAAATATGATAGGTGGTCTTGTGAATAGACCTAACTCTGTATATAGAAGCTTCAACCAGATAGCTTCTTGAGTAGCATTTGCAAGTCCTCTATACTCTGCTTCAGTGGATGACAATGCCACTGTAGGTTGCTTCTTAGTTGACCAAGAGATAGGCTTATCTCCTGCAAAACAAATGTAACCTGAGGTGCTTCTCCTATCATCCTTACATCCTGCCCAATCTGCATCTGAGTAAACCTTAATGTCAATGTCTGATGTATAAGGAAAATACAAACCATGACTTTGAGTTCCCTTGAGGTACTTCAAGATCCTTTTTGCTGCCTCTAGGTGAGGTACCCTTGGTTTGTGCATGAATTGACTAAGCACACTTACTCCATATGCTATGTCAATTCTTGTCAAGGTAGCATAGTTTAAGCTACCCACCATACTTTGGTATCCTGTAATGTCTTTGATTTCTTCTCCTTCATGAGCACTTAGCTTTTGGTTAACCTCCATTGGAGTAGTAGATACCTTAGCATCCTGCAAACCAAACTTCTTGACCATATCCTGTACATACTTCTTTTGAGTGATGTATATACCTGAGTTTGTGTAGATCAATTCAAGACCTAGAAAATATTTTAGTAATCCAAGATCACTAATCTTGAATTCTTTCATCATCTGACCCTTGATGTGTCTAATCCCATTGACATCATTACCTGTAATGATGATGTCATCAACATAAACACATAAGTAGATTACCTCTGTGCTACTTCTCTTTATGAATAGAGAAGTGTCTGCTTTGCTCATCACAAATCCTTGGTCTTGGAGGTAGGTGGTCAATCTGTAGTTCCATGCTCTAGGTGCCTGCTTTAAACCATACAGAGCCTTCTTCAATTTACAAACATAATGTACCTTTTTTGGATCTTCATAGCCAGGTGGTTGTGACATGTAGACTTCTTCAGATATCCATCCATTTAGGAATGCATTCTTCACATCCAATTGGTACATGTTCCAATTCTTGGATGCAGCTACACTCACCAAAACTCTGATAGTTGGCATCTTGGCCATAGGAGAAAATGTCTCCTCATAATCAATGCCTTGGGTTTGTGCAAAACCCTTGGCTACCAACCTAGCTTTGTACCTGTTAATTGTTCCATCTGAATTCTTCTTCAATTTGTAGATCCATCTGGATCCAATTACCTTCATAGTATCCTTCTTGGGTACCAAGTCCCAAGTATCACTCTCTTGGAGGGCTTCTATCTCCTCATCCATGGCTTCTCTCCATTCTGGCTTTGTAATTGCTTCTTCATAGGTACCTGGTTCTTCATTCAACAAGTCTTTTGCAAGATATACAGAGTGTTTAGTTACAAGTGATGTGTCATACCCAAATCTGATGGGTTTCTTCTTCTCTCTCTGAGATCTTCTCATAGCTTGAGTAGAAGTTTCTGCCTTGTCCTCCAATTGCTTCATCTTCATCTTTCCTTTGGATTTCCAAGCCTTGAACTCTTCAAGGTTTATGGTATCATCATCTGAGCTTGAGTCTTCTTGTTGAGTTGGCTCTTCCTTGGTAAGCTTTGGAAAATCTTCCTCCATGTCATAGGGTAGACTCACTTTCCTGCATTCATTCTCATACCATGAGTCATTCTCATCAAATATGACATCTCTGCTTACCTTGAAACCTTTGTTTGTGGGGTTGTAGAATCTGTATCCCTTTTGGTTCAAATCATAACCAATGAAGATACATTTCTCTGCCTTTGGGTCTAGCTTTCCTCTTACCTGTGAGGGAATATGCACATATGCTATACAACCAAAGATTTTGCAATGATCCAGAGAGGGTCTCTTACCATGCCATGCTTCATATGGAGTCATGCCATCAAGTGATTTGGATGGCAACCTGTTGATGAGGTAAGTGGCAGTGGACACACTCTCTGCCCATAGGTAATTTGGCAACTTTTTTTCATTGAGCATAGACCTAGCTGTTTCCACTATAAGTCTATTCCTTCTTTCTGCTACCCCATTTTGTTCAGGTGAATATCTGGTAGTGATCTCTCTCTTGATGCCTCTTTCCTGCAAGAAATCTTCAAACTCATTGGAGAAATACTCTCCTCCACCATCTGATCTTAGCCTCTTCAAGCTTCTACCTGTTTGATTCTCAACAAGAGCAAGATACCTCTTGAAACAATTAAACACTTCATCTTTATGCTTCATAAAGTATAAAATGGTCCACCTGCTATAGTCATCAATAAAAGACACATAATATCTTGAACCAGAAATGGAAGGGTCCTTGCTAGGTCCCCAAACATCTGTGTGTACCAAGTCTAGGTAGTCTTCATGCATGAAACCTTTTCTTGAGTAGGGTAATCTGTGAGACTTACCAAATTGACATGATCCACATTTGTAAATCATATGTTGCTTGGATACATTAGGTATCCCAAGCACACATTGATCCCTGCACATTTGCTTAAGAGTCCTTTCACCTATGTGCCCTAATCTTTTGTGCCATATCTCTAACTCTGAGAGTGTCTGATCCTTATAATTATACAAAGCAATGTTTTTTGTATCCTCTAGCTCAAATGTAAATAATCTACCTGATTTCTCCCCTTTGGCTATCCTTCTGAATCCTTGTTTTGGGTCCTCCACATATGCTCCATGTTGTGTGAATCTGACCTGCAAACCTTTCTCCACAATCTGACCAACACTCATTAAATTTTTAGTTATTGTTGGTACATAGAGTACCATGCTTAATAGGTTCTGATTACCATCACATGTCTTTACATTTCCAACTTTGACAACAGAGTGCTTAGTGTCATCACCTGTTTGTACCTGATGTTTGCCCTTGGGCTCTTCCAAATCAGAAAGCAATGCCACATTGCCAGCTACATGGTTAGAACATCCTGAGTCAATGTAAAATAAATGATCATCATTTGTACCTATCTTTGAGGTCATATTCATGATCAATAAGGAGTCATCTTGCTCCTCTGTGTAGTTGTTGTAGTCTCTTCTATTTCTGAATCCACCTTGGTAGCTTCCATTGTGGTTATTGTTGTAATTGTTGTTGTATTGGTTGTTGTACCCATTGTAGCTTTGATTATGGTTGAATCTGCCTCTCCCTTGAGAGTATCCACCTCTTGAGTAGCCTCTTCCTCTCTGATTTTTGTAATTCTTGTAGCATTCATCTGTGGTATGATTGGACAACCCACAGATGTTGCAAGGTGATGAGTTGTAGGGTCTCCCCCTACCTGACTTACCTCCTCTGCCTCTTCCTCTAGATGACCTACCTCTCCCTGCATAATTGGCTTGAGAGGTAGAGCCTTCTTCATCCTGTTTCTTCTTGCCTTTATCTTTAACTTTCTTATCAGTAAAGAGAGCAGAGGGGTTATTACCTTTTGATTGATCTCCAGTCTTGGTGAACTTTGCTTCATGTGTAAATAGTTGGCCCATGAGTGTTGTAAGATCAGGGGTATGCATGTCCATGTAGAGGTCCATTGCAGTGGTGAAACTTTCCCACTTATCATCTGCCTTGAGTCCATTTGTCACTTGCCTGACTATTTGCTCCTCTTCAATTTCCTCTCCAATGCTTGCTAGTTGGTCTGCCACATCTTTGATCTTTGTCACATAATCTGAGACTGATTGCTTGGGCTGCTTCCTAAGTGTTGTGAACTCTATCCATAATTGATTCTTCCTAGCCCTTGTGTTGGAAGAAAAATAATTTGACAAGGTTTCCCAAGTCTCTTGGGAAGTCTTACAGTTCCTTACATGAGGTAAAAGAAAGTCAGATATAGAGTTTAAGAGATAAGACCTTGCCAAAGCATCCTTTGCACACCATTGGTTAAGTCTTTCATGCTCATCCTTTGTAGGTAGTCCTCTAGTCTTGAATGAAGGCAACTCCTCATCTCCTGATATGTATCCAAATAGACTTCTCCCTTGTAGATAGGTCTTCATTCTCAATGACCAAGCTTGATAGTTGTTTCTGTCCAATTTGTCAATGAAAGAGGGGAAACCATCACCCATGATTACCTTGTTTTGCTCTGATACCACTGTTGAGAGTGATGGATGGATGCACTCAGGAAATCAGTTGGTGCTGCAAAACCTGCTTCACACCTGCCCTCTTTTCTCTTCAGAAATGCTTAGTACACTAGCTTAGCTTCCAAATGACATAAAGAAACCATATATGTACTTTGGAAATGGTTTAGGTAATGATCAACCCAAAACAGATAACTTTGTACTTCAAGAATCAAGCAAAACTTTCTATTTCTGTAGTGATACCTGCTCAGACTTTTACTCAGTGTGTCCAGCACACTTAAAATTGGAACAATTCCTTTTGGGAGTATCAATATACCTTAGTAAGCTACCAATCACAAGTGGAATCACTTCAATTGACAAACTATGCACTGAGAAATAAGTTTAGCAAAATTATAATCACCCCCGACTTTTCAGGAACTGTGCAGACAAATACCAGTGTGCACTTCGACTCGATTTTCTCCCAAATGGCTGAATGGAATCCTTTGAAATTTTGTATGCTTGTAGTAGACTTTGAGCTGGTTTCAATGAGCTATAGAACACTTGATTTGGTTCAGTAGATCCAGAGCAATGCTTCTTTGAAGTTGACAGACTTGGAGTAGGTGACTCAGACAAAACAGAGATGATGAATATATACTTCTATTGATATATGTGTTTGTACAATCTCATTAGCTTGCCAAGCAGAGCTAGATGAGGTATTGTGGTGTTGGCTATGGAGTAACCTTCACACACAATGAATTACAAAAAGATTTAGCCTCGGGGAGTGAGCTAGAATGACAGTGTAACCCGCGATTCTTTCATTACATGCTTTATAGGAATTTGATCTTCTTTTGAATTTGAATTTCAAACTTAGGCTCCCTTGAATCTCTCCTCTAAAAGTAGGGAGATATTCTCTCTATCTCAACAATCAAATTTCCACGACTCTAGTGGTAGGTGGATGACTTAAAGTGGTTACAAACAAATGATAAGTCACTTAGACTTTTACAAGGGGTAAAGAAGTAAGATCATATAAGCATATATTCACATGAGCCTTGCTTTGAGTGAAGCTTTGATAAACCTTTATCCATGCTAGTCTTTAATGAGTCTAAGGGTCCAAGCCAATGTGTGTAGGCTTGTTTGCACCAACACTAAGCACATTGAGGTGCAATAATCATTATGAAAGGGAGAGGTTCTCTGCGAGAGAGATCAGTTTGGCATGTGCCCACACAAGAGAACGTTGCAGACCTTTTCACAAAGGCTCTACCTAGGGAGAAGTTTGAAGCTTTCTGCAAAGCTTTGGGCGTACTTCCTTTTGTGGATTGGTTCCACATAGCCTAACACTTCCTTATACATGAGTGCCAACTCTTTGTTCACCGCATCACTCCCAAGGGGGATTTGTTGATATATTTTGGTAGTGATGTGTGTGAACACACTAGGACCATTGGGACACTTTTTCTCTCTTTAGGAGGTATTTTCCCCCGAGCTTGTATATATGCCTATAACCCTATGAAGTGTGCTATCGGCATGCTTCCACAGACCTCAAACTCCAATAGGTACACGGAAACATATTGTTAGAGAAGCCACAACAAACAACCCCTATGAAGTCTAAGGGTTAGAAGCTAGTTTAAAAGAGTCCCTTCAAGGAACTAAGCAATCATATACAGATTGATCTCATAGCTTAGATTCAAATGATGAGATTGTTTCCCTTGGAGAGGAGCTCGCACTAGGTGTAATGCTCATAGAGAAGAATAAAATGGGGGAGGAGATCAAGAGAAAGAAAGTTTTCAAGAAAGGGTAGCTCTTTCTTCTTCCACTCACAATTATACACAAACCACCTAGAGACCTTGCAACAGGTAACATGCCTCTTCATATAAAAGATCCACATAACCTTTTCCAAGCAAAATTTGAAGGAAAAAAATGAAGATAAATCCACATGCAACTCTGGCTCCTTTCCTTGGTACGGTTGATCATGATGAATGCATTGCAATAGAAGATTTCCAAGAGTTATGTTTTGAAGATTACATATATTATGTAATAGGAGGGTCACACTTTGCACGAGACTAGAGATAGCTCGTGAAGAAACACCCTATCAGATACTTCTTGAGGTTTGCACACTGCAAAATCTATTGACAAAGAAAGCAAAACTTATTGTTAGGAATCACAATAAAGATAATGATTACAAGCAAAAAATTTCATTGATTGAAAGAATAAGGTTCTTCCACCAAAAGTATGTAGAAGCATTGACTAGATGTGGGCCAAGGATTCATCCCAATTTAAGAAGTCAATGCTTGATAAAGGGCAAAAGAAGAAAAAGGTAATGCTTGACCCACATGTGGATGTCAAGGTAAAATCAAGGAGGATTGATCTCTCCATTGAGGAAGCTTATGAGGACATTAAGCTCACCCCATGGAGAGCTTTGCAAGAAATAAGGATGAGACACTCTTAGTGTCAATTTTCAAACCTATGTAGGATTATCTCAAAGGAGTTTAGCCTAGAAAAGATGGTCATGGAGTTTACCATGGGTAAGTTATTCCTTTCTTTGCAATCATAAAGTTTATACGAAAATCTAAAGAGGCTATGATGGGAAGGCTTGGGTGCTTCATCTCACAAGAGATCCAAGGAGAATACCAAACTACCTCCTCATACAAAGCCTTCTCCAAGTACTTCATTCTTTTTAGAGATTGGAAAGGTGTCTTTACTTATCATGTTTATTCACAGCGAATGCCTTGCACTTTATTCCTAAGCTTGATGCCTTGCATTGACTTTTTGCAAAAGAAGTGATACCTTTTCATAAAGTCAATGCTTCGTGTCAACTTTTTTGCTTTAAGTCAATGCCTCGCATCAAATTTATGCAAAAAGTTGTTAGTGTGAATCGACTTTATGCACAAAATCGATGTGAGGCATTGAACATGGGAATGAATTGCTTGGAAAGCATCCTCGTTTTGATTTCAAGCATCGAATAGAAGCTAAAACCTATTGACATGCATAGGCATTGTCGTTCAACATTCTCGCATGCATTACTTTGATGCAAGAAGTCGCTGCAACAATTTTATGATCTTTCAATGCAAGGCATCAAATTTTTGCATAATATGGATGGTTGTGACATTCGAAGTCAATGCCAAACAGAGTTTAAGCATGAACTCGATGCCTAGCATCGAATTGAAACATTAGGCTCATGCTTAGAGTTCGTGTTATATATATATATTGCATGTCAAGTACATTTTGAATGCTTGGAACGAGTCTTTTGATATTGTTATGCTTATTTTTTTGAACCCTTTAAGAAATAAGAAAAGTGATAAGGCCACCAAGGACCTCTCTCCAGATTTTCTTGCACATATTCAAAGGGAAAGGCATGAGAAATCTAGAATAAAAGCTAAGGAGAACGATTTTATGAAGAGTCCTATGTATTTAACGCATTCTCCAACCAAATCGACCCACTTTGAACCCTATATTATAGATTTTTTTATGAAGATGGAACATTTGTAGTTCAATTCCTAGAAAAAAAAGTCTCTTTTGATTGCACAGATTCCCTATGGATTTAGGATGAGCGGCTCAATAAATGATTATCATCCTTGCAAACACTCAAAGATACTAAATATGGTAAAAGATTTTGCACCATCTATCATCTCACCTTTGTGGAGGATATTATTTTCCAAAGTAGGGAGCAATCTTTCTTTCTTTCAACAGCTTTGAGTCAAGGTGTCATGGAGTGGAGGGGCTTTTACACGGTATTTGGTTACCTAATCTTTCTTTTTTCTATTGTATGTGTTTTCTTATCTCACGTACAAATCTTTTATTGGATTCAAGCTCAAAATGAATGTTAATCGCATGCCTTGTAATAGGTTTGTAAGTGCAATTGAATGCGTGAGAGTTGGATACTATGATGAAGTTAGTGAGAAGCTAATCATGGAACATTGTAATGAGAATAGGATACTAAAATGAT
>CM035427.1:116188941-116253941 GCA_020310875.1 Ceratopteris richardii
TCCATACCACCAAACCCCCACCAATGGGGTTGACAAGGCTTTGGTAAAGAGCCAAGAGGCCTCATGTAAGGGATATCTCACAAATGAGCCTATGGATCTTATTTATAGGCTTAAATGAGGTTATGGCCCACTTCACACTAAGTATCAGTTTCATATTTGGCCGAACACTTGAACCGAGGCACCCATTAGATGTCCTTAAGTTTTGGGGACATAACACAATTGTACATATTCCCACCTCTTGATTACCTTGGATTACTCTTCTACAATGTCGTTCATAGTTTTTTACTTGTTAGAGCTTTTGAAAACACTACAAGGGTGGACATTTGAATCACCTCCTAGCCATAGAGCTAATATGGGCTCATCCTGGAGTCTCTTAACATTGACCTAGCCAGGCAACCACCTGCAAGGAAGTGGTGTCCCATACAAGAAGCCCTCCACAAGCGTGGGTGATGAGGCTTTGCCGAAGGGTTAAGAGTCCAAGTGCAACATGCAAGGAACATCTTACAAATGAGCCCGTGGATCCGATTTATAGGCTCAAATGTGGTGGTGGCCTACTTCACACTAGGTTACCAGTTCATATTTGGTCAGGCACTTTAACTACAGGCACCCATTTGATGTCCTTTAGTTTTGGGGATGCAATACAAATGTCCATATTCCCACTTATTGAGCATCATGGATTACCCATCTCCAACATCTTTCATAGGTTTTGCCATGTTTGAAAATAACACTTTCTTATCGACCTCTACACACGAGAAGGTTGTTGGACACTCTCTACCAGAATTTTCTGTGTCAATGTGAAGTTTACACAGTTGGTTGATCATTGTCTCAAAGCTGAAATGCTACCTCATCATCCTTTACAATTTCATGTATTTCCATAGTGCACACTTTGGGATGCCCATCATTCAATTTAATAAGGAGTAATCCTCAAGGGGTGAAGTGGGTGTTAACGTGGTGTCCACACTATAACCACTTGCCTTGGTGTGGTCATACCCTCATTCCAACTTTATTTGAAACTAGACATCTATCTTGGTTGATATGGAGAGCATATTTCTCCCCCAATATTAAAGTGTCTTAGTCTCCTTCAGCCATGGTCTCCCCAAAAGTAAAGGAAAAGAAATGTCCTCTCGTAATGACATGATAGAAACACCAAGAATAAATTGCAATCTTGAATCATTAATACCTCCTCAGTAATGCTAGAGGATTGGCCCCGATGCAGATCTGCCAATTTAAATAAAAGTGGCTTTCTAAGTAAGGTCCAATTTCAGCCTTCTCATGGTGAAATCTGGCATCAGATTGATGCCATACCACCATCCACCATGACACTTATCAAAAATTCATTCTTGATGCAAACAATCAATCAAAAGCTTTGATAATCTCCCAATGGGGAAAAGGGAACTCTCCTAGCACAATCTACAATAGAGTGACATGTACTAATGCACCACATTTGCCTTTGATTCCCTTGTAAGTTGCCTAACTCCTCCACTTCCCAACAAAGTTGTGCATGTATCATTATTGTGTTAAAAGGCATGTGAAGGGACTTTCTCCTCTTTTTAAATTCGTTGTATCTTTTAAGTCCTGTAGTTCCCTTCTGAGTTTCTCAATAGGTTCCATGTTGTTTGGATATGTAGGTTGATTACTTCCTTTAAAATGGAGTCTGAATTCTTCAATACATGACACGGTAGCAATGAACTCTTCCAATGTAAAGTGCAATATAAGAGAGAGACTGAGAGAAAGAGAGAAAGTCTCAATTTTTGTTGAGCGGACTTAGGTAAGGCTTTCTCAATCCATATTTTTTTACCATGAAGTCCCTTGGTGCATGTGATAAACATGCAATTAGGGCTTTAGCGCATGCATATAATTCATAGAAGGATTCACCTAGTTTGAGCCGAAGCTTTTCGAGTTAGTCCAAGGCTCATTCGAATGAATTGCATGGCCAAAACATCTAATAGAACTTGGACCCCAAGTGTTGCAAGTCCATCCAAAGTAGATGGGAACAAGGCTAGTATATCAATCTTCTCAGTGTTGTAATCCTCTCCCTTCGCATAAGGGATAAACATCCTTATGTGATCATCGGTAACCTTTTGCAACATACCTTTAAGGTAGGGAACTTGATGTTAATTTTAGAAAGCTCTTGACAAGAAGCTGTCTAAGCTAAGTCTAGTAGGTTTGTTGGGCTTCCTTGAAAGAATTAAGCAGGTAACCTGAAGGATAGGGAAGAAGGTGGTATCCTAGATGGAGTGTAGTGATGAGCTCTCTTTCTATTATACGTTTTCACAAGGCTCTTAAGAGGACTAAGAAGTGTTTTCTTGCAGAACAAGTATGGGTCATAGACATGCACCCACCTGCACTTTACTCCAACCATAGCCTAGCAAGGGTTTGACCTATGAAAAGGAAATGGACAAGAGCAAAACTTGATCCAAGAAAGTTACCTTACACAAAGCATGCAAGGGTCCCATCAGACGTGCCAAACTATAGCTGCCCCTAGGAGGTTGCTACCTAAGGAACATGCTCCCCTTGGAGAAGTATATTCCAGTACAGACTCTCTGCTTATTTGAGGGCTGACAGCACATCAAAACAAAAAAGAATATTGATTTATAGAGTAAAAAAAAAACTTGAATGAAACAAGTTAATGATCTTAGAGACATTAGTGTTAGACAATTCCCAATTAGGAACATAACACAATTGGTAATCACAAAGAGAAAACAATACAACAACCAGTCGAGGAATAGCAACTACTTTCACATAACAATATAGTCATTAAAAGTCATCCGCAAGCTCACAATAGATACTCCTAAATACAATGGTAACCAGTGTAGTACACAAATAGAAGACAATCAAAATGCCAAGAGTGTTCAACAGTTGAACTAACCAAGAGAACCTCAAGGACTGACCATGAAGACCACAAGGACTGGTAAATTGCTCCCTATGATTTAAGTCTAGAAAGCACCAAAAACTGGCTTCACTTGCCTCCTTCAGAGGAACATGTGCTTTGAGTCACCCACTTGGACTCTTCCACTAGCAAGACACCTTCTCTGCAAGGTTTTACAAGAAATCAGCAACACACAGTAACAGCTGGCTCATATTCTCAGACTTCCACTCTTCACTTCTATAAAATCTACTTATAAAACTCTGAGACAGCAAGAGATGCAAAAACAAGAGATGGCAACAGAGGTACTTTCACAGATCAGATCTTTAGGTGTCCAAATTAATGGTGGACGACTCTTCATACAGGCCATCAGATACCTCTACATGATTGGATATATACATGAGTTCGCAGAGGAGAGAGTGACCCTACCCTTCTGTCCTCAACCTGCACACCACAAAATGATGGGATAGTGCCAAGGTGGATGATGCCTGCTAATCAATGTATCGTTGCTGAAATTTTTGATGGGTTTTTACTAATAACAATCCCGTTATCAATATCGACCCATTCTTTGCTGCCAGGCCCCATATGATGTCCCCTTATGAAAAGGGAGGAAAGAAAACCTTTAACTCCACCCTAACATTGTACTACAGCACTTCCTTCTAAAGAAGTGAAATAAATATTATGATTAAGAACATTAAAGGAAGAAAGGCAAACAAAGAATCAAAAACATCATTGATAAGATCGTCACATGATGATGAAGTAAATGAATTAATGAAATTGAGAGACTTTCTGAATACCTCTAGCTATATCCACAGCTATCCGAAGACGTTCTCGCCACAAAGAAAGAGTTTTGCCCTTACCTGTAAAATTGACAGAATTTCTCTATTTATTTGTTGAAGTAAATGAGGTTTAATTATTAAAAACAAATTAAAATGTATCTAGCTATGAATACTCATCAGCAAAAACCTTAACTATTAGAAGATTTAAACCATGATTCATCCTCTAAACAGCTGATAACGAAAGTCATTATGCAATAGGTTTTAACTTTAATACACACGCATATACATAATATAATATCGAGGGAAAAAAAAAATCTTACCCTGCAAGGAATCAAATAAGGAACCATTCACCATGTATTCATAGACAAGAACCAGCTCACGTTCAGTGCAGTATCCCAATAATTTAACCACATTCCTATGATGTGTCGTTGACAGAAATTCCACCTGGCCATCGAAGAGCTCTTGGAGCATCAGCATATGATTAGCTTTTTCTTACATTTGTTTATATATAATAATAACCCACCTTGGAGTTCATAAAGCCTTCTTTTTCTATACTAAGAATAAGCACTTTTTGAACAAGTTAAACTAGAATGGATCACAGTTAAGCCATTTTATATTCATAACAGCTATAAGTTCCATATTAGTAGCTGTTTGCATGCACTAACACAATTGACAAAGCACCCCAAAACCCATGCCAACTGAACACAAGTACCCAAAATAAAGGTGGAGTCTAGAAGGGTTACCAATAACCAAGATGGGTTGATACTATCAACAAGAAAACTAAAACCCAAGATCATCATCCAATCTAACTTAAGAGTGAAGAACTAAATAATAAAACTACTTTTGATAACCCAAAATGGGTAGAGATGACAATGAGGACTTCTAACAAATATCGTAAGCAGCCCAAAACAGCAAATCATTATTTAACTTTATTAATAAAAAGGAAGAAGAGAGCAATCAAGACAAGTGTGCATACAATTTCTACACAACAACCCATACAATTTCTTTTTGAAATAGATATTGGATACGCATGGAATGAATAAGAATATTGATTTCTTTCCTTTCAAACCTCTCCCTTCACTCTTATACTCCTTTTTCCTCTCTTTCTCATACAATTTGCTTGTTACTATTCCCCTCTTCGATCCTCCCCTTTTCATCTTCTCTTCCCCCTACCTTGGTATTCTCTGCCTTCACTTTTTCTTGTAATCTCCTCTCTAGAGGTTGATATAAAGATCAAATAATGGATGGAGATAGAGAATACATGGAGATACAAAGACACACACACACACACACAGGGTGAAGAGGCCACATTTTTTTTTGGGAAAAGGGGGTGGGGGGGGGTGTGTGTGTGTGACAAGGAGGAGGATGAAGAGAACGAATGAAGTGAAAAAAAATTATGTATTAATATGTTATTTATATGCTAAATATTACTACAAATCTGAAACACAAAAACTAAATATGGTAATCTATATTGGGTAGGAGTGATAGATGGTTAAGAGACTCTATGGTCAATACAATGAGACTCCAAGGGATACCAATAACCAAGATGGGTTGATACTATCAACAAGAAAACTCTATGGTCAATACAATAAGACTCCAAGGGATAGCAATAACCAAGATGGGTTGATACTATCAACAAGAAAACCAAAACTGAAGAACATCACCCAATCTAGCTTGAGAGTGAAGAACTAAAGAATAAAACTACCTTTGATGACCCAAAATGGGTAGAGGTCAAATATCGTAAGCAACCGGCCACAACAAATCATTATTTAACTTTATTAATAAAAGGGAATAAGAGAGCAATCAAGACAAATGTGCATACAATTTCTACACAACAACTTTTCTACAGTAAGATTTTCCAACCAACCACATTTCCATAGTCTAACAATGAAGAGCAAATAAATTCTTTGTGAAAGAAATCAGGAACTCAAATGTGCTAATATTGGCCAGATAAAAAAAAAAGAGAGTAGACTCCCCATTAAAACCATGCATACCATCAGTTTGCCATCCAGAAAAGAAGGCTATAGAAATATGAAGCATCACATCATGGGGAAAAATTTAGACCAAGAGACTATCACTACCACACATCAACCAAGTTTTGAGGGTGATTTTTGACAAAATGTTATGGGAATTAGTGTAAATATTGTTAAAGTTTCAATAACTTTTTATGGGAATAACTGGGTTAAGATCATGGATCTCAGTATGGGTGTCAATAAAGACAATAAAAACTGTTAGCATATTAGTATATGTACCAATAAAAAATTTCAATAAGCTTTGATGGAGATTATTGAGATAAAAATATAAGTATTGGTATGGTTGTCAATATAAGCATCTTTTATATCATGTAGTCTAAATATTGACACGTGTCCATATGTTTCCAACCCTCATACCATTATTTATACGGATAAGTCAAGTAGCAAATACATCATTGCTCTTAGTAGGGTAACCTAAGACAACAAAGATGATAGTCCTAGTCTATTTGATGAGAAGACAACAAAGTGCAAGGTTATCCACGTTCTTCTCTCTCCCTCTATGCAGCTTTTACACCCCTATACAAAACCATATAGAACCAAAAACACCTTATGTGAATCGAATGGAAACTAATAAGCTACCCATCTGGATCCCTCAACACTAACTCACCAGTGGCCAGCCAATGTGAAGTACCACAAAGAGCAAGCCAGCAGCAGGGAACATTCCTCACCCAATCTGATTGTATGTAGGAGAAGTATGGCAGGTATATCCACATAGGATCTTTAGGCACAATCAAGAACCATACCAAATGTGGGCAACCTCTCTGAAGAAGGGACAACCCTCGACTCTATTTTGAAGAGGGAAAAATGAATGCTTAATCTCCCATGGAACATTCTACTCAATGGGGTTCTCTTTAGGGAAGTATACCCTATGCTCTCTCAGGCACACACCAAAAAAATAGGAGTTTGTGCACCTTATTGAAAATTTAGAACATCACTTATTCTAGGACTCCTTCAAAAAAAAACATCACTTGATATGCTACCAGCTTATTTATAGAAACCATTCAAACAAGAACAAACAATGCCTTGAAATAAAAGCAACATTACATAGACAAGAATAAGACACTTCTTTGAATACAAGATAGTCTGATGACTAATTACATGGACAATACACAATAACATAACATAAAGAGATGGTGAATTGAGGGGGCGAGTACCAAGTCACTGCTTCGCAAGAAAAGGAAGACATCTTTTCAGCCTAGGTACTTGAGAACTTGTAAGGCAGGCAGTGGAAGCTACCCGTGCTCAACTCCACCTAATGTAGTCAAGTGCACAACCCACTCCTCCACACAACTCCCAATTCCATGCTTCAATCTCCCATCCACCCCATGGAGAAGCTAGAAGGGACTCCCCCCTCCACACACTATGTAGAGGTCTTGTGTTTGTGTCTCCTCTTTCTATCTATATCTCCTCCCCTTGATGGAGAGGTCTACTTATATAGTTTTTCTTCGGGACTCGTAGGAGTTGGCTGGTAGGAAAAGGGACAAAATCAGTTTCTTCCCTTTGCAGGCTCATTGACAATTCAATCACTTCTATGTATTTGGCTCGCCCCTCCTTTATTCATTCGATGCTATCCATGAGTCCTCGTCAAGTCACTTAGTCCACAATAATGAGGTGCAAGTCACTAGGAAATTTAGTCCCTTTCTTACAAGTGAAATGGTGAATAAATTTAAGTTATCAAAAGTAGATCATTTTTTATAAAGTAGACTTTGCAAAAAATAGGAAACTTTTGAAATAACTGACCTAATTTGTAAAAATGGATAGTTTTTGAAATAGATCGACTAAATTTGTAAAAATGAGCAACTTTGAAACTAGTTGATTGAATTTGTGAAAACTAGGCAACTTTGTAAAAATAGGTCAACTGAATTTAGCCAACTTGGGAAATGGGTCATTTGAAAAATAGGCAACTTGGGTAATTTGGAAAATAGGAAACTTGGGAAATTGGTCAAGTTGGAAAATGGGTCACTCGGAAAAGTAGGCCACTTGAGAAATTGGTGCAATTTGAAAAATGGGAAACTTGAATAATAGGCAACTTGGGAAAGTTGTTGATTCCTTCCTTCTTTATGAACTGGATCCTCTTTCTTTTTTCCATCTTAGTCCTCTTTGCTTCTTCTAACTTGCTCAAAAATCAAGATAACTCCTTGCCTCCTTTCCTCCTTTCCTTCCATCTCATAAAGTAAAAGGGATAAAAATACATCATTCCAAGCATTTATCAAAGTACCCCTCTATAGGTTGCCCACCACTTAGATATTCTTCATTCTCGGAGAGAACACATTAAATGCATTCTGTGTTGTTCTTTCTTCAATTTAACTTGTTCTCAAGTATGTTGCTTCTCCTCGGATCTATTAAAGATAATATTTTATATTGCTAATCCTCCTGTTGATTGCAAGGGTAGCTTACATGGGTTGCATACCTTTAAACACCTTGCCCGATTGAAGAGGTTGGTCCCTTGGCACTGTCTCCATCTCTCTAGCTCTTGCATATTGACAACGATTACGCGACTTGGAAAAGTCGTCAACTTCAAAATTGAAACTTAGCTGAATTGGAAAGTGGTCAACTTCGGAAATTCAAATTTAATGGACTCAAAAATGGTCAACTTCAAAAATTTTAAATCACTCCACTTGGAAAAGTGACCATTCAGTAGGCTGAGCATGGTTGATCCATCCACATTTTTTCTCCTTAGTATTTGCTTAATTGCAGAAGAAGTGGAATAATCCAAAATCTGACCAACAGCTCTCTAAAGAAGTTAATCTAGGTGACTCCTCTCTCAAGAAGTTAGTCAACTTTCTTGAAGACTTGGTCAACTATATACTCAAGGAATAGGCCCACAAGTGCTGAGATGATGGTGTGGAGGTTGGGGGGAGGGGGGAGAGAGAGAGAGAGAGAGAGAGAGAGAGAGAGAGAGAGAGAGAGAGAAGAGAAAGAGAGAGAGAGAGAGAGAGAGAGAGAGAGAGAGAGAGAGAGAGAGAGAGAGAGTTGAAGGCTCAAACATGGAAGCACTGGAAATCAGAGAGAGATTCTTGATGACTCACAGGAAAAGTGACCTCTCCATGCTCACTTTATTAGTTCAAACCCCGAAAAATGCTACCTTGGAGTAGCTTAGTATCGAGAAACACACATGCAACAATGACTCTCGTTTAACTCTAAAAATTGCAAAAACAATTCAATCCTATAAGCTCTTCGGAGACCTATCTTCTCTTGGAAACCTTTCCAATCAATGCATGTCCCAATCCTTGGAAATTTATGTACAAAAGTTCCCCAAAACAGAACCATGCACCTCTCAGTGCATTTTCAAGGTTTTGCTCTTACTGCTTCAATCCTCCATATCTGAGAGAGAAGGGTGCCACCGTGAGTGCCATCTGAGGAAAGGAGACCCCTTGACAACATTTTAAAGAGGGAAAAATGAATGCTTAATCTTCTAACGAACCTTCTACCCAAGGGGACTCTCCTTAGGGAAGTATACCCTATGCTCTCTCAGGCACACACCAAAAAAACAGCGGTTTGTGCACCTTATTGAAGATTTAGAACATCACTTATTCTAGGACTCTTTCATAGAACACATCAGATGATATGCCACCAGCTTATTTCTAGAAACCATTCTAACAAAATAAAAAAACAATGCCTTGAAATAAAAGCAACATTACATAGACAAGAATAGGACACTTCTTTGAATACAAGATAATTTGATGATTAATTACATGGACAAGACACAATAAGAGAACATAAAGAGATGGACAATTGAGGGGGAGAGTCCTAACTCACTCCTCCTCAAGGAAAGGAAAACATCTTTTCAACCTAGGCACTTGAGAACTTGTAAGGAAGGCAGTGGAAGTTATCCTTTCTTAACTCCACCTATAGTAGTCAAGTGCCTGATCCACTCATCCTTCACAGAGCTCCCAATTCCATGTTTCAATCTACCATCCACCCCTTGGAGAAACTGGAAGGGACTCCCTCCTCTACACACTATGTAGAGGTCTTCTATCTTTGTCTCCTCTGTCTGATTATATTTCCTTCCCTTCATGGACAAGTCTTCTTATATAGTTTTTCTAGGGGACTCATAGGAGCTTGCTGATAGCAAAAGGGACAAAATTAGTTTCTTCGTGTTGAAGGCTCACTAACAATTGTGGAAGTTCTAGAAGCTTCACTCTATGCCCACATAGTTTTTTCCTCCACCGTCATTATCCTCCGAAATTTGGTATTTGGTGGGCCCCTCCTTCATTCATTCCGCGCTATTCATGAGTCTCGGTGCCAATCACTTAGTCCACGGTAATGAGGTGCAAGTCACTAGGAAATTTAGTCTCCCTCTTACAAGTGAATGGTAGACTAAACTTAAGTTATCAAAAGTAGACCATTTTTAAAAACGTAGACTACTTTGCAAAAGAATAGGAAACTTTTGAAATGAGAAGACCGAATTTGTAAAACTTGCTCTTTAACACAGGCCTTATATGCACAAAAGCATCGCACCAACGATGCGTAGGTGGTCTATGAAGTTGGTTTGCCAAACCAAACCTCTTTTGGAATGTCACCATTTAAGGACATGTGAGGGGGACAAAGCTTCCTAGAGTATTCATGAATAAAAGAAACAAAGTAAAGAGCACCACCCATAGATTTGGTGGACATGCTTTACACAAAGCCATTCCACCTTCAACTTGCATAAATTGAATGCCCAAATAATGATGCAAGTGCCTCAAATCAGACATCTCAAATGAGGCATGCAAATCAGCCTCAAAATTAGCAATATGCTTCTCAATAGGACGAGTGAGCAGCATGACATCAACAGAGACAAGAATGATCAGAAGCAGATCATTAGCACGCTTAACAGAGAGAAGAATGATCAGAAGCATATCATTAGCACGCTTAACATATAAGGTGCCTTCAGATGGACTATTCTCAAAACCATGTGTAATCAGATAGGCATGTATCTTTATATACGAAGCACGTGGTGCTTGCTTTAAACCATATAATGTCAGGGGAGCACTAGATTGTGCTCTCTCACTACACTAGACAAGATTTTAGAAATACAATTATGATTACAAGAACAACACATGGAAAATGATGCAAGAATATGTAACGGATACAAGACGTTCCGCAACCCGAGACCGATAGGTATAGAAAACTGGACTAGAGATGATACAGGAGATCCCACAACTTGGGACCATAGGTACGGAGGAAGATATCTGGACTACAAGAATTCCCTTCTGGGAGATGAACTAGATACAAGAAATAACTAGAGAGGATCTGGTACTACGAGACTACAAGAGGACAAGGCTAGATGTCCAGGATACAAGACTAATCAGGATTAGAACAATGAACAAGACAAGAACTGGAACTGGAACTTGGAGAGTACTTACTTGGCGGTCACGACTCCTTGAGCTCCCAACACTGGTATCCACAAGACTAATTATGAATGTGGCCAACCCCTCCTTATATAGTTTTCCCAAGGGCGGTTACGAGTTGATGATGTCATCGATGATGTCATCAACTAGAAACAAGACCTCCGGGTGTCAAAATTGAGCAAATAGATAGTCAATCTTGGGGTTTTGGCACGTTCGGGATGCAATGGAAGCATTACTTTGTCCAAAATCTTAACCAAACATGAGATATAGGAAATTCACATGGAATCTAAGGTTTAAGATGGTTTTCTTTGTGTCCATGACATCACCTCCTCTTCAAGCGACGAGTTCCATGAGGAGCGGCCATGTTCTCTAGCTTGGGTTTCATTGGATTCTTCTTATGGAATTCAGGAACCTTGATTTTTGCTCTCAAAAGATTTTCTGTAAGTTCCATAGTAGGATCACTGGTGTCATGTGCTTTGCAATGAATAAGGCATTCCAATCTTCCTGGAGAGATTCTAGAATCTGATACATGATCAACCTTGAATTCTTCATGATCCTTAATCTTTAAAGATGGTGAAGGACTAGGTCTCCCTTGAGCTTCTTTAGGTTTGTCACAAGATAGGTCCTTTGAGCTGTTAGTGGTGCATTGTAGTGTTTCCACGATCTTTGATGGAGTGCTTTGAGTAAGCACACCTACTTGATTGAACATGAACTCCTCCTTGTCCTTTATCTTCTTGTTATCTTCATAATTTGTATGCTCCACATCATTCCTAATGACTTCTTGGTCTTCAAAAGTTCTTGATTCGAATTTTTGAGGAATAGTGTCTTGATTATTCTCTTAGACTTGACTTTCTTTGAATAATTGATTCTCATATTGAATTGCCTGATTGATAGCATCCTCCAAGGTATTTGCTTCAGGCATGTATAGCAAGAGATATTTGACTTCAGGATTGAGGCCACGTCGAAACTAATTAATCATGTAGTCTTCTTGACATGTAGTTCCTCGAAACAACATCTTGATATTCAAGACATAGCTTGAAACTGATCGATCATCTTGTAGTAGCAATCTTTTCATCTCTTGGACATGTTCGACCAAGTCCTTTATGGTAGATTGGATCTCTTTGCAAAGGGAATCCATGGTGCTTGGTCTTGATGAAGATAGTCTTGCCAAAATGTCAGGGGAGCACTAGATTGTGCTCTCTGACTACACTAGACAAGATCTCGGAAATACACTTCTGGTTACAATAACTCCCATGTAGGGAAAACAATACAAGGATACGTAACCGATACAAGACGTCCCACAACTCGGGACCTATATGTATGGAAAACTGGACTAGAGATGATAAAGGAGATCCCAGAACCCGAGATCGTAGGTATAGAACAAGATATCTCGATTACAAGAATTCCCTTGAGGGATATGAACTAGATGCAAGAAATAACTAGAAAGGATCTCGTACTACGAGATTACAACAAGATACAATGGAATGTCCAAAATACAAGAATAGACAAGACTAAAGAAAGAGACAAGACTACAACAAGAGACAAGACTAGAACTTGAACACGAACTTGAAAGTACTTACTTGGTGATCACGACCCCTTCAGCTCCCAAGATTGGTATCCACAAGACTGATTATGAATGTGGCCAACCCCTCCTTATATAGTTTTCCCAAGGGCGGTTACGAGTTCATGATGTCATCAACTAGAAACAAGATCTCTGGGTGTCAGAATTAAGAAATAGTCAGTCGATCTTGGGGTTTTGGCACGTTTCGAATGCAATGGAAGCATCACTTTGTCAAAAATCTTAACCAAACATGAGATATAGAAAATTCACATGGAATCTAAGATTTAAGATGGTTTTCTTTGTGTCCATGATATATAATGCCTTCTTTAACTTGCAAACTCATGTATATTCCAACTGATGTACATCAGTTTTAATGTCAAACTAATGTACATTCAAACCATGATGGGCTCCAACTGCACAGATGCTACAAATAGTAGTCATTCGGCATGTAGGTGCAAAGGTCTCATCAAAATCTGCCAATGGACTTCTTTCCAACAGGCAAGTCACATAAAGACCAGGTACCATTCTTCATTATAGCATCATATTCAGATTGCATAGCAACCATCCAATTTTCAGAATTTTGTGCTTCATCAAACGAAACTAGCTCATGCTAATCACATAGACTAGAGGTAGCCATAGCAATCTGATGCAAAAGAGGCACTGTGAGAGCCTGAACGAGTACTATATGACAGAGGTGTATCTAATTTGCTCTAGCGCAAAGCATGCACCAACCATTTTGGCATAGTTTTTGCCTCCTCAATATGAGCTCTCTCATCAACAAGTGCATCATGTAAATCTGCATCAGAAATGGAATAGTCTGTATGATCACATGAAACCTTGCAAAGGTTGAGAAGTTTCCTCATTAGGACCAACATTAGACTGTCCACCTGTAAAAAGAGGAAGGAAAGTATCATACATGTCTTTGGAGCTAACACATGTCTCCTTAATACATGAAAGTAACGGCTGAATAGCATCTTCCACAAAAACAACATCACGGCTAACCAAAATGTGTTTAGTTTGTGGATGATACAAACGATAGCCTTTAGCATTATATCATTAGGTTCTAGTTGTTCATGGGTTAGTGCCCTTTTCACAACTATGCTTGCATCATGATGTTCTCCCTTCTTAGCCTTGAACATTAAGAAACCACTTTTAAACTTGCAACAATCATCCACAACCTTAGATGTTACTCGTATCTAACTTCTTTTTTTTTTGAGAGGATAGGAAAAAACTAGATTAATCAAGAAATTTTAAAAAATGTATAAGGGCCAAGAGCCCACACATCACCATAACATCGACGTCATCAATCTTTACAATAGTGATTACTTTGTGATAGTAATGCCCAATCTTTGAAACACATTATTCAATGAGTAACCATACGAAGGCATTCGAATTTTACCCAACAAAAATACATTCTACTGCTTTATCATCCAATTTTTTGCGATGTTGTTCAGGCACTAATGCATATGCCAAACAACCAAAAACATGCAGATGAGCAACAAATGGCTACGACCATGCCAAACCTCATATGGAGTGATAGATATATACATACATACATACATACATGCATACACATACACACACACACACACACACACACACACACATATATATATATATATATATATATATATATATATATATATATATATATATATATATATATATATATATATATATATATATATATATATATGTATATGTATATGTATATGTATATGTATATGTATATGTATATGTATATGTATATGTATATGTATATGTATATGTATATGTATATGTATATGTATATGTATATGTATATGTATATGTATATGTATATGTATATGTATATGTATATGTATATGTATATGTATATGTATATGTATATGTATATGTATATGTATATGTATATGTATATGTATATATATATATATATATATATATATATATATATATATATATATATATATATATATATATATATATATATATATATATATATATATATACATATGTAAATATGTATATCATATACACACACAATTTGTACATAACAGTATACTATTATGTATACAGTATATTGTTGAACACATATAAATCATGATCATGATTCATATTAATTTCTTGGTACAAGCTTCACCATGCATCATCCCAAAAACATGTCAGAGCCTGCCCGGATTCATGAATCATCTCAAGTCTCTAGGCTATTAGGTTCTGGGAGTCGAGCCTACTTGGTTTCCCATCATACATGATAAGTTGATATCACATAGTGTACTATGCACTATGCATATTTATATCCTAAAATGGGACTCCTAAACACCAGGGGGATTAGTCTAAGGACCTTGGCACATATACCCTATACAACCAGAGCCCATCATGATTGACCATGGTCCATGCTCTATACATGTAGTCCCCAAATTATGCATGTTATACTGAATAACTTGTAAGCTTGGTAAACTCTGAGTCTGGGACTGAATCAGAGACCGGAGCCTCAAGGTTGGAGTCCGAATATAACCCACTGTTGGGCCGTCACGCAGGATATCTAATAGACTGTGGGGGCCTGGGGGGAACCATGATTACAAGCCCATTGGATAGAGAAGCAAAAGTAGTCAGTCAAGAAAGGAACCCTCCTCCTGATTTGACCGAATCCTCATGTAAACTTGATGATTTCAGGATGATTTCATTAGACTTTCTTAATCCATCATTTTCATCTATGTTATGGCACATCATTAAATAATCTTCCTGTTAAAACATTGCAGCCACATGAATCAAAATCAGTGGACCATTCTCAAGAGTCAGTGATTCAGTATATCCAAATGAGACTTTACTGATATGTATGCATTGGTTCCTTTATAATTATTATTCATGACAATACTACTCCTCGTAACAATATTATTATCGTTGGTATTTTTATAACGAATACTAGTACTAGTACTATTACTATTGCCACTTCCACTGCCACTAATACTGCCACTGTCACTGACATTGCCACTGGCAGTACTATTATTATTAATATTTTTTTTTTCCAAAGAATAACTTTTCTTTGTGTATGAGTGTGTTTAATGAGAGATTATGTCAGTACCTCCTGTTGTTCTAGGATGTCAGTCTAATAGAAGTTAAGAGCCAAGATAGGAATGATGTTGTGAGGATATAGCAATAAACGTGTTTTGAGTGCAAGCTGAAATTCAGTTTCACCAAATCCTCACTCTCTCCATATATGCTTGTATTGAATCTTGAAACGACATAAATAATTAATTGCATGATAGAAAAATGCACTGCAGAGACATTGATGAACATCGTGTAAGTAGTCATGGATGAACATCATGCAAGTAGTCATACCTCACTCCGAAATTCTTTCTCCCCTTGCCAGGAATCCTTTGACAAAACTTTGACAGCAACACGATCTTTATTATTTAAAAGTCCAGTGTAAACCGTACCAAAAGCACCTTTGCCAATCGGGTTCCTAAGGTTTTCTGTCATTGATATGATATCTTTGTAGGAGAACTACCGCGCTGGACTTCCCCGATACTCAGTATGTTGTTGTAGAGAAGTCACTGCACAGACTTAAGAAGAATAATGAGTATCTGCTCGTAATTAGAAATATCTTCTGTAAATAATGTGTACAAGTGACCGGCTGAACATAGAAATTTTCAATACGTACTTCCTATATGAAACATGACAATCTTGTCCCTTATATATGCATGAGTCACAAAACTGTATAGAAAAAGAATTACTGGTGGATGATAACTATGAGAAAATACACGAGAGGAAACATGATTAGACATTCCAAATAATTACCGTTGTCTTGAAGTCCATTCTCATCAGCATGTATGGCTCTCACTTGTTGAGAAGGGAATTCTGCATTTACGAGCATCTTTTGCTTTCTTCCCTTACAATAAAAGACAATGGAAACAACAAGGACCAGAATAAGTGTAAAGGCTGCTGCAGCAGCAAGGCCTCCTATCAAAGCGGCTTTATTTTTCTTAGTGCTGGTTTTCTTTTCAATGGCAGTTATGCTCGTCTTGCAGAATCCCTGATCACTCTGATTGCTGCATAAAAAAGGATTACCTGCAATGCTGCAATGAAAGTTTACTAATTATAAACTAAAAAGGTAACTTGTAAAATGAAAAGTTGAAAAAATACCTAGTTTTCGCTTTCATGAATCATAGAAGTTTAAAACACCTTATAGTAACAGTAAAATGATCAAGTGCGTCATTTATTAGCATGGATGATTATTCATTTAGAAAATTCTTGAACCAAGAAAAAAAAAGAAAAACCGAATTCATAGCTATGAAGGATGCTAGAAGTTTTCACAACGAATAGAATCTCTCAATGCACAAAATCCAAAAACCCGAAAACAGTACCACATATGCAACTTCATCCCTGTCAGAAGATTAAAGTCACTGCACAGGCAAGTATTTAAAGGCTAAGAACCTGAAATCATCATTCAATTTAAAATTAGAAATACCTTAAATTAAGTGTAGAGTTTGATGCCTTGTGTCGCAAATTTTCTGGGATCTCTCCACTGAGATTGTTGTTCTCAAGGTTTCTGTATCACAAGTAGATAAATGACCAGATTGATCACCATTGATCACATGATTAACACGAAAAATACAAGAAGTCTGAGAAAACATAGCCATACAATGTGATGAGGTTAGGCAAGTCTCCTAAAAAATCAGGTATGGATCCACTCAACTGATTGCCATGTAGATCTCTGTCAATAAAAGTAAGCAGTATATACTCAGAGTGAAGGAGTAAATTGTCCTATGTTTTGGTAACACTATTCCTTAGCAAGGAGAGATCTGGCTTACAGAATTTTCAGATCTTGAAGGCCACCCAGATTTGGTATTGAGCCATTCAACATATTTCCTGCTAAGGACCTGGATTGTTGGAATGAATACCAAAGAATTTCTTTCATTTCATTCTTTCATGTACAAGTAGAATCAAGCGCAACATTCTTTCATTTACGAGTAGAATCAAACACAATCATCAATCAAACATACAACTCTGTGAGAAGCTCGAACGAGTTAAATTGGTTGGGGATTGCTCCATGCAAATTATAGTTTTCCAATGATCTGCATGTCAGAAAAACAAAATCATATACCAGAGAAAAGAAAAATAGAAATTAAAAAGAAAAAAGAGTCTTAAGAGGGCACTATTTGTAAACTTTTGTAAGAAACTTAGTATTAGTGTTTGGATCCTTTATTGATTTCTTGAATAGTTTCTGCACAAAAAGGTATTAATTATTGACGACATGAGTTCATCTCTTTCATTTTCATTTATATACATAAAGGTGCATCTTCATTTTGTATCGGAGAGACACTACATTTTATATTATTTTAGTTGTATCTCATTGTCTTTGGATACCTTGCAATTTGTTTACACCATTGTATTTGTTCTTCTTTAAGAGAAATTATTCCTAATATGATGTACTTTGGAGAGCATTTTCCGACTCTATATAAGAAGGGCCTCAGGTTAGAGAGCCTATTTCATGCTCTTGACAAGCTCATTTCTAATCTATGTGAGTTTATCTATTTCTTGGTCTACTCACTTTGAGTCTATCACACTCTTTCACTTTGTGAGTACACTCTTCTTTTCAATTTGCTTCTGCATGTGTACTGTCTACATGATATCAGAACACTTGGTGGATGTCTCGATGGTTCATTTGGTGGTTGTCTTGGTGGTGGGGTGCATGAGTTTGATGGTGTGGTTTTATCTTCATTGAGAGAAGCCTCGTTTTACCATCATTTGATGCTCTTTTGGGTTTCACTATGCCCATTTGCCCAGCCTCCCAACATCTCTTTCATTCAGTTTTCACTCTTATACCCCCATTTTTCCTTCCCTCCCACTCTCTTGCATGGTAAAATTTGATGGTTTCTTCCATCTTTGTCGCCATTTTAAGGTGTCGATTGTGCATTTCAAGTATCTGAAGTATCTAAACACACTTTTTACTTCCATTTTTGTGAAGAGAGATGGTGGATGCAATCCAAAGATGAGTAGGTGCCGCTACAACCAGCTTCACACCAGCCAACTGAGACTTCAGAGTTGATTAGTAGACCCTTTGAGCTTCCTAAATCCACCAAAATATCAGCCAAGTACTTTGGAACATGTATCCCAAAAGTTTAAGTCAAGACCGACAAGTTGCGAAATGACTAGCTCCCAAAACTTGCTATTTTTGGACATACACCTGCTGGAAAAAATGAACAGTGCTCTCAACCTGGAAGGAATTAGAAAAATTCCTTTTGGGCATAGCAAATAGACTTAGCAAGCTTCCTATTCCAAGTTAAAACACTTCAAATGATGGACTGAGCACTGAGAACAAGTTTCATCAAGTTCTGGAACATTCCCACAATTCTCGGGGCTCTGCAGAGATAGACCAATAAGCAGTAAAATGCAGATATCTCCAAAAGTATAAATCCAATGACCTTGAAAATTTATAGGTAGAAACTAGACAGTGAGAGCTATCCAACGCACTTTAAAACACTGAAAACTGTTCAGTAAAACTCGAGATATGACCTTCTGAAGTTACTGCTCTGAGTGAGTATAGCAGAGAACAAAACAGAGAGGTAGATGATAATAAATGTATAGATTCACATATGATTACAACCACATTGGCAATGAATCTTTGCACAATGGGAGTAGAATGATAGAGCTATGGAGTAAGCTCTTCAATCTCTACAAAACGACATGAAGTGGTCACGTACAAGGCTTGCTAATCGCCTCTTCCTTCTTGCTCCTTTTATAGCTATTCTTGGAGGGAGTTTTGAATTCGAATTCGAATGGCTCCACCTAAAAGTGATCCCCAAAGTTAGGAGAGATTCCCTCAGCTCAAAAATTCGTGATTTTGGTAGTTGGAGCCACGAATTTGCTTTTACATCATGGATGAGGTAAGCCATCCTTTTACTTTTTTCTTTTTCCATTTACAAGAGATAAAATGTACTCTTTTACAAGAGGTGTTCACATGACTACTCATGTGACTTACAAATGAGGATAATATCAAGCATATCAAGCATGTAGGCTTGGGCAAAATGCACCAACAGCTCCCCCTCAAGCCTAACATGCTTGGCCTCCAAATAAGTCTTCAATTGTCCTTGATTTCCTGCAAACCAATCATCAACTTGAATCTACTTAATTTCGTACCATCAAGAGCTTTCGTCAACATGTCTGCACATTGCATATCTGTAGAGACGTAGGATAGTTGAATATCCTTGCTCATTAGCTTCTCCCTTACATAATGGTAGTGGACTTCAATATGCTTGGTTCTAGCATGGTATACCGGATTAGCTGCTAGATGTAGTGAGCTTGTGTTGTCACAAAAAATGTGAGGTGTTGAAGAATGAAGTCCAAGATCTGTGTACAAAGATTTTAACCACATGATTTCTTGAGTTGCATTAGCCAAACCTCTATATTCAGCTTCAGTAGAAGATAATGCCACGGTTGGTTGCTTCTTCGATGACCAAGAAATGATTTTTGAACCTGCAAATGATATATACCCTGATGTGCTTCTTCTATCATCTTTAGATCCGGCCCAATCTGCATCTGAGTAGACCTTTAGCTCAATATCTGAAGTATATGAATAGAACAAACCTTCATTCATGGTCCCCTTTAGGTACTTGAGGACTCGCTTGGCCGCTTCCATATGTGGTCTTCTCGGCTTATGCATAAACTGACTCAATATGCTAACACTATAGCATATATCCACCCTTGTGAGTGTTGCATAGTTCAAACTTCCAACCAAGCTTTGATAGCTTGTGATGTCTTCAATTGGCTCTCCTTCATAAGCACTAAGCTTATGATTTTGCTCCATAGGTGTACCTGCACACTTGGTATTTTCCATCTTGAACTTGACGAGCATGTCATGGACATACTTCCTTTGTGTGATGTATATACCTGAATCTGTGTAGATCAACTCCAATCCAAGAAAATAAGTGAGTGGTCCGAGGTCACTTATTTTGAACTCCTCCTTCATTTGACTCTTTACCTGTTTGATTCCTTCAAGATCATTGCCTGTGATAATAATATCATCAACATACACACATAAATAGATCACTTCAGATCCATTCCTCTTTATGAACAAAGAGGTATCCGCCTTGCTAGCTTTGAATCCTTGGTCCTGCAAATAAGTAACCAATCTGAAATTCCAAGCTCTTGGAGCTTGCTTCAATCCATACAAAGCTTTCTTTAGTTTGCATACATAGTTAGGATGATGTGCATCCTCATATCCAGGAGGTTGTGCCATATACACTTCCTCAGAAATCCATCCATTCAAGAAAGCATTCTTTACATCAAGTTGATAAAGATTCCAATTTCTAGATGCAGCAAGACTAATGAGAACCCTAATTGTAGGCATTTTTGCAACAGGAGAGAAAGTCTCCTCATAATCAATACCATGGGTTTGAGCAAACCCTTTAGCAACTAACCTTGCTTTGTGTCTATTTATACTTCCATCTGGATTCTTCTTGATTTTGTATATCCATCGAGATCCGATTATCTTCATAGATGGCTTGTTAGGTACAAGCTCCCAAGTGTCATTCTCCTTCAAGGCTTCCATTTCTTCATCCATTGCATCTCTCCAAGCTTTCTTGCTTTGTGCTTCTTCGAATGTGGTAGGTTCTTCATTGGTTGAATCCTTTGCAATGTAGATTGAGTGCTTGGTGACCAAAGAAGTATCATAACCAAACCTCTCTGGTTTCTTCTTCTCCCTCGAAGACCTTCTAAGTGGTTGATGTGAGCTCTCGGGTCCATATGTAGCATCCTGCATCTTTGCTTTACCTTTGTTCTTCCATAGCTTTAGTCTTTCCAAGTCTTCTAGGTCAATCTCCGAATCACTTTCTTCAATCTGCTTTGGCTCCTTTGGTTGAAGTGATGGAAAATCTTCATCCAAGTCATATGGCAGCTTCACTTTCCTGTCATCATCAAACCATGATTTGTTTTCATCAAAAATTACATCTCTACTCACAGAAAATCCTTTATTGGTTGGATTGTACAATCTATATCCTTTTTGGTTTTGATCATAACCAATGAATACACACTTCTCTGCCTTGGGATCCAATTTCCCTCTTACTTGAGAAGGAATGTGAGCATAGGCTAAGCATCCAAAGATTTTACAATGCTCTAGACTAGGTCTTCTTCCATTCCACACTTCATATGGAGTGGTTCCATCTAGTGACTTAGATGGAAGTCTATTTATGAGATATGTGGCTGTCGACACAGCCTCTGCCCATAGGTAGTTCGGCAATCCCTTTTCGTTGAGCATGGACCTTGCAGCTTCGACGATAGCTCTATTCCTCCTCTCTGCTACACCATTGAGTTCAGGTGTATACCTTGTAGTGACTTCCCTTTTAATGCCTCTTTCATGCAAGAAGGCATCAAATTCAGAAGAGAAGTATTCTCCTCCACCATCTGATCTGAGTCTTTTCAAAGTCCTACCTGTTTGATTTTCAACAAGAGCAATATACTTCTTAAAGCAATTAAACACTTCATCCTTGTGCTTCATGAAAAACAGAATGGTCCACCTGCTACAATCATCTATGAAAGACACATAATATCTTGAGCCTGATATAGATGGCTCCTTACTTGGACCCCACACATCCGTGTGCACTAGATCCAAAGGATTTTGATACATATATCCTTTCTTATTGAAAGGTTGTCTATGAGCCTTGCCGAGTTGACAAGCTTCACACTTATAAATCATGTGTTGCCTTGTGATATTAGGCAAACCAAGTACACTTTGGTCCCTGCAAATCTGTTTGAGTGTCCTCTCACCAATGTGAGCAAGCCTTTTGTGCCATATCTCCAACTCTGTTAGAGTTTGAGATCCATAGCTAAACAAAGCTATGTTCTTTGTATCTTCCACTTCAAAAGTGAAAAGCCTTCCTGTCTTTTCTCCTTTGGCAATCCTTCGAAAGCCTTGCCTTGGGTCTTCAACATATGCTCCAAATCGATTGAATCTAACCTGCAATCCTTTTTCAACAATCTGTCCAACACTTATTAAATTTTTGGTAATTGTAGGGACATACAAGACTTTGCTTAAGAGGTTCATATTCCCATCTGATGTCTTCACATTACCTATCTTCTCCACTGAGTGCTTTGTGTCATCTCCTGTCTGCACTTCATGCTTGTTATGAGGATCTTCCAAATCAGAAAGTAAAGCCACATTTCCTGCTACATGGTTCGAGCATCCCGAATCAATGTAAAATATGTGATCATCATCCTTACCCTTCTTCGTTGATAGATTCATAATCAATAATGAATCTTCTTGACTTTGGTCCTCTGCATAGTTATTGTAATCTCTTCTTCCTCTATGGCCACTTTGATAGTTGTTGTTGTTGTTGTAATTGTTGTTGTAGTAGTTGTTGTTGTTGTAGCCTCCATTGTACCTACCTCTATTTGATCCATAGCCACCTCTATTGAATCCTCTTCCTCTTGAGTTCCTTGGATTCCTGAAACATTCTTCAGTAGTATGGTTAGATAAGCCACATATGTTGCAAGGTTGAGATGATTGGAATCTCCCCCTGCCTTGCTTTCCACCTCTGCCTCTTCCTCTAGCTCTTCCTCTACCTGCAAAGTTTGCTTGGAAAGAGCTTCCTTCATCTTCATTCTTCCTATTCTTTGACTTGTCCTTGACCTTAGCTTTATCAGAATATAAGGCAGAAGTTTGATTACCTCTTGAGGACTCACCACCTTTGCTAATCTTTGCTTCATGAGTGAAGAGTTGGCCCATGAGTGTGTTGAGGTCGGGTACATGCATATCCATGTATAAATCCATGGCTGTTGTGAATGACTCCCACTTGTCGTCTGCTTTGATTCCATTCATGATTTGTCTTATGATTTGCTCCTCTTCAATTACCTCTCCAATGCTTCCAAGTTGGTCGGAAATCTCCTTCATCTTTGTGACATAATCAGTCACATTTTGCTTCGGGCTTTTCTTCATTGTTGTGAACTCCATCCACAATTGGTTCTTCCTTGCTCGAGTGTTGGAAGAGAAGAAAGAAGCAAGTGCATTCCAGGTTTCTCTTGATGTCTTGCATCCCTTGACATGAGGTAAAAGAAAATCAGAGATTGAGTTTAGAATATAGGACCTTGCAAGTGCATCCTTCGAACACCAATTCGAAAGTCCTTCCACTTCTTCATGTGATGGTTGCCCTTTGTTCCTCATGGTTGGCATTGCTTCATCTCCGGATATGAATCCATATAGATTCCTCCCTTGAAGGTAAGCCTCCATCCTTAGAGACCATGCCGGATAGTTGTTTCGATCCAATTTGTCAATTGTTGATGGAAATCCATCTCCCATGTTGCTTAACTATGCTCTGATACCACTGTGAAGAGAGATGGTGGATGCAATCCAAAGATGAGTAGGTGCCGCTACAACCAGCTTCACACCAGCCAACTGAGACTTCAGAGTTGATTAGTAGACCCTTTGAGCTTCCTAAATCCACCAAAATATCAGCCAAGTACTTTGGAACATGTATCCCAAAAGTTTAAGTCAAGACCGACAAGTTGCGAAATGACTAGCTCCCAAAACTTGCTATTTTTGGACATACACCTGCTGGAAAAAATGAACAGTGCTCTCAACCTGGAAGGAATTAGAAAAATTCCTTTTGGGCATAGCAAATAGACTTAGCAAGCTTCCTATTCCAAGTTAAAACACTTCAAATGATGGACTGAGCACTGAGAACAAGTTTCATCAAGTTCTGGAACATTCCCACAATTCTCGGGGCTCTGCAGAGATAGACCAGTAAGCAGTAAAATGCAGATATCTCCAAAAGTATAAATCCAATGACCTTGAAAATTTATAGGTAGAAACTAGACAGTGAGAGCTATCCAACGCACTTTAAAACACTGAAAACTGTTCAGTAAAACTCGAGATATGACCTTCTGAAGTTACTGCTCTGAGTGAGTATAGCAGAGAACAAAACAGAGAGGTAGATGATAATAAATGTATAGATTCACATATGATTACAACCACATTGGCAATGAATCTTTGCACAATGGGAGTAGAATGATAGAGCTATGGAGTAAGCTCTTCAATCTCTACAAAATGACATGAAGTGGTCACGTACAAGGCTTGCTAATCGCCTCTTCCTTCTTGCTCCTTTTATAGCTATTCTTGGAGGGAGTTTTGAATTCGAATTCGAATGGCTCCACCTAAAAGTGATCCCCAAAGTTAGGAGAGATTCCCTCAGCTCAAAAATTCGTGATTTTGGTAGTTGGAGGCACGAATTTGCTTTTACATCATGGATGAGGTAAGCCATCCTTTTACTTTTTTCTTTTTCCATTTACAAGAGATAAAATGTACTCTTTTACAAGAGGTGTTCACATGACTACTCATGTGACTTACAAATGAGGATAATATCAAGCATATCAAGCATGTAGGCTTGGGCAAAATGCACCAACAGCTCCCCCTCAAGCCTAACATGCTTGGCCTCCAAATAAGTCTTCAATTGTCCTTGATTTCCTGCAAACCAATCATCAACTTGAATCTACTTAATTTCGTACCATCAAGAGCTTTCGTCAACATGTCTGCACATTGCATATCTGTAGA
The DNA here is from genome assembly GCA_020310875.1 of Ceratopteris richardii. Classification (NCBI taxonomy): domain Eukaryota; kingdom Viridiplantae; phylum Streptophyta; class Polypodiopsida; order Polypodiales; family Pteridaceae; genus Ceratopteris; species Ceratopteris richardii. The sequence continues at coordinate 116,214,040 of CM035427.1, forward strand.
GACGTAGGATAGTTGAATATCCTTGCTCATTAGCTTCTCCCTTACATAATGGTAGTGGACTTCAATATGCTTGGTTCTAGCATGGTATACCGGATTAGCTGCTAGATGTAGTGAGCTTGTGTTGTCACCAAAAATGTGAGGTGTTGAAGAATGAAGTCCAAGATCTGTGTACAAAGATTTTAACCACATGATTTCTTGAGTTGCATTAGCCAAACCTCTATATTCAGCTTCAGTAGAAGATAATGCCACGGTTGGTTGCTTCTTCGATGACCAAGAAATGATTTTTGAACCTGCAAATGATATATACCCTGATGTGCTTCTTCTATCATCTTTAGATCCGGCCCAATCTGCATCTGAGTAGACCTTTAGCTCAATATCTGAAGTATATGAATAGAACAAACCTTCATTCATGGTCCCCTTTAGGTACTTGAGGACTCGCTTGGCCGCTTCCATATGTGGTCTTCTCGGCTTATGCATAAACTGACTCAATATGCTAACACTATAGCATATATCCACCCTTGTGAGTGTTGCATAGTTCAAACTTCCAACCAAGCTTTGATAGCTTGTGATGTCTTCAATTGGCTCTCCTTCATAAGCACTAAGCTTATGATTTTGCTCCATAGGTGTACCTGCACACTTGGTATTTTCCATCTTGAACTTGACGAGCATGTCATGGACATACTTCCTTTGTGTGATGTATATACCTGAATCTGTGTAGATCAACTCCAATCCAAGAAAATAAGTGAGTGGTCCGAGGTCACTTATTTTGAACTCCTCCTTCATTTGACTCTTTACCTGTTTGATTCCTTCAAGATCATTGCCTGTGATAATAATATCATCAACATACACACATAAATAGATCACTTCAGATCCATTCCTCTTTATGAACAAAGAGGTATCCGCCTTGCTAGCTTTGAATCCTTGGTCCTGCAAATAAGTAACCAATCTGAAATTCCAAGCTCTTGGAGCTTGCTTCAATCCATACAAAGCTTTCTTTAGTTTGCATACATAGTTAGGATGATGTGCATCCTCATATCCAGGAGGTTGTGCCATATACACTTCCTCAGAAATCCATCCATTCAAGAAAGCATTCTTTACATCAAGTTGATAAAGATTCCAATTTCTAGATGCAGCAAGACTAATGAGAACCCTAATTGTAGGCATTTTTGCAACAGGAGAGAAAGTCTCCTCATAATCAATACCATGGGTTTGAGCAAACCCTTTAGCAACTAACCTTGCTTTGTGTCTATTTATACTTCCATCTGGATTCTTCTTGATTTTGTATATCCATCGAGATCCGATTATCTTCATAGATGGCTTGTTAGGTACAAGCTCCCAAGTGTCATTCTCCTTCAAGGCTTCCATTTCTTCATCCATTGCATCTCTCCAAGCTTTCTTGCTTTGTGCTTCTTCGAATGTGGTAGGTTCTTCATTGGTTGAATCCTTTGCAATGTAGATTGAGTGCTTGGTGACCAAAGAAGTATCATAACCAAACCTCTCTGGTTTCTTCTTCTCCCTCGAAGACCTTCTAAGTGGTTGATGTGAGCTCTCGGGTCCATATGTAGCATCCTGCATCTTTGCTTTACCTTTGTTCTTCCATAGCTTTAGTCTTTCCAAGTCTTCTAGGTCAATCTCCGAATCACTTTCTTCAATCTGCTTTGGCTCCTTTGGTTGAAGTGATGGAAAATCTTCATCCAAGTCATATGGCAGCTTCACTTTCCTGTCATCATCAAACCATGATTTGTTTTCATCAAAAATTACATCTCTACTCACAGAAAATCCTTTATTGGTTGGATTGTACAATCTATATCCTTTTTGGTTTTGATCATAACCAATGAATACACACTTCTCTGCCTTGGGATCCAATTTCCCTCTTACTTGAGAAGGAATGTGAGCATAGGCTAAGCATCCAAAGATTTTACAATGCTCTAGACTAGGTCTTCTTCCATTCCACACTTCATATGGAGTGGTTCCATCTAGTGACTTAGATGGAAGTCTATTTATGAGATATGTGGCTGTCGACACAGCCTCTGCCCATAGGTAGTTCGGCAATCCCTTTTCGTTGAGCATGGACCTTGCAGCTTCGACGATAGCTCTATTCCTCCTCTCTGCTACACCATTGAGTTCAGGTGTATACCTTGTAGTGACTTCCCTTTTAATGCCTCTTTCATGCAAGAAGGCATCAAATTCAGAAGAGAAGTATTCTCCTCCACCATCTGATCTGAGTCTTTTCAAAGTCCTACCTGTTTGATTTTCAACAAGAGCAATATACTTCTTAAAGCAATTAAACACTTCATCCTTGTGCTTCATGAAAAACAGAATGGTCCACCTGCTACAATCATCTATGAAAGACACATAATATCTTGAGCCTGATATAGATGGCTCCTTACTTGGACCCCACACATCCGTGTGCACTAGATCCAAAGGATTTTGATACATATATCCTTTCTTATTGAAAGGTTGTCTATGAGCCTTGCCGAGTTGACAAGCTTCACACTTATAAATCATGTGTTGCCTTGTGATATTAGGCAAACCAAGTACACTTTGGTCCCTGCAAATCTGTTTGAGTGTCCTCTCACCAATGTGAGCAAGCCTTTTGTGCCATATCTCCAACTCTGTTAGAGTTTGAGATCCATAGCTAAACAAAGCTATGTTCTTTGTATCTTCCACTTCAAAAGTGAAAAGCCTTCCTGTCTTTTCTCCTTTGGCAATCCTTCGAAAGCCTTGCCTTGGGTCTTCAACATATGCTCCAAATCGATTGAATCTAACCTGCAATCCTTTTTCAACAATCTGTCCAACACTTATTAAATTTTTGGTAATTGTAGGGACATACAAGACTTTGCTTAAGAGGTTCATATTCCCATCTGATGTCTTCACATTACCTATCTTCTCCACTGAGTGCTTTGTGTCATCTCCTGTCTGCACTTCATGCTTGTTATGAGGATCTTCCAAATCAGAAAGTAAAGCCACATTTCCTGCTACATGGTTCGAGCATCCCGAATCAATGTAAAATATGTGATCATCATCCTTACCCTTCTTCGTTGATAGATTCATAATCAATAATGAATCTTCTTGACTTTGGTCCTCTGCATAGTTATTGTAATCTCTTCTTCCTCTATGGCCACTTTGATAGTTGTTGTTGTTGTTGTAATTGTTGTTGTAGTAGTTGTTGTTGTTGTAGCCTCCATTGTACCTACCTCTATTTGATCCATAGCCACCTCTATTGAATCCTCTTCCTCTTGAGTTCCTTGGATTCCTGAAACATTCTTCAGTAGTATGGTTAGATAAGCCACATATGTTGCAAGGTTGAGATGATTGGAATCTCCCCCTGCCTTGCTTTCCACCTCTGCCTCTTCCTCTAGCTCTTCCTCTACCTGCAAAGTTTGCTTGGAAAGAGCTTCCTTCATCTTCATTCTTCCTATTCTTTGACTTGTCCTTGACCTTAGCTTTATCAGAATATAAGGCAGAAGTTTGATTACCTCTTGAGGACTCACCACCTTTGCTAATCTTTGCTTCATGAGTGAAGAGTTGGCCCATGAGTGTGTTGAGGTCGGGTACATGCATATCCATGTATAAATCCATGGCTGTTGTGAATGACTCCCACTTGTCGTCTGCTTTGATTCCATTCATGATTTGTCTTATGATTTGCTCCTCTTCAATTACCTCTCCAATGCTTCCAAGTTGGTCGGAAATCTCCTTCATCTTTGTGACATAATCAGTCACATTTTGCTTCGGGCTTTTCTTCATTGTTGTGAACTCCATCCACAATTGGTTCTTCCTTGCTCGAGTGTTGGAAGAGAAGAAAGAAGCAAGTGCATTCCAGGTTTCTCTTGATGTCTTGCATCCCTTGACATGAGGTAAAAGAAAATCAGAGATTGAGTTTAGAATATAGGACCTTGCAAGTGCATCCTTCGAACACCAATTCGAAAGTCCTTCCACTTCTTCATGTGATGGTTGCCCTTTGTTCCTCATGGTTGGCATTGCTTCATCTCCGGATATGAATCCATATAGATTCCTCCCTTGAAGGTAAGCCTCCATCCTTAGAGACCATGCCGGATAGTTGTTTCGATCCAATTTGTCAATTGTTGATGGAAATCCATCTCCCATGTTGCTTAACTATGCTCTGATACCACTGTGAAGAGAGATGGTGGATGCAATCCAAAGATGAGTAGGTGCCGCTACAACCAGCTTCACACCAGCCAACTGAGACTTCAGAGTTGATTAGTAGACCCTTTGAGCTTCCTAAATCCACCAAAATATCAGCCAAGTACTTTGGAACATGTATCCCAAAAGTTTAAGTCAAGACCGACAAGTTGCGAAATGACTAGCTCCCAAAACTTGCTATTTTTGGACATACACCTGCTGGAAAAAATGAACAGTGCTCTCAACCTGGAAGGAATTAGAAAAATTCCTTTTGGGCATAGCAAATAGACTTAGCAAGCTTCCTATTCCAAGTTAAAACACTTCAAATGATGGACTGAGCACTGAGAACAAGTTTCATCAAGTTCTGGAACATTCCCACAATTCTCGGGGCTCTGCAGAGATAGACCAGTAAGCAGTAAAATGCAGATATATCCAAAAGTATAAATCCAATGACCTTGAAAATTTATAGGTAGAAACTAGACAGTGAGAGCTATCCAACGCACTTTAAAACACTGAAAAATGTTCAGTAAAACTCGAGATATGACCTTCTGAAGTTACTGCTCTGAGTGAGTATAGCAGAGAACAAAACAGAGAGGTAGATGATAATAAATGTATAGATTCACATATGATTACAACCACATTGGCAATGAATCTTTGCACAATGGGAGTAGAATGATAGAGCTATGGAGTAAGCTCTTCAATCTCTACAAAATGACATGAAGTGGTCACGTACAAGGCTTGCTAATCGCCTCTTCCTTCTTGCTCCTTTTATAGCTATTCTTGGAGGGAGTTTTGAATTCGAATTCGAATGGCTCCACCTAAAAGTGATCCCCAAAGTTAGGAGAGATTCCCTCAGCTCAAAAATTCGTGATTTTGGTAGTTGGAGCCACGAATTTGCTTTTACATCATGGATGAGGTAAGCCATCCTTTTACTTTTTTCTTTTTCCATTTACAAGAGATAAAATGTACTCTTTTACAAGAGGTGTTCACATGACTACTCATGTGACTTACAAATGAGGATAATATCAAGCATATCAAGCATGTAGGCTTGGGCAAAATGCACCAACAATTTTAATGGCATCTGTCTTGCATCTCAAGAGATTATGAAATGTTTATAAACACTTTAGTTTTAGTAGACACGAATTGCTTCTAAGGACGGCTTGCGCACAACTTTGGATGCCCATGGAGAGAGGTCATGCTTGACAGAAACACAAGGAGGCCAAGTTTTGCCTTGCTACAGGGAGAAAGATGAGCCTTGCAATGTCATTGTCTGCATTAAGCGAGAGAGAGAGAGAGAGAGAGAGAGAGAGAGAGAGAGAGAGAGAGATTTTCTAACTCTAATCAAACTCAATTATGTGCCCTTTCTCAAAACATGTGCGCAACAGCCATGTGAAGAAAACAAAAGCTTTGCACTTCAGCATCATTACTCATCTCAATGTAATCCCTCATTTCACGTATACAGTTTTGTGTGGATCTTCAACTTTTGCATACACTAATTTTGAAATCTCTTCCCGGAAAAAGATAAAATTCGATCTCTTCTTTGAGGTCACCTTATCACACTATCGATGTGTCTTAACATAACTGCTTTGAATGTTCTATTGAGTTTCAGTATAAATTATCTTGATGCTTAAATTTTGAGTACGAACTTGTATAGTTGTAGATTTTCCATGTTCCAGCCATTGAGAGTTTGTTCGGAATATAGATTTTGATCCTTGAATTCTGAGTATGAACTTTTTTAGTCATTGAATGTTCCAGCCATTGGGAACATAGATTTTGATCCTTGAATTCTGAGTATGAACTTTTATGGTCATTGAATGTTGCAGCCATTGAGAGTTTGTTCGGAACATAGATTTTGATCCTTGAATTCTGAGTATGAACTTTTATAGTCGTAGATTTTCCATGTTCCAGCCATTGAGAGTTTGTTCAGAACATAGATTTTGATCCTTGAATTCTGAGTATGAGGCTCCCACAGAACATTGTGAGTCCAGAACATATTGAGCTTGAATTTGACAAATGAGAATCTGCCATATGGGAGTAAATCAACAATTCCCTGCTGCTGCTGCTTACTGTGAATCCACACAAAGGCTCAATTCAGACTGAGCGGTGCTCCATTCTGTACTAAAATGAATCCCAATGATATTTTGCCACCCGGTTCTCTTCATTCAGATTGAGCGGCACCCCAACAGATCTGGAATGCCATGTCACGGAACATCTTTCCTTTCTCTATTCCGACCTCCCGCCCCAGGAGTATTTTATCAGCCACGTAAATTTCTTAAACATTATTTCATCTTGTGTACCGTCGCTCTGTGTGAATGCATTGGCGGAAGAACTTTTCAGGTTTTCTGATTCTACCTTGAACACACTTACAAAATGTTCTTATTCCGAAGCCCCAATCTGAAGCGGGCCTAAGTGTCTTGCAAGCTTACCTTAAAGTTCGCATGAATTAAACTTAGCTAATACCTCAAACGTGGCCAGTCATTCATTTGTAATAACCTCACGGCGAACCCCAAAGGATTTACTAGAATTTTTTTTGTCAAGGGTGTAGCAAGGAATCACATAGTTTCATCCAAGGTTCCATTTCAATCAATCGACACTAAGTGCCCCCTTGTCATCCTCCAAACAAGGTTTTGAGTCTTGCATTCAAAAGCTTAGTGAATCAAGCCTCACTTTATTTTGGGCACACTTTCGCACCAAGTGCCCTACCTTTGAAAGAGGGTCTCATGTAAATGTTCTTCCAAATTTCAGTTGTACTGCTACAAGAAACACACACAATGCGCGCGCACACACATTCTGCAGTGCCATTCTTTTACATACATAGAATCTTGTTTTCTTTCTTCTCATTTTAGAGCCGCCAAAAATGTTTTGCAGGAAGATAATCAGAGGAGTTAGTTGGCTGATTCCTCATGCCATGAATGTTTTACAGAACATAAAAATCCGGTGTAATTTCTAAAATATGAAGAGAAATTGTGGACTCATGTCATCGCAAAAGCTTCAGAACTGTATGCTTGAAAGCGGTATCAACTATCTTATGGTATCAGATAATGATATGAATACACCATGCTTTACCTTCATTTAAAGTCAATGCTTACATCGTAAAAATTTTTGGTCGTGAAAGATTTGTACATGTAAGCCAGTTATATGCATAGGGAAGACAAGGATCCCCATTCCAACTGTCCAAGCTTGGAAAAGCGCTTATGATTTCATTCAACGTTGACACTGAAAGAAAAGATTAAGAAATGAGAGCACGTTTACAATAGAAATTGCATTTCGTTCAACTGTACTTCCATGATTTGACCACTGAAAAAAAAACAACATAAAAAGAATAATACAAGACAAAAAAAAAAGAAAAAACCAAAAAAGAAAAAAGGAAAACCCAAAAAACAATTCCCCCCCCCCCCCCCCCCCCCCCCCCCAAATCTAGTCACAGCTGAATGCACCTGTCATATATCTACACCTACTCAGGATGTCATCACGTAGGTTATTAAATATATTCTTTTCTTGGAGCGAGATCCTCTCCTCCCTACTCTCTGTGTTGTTGCTTCCCTGTAATATTTTAACATGGCGTCATAGTTACACCTTCGTGCTCTCTATCTTTCTTCTGCCGTGCGTAATACTATATCATGTTATCATCGCTTAAGGCGTTCTTAATAGTCTGTTTTTTTTTCCCTCATTCCAGGCTAGGACGCTATTCCACCCAACATAGTAGCTTGAAATATTCTCAAAGCCCGTTCTTGTGTGCCTTGTTTTTCGCAGCCTCTTGTTTCTCTTTTTGTACGTAGGTGTAAACTGAACGTACCGCTACCAGCTATCACACGGAGAACTTTTGCATCTCCAGAGTCCACACGACACGGATTTCTCCAAGATTTCTTCCCAGAGTTACCATTCGCGTAGAGAATCTACAGCTTCTAAGTAAACACTCCAACCAAACTCCCAATACGTGCGATCAGACTTGACTGGAAACATAGGCCATCAAAAAGCAGTGCTGCTTGCAATAATACAAGCTTGCTATGCTGCTCTTTTTTTCTTTTTAGAGTTTTTAAATTTCTTATACATTTGTTTACAGCCAATTTTATGGCTTCTCATTAAGATAATTTGCAATCGTGGATACTCGCCTTTATTCACGGTTGCTTAGTTTTCATTTTTGTTCACCTTCTTAGTGTTCACTTTTATAGTCCTCGTCTTCCGTTGTGTTTTACACAGAGGCCATTGCCTCGGTCTTGGTGTGTGCAGTGCAAGTTCCTTAGTTGGCCTCGTTGTTGGTGTGCACTGAACTCCTTAGCGCTCTCTCTCTCTCTCTCTCTCTCTCTCTCTCTCACATACATATCCATACACACACACACGTATGGATATGCATGTGCGTGTGTGTATACGTGTGTGTGAGAGAACATACATATCCATACACACACACACGTATGGATATGCATGTGCGTGTGTGTATACGTGTGTGTGAGAGAGATGCTTCTGTTTTGCTGATTTGCTGATGCAGAACTAGGGCCGTTTCACATAGTGGCGATTTCACATAGTGCCTGTGGAACTCATGTGAAAAATGAATGTGTTCCATCAGAAATGCTAAGGAGAAGTTTAAGGCGCTGGTGAGCTATATAGGACAGGGGAAGCACAAAAGTATATTTTTATACCTCTGGCCTATGTGAAACCAATATGAGGCAGCACATTGCTGATAAACCTTGAGAATTGTGTTGATAATACACGTTGTTGTCCCAGGCCGTTGTCCGGGGTGGTTGGGCCGCTCGCTTCTTGAGGCGGGGGCGAGGGTTCAACCTCCATCAGCTACATGTAAAGGACATGTTAATCATGGAATGTATCATGTGGTTGTGCCACCGCTTGATGTGCCCACGGTAGATGTGACCGTAGTTTAACCCACCTTCGTAAACCCCTGTTCTTGTGGGATAAGGGGGGTCCCCTAGGTACTATGCCTTTCCTTGTACAGTTGCAATTTCAAAGTTAAAGCCTTGGGGAGTAAGCCTCGGCCGAAGCTCTTTGAAAGATGATGCATATAGTTATACACAACACTAAAATGGCATGTGCAAGAGAACAAGGATTACGACCACCACATGCTAGAGAGATGACTCTCCTCCCAACCAAATGCCTCTATATATAGCTCTCTCCAGGGGACTTCCTTCTTGGGCACGTGGATACTAACCATCCAAGTGTCATCCATGTAACTACATGTGCGCCAAGTGTCCCAGTTAACTCGAGTTAACTCAAGTGGATGCTTCTAGAGGGCTCTAGATCTCTTTGGGCAAAATACTCTCCCCATGTCTCCCATGGGGATTGAACCCAACACCTCCTCCTTCACATCCTTGAGACTTAACCACTAAGCTAAGTGGATCACTTGTTTACAAGAGCACAAGACCTCCTAGTAAGTCTAAAACTCGAGATCTTTGGTCATACACATGGATGACCAAACCGTGTCCGATTTCAGATCTGTCTGAACCGACCAGACCCTTGGATCATAGACTTACTTTATTACATTCTTCTCCCCTTGGAAAATATTTTCGTCCTCGAAAATAGAGCTATATACATACTGTAGGCAACCCCCGAGCCTCATGTTCTAAAACTGGAAGAACATGGTCATGTTCTAGAACTGGAAGAACATGTCTCCTCTCTGTGGTGGCATCCCTGCCCAAATGATTCAAAACACTGTCTCGTTTTGCACTTTGATGAACTGAACAAAGTACAAACTAGTGAAAGAATAATAAGGGTGGATCTAAAGATATCCCTTGCTAATTCACAGTTTCTGGATGTGCAATCTAGGCACAAACATGTGAACTAGGTGGATTCAAATTACTAGTCCATTTCTGGGCATGACCGGTGCATGGACTTAGTAATGAAGGTGGGATTTTTATCCCTTTCAAGACTTAAAGAATTCTTGATTCACTTGAATTTGTTTTGGAGAACTTGAAGTTTGGTTGTCCCATGCATCTAACTTTAGATGTTAGTACAATGGTTTACTTCGATCCAACAGTTACTTGATTTTTTCACCCGACTAGAGGACTACTTTGTCCTAATGAGTTTAAAAATCCTTTGTAAACTGTAGGAGAAAGTTTACCATTTCTTTGAGTCAACCATACTATAACTTGCCCAATACAAATCCATAATGAAATTTGTCCAACTTAGGACACTTTTCTCAAGACTTTAACTGAAAGTTCTTGGGAATTGTCAATCTAATGAGCAATTCCTAACTTCTTTATTCTAGAGTATACTGGACTCTAGGAAATTATTTATGCTATAACTTGAAGCAAACTCAAATGAACAAGTCTACTTAGACTTATTATCTTTTTGAAGATTGAAAAGGTTCTTGTACATAACATCTATCTAGGATGTTCAAGTTAGTTATCTCATTCTAACCGGCTAACCCTAGTCTTTTGCAAAAGGAATCAGATACCATATCTGAGTCAATTCCAAAAAGATTCGGAAAGCGGAAAGAAAAAACTAAAATTCTGTACAACCAATTCATACTTCGAAGATACATAAACTTGCTATGAGTCAAAGGCTAGATGACTCAGGACTTTAACTTTTCAAAGATCTATTTCAACAGGATATTGAAGCATTGTCTTTATCTTTAAGAGAAATAAGCTAGATTCTCACAAAGATTCAAAGAAAATAAAAAACATCATCCAACCACAAGATACTAGTGTGGTAACCAACATCAGTGTGTCGATCCACTGAGGTTCTGTCGATGAGTTTGGTATTCAAATAATGCTTCACTTGAGACTAAGTTCAAGTCACATTCAGTCTTTTTGACTCCTAATTGTGAATCAAGTGTATCTCTCAATCCGTAGGTCGGATTGAGGCATATAATATACCGTTGGAAAGCTCTCAGAACAAACTTTCCAATGAGCTAGCTTGGAAGTGTGAATTCCTTGGAAAACCTTGGGTGGCACTTGATTGAGTGTTCAAGATACCAAGCATGGGTGAGAACAAGGTTCAAGACTGAGGTTGAGAACAAGGGCTCGAGACACCAGGTTGTGAACAAGAAGGTTCAAGACACCAAGGTTGAGAGCAAGGGTTCAAGAGACCAAGGTTGCGAACAAGGTTCAAGAAACTATGCGAGGTTGAGGGATATCAATTCAAGTGAACCTAGGGAGTTCAAGGGGCTGATCACCGAGACCAGAGGGATACAAGAGCAGATCATTGAGGACAATGATTGACCAAGGGGGGAAGAATGTAACAAAGTGATAGGTAGGAGATGGTTGAACCACACCCTAAGAGAGAGGATTAGGAAGTAATCCTCAACCATGGCTTTTGGGGCAAGTGGTTAGCCCATCACATTCCTAACCAAGAGGTTGTGACTTCAATCATCTCCTACCTATCACTTTGTTACACGGTGCGTAGTTGTTGTATGTAGGGATTGTCTAGGAGTTTGATGGTAGACGAATTCAATATGAGATTTTATGTTATACGTCATTGATCGACAAACATACATGGAAAGCACTAGTATACTTAATGAAAGAGAAAATTGTGAAAATTCAAATGGTAAAATATATATACACATTAATATCACATTGAGAAGAAGATTAACCACTATATGGTTTTAACAAGCTCTCGAAGAATCTTGGAATTAAAAGGTGATACATATATAGCTATACACCACACTAAAATGGCACTATGTTAGACATGGGCCAAGTAGGCCATCTCTCTATGTGTGTGTGGATCATGTGCTACCTTAGTTAACATCCCTAGATCAAGAGTTATCCCGAGGTTTCTAGGTGCGTACTTGTTGTATGCATGGGATTTGAACTCATGACTTGTTGTCTAGTAGTTTGATGGTAGACGAATTCGATACGAGACTTTATGTTATACGTCATTGATCGACAAGCATACTTGGAAAGTACAAGTATACCTAATGAAAGAGAAAATTGTGAAAACTCAAATGGTAAAATATATATAGATATTAATATCACATTGAGAAGAAGTTTAACTACTATATGGTTTTAACAAGCTCTCGAAGAATCGTAGAATTAAAAGTTGATACATATATAGCTATACACGACACTAAAATAGCACTATGTTAGACATGGGCCAAGTAGGCCATCTCTCTATGTGTGTGTGGATCATGTGCTACCTTAGTTAATATCCCTAGCTCAAGAGTTATCCTAAGGTTCCTGGGTGCATACTTGTTGTATGCATGGGATTTGAACTTATGACTTGTTATCTAGGAGTTTGATGGGCATACCACATGCCCAAAACAACCATGGTTGAGGATTACTTTCTATTTCTCTGTCTTTAGGTGTGGCTTGATGTTGCATAATCATGGACTCATGAAGATAATTGCATGGTTTTAAATGTTCAAAACCCTTTGGAGAACCCTTGGTTTTTATTACGAAACCCTTGGGAAATTTACTACAATTTAATGGTTCAACCCTTCGGTATGTGTTCTCATATTTTGAGCCTTAACCTTTGATAAATATTCATTTCTAGACACCGAGAAGGTGTACATGTAAGTGGAGAGCCTTTCACTTAAAAACCCATGTGATTTCATGTGATGCCATGTGATCTGATGTGATTTCTTGTTTTAGAAATCATGTGAAGGACTGAATTAGCATCCATGTAACTTGGACATATCCATAGTGTGACCAAGAGATTTAAATCGTAAGATTTAAATCAAGATTTAATCGTTTAAATCATTTAGACTCAAAATAAAAATTGAGGTTTTTATCCATCCAAAGAGATTTTTATTTTCCTTCATTACAAATATATATCTTATACATATTTGCATGAATAAAGACAATATATGATACATCACATGATTTCATATCATAATGTATCAATTTTCAAATGTAAAACATTCGTCAGGATTCATGACTCATAAAAGTTTTAAGTACCATAGATGACAAGTGATGGGAAACATGATCCATGAATAAATACAAATGTAACTCTACAAACATAGCATTAAGAGTCAAGCCTCAAGGATAATACGGAATCAAGAATCTAGATATTGTAGAAGGACTATTCTCTAAGGTCTAATGCATGTGCAAACTACATTCAAGAAAGACTCAATAGGCATGACTCTCAAAAAAACCATCTATACAAACTAGGGATATAAACCATTAAAGAGAAAAAAAAATCGCTCTGAATGTGATAAAAATCGTTCCCAACAATTTAAATCGTGGGACGATTTAAATGATTTTTATTTTGACCAAAAAAGTCGCGGTTTGGTCCAACTATGAACATATCGCTAGCTCTACCTCCTTGGCCTACTGATGTATATGGGTAGAGTTGGATGGGTGGATATGTACTCACTATCAAGTGTGGAAGGAATGAACTTGGAGGATACAATGGTATCTTGAGTTTGGTTGGGTTTGAGCCATAGCTTCCCAACATCATTTTCTTGATGTTTGGGCATTTAGAGCTGTAGATTTCCTTCATCAGAGTTTGTGCCCACATGATACCTTTGTATAGTACTCTCTTTTTTCGTGCAAAAATTAGTATGGAAGATTCCTTTTTCACCTTTGTGAGCCTTGAGGAGCTCCCATCGGACCTCCCCTTAAGAAAGGAACTCCACCAAGGAAAGGAGGACCCTCCCAACATGCCTATGACCAATTTGAGAGCCCCTGCCCACCCAGGTAGGCATCTCACACTATGTGGAAGCTAGAGAGAGCCGACGGAGCCACTTCTTTCTCCCTCTTTTGGAGATACCTTCTCTTCCTCCCTTGCTCTTATCAAGTAAAGAGGGCTTCAAGCAGGCATCACAAAGATGATCTTGAACTTCATTAAAGAAAAGTTGTGTCATCTTCAACATCTTGAAGGAATTCAACCAAGGAGGAACTGTTGACGACATGATTGCTCCTACATCATCTACATTTTGTAGCCACATGAGTGCATCTCCAAGCTTAGTGTCTCCATTATTCGAGATTGAATGCTCCTCTCCATCCTTAGCCTTTTTCATCTATCCTGAGGCTCGAATCAACTTCTCCGTTATATGAAGAGCAGTCCAAAGTGTACTCTAGAGCATCAATAGCAGAAACTTGAGAGCTACAGGGAGGCTCCGCAGGCTGCGATACCTCAATAGCCCTACTACACATGCCTAGAGGTGTGGTTCTCCACTGCTTGCTGATATATGAACAAAGAAAGTATATCTACTGTGCACCTTTTGTAAGCATCATTCATGGAATATAAAGCAGTAAGGAAACATCATTTTCTCCAAGCGAAGTTACCCCAGTGTAGAAGGCAAGGTAGGTGATCTACAGAATCCAAATGAGAGGAGGCAAGTGTCTCCAGGCGAAGCTTGCACATGCATGAAAGAGAGGAATGAGGAGCACGTTCTTCTATTCTACTACTCAAGGGAAAGAGCATATGAAAACGATGCCAGAGGGCGGCCTTTCCTTTTGTTGATGGTGCCACTTATCTTTTATTTGCTTCGAGATAGGTTTTTGAAGATATTGTACATGGTAGAGTTGTTGGGCCACCTTCTTGCCATCGCCACAGAGAAAGAGAGCGATGATTTGCCTCTGTGTAGCTGTCACACCTTACACTTAGAGAGCAACACACCATGCTCTTGCCTATCTCGCTTGCAACACACCACAAAAGGGTGAAGAGCACATCACAAAGGGTGAAGAGAATAGCATTGCACCATCTCTGTATTACATAGAGAGAGAAAGAAAGAAAGAGAGAGATTCTCCCTACAAAAGAGTGACTCTCTATAGGAGATGCTTGTCTGTGCATGATCTCAGAGACAAAGAGACAAAGAGAGTGTCTAAAGTGAATGACACAGAGACCTTACCCCATTAATCTCATCTGCCAGGTCACTGCATGCCATTCGCCAGGCAACTTGGTGATGATCGCCTGGTCTCAATCGCTCAACCTCATGCGGGCCACCTTCTAAGACTCCAACCTATTTTTAGAAAACTCACTTATTGAACTCTAATGTAGTGTACATCGGTACATAGAATCTGGAAGCAGCTACGCCATTTTGAATCAGATTCATCCTGCAACCATCCACTTGGCAAAGATTCATTGAGTTCGGCTTGGATTTCATGTGCTGATCGATGATGTCATGAAAAAAACTATTGAAAAGTCCTTATTGGTGCACAGTAGGTCCATGCATTCGATTTGCATAAGTAAACTTATCTATATTCAATGTTCTTACTCCCTATATATCTGAATGCATGGTTTATTCCCAAGTTGTTCTTACTCCCTCAAAGAGTTGTATTGCAAAGGGCTTCTATCCTCTCTCTCAAAGGAATTGTTGTAAGATTCTAAGGGTAAGTGACCCTATCTTGGTGTTCAATTTGGAACCCTTCCTAAGCATTACTTTGTACTTGCTCAAGGGCTTCAACTCCACCTTTGGTACTTTGATTGGCCCTCATTTGTAATTCTCATAAGGGCTTACCTCTCAACACCACTTGGCACTAAGTGCCCACTTTTCTACTATCAAATATATCAAGAGAAGAAGTCTTGTGTGTATCCACACTTGTGGGTTGGAGATTAGTCTAAGCCCACCCACGAGCTCTCTCCGTGCATCGACTTGTCTCATTTCTCCAAAGTGTCCAATGTGTAGGGCTATTCCAAGCCCCCCTCCCCAAGGATTTCCAGTGTGGTGCCAAGTCTTTCAACTTCTTTCCAAACTTTGTGATTCTTTTCAAGTAATTTCTTAGCACATAAGCGTCTCTGAAAGTGTTTTTTAAACACTTGACACTGACTCTTGCAAAACACAAACTCACTTCGTTACGAGTTCAAGTTCACTCAAACTTTGTAATGTCAAAGAGTGAAGCTAGCCCCTCATCTATCGCCAATTTTTTACGTTTCTTCACACCCATATTCATGCCCAAGGATGAAAGATTAAATGGGAAAAACTATCATCTTAGAAAAGATGTAATGAGAGCATATTTGTACACCAATCTCCTTCATGATATAATAGATATATCCAAACCTGAACCATATAAGGGCAACAACATAGAATCTTGGCATATCTTGAATACTAAAGATAAAAGGGCATTAGGCCAACTTCTACATGCCTGTGATGAACTGAGCAAAGGGCATATCATGGCACGTAAAACATCCAAAGAAGCCTGGGACACATTCAGCCTTATATGAAGATAAAACACCCTCGAGGATCTATGCTTTAGAAGCAAAATTCCATAGTCTTACTATTTGGCCACAAGATACAATCACAAAAGTCAGTTGAGTTTGAAGACTATCAACGCAAGTTAGCACTTTATGGACGGCAAATTTCCAGTGAGGATATGGCCAACAGGCTACTTAAAAAACTACCTAGGTCGTATCAAACCTTTGTAATGACCTTGTACAATTGAGGATAAGTTCTAGCTTGGGAAGAAGTCCATCATCTTTTGCTCCTTCACGACTTGCGAACTAAGTCAACCTCCTCCCAAGAGACTCCAATGAAGGCCAAAGGGTCTTTTAACAAAGGAAAAAATACTAGTCATCATATGAGCAATGGACCCAAGCCAAGATCGACTACTTCCTCCAAGAAGTATATTTGTAACTTCTATGGAAAAATGGACCATTTAGAGAAATTCTACTATAAGAAGAAACAAACCTTGAAAGCTTCTAGTTCAAAGCACTCATCCAAACATTCGCACCATAGATCACATTGCTCTAGCAAAGAACTCTTTATCTCTATCGAGGCAAATGCTCTAGTTACATCTAGCTCCCCACACGAATGGATCTTTGACAAGAGCGACCTCGCATATGTATAAAGATAAAGATTCTTTTTAAGAACTTGAAAAGCACACAAGTGAAGTGTACCTTGGAAATAACAAACATCTACCTATTGAAGGGAAAGGCAAAGTAAAGATCACCAATGCTCAAGGGGAATGCAAATCACTTTCGAATGTGTTATTTGTTCCCAATTTATGCATGAACTTGTTGTCAGTGAAAGCAATTATCGATCATAACAAGCAAGTGTTATTTGATAATACCTCTGTCAAAGTCATTAATCCCCATACGAAAGACATAATTGCCCAAGGCATTGAAGAGAAGGGCTTATATAAATTATATTGTTTTGCATAAGGAATCACTATCTAGTTTTTCGCACCAAAGATATGGCCACACCTCCTATTTATCAAGAATTTCTTCATCATAGATAGGGAGGATTGCCCAAGCTTCGGCAAGTCAATGATGTCTACCTAGCTTGCACTCAAGGCAAGCAACATAGGGCTCCCATTCCAAAGAGTGAAGCTAGCCCCTCATCTATCGCCAATTTTTTACGTTTCTTCACACCCATATTCATGCCCAAGGATGAAAGATTAAATGGGAAAAACTATAATCTTAGAAAAGATGTAATGAGAGCATATTTGTACACCAATCTCCTTCATGATATAATAGACATATCCAAACCTGAACCATATAAGGGCAACAACATAGAATCTTGGCATATCTTGAATACTAAAGATAAAAGGGCATTAGGCCAACTTCTACATGCCTGTGATGAACTGAGCAAAGGGCATATCATGGCACGTAAAACATCCAAAGAAGCCTGGGACACATTCAACCTTATATGAAGATAAAACACCCTCGAGGATCTATGCTTTAGAAGCAAAATTCCATAGTCTCACTATTTGGCCACAAGATACAATCACAAAAGTCAGTTGAGTTTGAAGACTATCAACGCAAGTTAGCACTTTATGGACGGCAAATTTCCAGTGAGGATATGGCCAACAGGCTACTTAATAAACTACCTAGGTCGTATCAAACCTTTGTAATGACCTTGTACAATTGAGGATAAGTTCTAGCTTGGGAAGAAGTCCATCATCTTTTGCTCCTTCACGACTTGCAAACTAAGTCAACCTCCTCCCAAGAGACTCCAATGAAGGCCAAAGGGTCTTTTAACAAAGGAAAAAATACTAGTCATCATATGAGCAATGGACCCAAGCCAGGATCGACTACTTCCTCCAAGAAGTATATTTGTAACTTCTGTGGAAAAATGGACCATTTAGAGAAATTCTACTATAAGAAGAAACAAACCTTGAAAGCTTCTAGTTCAAAGCACTCATCCAAACATTCGCACCATAGATCACATTGCTCTAGCAAAGAACTCTTTATCTCTATCGAGGCAAATGCTCTAGTTACATCTAGCTCCCCACACGAATGGATCTTTGACAAGAGCGACCTCGCATATGTATAAAGATAAAGATTCTTTTTAAGAACTTGAAAAGCACACAAGTGAAGTGTACCTTGGAAATAACAAACATCTACCTATTGAAGGGAAAGGCAAAGTAAAGATCACCAATGCTCAAGGGGAATGCAAATCACTTTCGAATGTGTTATTTGTTCCCAATTTATGCATGAACTTGTTGTCAGTGAAAGCAATTATCGATCATAACAAGCAAGTGTTATTTGATAATACCTCTGTCAAAGTCATTAATCCTCATACGAAAGACATAATTGCCCAAGGCATTGAAGAGAAGGGCTTATATAAATTATATTGTTTTGCATAAGGAATCACTATCTAGTTTTTCGCACCAAAGATATGGCCACACCTCCTATTTATCAAGAATTTCTTCATCATAGATAGGGAGGATTGCCCAAGCTTCGGCAAGTCAATGATGTTGGAGCAGATGAAGATGGTGTCGAAGATGATATTCCGTAGATTCCTGTTCGTGCTACTGTTTCTGTTGCACCTACTACAGAGCAGATTCGTTGGGATGGCAGAGATGCCCAGGCACATGCATTGATAGCTTTGTCTGTCAAACGTGCCATTATTCCTCATATTCGCTCTTGCAGAACAGCTAGGGATGCTTGGGATACACTTACCACATTGTACCAAGCTAGGAATGAGGCTCGTGTTGCTTACCTCTGAAAACAGTTGGAGAGTGAGCACATGAATGAAGGTGATTCTATGGACAGTTTCCTAACGAAGATCAAAGATTTGAAGGAACAATTGAGTTCTGCTGATGAGGTTATACCAGATAGCTCACTTGTGCAGACCGTTCTGAATGGTCTTCCTGATTCATATCAGAGTTTTGCTGCTACTCTTCGGTTGATGATGAAAGGCAATCCGAATGCCTTATCATTTGAGGAGTTAGTCTCTGTTCTATTGCAGGAAGATCAGTCCAGGCAGAACAGGTCCATTATGCGTGTTGCAGATCAAGCTTTCCTAGCTAGTCAGAAGGGCAAAGGAAAATGGAGCTCTTCTACTAGTAAGCAGAAATTTGCAAATGCTGCACATTCAAAGAACCAGGATAAAGATGACAAGAAATAAGAAAAGCAGAAATTGTTTTGCAAGTACTGTAAAGGGAATGATCATATCATAAAGAACTGTCCAAAACTGGCTGCAAAAGAGGCAAAGAAAAAGGAGGCTTGAATGGTTGTTGCAGAAGCCTCTACACCAAAAACAGAGTCTGCTAATCTTGTGCAGGAAGAAGAATGGGCATTTACTACCGTTTGCAGTTTTGACCCATCTTCTCATGAGCAGTGCATGTCTGCAGTAGACTCAGATGTTTGGTACTTTGATAGTGGGGCGACCAAACATATTACCTCGCAGCGCAGTTTCTTCTCTTCACTCGAGCCTGCCCCTACAGGGAATACTGTCACATGCACCAACAACTCCTCTTATCCTGTTATGGGAGTTGGTAAGATCATTCTGACTACTGCAGATGGTAGTTCCTTCACTTTGTCAGATGCTTTATTTGTGCCAGGGATCAAAAAGAATCTGTTATCAGTTTCTGCATTAGCCAAGATTGGCTTGGTTGTGAAATTTGTTGATGACAGGTGTACAGTTCATGATCTCTCAAATGGCGATGTGATTATTGCTTCTGGTATTTTATGTCGTGGGCTGTATAAGCTCATAGACTATGAAAGATCAATGAATGATTCCGCATGTGCAGTTCATGATTCTCAGGCTATGTCAGATGCAAAGCTTTGGCATGCACGCTTTGGTCATCTGAATGTTGCTAGTTTGCTACGCCTGCAAAAATCAGAAATGATGTCCTCTTTGCCCAAACTTGAGGCACCTGCAAAACATGTTTAAGAGGGCTGTATTTTGGGCAAAATGCAGCGTTCATCCTTTCCAAAAGATGGTTCAGTCCGGGCTACGCAGAAATTGTAGCTTGTACATAGTGATGTCTGAGGTCCTATGCAGACACCCTCTTTTGGAAATTTCCTTTACTTCGTGACTTTCATTGATGATTTTTCCAGGCATGCATGGGTATATCCACTCAAAGCAAAGTCCGAAGTGTTCATGTGCTTCAAACAGTTTTTGGTTTTGGCTGAAAATCTGTCAGCATGTAAAATGGGCACCCTCCGTTCTGATCGAGGGGGGGATTATATGTCTTCTGATTTTAATGCATTTTTGGCTGAACGTGGGATAAAACACCAATGTACAGTGCCGTATACACCTCAACAGAATGGAGTTGTTGAATGAAAGAACATGTCACTCATGGAGATGGCGAGGTGCATGGTCAAGAGTCAGGCTTTACCACATAGTTTCTGGCTTGAGGCTGTCATGTGTGCATCATATGTACTGAACAGGTGTCCCACTAAAGCGCTGCAGTCTATCACTCCATATGAGGCTTGGCATAACCGCAAGCCATCTGTTGCTCATCTACGTGTTTTTGGTTGTCTGGCATATGCACTAGTGCCTGAACAACATCGCAGAAAATTGGATGATAGGGCAGTAAAATGTATTTTTGTTGGGTACAGTTCTGAAAGTAAAGGATATCGTCTATATCATCCACATACTAAACGCATTCTCGTTAGCCGTGATGTTGTCTTTGTGGAAGATGCTATTCAGCCATTGCTTTCATGTACTAAGGAGACATCTGTTAGCTCCAAAGACATGTATGATACTTTGATGCCTCTTTTTATAGGTGGACAGTCTAGTGCTGGTCCTAATGAGGCAACTTCTCCTTTGCAGGTTTCATATGATGATGTAGATAATTCCATTTTTGATGCAGATTTACATGATGCACTTGTTGATGAGAGAGCTCATATTGAGCAGGCAAAAACTATGCCAAAATGGCTGGTGCAGACTTTGCGTGACAGCAAATTAGATGCACCTTTGTCATATCGTACTCGTTCAGGCTCTCATAGTGCCTCATTTGCATCAGATTGCTATGCTATGGCTGCATCTAGTCTCTGTGATGAGAATGAGCTTGTTTCTTTTGATGAAGCACAAAATTCAGAAAATTGGATGGTTGCTATGCAATCTGAATATGATGCTATAATGAAGAATGGTACATGGTCTTTATGTGACTTGCCTCCTGGCAAGAAGGCCATTGGCACTACGTGGGTATACAAGCTGAAGCGTAAACCTGATGGTACAGTTGACAGGTATAAGGCTAGGCTTGTTGCAAAGGGTTATGCACAGGAAAGAGGCATTGATTTTGATGAGACCTTTGCACCTACATGCCGCATGACTACTGTTCGGAGCATTTGTGCACTTGCAGCCCATCATGGTTGGAATGTACATCAGTTGGACATTAAAACAGCATTTCTGAATGGTGACTTGCATGAAGGAGTGTATGTTTTTCAGCCCCGTGGCTTTGTGCAGAAAGGGCATGAAAACCAGGTGTGCAGGTTAACGAAGGCATTATATGGTTTCAAGCAAGCACCACGTGCTTGGTATGAGAAGATACATGCCTATCTTGTTGCACATGGTTTTGAGAACATTCCAACTGAAAGCACCTTATATGTTAAGCGTGCTAATGATGTTCTTCTGATCATTGTTGGCTATGTTGATGACTTGCTGCTCACTGGTCCTACTGAGAAGCATATTGCTAATTTCAAGGCTGATTTGCATGCCTCATTTGAGATGTATGATTTGGGGCATTTGCATCACTATTTGGGCATTCAGTTTATGCAAGTTGATGGTGGAATGGATTTGTGTCAAATGAAATATATTGACACATTATTGCAGCGTTTTGGCCTTGAAGATTGTAAGCCTATTGCCACTCCTATGGAGACATGTTTACAATTGAGTCTTCATGATGCTGGAGATGCATTCGATGTTGTTCTCTATCAGCAGGATGTTGGATGCTTGATCTACTTATGCATTACTCGGCTAGATATTCAGTTTGCTGTCTCACAGACGAGCAGGTTTATGCATTGCCCAGGAGTCACACATTGGAAGGCGGTTAAGCGCATCTTTCGCTACTTGAGTGGTACTCGGCTACTTGGGTTGTTTTATCCCAAGGGGGGATCACTACCGCCAGATTTGCATGCTTTTTCTGACTCAAATTGGGCTAGTTGCTATGACACTCGTGTGTCCACCAGTGGTTTTTGCTTCATGCTTGGTAGCTCATGTATATCTTGGTTGAGCAAGAAGCAGCTTACTGTGGCCACTTCCAGTTGTGAGGCTGAGTATAGGGCAGCTTTCACAGCGACTGTTGAGTGTGTGTGGCTCAGACGCCTTATGGCTCATTTGGGTGTTGGCCAGTCTTTTGCCACCACCATTTTCACTGACAGTCAGAGCACATTGGCAGTTGCGAGGAACCTTGTGTTCCATGCTCACACTAAGCACATTGAGGTGCATTATCACTATGTCAGGGAGAGGTTCTCTGTTGGGGAGATCAGCTTGGCATATGTGCCCACGTAGGAGAACATTGCAGACCTTTTCACGAAGGCTCTGCCCAGGGAGAAGTTTGAAGCTTTCCGCAAAGCTTTGGGCTTACTTCCTTTTGTGGAGTGATTTCCACATAGCTTGGCACTTCCTTATACATGAGTGCCAGCTCCTTGTTCACCGCATCGCTCCCAGGTGGGATTTGTTGATATATTTAGGTAGTGATGTGTGTGAACACTTTAGGACCGCCGGGGCACTTTTTTCCCTCTTTAGGAGGTTTTTATCCCCTGGCTTGTATATATGCCTATTGCCCTAATGGGCTACTTATCTTTGTACATTCTCTAGTAATACATTCAGTATTGTGTGTTTGTGCTCCAAGCTTCTTCTACTTCCTTGTGCTGTTCGCGTGCTTCCGCAGACGTCTAACTCCAACAATTCCATCCCAGAATGGAGTAGCTGAGAGGAAGATCCGAAGTGTAATGGAAATGGCAAGAACTATGCTTCATAACAAAGACTTACCCTAAAAGTTTTGGGAAGAAGTAGTGCATACTCTTGTTCACATACTTAATCGAGGCTTCACGAGTGCATTGCAAAACAAGACCCCATTTGAAGCATACTATGGAAGAAAGCCTAATGTGCATTACTTTCGAGTATTTGGCAGTGAAGCATTTGTCCATGTGCCAAAAGAAGATTGCAACGAGTTGCAATCCAAGTCTAAGAAGCACATCTTCATAGGGTATAATGAGCAATCAAAAGCGTATTGCTTATATGATCATGAAATCTACTCCATCACAATATCTAAGGATATAACATTCAATGAAGATTCCAGATACTACAAGGATCCAACAAATCTTCATACTCCCATCTACACTAAAGAGAGGGACTCAGTCTTTTCCAAACAAAACTCAAAAGCAAGTACTTCAAGTCAACTAAGAAGATCTCAAAGACTTATTGACAAGAGACAGTGAGAACAAAGTCACTATGTGAATTATACCTTGATGCATCAGATTCAATGAATCCTAGAACCTTTTAACTACAAAGAAGCACAAGGACAACCTGAGTGGGAAAAAGCTATGCAAGTGGAAAATGGATGCAGTAGAGAAGAACAAGACTTGGACTCTTGTTCCTAAACCCACAAATCATCAAGTTATAAGAGTCAAGTGGCTCTACAAGGTCAAATACAAATCAAATGGAACATTAGATAAGTACAAAGCAAGGTTGGTAGCTAAGGGATACAAGCAACAACATGGGATTGACTATGAAGAAACCTTTGCTCCTACTGCAAGATTCACCACCATAAGAATTATCTTAGCATGACGTGCTCACTTTAAGTGGCCCATTTACTACCTGGATATCAAAAGTGCATTCCTCAATGGAGATCTTCAAGAAGAAGCATACGTTGAACAACCTAAAGGATTCAAGATCAAAGGAAAGGAAGACCAAGTATACAAACTTCACAAAGCACTTTATGGACTCAAGCAAGCTCCCATGGCCTGGTATGAAAAAGTTCACAAGTTCTTCGAAGATAAAGGATTTCATAGAAGTAGTGCCGATGCAAACTTATACATCTATCGAAAGGAGTCCTTAGTTGCCATCATCATCCTCTATGTAGATGACTTGATCTTGACAGATTCATATGAAGAACACATCCAATTCATCATCATGCAACTTCACCCCAAATACTCTATGACAGACCTTGAACTACTTCACTACTTCTTGGGTATGGAAGTTTGGCAAACAAAAGAAGATATATTCCTATCACAGAAGAAGTACTTCACTAATTTTCTTTTTAGATATAACATGCATCAGTGTCGCTGACTATCTACACCACTTGATTCAAACATCAAGCTTACACTAGAGGATTCATCATCGCTTGTGGATGTGCATACTTATCATCCGTGAGAAGCTCATGTCTCAGAAGATTACTATGGAGCAGTGTACATCTCAAGAGAACCTGGCAGACAAGTTCATGAAGGCTTTATCTCTCCAGCACCTTGTGGACCTCTGCAGCATTCAACCGCTCCAAAATGGAGTTGTAGAGCGGGTGTTGACGACATGATTGCTCCTACATCATCTACATTTTGTATTCGCATGAGCACATCTCCATTTTGTATCTAGGAGACACTCCGTTTATAGTTTATTTCAGTTTACTTTGTATTTGGGTACCTTGCCATTTGCTTCTACCACTGTATTCATTCTCCTTACATAGCAATTATCCCACATAAGATGTACTTTTGAGGACCCCTCCCAAATCTATATAAGGAGGGCCTCTCCCCTCATTTGTACTTGGTTAGAAGCTTGAGGAGCCTGCTCCATGCTCTTGGCAAGCTCATTTCTAATCCACATGAGTTTACCCATTTCATGGTCTACTCATTTTGAGTCTCACACACTCTTTCTTTTGTAAGTACTCTCTTCTTTTCATTTTGCTTCCATGCGTGTACTCTCTACAGGAAAAAGTGGAGCTCAAACCATATTGTGGTGCTTCAAAGGAGATGTTGAAGGTTTATAAGAGGTGATGGAGTGTTTTGCCTCATCGAAAGGAAGCCCAAGCTGACCTAGAAGATAAGAAATTATCTGGAAATAATGAGCGATTGTACTCCATTTGATTTTCATCTCTCCTTTGAATTGAGAAGGAGCATTGAATTGTTCTTATGTTCCGAAGGAAGTTAATGGAGAGGCACTTGCATAATGGTAGTAATATGCAAGTAGATAATGATGCACCTAGATAAGAAAATTAGACTCCAAGGGAAGAGAAAAAAGAGGTAGATTATATGCCAAAAGAGGCAAAAAAGAAAATAATGAGGGGGAAATGAATGAAGTAGATGTTTATCAATAAATTGATGGGTTAGAAGAATGAATAAATGAGGTAGATTATAATACAAGGGAAGAAAAAAAAGAATGATTAGGAAATGCACAAAGTATATGTTTATCATTGGGTGAAGTTAAAGGGTAAAATGGAGCAAACCCTAGAAAATCTCCACCCATTTCAAACTCTACCTACCCAATAAAGTTCCATGTCTATTCAACCTATCAATCCTTCCATAAGTAGGGAACATGATATCTTTCTCAAAGTCTTCACTTCTTTGGAATTCTTTAAAACTACAAAGGATTCCTAAATCTTTTCTTTTCAAGAGTTTTAGTCGAAATCTTTCAATAAAGGTATATATATTGGGCAATGATTTTAAACTTTCTATAATAACCAAACATACAAAAAACTCATCATAAATATGTAGCCACCAATTTTGAAGATATTCAATAAATTGGAAAGACAACTCTCAAATTCTCAAAGTATCATTTAGACATACATTTGAACTTTAATTCAAAGATGACCATAGAAGTTTGACAACTATGGTACAAAGTACTTAAATGTATCATGAAACTTTAAAAACTCCTTCCTCTTAGAAGTACAAGTTGATCGAGTAAGAAGTACAAAGTACTTAAATGTTTCATGAAACTTTAAAAACTCCTTCCTCTTAGAAGTACAAGTTGATCGAGTAAGAACCAACAAAGCTCTTGAATATGAGAAATTCAAGACATTTAGAATTCTAAACTTAAAATTTTAGAAAAGAAGGATGGGCTCTTTTCCCATCAAAGGATTGAAGCTTCAAAAAGAAAAATATGGGATAATCATGAAACATAAAGATCATAGAATCATGTTGTGATGGAAGCCCCAAAAACCTAATCAAGTTTAGAAAATAGAGAGGTTATTCCTTGACCTTAGGATTTGTTAACATATTAAGTAAAAGATGCTCTATGGAGTATAGCTTCTAGACTTTTAAGATAAATATAATCCACATAGCAGTGTTGGATATAAAGTACACTAGAAACTTGCCTAGCACATAGCACGAGTTTGTGTTGATAATCTTCAATTATGGCAATGACTTTAGCACTAGGGTCCTTGGGCCTAATTGCAACATTATGGAAAATATCGCAATGACTTTAGTACAAGTTCATGAGGCAAAACCAACAACCAAGACCTCCTGCTAGTGCTATGAAAGAAGCAATGTGAAAAGGAGAGTGTACTCACAAAACGAAAGAGTGAGAGATTCAAAGTGAGTAGACAAAGAAGTTGGTAGCTTCACATGAATTAGAAATGAGCTTGCCAAGAGCATGAAGTGATCTTTCAAAAGTTCTAACCAAGTACAAAGTGGGGGGAGAGGCCCACCTTATATAAAGTTTGAGGATACTCTCCAAAGAACACCATGTATGAGAGAATTATCCTTAAAGGAGAACCATTAGGGTTATAGGTGTATATACAAGTCGGGGGCAAAAAACCTCCTAAAGAGGGAAAAAAGTGCCCTTGTGGTCCGAGTGTGTTCACACACATCACTACCTAAATATATCAACAAATCCCCCCTGTGAGTGATCTAGTGAACAAGGAGTTGGCACTCATGTATAAGGAAGTGTCAACCTATGTGGAATCAATCCACAAAAGGAAGTAAGCCCAAAGCTTTGTGGAAAGCTTCAAACTTCTCCCTAGGTAGAGTCTTCATGAAAGTTATGCAACGTTCTCCTACATGGGCACATATGAAAAGTTGATCTCTCCACCAGATTGGCATAATGATAATGCACCTCAATGTGCTTAGTGCAAGCATGGAACACACAGTTCCTCGCAACTACCAATGCACTCTGCCAATGCACTCTGACTGTCAGTGAAGATGGTGGTGGCATCAAACAAAACAGGCTCATTCTCATCAAAGAGACTAGAGGTAGCCATAGCATAGCAATCTAATGCAAAAGAGGCACTATGAGAGCTTGAACGAGTATGATATGACAAAGATGCATCTAATTTGTTGTCACGCAAAGTTTGCACCAACCATTTTGGCATAGTTTTTGCCTCCTCAATATCATATCTCTCATCAACAAGTGCATCATGTAAATCTATATCAGAAATAGAATGATTTGCATCATCACATGAAACCTATAAAGGTTGAGAAGTTCCCTCATGAGGACCAGCACTAGATTGTCCACATGTAAAAAGAGGCAACAAAGTATCATACATGTCTTTGGAGCTAATACATGTCTCCTTCGTACATGAAAGTAAAGGTTGGATAGCATCTTCCAAAAAAAACAATATCACATCTAACTAGAATGCATTTATTCTATGGATGATACAGATGATAACCTTTGCTTTCAGAAGTGTACCCAACAAAAATACATTTCATCGCTTTATCATCCAATTTTTTGCATTGTTGTTAAGGCAGTAATGCATATGCCAAACAACCAAAAACACATAGATGAGCAAGAGATGGCTCGTATCCGTGCCAAGCCTCTATGGAGTGATAGACTGCAACGCTTTAGTGGGATGCCTGTTGAGTAGATATGGTGCACACATAATAGCCTCAAGCCAAAAACTATGTGGTAAAGCTTGACTCTTGACCATACACCTCGCCATCTCCATGAGTGACATGTTCTTCCGTTCAACAACTCCATTTTGTTGAGGTGTATACAACACTGTACACTGATGTTTTATCCCACATTCAACCAAAAATGCATTAAAGTCAGATGGCATATATTCCCCCCTCGATCAGAAGGGAGGGTGCCCACTTTACATGCTGACAGATTTTCAACGAAAACCAAAAACCGTTTGAAGCACATAAACACATCGGGCTTTGCTTTAAATGGATATACCCATGCATGCCTAGAAAAATCATCGATGAAAGTCATGAAGTAGAGATAGTTCCCAAAAGAGGGTGTCTGCATAGGACCACAGACATCACTATGTACAAGGTGGAATTTTTGAGTTGCTCAAACTGAACCATATTTTGGGAAAAATGAATGCTTCATTTTGCCCAAAATACAACCTTCACAAACATGTTTACGGGGTGCCTCAAGTTTGGGCAAAGAGGACACCATTTCATATTTTTCCAAGCATAGCAAACTAGCAAACTTCAGATGACCAAAGCGTGCCAAAGCTTTGCATCTGACATAGCATGAGAATCATGTACTCAAGATGCTAAATCATTTACAGATTCTTCATAGTCTATGAGTTTATACAGCCCACGACATAAAATGCCAGAAGCAATAATCACATCACCATTTGATAGATCATGCACTATACATTTGTCATCAACAAATTTCACAATGAAGCCAATCTTGGCAAATGCAAAAATTGATAACAAATTTTTCTTGATCCATGGTGCAAATAGAGCATCTAACAATGTAAAAGAACTACCATAAGCAATAGTCAAAATGATCTTACCAACTCCCATAAGAGGATAAGAGAAGTTGTTGGTGCATGTGACAGTATTCCCTATAGGGGAAGGCTCGAAGAAACTGCGCTACAAGGTAATATGTTTGGTTGCCCCACTATCAAAATACCAAACATTTGAGTCTACTGCATACATACATTGTTCAGGAGAAGATGGGTCAAAAGTGCAAACAGTAGTAAATGCCCATTCTTTATTCTGCACAAGATTAGTAGAATCTGTTTTTGATGTAGAGGCCTCTGCAACAGCCATTCCAGCCTCTTTCTTCTTTGCCTCTTTTGTAGCCAGTTTTGGACAGCTCTTGATGACATGATCATTTGCTTTACAATATTTATAAAACAATTTATACTTTTTTGTTTTCTTGTCATCTCTGCATCCTTCTTCGATTGTGTAGAATTAGCAGATTTTTGCTTACTAGTCAAAGAGCTCCGTTTACCTTTGCCCTTCTGATTAGCAAGGAAAGCTTGATTTGCAACATGCATAATGGACCTATTCTACCTAGGCCAATCTTTCTGCAATAGAACAAAGACTAACTCCTCAAATGCTAAGGCATTTGGATTGGCTTTCATCATCAAACGAACAGTAGAAGCAAAACTCTGGTATGAATCGAGAAGACCATTCAGAACAGTCTGCACAAGTGAACTGTCAGGCAAGACTGCATCAGCAAAAATTAATTGTTCCTTCACTCATGTTCTCACTCTCCAAATATTTTTGGAGGTAAGCAACATGAGCCTCATTCCTATCCTTGTACAATGTGGTGAGTGTATCCAAACATCCTTAACTATTTTGCAAGAGCAAATGTGAGGAATAATGGCATGTTTGACAGACAAGGATATCAATGTATGTGCCTGAGCATCTCTGCCATCCAAATGAATTTATTCTATAGTAGGTGCAACAAAAACCAGAGCACAACTACGAATATATAGAATATCACCATCTTCGATGTCATCTGCATCAACTTCAATACATGTATTTGCAGTACCTATATTCGTGTGTAATAGGCTGTTTTTCAACACCTTGCACAATAATATTCCATAGTCCTTTTACGACCAATACATGATGCATCATATAAGCCCACAATGGGTAATTCGTACCATCCAACTTATCCTCAACAACTAACATACGAAATACATCACTGCTTTCAGCCATGGCCACTGACTAAAATAACCTAATGTAGAAAAATGATTGTATCTCAAAAAGTTGAACACAGCTACCCTGTTGAGTTCTACCAAACCTGTAGGAGACTTTGAGATGCTTATATTAGCGAACTGAAACCTGTATATATCTTTGGTACAAAAAGACAAAATAGCTTGCATAAGCATAGCGATAGTGCGTTTAGAGGCCGAAACGAGCTCAGATCCTGATTTTCGCACCAGAAACCGAAGCCGTTTTGATCTCCTAATCACCCTGAGAATGCTCACCAAATTTCGTGCAATTCTGAGACTGTGACCCGAGAGGTGTTGACGACGCCCTAGATGAAGCGGTGACATGCTCTGATACCAATTATTGGAGTTAGATTTTTGTGGAAGCACAGGAACAACACAAGGAAGAAGAAGAAGCTTGGAGCACAACACACAATACTGAATGTATTACCACTAGAATGTACAAAGATAAGTAATCCGTTAGGGTTATGGGCATATATACAAGCCGAGGGAAAAAAACCTCCTAAAGAGAGAAAAAAATGCCCCGGTAGTCCTAGTGTATTCACACACATCACGAGATAAATATATCAACATTGGTGCATATTACAAGCCTAAGTGTTGGACTCTATGGATTGAGTTAAAACCTTGTGCATCTATATGCCTTAGGTGATTCAGTTCTAAGGTTAAAATCATGCATTAGTTTTATCAAACATAAAAAAATAATTGAAAGAGAATCTCGTGAAGGTACTCGGAGCTAAAACCCATGACCATGTTTAAATTCAAAATTTAAAATGACTCGTAAAAGTATGAAACATATTTAGGTAGATTCAACCGACAATTATCTAAGGAAAAGTTTATTTATACATGGTCACTTAGTGGCGGGTACATGAGTTGAAGATCATACTTTTTGAGTGACTATTTTACTTACATCAAAGCTCATGGAGTCTTGCAACCACTCTTTATATCATATCTTACTTACCAATACATTTACGTCACAGTTCTTTAGCTATTTTGCACTCTATTCACTATTGTAATACAATGCTTAAAATATATCATCTTGTTTGAGTCATTGCATCGAGTATATGATCTTATTGTCTAGTCTATTGATTGAAGTATGAAGGTAGGTCTTGTGAGTATGCCTACAAAGTATCATGGTCATTGGGGTTTTACACATTGAGATATTAATAGATCTAGATGAGTGTGTCTGTGCATCTTCATCTCCCTACAATGTCAAGATCACCCCTTGAGTTTTATGCATATTGCTCCAAGTACAGTCCTTCTAGATTCATGAAATAACTTGGAATAGTTCACAACTCACTTCATTTGAATGTGTGCAAAAGGTCTTGGGTCAATTCCGACCACGTTGTGAGCTCGAAGTAAAACTCTTAGTACCTTCTTCCATACATAGAAGGTTTTCTCAAGTTCAGAAGTACTCAAAAGTTACCTATTCTGACATAGAGTTTTGAGTATTGGGCATCACTCCTCATAGTGGTATGAGAGAATAATCATAGACTTGATATTATAATTGACGGATTTGCCTCATCAACTAAAAAATTGGATCAAGGAAACTACTTAGCATGGTCTCCCAGGATGGAGCCTTAATTGCAAGGATGGATACATCTCAGGAGATGAGCTAATGCCTATACTTAGAACCAAAGGGAAACCAACTCAAGAGGAGCAGGAAAGGTTAAACACATGGTGTGCAAATGATGTTGTAACAAGGTCATATAATCTTAACTCTATCTTTGATTTCTTACTTCCTCATATTAGGAATTGTAAGACATTACGAGAAACATGGTATGCTTTGGAAGCATTCTTCTCTTTAAGCACCAAGGTTAGGAAGAACGAACTATGTATGGAGTTCATAACCTCAAAAAGTAGTCAAAGCAAAGTGTAGCTAATTGTCACCAAAATGAAGTGCATTACATATCAGTTATGGAGCATTGGAGAAATAATTGATGAAGAGAAGAGTATTTGTGCCCCGAGCTTTTGATTTCTGGTAATTTATGAGAAAACTACGCTCAGATAACTTCCAAATTGAAATGCAGACAAAGATCATGCGTACAAATGTATAAAGGAGGGTAGAAACCTTAGGTTACCTAGAATCCCCATCTCTCTCTCTCTCTCTCTCTCTCTCTATATATATATATATATATATATATATAGCTTAAGAATCCATCCTTTTCTTTTTTCTGAAACTTTGAGAGAGTGTGTTATATGTGTGTGTGTGTTTCGGTCTATTACACACACACACACACACACACACACATATATATATATATATATATATATATATATATATATATATATATATATATAGATATATAGATATATATATATATATATATATATATATATATATATATATATATATATGAGTATATATGTGTGTTTCGGTCTATTACTCATCTTAAGCTAAGATGAATATATATATATATATATATATATATATATATATATATATATATATATATATATATATATATATATATATATATATATATACTCATCTTAGCTTAAGAATCCATCCTTTTCTTTTGTCTGAAACTTTGAGAGAGTGTGTTATATGTGTGTGTTTCGGTCTTATATATATATATATATATATATATATATATATATATATATATATATATATATATATATATATATGTGTGTGTGTGTGTGTGTAACCTTTTTTTTATAAACATCCAAGATTAGAGAAGAAGCAAATTGTTATGCATAGTTTCAATGCCTAAGATTACTTGTACTACACTGACCAAGGGAGTTCACTACATACATACATACATACATACGTTCAATGAAGAAAGCAGTTGAGGCGTACCTTCAGCATCATCTGTCCTCATTAATAGATTTCGTTCAAAGAGTTGGAATACTTCAAGGCCAGCAATGAGCGGGCCGTATGTAGAGTCCGAATGTTTCTGGAGGGTGAGGTGAATAGTCCCTTCATTGTTTACGCCGATAGGTGGCCGAAAGCTTGAAACAAGTACAGCGTATGTTAAATTTCCGGCATCCATGAAAATATCACATGGAAAGTTGACGATAATATTGCCGTCGACGGAGATCTACAACCACAAACCTGCAAATAGTTAGAGAGAGAGAGAGAGAGAGAGAGAGAGAGAGGTAATAATAGCATCGCATTCGAGATTCTGTTGAGTAAATGCATGATAGCTAAGTTTATCTTCAGATAAAAATATATATGCTGATGCACCCCATTGCATGTCCTTTTCTCCTCTGCAGCCTACCCAGAAGAAGAAGAAGAAGGAGCAGAAGAAGAAGAAGAAGAAAAAGAAGAAGAAGAAGAAGAAGAAGAAGAAGAAGAAGAAGGAGGAGTAGGAGGAGGAGAAGAAGAAGAAGAAGAAGAAGAAGAGGAAAGAAGAAGAAGGCATTCCCTACAGGCTCCAACAATTTAGTCCACAAAGTGCCCGATAACCAAACCCCTTCAATTGGATCCCATGATAAACTGGAAGCAAGCTGTTTGGATGCTCTGCCTCTCTTTGGAGTGTGATTACAAATGAAGCCCTTTGGAAGATTTGGAAGGAAAGATGTGCTATCCATTTCGGAGAGACTCCCGAAGAATCGTCCATAGAAAAATCGTTAACTTTAATAAGCAGAAGGATAAAAAATTGTAAGAGCTACCGCTACCATGGAATGCAGATATGAGAGCTGAAAGCTCTATAGCTACCAAATCTGCTTCCATACCAAACCCTTATACCCTTCTATTTCTCTTGTCATTCACACATTTCTAGCTTCTTTTTTTCTTGAAGAGAAAGAGCAATGAATTGGAAAACACACTCACACACCCGACCTCGTAAGGTAGAGGCACCCATCTTATGTCCAGCCAAGACTTGAACTCAAGACTTTCTCCCAGAGACTCAAGGCGTCAAACCACTAAGTTATAGGGGGCTCTCTCCAAGATAGTAACTTGGGAAGTCGAACCTTTCATTCGCATCTTTTTCTTGGCGTATGTGTAAGCATATAACCTCACAGGTGCCTTGAACTTTTAAAGAGACACGTACTTGTATTTTTGTACAGAAGAAAATATGTATTACTTCGATTGTTTATGAAGATAATATGTGTTACTCCGATTGTTTACGAAGATAATATTTCATGTACTACTCAATCGAAATCGTTAATAAATGTGAATGATTTTTATGTGCTCCTATCTCTGAAACCTAAATAGACTCTACAACATTATTTGAAATGTCTTAGATAAAAAATTGTGGCATTCACATGTTACGAGGATCAGAGTAGTGACTTAACATGTTTGTTACAAGAATCAGAGTGGTGAACCAGCAACTTTTTTTTTTTTTTTTTGAGAATTTTTGTTCTAAAATGCTTCTGTTCAGACCTAATTTGGACCGAGCTTTGGATCACCAAACTAAGAAGGAGAGTTAAACCATATCTTTATTTAATTCCTTTTGTGATCTATCTTCATAGTCCCGGTTCCATAAATGATGTATGTTTATTTTCTCACCATATTATATGAAAACTATAATCTCTCACAAAAATCCTTACTTTCCATAATCTTTTACTTAGCAATGAAAACTACTCTGGTTAAAACGGATAATAATCGGATGTTGAATAGCACAATTCTAATCAATCTTTTAGCTTGTATCAAGCCAATCTATTGAACATATGAAACACTTGAGGACTTCTTAAATCATTTCTGAATCCTTGCAAAGATTGCATTCATATCTGCTAAGCCAAGAGGGATTTAGCTCAAGAATAACCTCAATGAAATTAAAAAAGCCCTCAATATGACAATTCATTTACTTGCATCATATGGATTTACCCTAACAGATGACTAGCATATAAAATGTACATTAAATGCAGATTAAGAGAACGTATATTTTCATAAGTTCATGCAGGTGCTGACGCATAAACATTGGAAGGAGTTTGATAGAGAGGTGGTGCTTAACGGTCATGTGAAAGTTTAGCTCATTTTGCAAAATAATGTTCATACAAAAATGGATTTGCAAAATAATGTTCATACAAAAATGGATTTAATAAGGAAAAAAACCGATATTCTTGTCTAAATATTCACAAAAATATTTGGCGAAGAATCTGATGACCGATATCTCAAAATGGATCATACGCTAGATACATAGAAAGCTTATGATGAACAATGACATTTCTAAAATGTTTTCTCTAATCATATCTCACACACTATCTTGATTTGTTGCATGATCTACACATTCTCACAAAACTAGATCAAATGAAGGTGTAGAATGTCTTTATATAACTAGATCAAATGAAGGTGTAGAATGTCTTTACATGATCACCAAACTAAGAAGGAGAATACAACCATATCTTTATCTAATTCCTTTTGTGATCTATCTTCATAGTCATGGTTCCTGCGTAGCCTAGTGGTTTGATGCCTTGAGTCTTTGGTAGGAAGTACTAAGTTCAAGTCTTGGCTGAACATATATATACCAGAATGAATCCAGGTAAACCCCAAATTCACCCTCAAAGGAAAGTGCAACTACAAGCTCATGGTAGTCAACCACAAGACTACATAGCATATCAGCTCCACTATGCACAGTATCGACTCAATACTATGACATCCCCACTAACGTCCTCAGTGCCCAATAGTGGGTATAGAGCTCAGAATGAATACATGCTCACACACACACCCCACAACACACACACACACACACCACGAGCATGAACTCACAAGAAGCTCTGCGAACTGAGTTTCTATGTTCAAGTCTTGGCTGAACATATCTTGAGTTCCTCAAGGATGGGTGCCTCTACCTTACAAGCTCGGGTGTGTAAGTGTGTTTCCAATTCATTGTACTCTCAAAAGACAAAACACAAAAAAAATCTAATCTCTCACTCGACTGCTAACTGTCCAAGAAAATAAAACCATATCTTTATTTAATTCCTTTTGTGATCCATCTTCATAGTCATGGTTCCATAAATGATTTATGTTTATTTTTTCAACATATTATATGAAAAATTTAATCTCTCACACAATTGCTAACTTTCCATAAACTTGTACTTAGCAATGAAAACTACTCTGGTTAAAATGGGTAATAATCAGATCCTGAATAGAGATCAAGGAGATCTGGCACAATCCTACTCAATCTTTTAGCTTGTCTAAAGGCAATATATTCAACATATGAAACACTTGAGGACTTCTTAATGTCTTCATATAACTGAAAATTTGCGTGAGCTGCCAATAAGAAAGAATGGATGTAAATCCAAATATATGGAACTTGCTTTATATGTGGAAGATACCACTAAAGGTGTGGGAAAATGGTAAAGAAACTAAAATAAGTCAAGTTTAGAAATCAGGTTTGTTGAAGATCCTTGAGGGGTCTTCCCTTCTAGGAAGGAAATCAAATCTTTTTCCATATTCCAAAATGAATAAGGATGCAAATAAGCTTAAATCTTGCTAGAATTGACCCTATTTGATTATAAAGTACTAAATTTCTTTGAAAATCTTGGTAATTATCCATTTTCTTACCTTATAAAGGGATTTGGAATATAGAAGCATGAGATGATGCTCATTTCGTTATCTCAAAACATAATGATGCTCTTCAATAATCTTGATTGATATTCTATCCATATTGTACTATGAAGTATGCTTCTCTCCATGCTATTTCAATCTCCCTCTATCCCTATCACGTTAAATTATAAGAATCTTATTCATTTTTCTATTTTCATTCAATTTGACATGTTTACTATGGTATGAAGCCATGTCACCTATCCTTGAGCTACTCCTTACATTATGCAATCCTCCATTATATGCGTTTCTCTAGGATTTGTTCGTTTGAGTCACATAATATCTTTTTCCTTATTTTACTAAACTATGTAGTATGACTTTACATCATCCCATAATTTGAGTTTCTATGCGAATTTGTTCCCATAATTTGTAGTTTTCATTGCCATCTACTGTAGATTTTACTTTATCCCATAATTTGAGTTTCTATGAAAACGAGTAGTATGAAAATGTATGCGAACTTAAATGAAAATAAGGTTTCTTCCTTCTTCTAGACCTAGGCTAAAGTGAAGAATGCTTGTTGGTGTGCTGCCATCAAAAAACAAAAATCCATCTATTTCCCATGTTCATCCACTTTTCTAGTTCTTTTTGCCATTTCTAAAGAAATCTCACCCTTGTTCTCTACTTTGTGAAATACATGTCCAAATGGAAAGTACTACTCGTAATATGATATTGGAAATAATAATGAGGTAAATGGGCATGAATACACATAATCACAATCCTAACATATCATGGTGGGAGTATGTATATACTCAAACATTGAGAACTTATTATGCTTACCATTTTCCTTTCCTTTTCCATTTTTCACTATGTGTTCCTCAATAATTGAAACCCCCAACAATTCAATTCCAAATACCACAATTTATTATGGTTGATTGATTAAGATCTTTTTGAAAGGTCTATCACTATTGAACATGATGATTTGTAATATCCCTAAATAATTATCCTAAAAGTCCCTAATTTTTCTTATATCATCACAAATTTGTAGTTTTCATTGCCATCTACTCTAGATTTTCAAAACCATCAAGTTTCTTGTGCCAAATATCTCGATTAATAGTATTGGGGATAGGTGAGCTGACCTTACAAAGTAAACAATCAAAGATTTATCCGAACTAATAGAAATTTGAATGGGTGTAAACAGAAACTTGAAGGTCAGCCTCATATTCAAATTATTATTTCAAAGTAAGTGTCCAAAATGATTCCTCACATTCGAAAGATATTCGATGATGGATAACCCGTTCAAAGCCTTCTAGAGTACAAAAATAGATTTTTGTATAGAGATATGAATGTTTTTGAATAGCTTGCTACTTTTCTTAATAAAAGCAAGTTCGGCCTAAGGCCCATTCTCCCTTAATGTGCTTGAAATTATTGAAAGTACAAGTGAATGTGGGCTCAATACCCATGGGACCCCATATCCCAAAAAGAAAGGGTTAGACACTTGGCATGGCTAGGACTATAGAGCTCCAATGCCCACCAATGTAGAGCTTGGGAATCAATGGACCTAAGGCCTAACAATGCGACTAGTTTGATGGGCATGAAGGTCTAGATGAGATCTACAAACTTGAGGGAAAATTATAGTTGTACTTAAAGGCCACCGTGAACAACAAGTTTGAAGACTGTGATTCCCTAGTCCCTAGGCCACATTTCACCCTAGTAATGAAGGTAAGGGGCGTCCATAGCAAGGGTGGTAGTAGATGAAGCACAACGGGTTAGGCATAGGGGCAAATATTCAACTCGATAGTATGAGTGCCCAATCTATAAAGGAGAGACCAACTATCGGATTCATGTACCTTTGGGTTCTAAGTTTTGCAAATTAACAATGCTAAAACATAGGTGACGACCAGATAGGCCATCATTTTGAGTATTGCAGGAGTTATAGAGTCATTTGACTCAGTGGAATTAGCTTTTCCACTGAAGGTAGTGGGGTTTCAATTAGCACAAGTGGATAATGATGGGCGAGGCTCACTAAAATTTAAGGTGGGCCCAACTTTTCCCCATGAGGGATCAAAGAAGTTTGAAGAAGATCGAAGAAGATAGAATTTAAAGTTCATTGACATAAATAAGTAGGACAAAACATTCCATAGTGGACAAAAGTCAAAGTTTGGCTATATAGAAAAGTAGAATGTAAAAAACCATAGGGGAGAGGAGTCAACATGGAAAGGATGCATCATCTAGGAGATCTAAGGATACATTTCAAAGGTAAACCTCACATTGAAAGTGAATCGAAACGCATTAGGGTACAACTTTGGTGACACTTGCACTTGTGCTGCCCAAGAAGATTCACCCCATAGCCCATGAAAGTCTAGGACCAACATGTTTGGGGATTTTCACATGGTAGAATCAAATAGGAATAGTCTTCTAGATTGCAATGATAATGACGAGTATCTATGTGGCCATACTATTGGCCTATATCACACCAAATTTTTAGGAAATTATAATGATAATATGGATTTTCATGTCCATATGTTCAAGAATCATTATGACATCATAGATGGCAAACATTGTCCCAATGAACCAAAGTTGAATTTTCCAGGAAACTTTGTCGAATGAAGGCATTAACTCTCTATGTAAGTCTGATTCAAGTAATTTTTTATTTTATGATTGAAATGAGTTTCTCAATCACTTTTGATGCACTAAAGTCTAAGTCCAACTTGCAACTATGTGAGATACTCCAAGCACTACAACAACAACCACATAAACACCACTAGATACAATTGTAGGTTGTACCAATGTGAAAAGAAAAGCCAATGAATTTGCAAAATATCTTGATCCATAGAGACTTTCCAACGTTATATTGGATAACATAGATCTACTTCCACAAGAATATTGTACCAAATGTCAATATCCTAGGCACGCAACAATATCTTGCACATTAATCCAAATTGGTTACACCATTTTTATATAGGTCACTCCAACATGAACTACGTAGATGATGAATGGTCATAGGCAAGGTCCACAATTACTGATTACACTAGAGTTGATTTTTATGTTCCCCAAAGTATTAGGGGTGTAACCACAACCAATAAAAGGAGAAATATTATTGGGTGTAGACACTATCCCAAACCAAACCAATTTCAACCATCACCAGTACATCAATAGCAATATGCTCCACCAACCAACAATAACCAATGGGTGCTACTAGCTAACAATAATCAATATCAACAACAACAATATTAGGGGTACAATTTTTATCAACAATGACAACAAAAGCATTGGGAAAATCATGAAAATAAATTTCAAGGCTAGCATAAAAACCTTAAACCAATTAATTTCTCTAATTAAAAAAAAAAGGGAATTAAAAAACAATGTGGAGGAACTGAATGACTAAAAAACAAACAATTTAGAAGGTTTTAAAAATGAAACTTTGGTTTGGAAGAAGAGCATATCCATGCAAATTGCCTACATTCATAGAAGTTTGATCA
>CM035427.1:116261441-116263941 GCA_020310875.1 Ceratopteris richardii
GATTGTTGGCACAATAATCAAAACAATGGTAATTATCAGAACTTTAATCAAAGAGCAAGAGGTGGTAGATTTCAGAGAGGAAATTTCAGAGGTAGAGGTGGTAGGAGTTCTTTTGGAAGAGGTGGTGGAAGAAGCTTCCAAAATCAATCCTATAATAACACTTACTACAACTATGCATCAGATCAAAAGGAGGATTCGACACTCATTATGAATACATGTGAAACTTCACATGAGGACATGAGAGTGTTTTATATTGATTCAGGATGTAGTAATCATTTAAGTGGAAATATTGCTTTGATGACTGACCTAGATCATAATGCAATTAATCATACAGTACAGACAGGTGATAATACAAAGCATAAGGTAAAGTCAATTGGTTCAGTCAAAGCTAAGGATGGGAGCACTCTTCTGAGTAAGGTACTCTATGTTCCCACAATTCCAAAGAATTTGATCAGTGTAGGTCAAATTGTGGAAAAAGGTTATGAGGTAAGGTTTACCAATGATGGAGTTTATGTGGAAGACCCTAGTCAAGGGTATAAACAAGTTATTGCAGGAAAGAAAGAAGGAAGACTTTTCACATTGAAGGTACAAGGAAATGTTGGACATGCTATGTTCACATATGGAGAGCAGAAGGTGTCAGAATTGGATCTTTGGCACAAAAGACTTGGACACTTTAATGAAAGAGGTATCAAAGAAATGATTAACAATGATTCAGTGCTTGGAATGCCTAACATTGCAGGTCAACACATGACATACAGATGTGAGGCATGTCAATTAGGTAAGACTCATAAGCAATCCTATTCCAAGCATGGGTTTATGTATTCAGAAAGACTTGAGTTGGTGCATACAGATGTGTGGGGTCCTTCAAAGGACTTTAGTATAAATGGTTCAAGATATTATGTCATATATGTTGATGATGCTACCAGGTGGATCACAATTTATGTGATTAAGGAAAAGTCAGAAGTGTTTAATACATTTAAACACTATCATGCATATGCAGAAAGGATTACAGGTCAAAAATTGAAGAGACTAAGGTCAGATGGAGGGGGAGAGTATTTTTCAAATGAGTTCAATGATTATTTGTGGAATGCAGGTATAAAGAGAGAAGTTACTTGCAGGTACTCTCCTCAACAAAATGGGGTAGCAGAAAGAAGAAATAGGACTCTTGTTGAGTTTGCAAGGTCCATGATGAAAGAGAAGAATTGCCCAAATTATTTGTGGGCTGAGGCTGTTAATACAGCTACATATTTGGTTAATAGATTGCCTTGTAAAGCTTTGCAGGGTATGACACCATATGAAGCTTGGTGGGGTAAGAAACCTACCTTGGATCATTGCAAAATATTTGGATGCTTGGCATATGCATATGTGCCATCTCAATTGAGGCATAAGTTG
Source organism: Ceratopteris richardii (assembly GCA_020310875.1). Lineage (NCBI taxonomy): Eukaryota > Viridiplantae > Streptophyta > Polypodiopsida > Polypodiales > Pteridaceae > Ceratopteris > Ceratopteris richardii. The sequence goes on from CM035427.1 coordinate 116,262,834, forward strand.
GAGCCTAAGGCAGAGAAATATGTTTTTATTGGCTATGATGATAAGCAAATGGGGTACAGGTTGTGGAGTCCATCCACAAAACAATTTATTGTATCCAAGGATGTTACATTTGATGAGCAAGGTACTTGGTATGCAGGTAAATATAATGTACATGCAGATGATGAAGAAGTAGTGGAACAAAGGAAAGGTAAAGCAAAGGTTCAATTACTTGATGAAAGTGAGAGTAATGAAGTGCAGATTGAAGTTGAAGAGAGGCCAAGGTTTGATCCAGAATGTGATGAACCAGAGACCTCAAGAAGTGCAGAAGTTAGAAGATCATCTAGGCACAAATGGCAACCTACAAGGTATAGCTATGACACTTCATTCTTGACTACTAAAGATTATGCTTATTTGGTAAAAGCAGATGAAGACCCTTCTACATATGAAGAAGCCAAAGGGAAGAAGAATTGGGAATATGCTATGCAAGAGGAGTATGATGCATTGATAGAGAATCAAACATGGGATTTGGTTCCTAAACCTAATAGTCAGAAGATTATTGGATGTAAGTGGGTTTACAAAACAAAGAGATTTGCAGATGGAAGTGTGTCTAGGTACAAAGCTAGACTTGTTGTGAAAGGGTATGCACAGACATATGGAGTGGACTATGATGAGACTTATAGTCCTGTGGCAAAGATGACAACCATCAGGACACTCATTGCAATTGCTGCTTGTAAAGGTTGGAAGTTGTCTCAATTAGATGTTAAAAATGCTTTCTTGAATGGTTACATTTCAGATGAAGTCTACATGGAGCAACCAGATGGGTTCAAAGATCAAGTGAGTCCAAATTATGTGTGTAAGCTCAAGAGAGCTTTGTATGGGTTGAAGCAAGCCCCAAGGGCTTGGAATTATAGGCTTGTAAAATTCTTGAATGATCTTGGGTTTCAAGCATCAAAGGCAGATAGTAGCTTGCTAGTCAAAGCAAGTGAAAATGGATTCATTTATATGTGTATTTATGTTGATGACATAATACTTACAGGAACAGATGATAAGGGGATACAAATGATCAAGAAGCAGATGGAGAAAGAGTTCAAAATCAGTGATTTGGGGAACCTATCATTCTTCTTGGGAA
>CM035427.1:116283941-116286441 GCA_020310875.1 Ceratopteris richardii
TATCTGAGAACTCTTTGACCTGCAATCCAATGTGGGTCCTTTGGACAATGCATGAATTGTGACAAAACTCCCACTGCATAACTAAGATCAGGTCTTGTTAGTGTAGCATAAATCAAACTACCCACAAGAGATTGATACTTCCTCATATCTTTGTAGTCTGCACCATCATATTTACTGAGCTTGTGATTAACTTCAAGTGGAGTTGAAGCTTCTCTGCAATTTTCCATATCAAACTTCTTCAACAAGTTCAGAAGATACCTTTCTTGTGACACATATATGCCATGATCTGTGTAAGTAACTTCCATTCCAAGAAAGTATGATAACTTTCCTAGGTCACTGATCTTGAATTCTTTTTCAAGCAATCTCTTTACCTCCTTGATTCCTTCATCTGAAGTACCTGTGATTATAATGTCATCTACATAAATACAAATGTAGATTGTACCTTCCTCTGTTCTTCTGATAAGTAGACTTGAATCTGCTTTTGAACTTTGATATCCAAGATCATTGAGATACTTCACCAGTCTATAGTTCCAAGCTCTTGGAGCTTGCTTCAATCCATACAATGCTCTTCTCAACCTGCAAACAAAATTTGGATACCTGAAATCTATAAATCCTTGAGGTTGTTCCATGTATACCTCATCTGATATGTATCCATTCAAGAATGCATTCTTTATATCCAATTGACTTAGAGTCCATCCTTTTGAAGCTGCAATAGCAATGATTGTCCTTATAGTTGACATCTTAGCTACAGGACTGAATGTCTCATCATAATCTATGCCATAGGTCTGGGCATAGCCTTTCACCACCAATCTAGCTTTGTATCTGGCTATACTTCCATCTGCAAGCTTCTTCACTTTATAAACCCATTTATTTCCAATTACTTTCTTACCATTTGGTTTAGGAACAAGTTCCCATGTCTTGTTCTCCTCCAGTGCATTGAACTCTTCCTTCATTGCTTCTTCCCATTGCTTTTTACCTTTAGCTTCATCATAGTTCTGAGGTTCTTCATCATCTTTGACCATATATGCATAGTTCTTCTGAGTTATGTAAGAAGTATCATAAGAATACCTTTCTGGTTGTCTTCTAGTCCTGCTTGACCTTCTTGGTTCACATTCTTCATATGTGTCTGGATACACTTCTTCATCAAATATAGGAGCTTCTTCATTTCTTCTTGTTAATCCACTTGTGGATGTACTTGCTTGCATATAGTCTTCATCTCTATTCACCTGCACAATTGATTTTCCTTTCTCACATCTTCTTACCTCTTCTTCAAATTCTTCAGCTGTATGACTTTGATCTGCATACCAACTTTTCTGTTCATCAAATGTAACATCTCTAGAAACAATAAATTGTTTGGTTAGAGGATTCCACAATCTGTAACCCATCTGCTTTTCATCATAACCAATGAACACATATTTTTCTGCCTTTGGTTCAAGTTTATGCCTAAGTTGTGATGGCACATAAGCATATGCAATTGATCCAAACACTCTACAATGATCTAGTGTTGGTTTCTTACCCCACCAAGCTTCATATGGAGTCATTCCATTCAGAGCTGCACATGGTAATCTATTCACAAGATATGTAGCTGTATTTACAGCCTCAGCCCAAAGATAATTTGGACAATTCTTCTCCTTTAGCATAGCTCTAGCAAACTCAACCAGAGTCCTGTTCCTTCTTTCTGCTACACCATTTTGTTGTGGTGTATACCTGCAAGTTATTTCTCTCTTAATACCTGCATTCCAAAGATAATCATTGAACTCTTGGGAGAAGTATTCTCCCCCTCCATCAGACCTCAGTCTCTTAAGCTTTTGACCTGTGACTCTCTCTGCATATGCATGAAAATGCTTGAAAGCTCCAAACACTTCTGATCTTTCCTTCAAAACATATAATGTTATCCATCTTGTAGCATCATCAATGAAAAGAACATAATACCTTGAGCCACTGATAGATCCTTCTTTTGTTGGTCCCCATACATCTGTATGAATGAGCTCAAGTACTCCATCATGTTTGAATCCTTTCTTTTGAAATGGTAACCTGTGTGCTTTACCCATTTGACATGCTTCACATTTATAAACCATATGTTGACTTTGCACATTTGGTAATCCTAGTACAGACTGATTAGCAACCATAGCTTTAATTCCTCTTTCATTGAAATGACCTAATCTCTTATGCCAGAGATCAAGTTCTGTAATCACTCCTTCACCATGTGTGAGCAAAGCTTGACCAATGTTCCCTTGAACTCTTAAAGTAAAGAGTCTACCTTCTTTCTTACCAGAGACAATCTGATTATATCCATTCTCTGGATCTTCCACAAATACTCCTTCATTTGTAAACCTGACTTGAAAACCTTTTTCAACTATCTGTCCCACACTAATCAAGTTTTTAGGTATTGTAGGAACATACAAAACATTGGTTAGCAAATCTGCTCCACTCTTGCATTTCACTTTTCCAATTGAATGTACACTATGTCTTGTATTATCACCAGTTTGAACTGTGTGAC
>CM035427.1:116291441-116293941 GCA_020310875.1 Ceratopteris richardii
GATATCCACACACAGTACAAAGTCTGACCGGAAAGAGGTCGTCTGAACTAATGGAGTTTCTTCTTAAACTTCAGAAAGAGTTCAGTAAGTTAAGGAAGCTTTTGCGTCACTTCCTTACTTCATGTATGTTTACTTGAAGTAATTATATTCAGAATTGAAGTTCATTCCGGTACAATTCCGGTACGATTACGGTGTCAGTCCAGTGACAGTCCGGTGAAGTTTCGGTGAAATTTTTCCGGTGAATTTAGAGCGCAGTCTTATATGTTGAGCGCTAGAATTTGCTAAGCTATTGATTGATTACAGAGGTGTTCTGAATCACTCTAGCTTAGCTCTTCTTGGCGTGGCGATTTTCGCAGGCTTACTAAGGTTCAGCCTTCGTCGCGTCGACAAGAAGTGGTATCAGAGTAAAGGAAGTTTACCACACATCCGCAACAGTGGTATCAGAGCTAGGCATATCTAATCAGAGCCGGTTAACCACAATGAGTGGAACCAGAACGAGAAAGATTCTGAAGAACAGAAAGATTCTGAAGAACAGAAAGATTCTCAAAACTCACCGAAAGTAACAGAAACAAGGAGATTATGGCAGACCACGTTACTATTGATAAGTTGGACAGAGATAATTATCCCGCATGGGTAATGCGCATGGAAGCCTTACTTATGAGTAAGGACTTAATGATGTACGTGACCGGAGAAGAAAAGAAGCCGATTTTCGAAGATGACAGTCAACCGGAAAAAGAAGAATTAGAAGCCTTGAAGCTGTGGCAGAAGAAAGATGCAACGGCAAGAGCCTACATCTATAATACTGTAACATATCATCTACTACCGCATATTAGAGGTCTGGAGAAAGCACAGGACATATGGAGTGCATTGGAAGATCATTTCCAAAATACTAGGAAAGCCAAGAAGGCTAGTTTATGGTCCAAATTTACGACATTCAAAAAGAAGTCAAGTCAAAGCATAAGTGACTACGTCACTAAAATGAAGGATCTAGCAGATAGTCTTGGATCCATAAATGAAGAAGTCGAAGATCATAGATTGATAGCGCAAGTGCTCACAGGTTTGAGAGGAGATGAAAGGTGGAAACCTTTTGTACTATCAACTCAACTTTCTTTAAATCATTTTGTGCCAGATTTAAATCAGTTGCTTGGATTGATGCTCACATATGAGCAAGACCTGAAAGGAGATGCAGATAAAGGACAAAGCTCTGCAATGTACATAAAGAACAAAAAAGAAAGAAAAAGGTAAGTCAAAAGACGAAGAAGAGTCAAGCTCTCAGGCCTATTACGCAAGAGGTAAAGGCACTGGCAAAGGAAGAGCAAGAGGCTTTGGAAGAGGAAGAAGTAGCCAGAATACCAACAAGAAGGCTTGCTGGATCTGTGGACTCAGTAATCATTTGGCTCATGATTGCTGGCACAATCAACAAGGATCAAATCAAAATCAAAACAGTAATAGCAGAGGCAGAAGCGGAAGATATCAAAGAGGAAGACAAAATCAAAGAGGAGGTGGAGTGAGAAGTTGGGGACAGAATCAATCCTACAACACCACCTACAACAACTATGCAAACGACACGCAGAATGAAAGTCATACATCGTTGATGATGAACTCTATCAGCACATCGGAAAATGAAGATCTAAAGGTATTCTACATTGACTCTGGATGTTCTAATCACTTGTCAGGAAATATAGAACTAATGTCAGAACTAGAAAAAGGTAGTTTTGGTCACACTGTTCAAACAGGTGACAATACGAGACATAGCGTACACTCAATTGGAAAAGTAAAATGCAAGAGTGGAGCAGATTTGCTAACCAATGTTTTGTATGTTCCAACAATACCGAAAAATTTGATTAGCGTGGGACAGATAGTTGAGAAAGGTTTTTAGGTCAGATTTACAAACAAAGGAGTATTTGTAGAAGATCCCGAGAATGGATATAACCTGATCGTTTCTGGAAAGAAAGAAGGAAGACTCTTTACCTTAAGAGTACAAGGGAACATTGGCCAAGCGTTGCTCACACATGGAGAGAAGGTTATTACAGAACTTGATTTATGGCATAAGAGATTGGGTCATTTCAATGAAAAAGGAATCAAAGCTATGATCGCAAATAAGTCTGTACTAGGATTACCGAATATACAGAATCAACATATGATTCATAAGTGCGAAGCATGTCAATTGGGAAAAGCCCACAGGTTACCTTTCCAGAAGAAAGGATTCAAACATGATGAAGTACTCGAGCTTAATCATACAGATGTGTGGGGACCAACGAAAGAAGGATCAATCAGCGGATCAAGGTACTATGTTTTATTCATTGATGATGCAACAAGGTGGATAACTCTTTATGTTTTAAAAGAGAAATCAGAAGTATTTGGTGCTTTCAGGCATTTTCATGCATATGCTGAAAGACTTATCGGACGAAAACTTAAAAGACTGAGGTCTGATGGAGGGGGAGAACACTTCTCCTGAGAATTCAATGACTATCTTTGGAACGCAGGTATTAAGAGAGAA
>CM035427.1:116301441-116303941 GCA_020310875.1 Ceratopteris richardii
AGAGCTTTTGACTTCTTGTCTTTAGATTCCTTTCTTTACTGTTGCTTTAGGTACCTACCCCGGGGACTTTATTTAGGAATCTCTTTACTGCTTAAGTCTTAAGCATCCGCTCATGCTTTCTGGATTTGTACCAAAATCCCTTTAAGGATAGGTAAACACTTATGTTTTACCTTCCACAGACTTAATTACCATTTTCACGGTTGCAGACTACATTCTTGGAATTTCTTTACTCTGTTCAGACTTGGAACAACTTACTCTTTTTCACAATTTTCCATCGAATAAATGGAACTTGAGTGAATAATTCCCAAAAGGAATTTTATTGCCAATACTTGGGCAATCTACAAAGTAGTTCTAATCGCACATTACTTGGACAATCATGGCCAAGATTGATCAAGTCTGGTTGATCTTACGATAAAAATAAAGACTTAGTCTTTATCTTTAAGATCTCTTAAACTATCTTTAAACAATAAGTAAGTAGTTCCCGGACATCCCAAACCACTAGAAGTGGTATTTCAAGTCCTATTTGTGATATAACCTAAAGATATATCAAAGATTCTTAGCTTTGGAATCTGAGAGGCATAAGTGTATGCTTGGACTTGTGTAAAGGGAAAGATCTTTAAGCTTCTTTGCTTACCTGCAGGATTTTAGAGATCTTTCCCTTTACACAAGTCCAAGCATACACTTATGCCTCTCAGATTCCAAAGCTAAGAATCTTTGATATATCTTTAGGTTATATCACAAATAGGACTTGAAATACCACTTCTAGTGGTTTGGGATGTCCGGGAACTACTTACTTATTGTTTAAAGAGTATGAAGAATTTCACTCTCAATACTTGAAAGAATGTCATTTCTTCAAAGACTTGAGATTCCTTCTAAGGAATAACTTGAGCAAATGATTCATCTTGGAATCTTTTGCAATATTAACAGAACATTTGAAAGAAATTCTTTCAAATAATATCCAAAAAATTTACTGATTCAATTGTATTCATTTCCTGAGTATCAAACTAGAGACAAAATATCACATTTTGGAGATGGTTTCCCATGCCACTATGAAAGTTTAAGTTGAACTTTCATTTATGTGATATCGACTTCTATTCTTGAGTTTGATACAAAACTCATTATTATTGGTCAATCTTCAGATGTTACTAGAGTCCTTTAAACATATTTCACCAATCAAAATTATGTTTAAAGTCCAAGCATCTATTGATGATTGATCCAATAGTAATGTTACTGTGAACTTTATAACTTGTTTAGGAGAAGTTCATAGATTTAAGATCCATTTCTTGGAACTTTCTACTCCTAAATGAAAAGTTCACACTTGCTTCAAGTCTTTAGGAACTTATATTATTTCCTCAAGATTGCTTAGCTAGTTGCATCATTTACCAGGGATGCAACTATAGAACCTAACATCCTTTTATTGATATCAAGGATCAATTGATGTTGAGGTTTAACCTTTTGATTTCCATCACCCCTTGGGATGAAATCAAATGAAAATTTATAAAAGCTTGATACCTTTATATCTTGGCAAAACATTTATATCCTAAAGAGGTTTTGCTTTCATCATTCCTTGGACCTATCATATAATATGAATTTATGTGTATTTTGGGAAGAGTTCATGAATCAATTAAGATCCTCTACTTGGAACATCTACCTTCCCAAAAATAAATTCATCTTAAACATGGTAGGAGAATGATCTCACATGAAATAGAAGGCTTGACTATTTCATATCTCAATTCCAAAAAGTTACTTACCGAGGTTTCATCATGAGATACAAATCTTGAAACCACAAAGAAACTTCTTTAAACTTTTGAAATCTTCTAAGTAGAAGAGTACTCAAGGAACTTGGAAATATAGTTCTCATCCAACCTTGAGATGCTTGAGAAGTTACATAAAATATATAACTAATCAAGTAAAGCTTATCCGCATGACTTTCTAAGTACATCCAGGACTTAGAGTCATCATACATCATAAAAGAGTTTGCAAGGAATTAAATTTTCTTGGTTATCAAGAAAATTTATTACTTAACTTTCTCCTAGTGCTTACTTATACCTAGCAAGACATCTATCATACTTAATTATCATTAAGTATTTGTCTTAGATAGCGGAGTATCGACTTGGGAAGAAATCGACTAATTACTTGAGTTGCAAACTAGAACTAGTATGTCTTTGCAACTAACTAGTCCTTGGTCTTCCCTAATGTCAAACTGCGAGCTTTATAAAGTAAGCTAAATACTAAGAGAGTACATTCTCATATCTACTTGCAAACAACATTCCATTCTATCATGCAAATGCATGTATCTACATGCAAAAGCATATGCTCACATGCGTATGCATGCATGTTCTTTGCGTGCCCAAAAAATAATACAACAATCATGCATGAGCTTGATGCACGATTTTTTCCTTGTACTAAGAATGTATATCATGCAATCCTGATGCATGTATATCCTTTCCTTTGTCCTAATGCACTATGATATAAAAACATACCCTTGAGGTGCAATAGA
>CM035427.1:116313941-116331441 GCA_020310875.1 Ceratopteris richardii
ATGTATGTATGTATGTATGTATGTATGTATGTATGTATGTATGTATGTATGTATGTATGAATGAATTAGTGTATGTATGTATGTATGTATGTATGTATGTATGTATGTATGTATGTATGTATGTATGTATGTATGTATGTATGTATGTATGTATGTATGTATGTATGATTGTATGTATGTATGTATGCATGTGTGTATGTATGTATGTATGTATGCATGTATGCATGTATGTATGTATGTATGTATGTATGTATGTATGTATGTATGTATGTATGTAAGAGTAAAAGAAAAAAACAAACTTTTGCGTAACATATGCTTTGAATTTAAGAACAAATCTAAAGTATGAAAATCGTGTTATTTCTTGTATAAGACATCTAGATATTCATTCAAATTATTAGAATAACATTATGGTGGCTTGGAATATTAAGAGATGTTCACATGCATGTTATATAAGGTTTTATGTGTCATGTAAATATTGCAAAAAGTTTAGAACACCAAGTTTATTACATCACATATACTTCAAAAAACTAGGATATTGTACCCATTGATTTCATATTTGCGTTTTCATGGACAAAAGGAAAGAAAATTACAATCCTCACAGTAGTAGATAGCTTGAGAAACATGTTTCGTTTCATTCCTATTCAGGAGAGATATATGCAATCTCTAAAAGTTGTTGAATTGTTAATTCAACATGTCTTTGGAATACATATATTATCTTCATTCAAAGTTTCATGTAGATATGTTAGATTCAAATGAACGTTTTGGAACTTTTAAAAAATTAGATTTCTATTCGAGATGACTAATTGTGAATATAATAAGATGGACGATTAACACAAGGAATCCAACCAAATATTGGAGGAAATGTTGACGAACATATGTATAATAGGTAGAGTGATTAATATAGCTATATGCCTTTGGTAATGTTTTTATCTATGTAATAGACCTCAGAAGGTGAATTTTAAGGGTTCTTTTGAGATGAATAACGACAAAAATCATACTAGTCCTAGAACCATAGGAATTCCTAATCCCAACATTTCAATATTTCTAGCTAACCTCTAGGAAAATTTGGAAAAAATCAACTTCAAGATATAGCAAGCTACTAGAGAATCGAAAGAATACATTTACAAGAAAATATCCCCTATAATTGGTCATAACACATGTTAAGTACATATGCTGCACACATAACAGCCTCAGGCCAAAAACTATGTGGTAAAGCCTGACTTTTGACCATACACCTCTCCATCTCCATAAGTGACATGTTCTTTCATTCAGCAACACCATTGTGTTGAGGTGTATATGGGACTCTACACTGATGTTTTATCCCACGTTCAACCAAAAATGCATTAAAATCAGGTTAAGACATATATTCCCCCCTCAATCAGAACAGAGGGTGCCCATTTTACATGCTGACAGATTCTTTGCCAAAAGCAAAAATTGTTTGAAGCACGTAAACACTTTAGATTTTGCTTTCAATGGATATACCCATGCATTCCTAAAAAAACCATCAATAAAATTCATGAATTAAAGATAGTTTCCAAAAGGGGGTGTCTACAGAGGACCATAGACATCACTGTGAACAAGCTACAATTTCTAAGTAGCCCAAACTGAACCATCTTTTGGGAATGAGGAATGCTTCATTACAGCCCTCACATACATGTTTATTAGGTGCCTCAAGTTTGGGTAGAGAGGAAACTATTTCAAATTTTTGCAGGCGTAGCAAACTAACAAAATTCAGATGACTAAAGCATGCATGCCAAAGCTTTACAATCTGAGAAAACTTGAGAATCATGTACTACACATGCTGAATCATTCACAAATTTTTCATAGTCTATGAGCTTATATAGTCCATGATGTAAAATGCTAGAAGTAATAATGACATCGACATTTGAAAGATCATGAACTATACATTTGTCATCAAAAAATTTCACAACCAGGCCAATCTTGGCTAAAGCTAAAACTAATAATAGATTCTTCTTGATCCCTAGCATAAATAAAGCATCCAACAATGTAAAGAACTACCATCAGTAGTAGTCAGAATGATCTTACCAACTCCAACGACTGTCTGTAGTTTTGCCCTATCTTCTCATGAGCAGTGCATGTCTGCAGTAGACTCAGATGTTTGATATTTTGACAGTGGGGCGACCAAACATATTACCTCGCAGTGCAGTTTCTTCTCTTCACTCGAGCCTGCCCCTACAAGGAATACTGTTACATGTGCCAACAACTCCTCTTATCCTATTATGGGAGTTGGTAAGATCATTTTGACTGCTGCTGATGGTAGTTCTTTCACTTTGTCAGATGCTTTATTTGTGCCAAGGATCAAGAAGAACCTATTATCACTTTCTGCATTAGCCAAGATTGGCTTGGTTGTGAAATTTGTTGATGATAGGTGTACTGTTCATGATCTGTCAAATGGCGATGTGATTATTGCTTCTGGCATTTTATGTCCTGGGCTGTATAAGCTCATAGACTATAAAAGATCAGTAAATGATTTGGCATGTGCAATAAATGATTCTCAGGCTATGTCAGATGCAAAGCTTTGGCATGCACGCTTTGGTCATCTAGATTTTGCTAGTTTGATACACGTGCAGAAATCTGAAATGGTGTCCTCTTTGCCCAAACTTAAGGCACCTGGAAAACATGTGTGAAGGCTGTATTTTGGGCAAAATGTAGCATTCGTCCTTTCCAAAAGATGGTTCAGTTCGGGCTACTCAGAAATTGCAGCTTGTACGTAGTGATGTCTGTGGTCCTACGCAGACACCTTCTTTTGGGAATTATCTTTACTTCGTGACTTTCATCGATGATTTTGCCAGGCATGCATGGGTATATCCATTGAAGGCAAAGTCCGAAGTGTTCATGTGCTTCAAAAAAATTTTGGTTTTGGCTGAAAATCTGTCAGCATGTTAAATGGGCACCCTCCATTCTGATCGAGGGGGGGAATATATGTCTTCTGATTTTAATGCATTTCTGGCTAAACGTGGGATAAAACACCAGTGTATAGTGCCATATACACCTCAACAGAATGGAGTTGCTGAACGAAAGAACAGATCACTCATGGAGATGACGAGGTGTATGGTCAAGATTCAGGCTTTACCACATAGTTTCTGGCTTGAGACTGTCATGTGTGCAGCATATGTACTGAATAGGTGTCCCACTAAAGCGCTGCAGTCTATCACTCCATATGAGGCTTGGCATGACCGCAAGCCATTTGTTGCTCATCTGTGTGTTTTTGGTTGTTTGGCATATGCATTAGTGACTGAACAACATCGCAGAAAATTAGATGATAAAGCAATAAAATGCATTTTTGTTGGGTACAATTCTGAAAGTAAAGGCTATCATCTGTATCATCCACAGACTAAACGCATTTTGGTTAGCCGTGATGTTGTTTTTGTGGAGGATGCTATTCAGCCATTGCTTTCATGTACTAAGGAGACATATGTTAGCTCCAAAGACATGTATGATACTTTGATGCCTCTTTTTACAGGTGGCAGTCTAGTGTTGGTCCTAATGAGGCAGCTTCTCAGCCTTTGTAGGTTTCATGTGATGATGCAAATCATTCAATTTCTTTTGGAGATTTACATGATGCACTTATTGATGAGAGAGCTGATATTGAGCAGGCAAGAACTATGCCAAAAGGGCTGGTGCAGACCTTGCATGAGAGTAAATTAGATGCACCTCTGTCATATCAAAGGGTTATGCTCAGGAAAGAGGCATTGATTTTGATGAGACCTTTGCACCTACCTGCCGTATGACTACTTTTCAGAGCATTTGTGCACTTGCAGCCCATCATGGTTGGAATGTACATCAGTTGTATTCAGTCGATTACAGAACCCTCAATTCCCTATCATGAAATGTTGAGGGGACTATTTGGTTACAATTTCAATAGTTGGAGAGTTGTTATCTCTCAGTACTATTCACAGAAGAGATTTTGTATGTTGTTCTCCTTGTAATGGGTTACTACAGTGCGTCTTGCTCTGTGTATGTTTGTAACACTCCTCCATTAATTTAAACTTGCTGTTTTCTTCAAAAAAAAAAAGAAAGAAAGTAGATTTGAATGATCGAAACTCCTTCATAAAAGAACGTAGACTTAAATGATCGAATCTCCTTAAGAAAAAAAAAGGGGCAAGATAGTGTAGACCTGATCATGATGCAATACACGTGATCTTGCTCGTGGAGTGCGAAAATGCGAGTAAAAGCTCCACTCCGTGCATGGTGAACTAGGTTTTCTCCTGTGTGTCCTCCCCACCTAGGGACCTCGGGGGTTTTTGCTCTGGGCGTCGCCTCTCTGGCTCAGGGCCTGGCGAGCTGCTGTGGTGGCTCCTTCCTCTCTTCCTCCTTCTCTAGAGGATTACTATGTCACTCCAGGACGTTGTCTTCAAGTGTTCGTCTTCAATTTCCTTTGCAGAAATACTAAGTTCACCGGAACAGTCTGCTCAACAGAATACACATGTCTTCAACAATGCTTTCCCTTGCGACTCTGAAACAGGTATGCTTCTCTCCCCCCGCTCCCACACGGCTTCGGAGAAAGGTAAGGGACCTGCGGAGGAATCTCCCCATTTTCTGAATATAGGTAATCAAGAAGTTCATGATGAGGAGGAGTTCATCATTGATAAGAACTCCCTCTCTAACTGGCATACGCAACTAGCAGAGAAAGTGGTTATAGGTCTCTGTCATGGACCGAGACCTGCCCAAGAAGTTCTCAGAAACTGGATGAAAACAAACTGGGAGTCTAGGGGTCTATTCGTAAAATAGGTGCAATACTTACCCAATAACTATTATCTATTTTTTTTTTATGACTCTACCAGTGCTTTTAAAGTTATGTTAGAAGGCCAATGGTTGGTTAGGAATATCCCTATCTCCTTCTTCAGATGGCACGTTGGGTTCAACCCCAAAGGGCCCAAGCCTACCAAACTTCCTATTTGGGTGGATTTCCTTGATCTTTCAGTTGATTATTATCCATGGCTAAACAAAATAGGCTCTATGCTAGGTAAAGTGCTAGGGCACAAATCTAGGTCTGGAGGTATTAACCCCAAATGGACCCCCAGCTGATGATTGAAATAGATGTTTCTAAACCGATCAGACAGACTATTCGTATCAAAGACTCTGATGGGTTATTTCTACATGAACAACAAATAGTTTATAGAAATCTTCCTAATGCTTGCTTTAAATGTTTTAAACAGGGTCACCTCATCAAGGACTGTCCTCGGCTTAATAATTCCCCCTCGGGTTCTAATAATGCTTCTTCAGCCCCTGAGACAGATGGTCGTGGTGCTCCTCCCAATAAGGTCAATACAAATGGTCAAGCAGTGCCAAACATTAAAAAGATCAATCCCAAACCCTATAGGAAAAAATCAGGGAAGTTGTATAATCCTTACAGTGTTCTCCTTGAGGTTACTAATCCCTCTTTCATAGATGCAGGTGAATCGGACAAGGAAAATTGTCCAGTAAATCTTCCCATAGAAGGTAATCATATGGATGCCTCAGGTAAACATGTGTTAGAAGACTCTAACACTACCAACGAGTGGCAGGTAGTTGGAAAAAAAAAGTCCCACAATTCCAGGTATACAGACCTTAATGATGATGTTTTAATGGATGAAATAAATAAAGTGGATGATGAACTCTTGGCTCAAATGTCTAATGAGGTTCCTGTCAATTTTGAACTCCCTTCGGCTCTTAATAAAGTTAACGACATTGTGGTAAAATTGCAAGGTAAGCCTAAAAGGAAGGAAGGGGTTAGGACCTCAAGTTCTAATCTCCAACCAAGTAAAACTTCGAAATTTTAAGTTCCCTTGAGTTTCTCTTCCTTCTTGTTGTTTAATGGATTCTCTGAATTTAGTTTCTTTTAACAGTAAAGGGTTGACTGATCCAGTCAGAGCCAAAGTCCTTAATAATTGGAAAAAGAACCTAGCCAAGCCCCCTGATGTTGTTTGTCTTCAGGAGCTGAAGATTGGTGGTAACAAGCTTGATAACCATTTGAAAATCATCGATAGTCACTTTAAATGGTTTTTTACTGATCATGTCCAAGGTAAAGGAGGTGCTGCTATAGGTGTTAACCCGAAGATTGGTCATCTCATTAAAAGGGTGTTTAAAAGTCCTTCCTTTCAATGGGTAGCTGTCTCCTTCGATTTCCCTATGGATGTAAGTATAGTTAGTCTTTATGCCTCTAATTGCAGGAATATGAGAAACATATGCTGGGAGGAGTTAAGAAAACTTCAAGGTAATATCTGCATTATTGAAGACTTCAATATGGTTACCAACATCAATGATAGACTTAATAATAAGGGGGCTTGCATCTACGGTTCTAAAAAAACTTGTTGGTACTCTCTTTGTCACTTTCATGATTTGATTGATCACTCTGAGCATACTGGTATCACGTGGCACAATAGTCAGTCTAATGGTAATGCCCTGGGTGCTAGACTTGATAGATGCTATGTTAATTCTTCTTATGGTAAAGATTTTTGGGAAATAAGTGCTAATACTGACCATTCTCTGATGTTGTCCGACCATTTTCCCCTTTGTCTGTGTTTTAAGAGAAACTATAAGCCCTTTAGAGCTGGCTAGCCCCACCTTGATGCTAGACTGCTCAAGCTCCCCTCAATTATCAATCAAATTAAGATGACCATTAGTTGGCACTTTTCCCATAACACCAGTGCTTTCAAAAGTTGGGAGAATGATGTGAAGGATATCCAGAAGGTTTTTACCTTCTATAAAGACAAAGTGTCTAAGGCAAGAGCTCTCAGAAAAGAGAAAATCTTGGAAGCTCTTAAAGTGTATGATCCTAATAACCCCTGTGTGGACTCCATTGAGTTGAAGCATAAACTCAGATGTGAGGAGTATGTGGAAGCTAGCTGGTCTTTGGCCAACTCCAGAAGGTTCTGGGAGAGGAACATGGATAGAACCAATAAACATATGGATGACATGCTCAAGCAAAAGAAAAACAAGGACTTCATTCCTTTACTTGCTAAAAGTAATGGTGGTATTGCTGCTAACATGGAAGAGTGCTTACATGAAGCCTCTAGTTTTTTTATGAATGTCTTCTCTAGTCCTCCCAAGAGGGGGGAAGAAATCCAGAGAGCGAGGGCCCATATTGCTTCTGTCAGGGTGAAAACTCTCCCTCAGGGACTGGCTGCTCTCCTGGACTTGCCCCTCTCTACTGGTGAGGTTAAAGAAGCCATTGATAAATTGAAACTTTGTAAGTCACCTGGCATTGATGGAATTCCAAATGAATTTCTCAAAGATCTTAAGGATTTCATTACTCCCTACCTTCTGGAGATTTGGAGAGAGCCCACTAGGAAAGGTACCTTGTCCTTTGATATGAACATGGGGGTTATTAGACTCATTCACAAAAAGGGCCCTAAGGAAGATCTCAATAACTGGAGACCCATAGCTTGCCTCAACTCTGTCTATAAAATTTTTGCTTCTGCCCTTGCTAGAAGGCTAAGTCCTATCATGAACACTATCATTTTACCCATGCAGAAAGGTTTTATTAAAGGTAGATACATTCTTGATGCCATCATCTCTCTTTGGGAAGGTTTTGATTATGCTGATGATGTTGATCTTGACTACTATTTCTTCAAAATTGACTTTGACAAGGCTTATGATAGAATAGAGTGGGACTTTATCCTTCAGTCTCTTCATGATATTGGCATTGGGAAAAAATTTATTAAGTATGTCAGTACCCTTTTTGGAAATGCTTGGTCCAAGGTCTCTTTAAATGGTCATTTATCCCCCCCTTTTAAAATTGCTAGATCCATTAAGCAAGGGTGCCCCTTGGCCCCCCTTCTTTTTGCCATATCCAGTGATGCTCTTGGGTGGTTAGTGAATCATGAAATGGCCAGAGGAAAAATCAAAGGCATCCCCATTCCCAATTCCAATGACCAACTTGGGCTTCAAATGTTTGCTGATGATACCAATATGTGTACTCTTGCTGATCCTGTGTATGCTGAAAATTTCCTGACCTGTCTGAATACCTTTTGTCTTGCCAGTGGTTCTCATATCAATCACTCTAAAACTAGTTTTAGGTCTTCCAATCATATAATTCCCAACTGCATTACTGATACTGGTTGTATTATCCTGCAAGATCAAACGATCTTTAGGTTACTAGGTATCCCCATGGGTTTTAATGTCTCTATGCAGCAAAGATGGGATTGGGTGCTTCAAAAATTTAAGGGGAAAATGCTCAGGTGGTATAATGTTTATGCTTCCCTCTCTCACAGATGTTTTATTTTAAAGCACTATCTCCTCCCTTCTTTGGTTTACTTCCTGGCTTGTTGGAGCCCTTCCAAAAAGCAATTAAATCAGGTGATTACTCTTGCTAGAAGATTCGTATGGGGGGGAAATGATCAGACTAACAAAGTCCCTAAGGTGTCTTGGAAGATCTACTTCTTGGCTTGTTGGAGCCCTTCCAAAAAGCAATTAAATCAAGTGATTGCTCTTGCTAGAAGATTCTTATGGGGGGGGAAATGATCAGACTAACAAAGTCCCTAAGGTGTCTTGGAAGATCTGCTGTTTGCCTAAGCATGAAGGTGGATTAGGTATCATCTGCCCTATTAAAATGGCTGAGAACTTGGCTGCAAAATGGGTTTTCAGGCTTTAAACTCTTGTGACATTTGGGCTGTCCTTTTGAAAAGAAACATTCATAAGTTTCATGTCAAGAATTATAAAGCCTTGTCTAATAATCATCTTTGGGATATTGTTATCTCCCCCACCACCTTTATCCCTGTGGGGAGTCTCCTCTCTTGCAGGTTCTGGTCTGTGTGGATGAAGGTCAAAGCTTGTTTTTCCCCAAATTTTAAGTATTCGTCTAACCTCAACTTTTTTCTCCAGGAATCTCCTTGGTTGGGCTAGATTGCCCTGTGGAGTAACAAAAGTTTAGAGATTAGAGAGCATAAATGCTTCAAACTTGGTGTTAAAAATTGGGCCTGGTTTTTCAACTCAGGTGAATTGATATCTGATGATTATATCCTTGCATTGACTCAGTTTTCCTCTAGTTGTTTACAGGTTCTTTTGGAAATGAAGTCCCTCATGAAGTTGAAGCTTGAGGAATGGAGATTAGTCAACATCCATATCAGAGATGTTGCTAAAGGCATGTGGCAAAGGTTCAAGCACAACAAAGGCTCTGTTCTCTCTGTTACCAGCAAGCTTAACATCAGATGGGGATGTAATTGGTCAGCCAACCAATGGAGATTTAGGTTCAAAGCCATTTGGGCTTTCCCCTACAACATCAAGCATTCCTACTTGGAATGGCTGATTCTTCATAATGGGCTGTGGACTGGCAACAGGGCCAAGAGAATAAATCCCAATAATGGTAAATGTGCTCTGTGTAGCAGGGAAGAGGATTTAACCCATCTCTTTATTAACTGCTTGCATGCTAGACAGTTTTGGAAGGTGTTGGACCATATTCTGGGTGTCAAGAAGCTCCCTCAACTGGGGCTCAGAGAGATTGTCCTTGGATGCTGCAATAAGCTTGATCTGGTTCTGTGGAATTTGTGGAGGGGACACATCCTTTGGCATATATGGATTAGCAGGAACCAATCCCTTTTTAAAAATGGCAAAAAGAATTTTTTGTTTGCCCTTAGAAAATCCTTGTATCTTACTGGTATGCAGAGTCTGCAGTCAATCAAACATGCCCCCCAGGATCACACTGATATTATTAGGTCCCTCCCTCCTCGTAAATGGAGGGAATCCCTCTTGGAATGTTACTCCAGTGATAGATTTATCATGGTCTTCAATTTGTAACCTCTGTGTCTGATGGGATCTCTGCTTCCTGTGCACATTGTATTTTTACTCATTAATTGTAACCTCTTTTCCTGTTGTCTCAAACAAAAAAAAAAGGGAAACGCACACGTAGGTTAGAGTTGACATTAAACTCGGTCAAGGACTCGTACGCGTTCTATTAAATTACATAAAGAATTATTTATTACTATCGAAACGCAAAAGAACTTGCACAAACAGATAATCGCCATAACGCGGCTACACAGGTGACAGAACGCGGAGAGGGAGGGGCCATTCATACATATGATGGAATTTGGATTCACGTGATTGTACAGAGAAACAACAGACGACTCTCTGCCAACAATGTACAGAGAAACAACAGACGACTCCATTTAGAAAAAACAATCTCTCGTGATTGTACAGAGAAACAACAGACGACTCTCTCTGTCGACCTCTATCGAATTATAGCAAGTTGCAGCATTCTCCCGAGTCCCAGCTATTTTATGTTACACTCCAACCAAATAAGCCAATCGACTTTTAGCTGGCATTACTTGGTCAATGGCCACATATTATTTAAAACATTATATATATATATATATATATATATATATATATATATATATATATATATATATATATATATATATATATATATATATATATATATATATATATATATATGAGGAAAATAGAGATAAAATTTGAATTGTTGGGTAATGTTACAATCAATGTAAGGGGCAGGCCCCCATAATAAGTAGGAAAATTAGATTAATGGAAGACAGTACAAACTATGCAAGGGGCAAGAGCCACAAGCACCCTGAAGTTACAAGAATGAAGCCATGTCAAGCCTCTAAGCTGAGTAAACAGAGGAGATGGTGCTTCTCCATTTGGAGAAATTACAATCTTTTAAGAGTTTAAAAATACTCTCCTTGTGGTTAGGAGGTCTATTGATACATTGAATACATTTATCAGAGGCTTTCTAAAGGGTTCTGGGAAGAGATTTCAGAAATTTCTATTTCCTTTACAAAAGACCGAGTTATTTCTACTGTTCCATATATGCCACAGAATATGACCTCTCCATATGTTCCATAATAGGACATCCATGTTTTTGCAGCAGCCAATGATGATAGAGTTTTGATTCAGCCCAGGGCATCCTCTGGAAGAGAGATAGTGCTCAATAATGGCATATTGAAAAACAACTGAGTGAAACCAAGCAGGAGTCTTAAATCAAGCTATATCCTAAGAAAACGTTGGGGCATGAACAACACAAATTACATGAGAGAATAGGCCATATAAAATCTAATAGTAGATTACATGGGCAACAATTTATTCTTTTAACAATTGACTCTAGTGTTTCTACATAATGTGCCATGTAAAATCTAACATGAGACTACATGGACAACAATTCATTCTTTTAACAATTGACTCTAGTGTTTCTACATAAGATCAACATATTGAAGTCTTTGGGGATCGAATTCGAAATGAAACTCAGACTCATTTTTGAAATTCTGATGAATTCCCTTTTGTAAGATCCCACATAGCCTTTTTTTCCACTTTGAAACACTCTTTGGTTCTTGTTGATCCAGATATACTAGAGGATTTGAGCCCTCCACCATTTCCAAAGAATCAAATCCGTTCTGTTGTGGACACCACGAAGCACCTCTTTGTAACCTAATCTTGTCAGACCAAAAGTTTGATAGAGCTTATTGATAATATTCAAAAATCTTTGGGCATGCTCACAGTCGAGAAAGAGATGGGCAAGATCCTCCACCTTACCACAAAAGTAACAAATCCCATTATCAATCTTGTAAATTTCAGCTCTATTTCCAACCCACACACCATTATGAATAATCAACCATTGAAGGGTGGAATGCTTGATGACATTAGGCAACGCCCACATAATTCGAAACCTGTACTTCCATTGATGAGGAGATGAATTGATCTTATATCTGAAATTAAGTTTTGTAGTGATGGAAGAAACAAAAATGTATTGCTGCTTATAATGATCGTAGATGTTCTTAGCAACACTATATATGGAAATGGCATGGTATTGACTACAACCAAAAATCTTTCTCTAAAGAACTTCTTTCTAGTTGATCATCAGTTTTCTGCAAGCAACAGAGAGGCCAATCAAATTCATTCTAATATCATTTTCAATAATTTCACCTATATGAAGGAAGTTGTTCCAAGACACAAAACCAAATTTTTTACAACCATGATTCAATTTGAAAATTTTTTACAACTATGATTCAATTGGTAATTCTGCTTGGCCAATATCCAAGCTCTCCACATATCACAAATCAGGGTGCCACCTTTGGGAATGTAGACAATGGGAGAGCACACAATATCCCACAAAGAATTGTTAGTCCAAGACTCGAAATTTTTAATATAAAATTTGGCATAGTTCCTCTTTAATAGGAAATCCCAAAAAACATTTGATTGAGTAGCCCTGAGAACCCATTTGGCACATAAGTGATTGTCTAACTAAATAGGACACAAGACACCAAGAACCCCCTCTTCTTGCCTCATACAACAATTTTCTAGGCAACTTTAGGGAGTTTAGAAATCTCTTCATTCCTCCAACAAAGGGATAACCTGCATGGTATGTTTTTTTGTGGGCATCCAACAAGAAAGGAAATAGACAATGGTAGGCATAATGTAATGATTCAAGAAAAGAACTATATGAGAGATGAAACTCTGTGAAGTCATGCACTTAAACACTTAATTTCTTAATCTATGCACAATCCAATCCCATCTTTGATCAAAGGAAAGTTTAAAAACCATAGGAATACCAAGGAGACAAAAAATGGCCCCTTCAAGCATAATGAAACACCCAAGATTTAAGATACAATGAAACACCCAAGATTTAGACAAATACTTAAACGAGGTCTTGGTATGATCGAATTGAAATCCACTAGTAATGGAAAAAATATCCAAGTAGTTGAGAAAGTTTTCAGCATAAAAGTCATTAGCCAAGGTAATCATATTAGTGTCATCAACAAACATTTGCAACCAAATTTGATTATTAGAATGAGGAATGCTAATACCTTTAATAAGATCCCTATCCATATTTCCTTTAATTAGTTAGCCAAGAACATCATTAGTAATGGCAAAAAGGAGGGGATCCAAAGGGTATTCTTATCTAATGGACTTGTGGAGCTTGAAAGGACTAGAAACATGCCCTGCTCATCCAAACCCTATAAAAGGCATTTCTGAAAAGGATGCTCACATATGATGAAATTTCTACCAAGACCAATATCATGCATAGAATAAAACATGAAGCTCTAATGAACTCTATCATAAGCTTTATCAAAGTCAATATTAAAATAGAAAAAATCTTGCTTACTATCATTGGCATAATACATACCTTCCCATAGGGAAATAATAGCATCCAAGATGAGCCTACCTTTAATGAACCCGTTTTTCTAGGGCATGATAATTTTTCTCTAGTTATTCAAATCTTCCTTGGAACCTTTTTTATGGATAAGCTTGATCACACAACTACTGATAAAAGTAGAAAGAGCACCGCTTCTCATAACAACTTGCCAAGTCAAGAGAATAAAGGGGGTAATCAAATCCCTAAGAACCAAAAAGGAATCATTAGGAAAACCATAAGGACTAGGATATTTGAAAGGCTTCAATTCACCAATGCATTCTCGAACCTCATTGGCAGAGATGGGTAGGCCTAGAATAGAGGCCATGCAACTAGGAATCATTTTCTTCCTTTTAAGAGAAATAAGGGCCCTCACTTTCTTGATATCCTCCCCCCACTTGGGAGGTCTAGAGAATACATTAGTAAAGTAGTTAGCAACCTCTTGCAAGTTCTTCTTAAAATAGAAAGCATGCCGACGATAACTTTGTTGGTGATAGACGTCTGCGGAAGCACGCGAACAGCACAAGGAAGAAGAAGAAGCTTGGAGCACAAACACACAATACTGAATGTATTACTAGAGAATGTACAAAGATAAGTAGCCCATTAGGGCAATAGGCGTATATACAAGCCGGGGGAAAAAAACCTCCTAAAGAGGGAAAAAAGTGCCCCGGCGGTCCTAGTGTGTTCACACACATCACTACCTAAATATATCAACAAATCCCACCTGGGAGTGATGTGGTGAACAAGGAGTTGGCACTCATGTATAAGGAAGTGCCAAGCTATGTGGAAATCACTCCACAAAAGGAAGTAAGCCCAAAGCTTTGCGGAAAGCTTCAAACTTCTCCCTAGGCAGAGCCTTCGTGAAAAGGTATGCAATGTTCTCCTACGTGGGCACATATGCCAAGCTGATCTCCCCAGCAGAGAACCTCTCCCTGACATAGTGATAATGCACCTCAATGTGCTTAGTGCGAGCATGGAACACAGGGTTCCTCGCAACTGCCAATGCGCTTTGATTGTCAGTGAAGATGGTGGTGGCAGAAGACTGACCAACACCCAAATCAGCCATAAGGCGTCTGAGCCACACACACTCAACAGTCGCTATGAAAGCTGCCCTATACTCAGCCTCACAACTGGAAGTGGCCACAGTAGGCTGCTTCTTGCTCAACCAAGATATACATGAGCTACCAAGCATGAAGCAAAAACCACTGGTGGACACACGAGTGTCATAGCAACCAGCCCAATCTAAGTCAGAAAAAGCATGCAAATCTGGCGGTAGTGATCCCCCCTTGGGATAAAACAACCCAAGTAGCCGAGTACCACTCAAGTAGCGAAAGATGCGCTTAACCACCTTCCAATGTGTGACTCCTGGGCAATGCATAAACCTGCTCATCTGTGAGACAGCAAACTGAATATCTGGCCGAGTAATGCATAATTAAATCAAGCATCCAACAGCCTGCTGATAGAGAACAGCATCAAATGCATCTCCAGCATCATGAAGACTCAATCGTAAACCTGTCTCCATAGGAGTGGCAATAGGCTTACAGTCTTCAAGGCCAAAACGCTGCAATAATGTGTCAATATATTTCGTTTGACACAAAGCCATTCCACCATCAACTTGCATAAACTGAATGCCCAAATAGTGATGCAAATGCCCCAAATTAGACATCTCAAATGAGGCATGCAAATCAGCCTTAAAATCAATAATATGTGTCTCAATAGGACCAGTGAGCAGCATGTCATCAACATAGACAACAATGATCAGAAGCACATCATTAGCACGCTTAACATATAAGGTGCTTTCAGTTGGACTGTTCTCAAAACCATGTGCAATCAGATAGGCATGTATCTTCTCATACCAAGCACGTGGTGCTTGCTTTAAACCATATAATGCCTTCTTTAACCTGTACACCTGGTTTTCATGCCCTTTCTGCACAAAGCCACGGGGCTGAAAAACATACACTTCTTCATGCAAGTCACCATTCAGAAATGTTGTTTTAATGTCCAACTGATGTACATTCCAACCATGATGGGCTATAAGTGCACAAATGCTCCGAATAGTAGTCATACGGCATGTAGGTGCAAAGGTCTCATCAAAATCAATGCCTCTTTCCTGTGCATAACCCTTTGCAACAAGCCTAGCCTTATACCTGTCAACTGTACCATCAGGTTTACGCTTCAGCTTGTATACCCACTTAGTCCCAATGGCCTTCTTGCCAGGAGGCAAGTCACATAAAGACCATGTACCATTCTTCATTATAGCATCATATTCAGATTGCATAGCAGCCATCCAATTTTCTGAATTTTGTGCTTCATCAAAAGAAACAGGCTCATTCTCATCACAGAGACTAGATGCAGCCATAGCATAGCAATCTGATGCAAAGGAGGCACTATGAGAGCCTGAACGAGTACGATATGACAAAGGTGCATCTAATTTGCTGTCACGCAAAGTCTGCACCAGCCATTTTGGCATAGTTTTTGCCTGCTCAATATCAGCTCTCTCATCAACAAGTGCATCATGTAAATCTGCATCAGAAATGGAATGATCTGCATCATCATATGAAACCTGCAAAGGTTGAGAAGTTGCCTCATTAGGACCAGCACTAGACTGTCCACCTATAAAAAGAGGCATCAACGTATCATACATGTCTTTGGAGCTCAACGTATCATACATGTCTTTGTTAGCTCTCCTTAGTACATGAAAGCAATGGCTGAATAGCATCTTCCACAAAGACAACATCACAGCTAACCAGAATGCATTTAGTCTGTGGATGATACAGACGATAGCCTTTACTTTCAGAACTGTACCCAACAAAAGTACATTTTACTGCCTTATCATCCAATTTTCTGCGATGTTGTTCAGGCACTAATGCATATGCCAAACAAACAAAAATACGCAGATGAGCAACAGATGGCTTACGGTCATGCCAAGCCTCATATGGAGTGATAGACTGCAACGCTTTAGTGGGACACCTGTTCAGTACATATGCTGCACACATGACAACCTCAAGCCAGAAACTATGTGGTAAAGCCTGACTTTTGACCATGCACCTCGCCATCTCCATGAGTGACCTGTTCTTTTGTTCAGCAACTCCATTCTGTTGAGGTGTATACAGCACTGTACACTGGTGTTTTATCCCACGTTCAGCCAGAAATGCATTAAAATCTGAAGACATATATTCCCCCCCTCGATCAGAACGGAGGGTGCCCATTTTACATGCTGACAGATTTTCAGCCAAAACCAAAAACTGTTTGAAGCACATGACCCCAAGGTGTACGTGGTGTTCCACGTGGTGTACTGCATGGCATACCTACATCTGAGATACTCCTCCTAGGAGTAGAAGCGGGCGACACAACGTCCGTCACACTACCTCCACAATAGCCGCCTCCTCCGCCTCTAGACCTACCTGTAGATCCACTCTTAGAACCTCCTGCTCCAGAGTGTAACCTCGATCTACGATACGGACCAGAACCTGTATCGTATTGAGGTGTCGAACGCACATGTCTACTAGTAGACCCAGTAGGAGATGGCTGAAAAGATGGTCGTGGTGGAGTCACAAAGCTAGGAGACATACCTCCTACGGGAGTAGCACCACCCGCAGGAGTGACACTGGCAGGAGTGACACCGGCGGGAGTGACACCGGTGGGAGTGAGGCTAACAGGAGTGAGACCGGCTGGAGTAAGGCCACCAGGAGTGAGGCCAGGAGGAGTGCTACCTCGAGCGATCCAATACTATGATGCAGCAGCCATATACGCAGGAGGAACCTGAGAGATGAACTCCAAAAATTGCTCCTCTGTCATGAAATGTGGAGTGACTGGAGGATTGTCTCCCATCGTGCTCTGTAATAAAAGAACTCAAGAAATCAGCATGCGATGATCTCTTCCTCCTCGACTATCGAATGAATTTCTGAGTCCAGTAGAGATGGACTTTCTTCTACATCTATGTTCTCAAAAAATTATCTACTACGTGGAGTCATTTGTAAAACAAATAGCCACTCTGGTTCTTTTGAATTTGGTATAAAAGCAACTTGCTCACAGTGTTCGGGAAGTACAAATGTATCCCTTTCATCTGTCCATAATCTTGTGGAGTCGACTTGAAGCAAACCACTTTTATCCCGTCTCACTGTTGCGTTTCTTCTAGAGGTGACTACTTTGAACCATTTCACATAAAAAACAAAGTAATCAAACTTTCTG
The DNA here is from genome assembly GCA_020310875.1 of Ceratopteris richardii. Taxonomy (NCBI): domain Eukaryota; kingdom Viridiplantae; phylum Streptophyta; class Polypodiopsida; order Polypodiales; family Pteridaceae; genus Ceratopteris; species Ceratopteris richardii. The sequence goes on from CM035427.1 coordinate 116,331,220, forward strand.
AAAGATAGTTTCAAGATGTCTTGAATCACTTACTTTCTGAAAGATAGTTTCAAGATGCCACTTACTATCTATGTGCTTCCAAGCATCAGAGTCAACAGGCACTCGCATTACATTATCTATAGACCTGCTCTTTGTATGCCATGACATTAACTCAACTATAGATTTGCATCCAAACATGTTCTTAATTCGTGGAATGATAGGAAAGTCGTGCAGAACCTTTGC
>CM035427.1:116346441-116356441 GCA_020310875.1 Ceratopteris richardii
TCTTACTAAAACAGGTAATATTTCCAGTTTTGGAAGGTCATACGGGGTCATCTTGTGAGAGCCATAACTTGAGTTCTAGAGATCCGTTTGATGCATATGATAGCTTGTTGGAAAGCTCTACTCTTCTAGTCTCAGCATATAAAGTTTCATGAGGAAATAATACTTTAGCTAGGAGAAATTAGCAAAATACTGAAGGTATGTCATTTTAGTGACTAGGAATTTCTGTAGAAGCAAAATTCTCACTTTAGGCTATCATTTCTCAAAGTTTGGAGTGGCAATGAGTTAATGGTGACCATAGAGGTGTTCTAGTGTCACATTAATTCATTTCTTGTGGTGTTTCATACATCAACAAGTGGTATCAGAGCAGAAAGATTCTCGAGAGCAGAAGACGACAAAGGTACGAGAAGTTTTGTAAAGTTTTCCATTAAAGTTTGAAAGGTGAAGCATTTGAAGACACAAGGCATCAAAAGGTTACTTCAAAAGTATCCTCATACACAAAGAACTTCAAAAGGTATTATCCTTTATCCTTTAAGCTCACAGGTTGCAGCAGAAGAAAGGAACTATGGCAGATCATATCTCCATTGACAAACTGGACAGAGATAATTACCCCGCATGGGTAATGAGAATGGAAGCCTTACTTATGAGTAAGGATCTCATGGTATATGTAATAGGTGAAGAAGAGAAGCTAGTATTTGAAGATGAAAGCCGACCAAAGAAAGAGGAACTTGATGCTTTAAAGCATTGGCAGAAGAAGGATGCAAGTGCAAAAGCATACATCTACAATACAATCTCTGATCATTTGCTACCACACATCAGAGGATTGGAATCATCTGAAGATATATGGAATGCATTGGAGTACCATTTCCAAAGTACTACTAAAGCACAGAAAGCAAGTCTATGGTCAGAGTTTACAACATTCAAGAAGAAGCCAAGTCAAAGTATTAGTGATTATGTCACTAAGATGAAGGATCTAGCAGATAGTCTTGGATCCATAGATGAAGATGTTGAAGATCACAGATTGATTGCTCAATTACTTGCAGGTTTGAGAGGGGATGAAAGGTGGAAACCTTTTGTCTTATCAACAGAACTTTCATTAAATCATTATGTTCCAGATTTGAACCAGTTGCTTGGTTTGATGCTCACATATGAGCAACACTTGAAGGGAGATGGAGATAAAGGACAAAGTTCTGCAATGTACATGAAGAACAAGAAGAAAGGAGATAAAGGTAAAGCAAAGGATGAAGAAGAGTCAACTTCTCAAGTTTATTATGCAAGAGGTAAAGGCACTGGCAGAGGAAGAGCAAGAGGTTTTGGAAGAGGAAGAGGTAATCAAAATAACAACAAGAAGGCTTGCTAGATCTGTGGATTGAGTAATCATTTGGCTCATGACTGTTGGCACAACCAACAAGGATCAAACCAGAATCAAAACAACAATAGCAGAGGCCGAGGTGGAAGATATCAAAGTAATTTTCAAAGAGGTAGACAAAGTCAAAGAGGAGGCTATGGTAGAGGTGGAGGAAGAAGTTGGGGACAAAATCAATCCTACAACACCACCTACTACAACTATGCAAATGACACACAGAATGAAAGTCATACATCATTGATGATGAACTCAATCAACACATCAGATAAAGAAGATCTAAAGGTATTTTACATTGACTCTGGATGTTCTAATCATTTATCAGGAAACATAGAATTGATGTCAGAATTGGAAAAAGGTATTTCGAGTCACACAGTTCAAACTGGTGATAATACAAGACATAGTGTACATTCAATTGGAAAAGTGAAATGCAAGATGTTTTGTATGTTCCCACAATACCTAAAAACTTGATTAGTGTGGGACAGATAGTTGAAAAAGGTTTTCAAGTCAGGTTTACAAATGAAGGAGTATTTGTTGAAGATCCAGAGAATGGATATAATCAGATTGTCTCTGGTAAGAAAGAAGGTAGACTCTTTACTTTAAGAGTACAAGGGAACATTGGTCAAGCTTTGCTCACACATGGTGAAGGAGTGATTACAGAACTTGATCTCTGGCATAAGAGATTAGGTCATTTCAATGAAAGAGGAATTAAAGCTATGGTTGCTAATCAGTCTGTACTAGGATTACCAAATGTGCAAAGTCAACATATGGTTTATAAATGTGAAGCATGTCAAATGGGTAAAGCACACAGGTTACCATTTCAAAAGAAAGGTTTCAAACATGATGGAGTACTTGAGCTCATTCATACAGATGTATGGGGACCAACAAAAGAAGGATCTATCAGTGGCTCAAGGTATTATGTTCTTTTCATTGATGATGCTACAAGATGGATAACATTATATGTTTGAAGGAAAGATCAGAAGTGTTTGGAGCTTTCAAGCATTTTCATGCATATGCAGAGAGAGTAACAGGTCAAAAGCTTAAAAGACTGAGGTCTGATAGAGGGGGAGAATACTTCTCCCAAGAGTTCAATGATTATCTTTGGAATGCAGGTATTAAGAGAGAAATAACTTGCAGGTATACACCACAACAAAATGGTGTAGCAGAAAGAAGGAACAGGAATTTGGTTGAGTTTGCTAGAGCTATGCTGAAGGAGAAGAATTGTCCAAATTATCTTTGGGCTGAGGCTGTAAATACAGCTACATATCTTGTGAATAGATTACCATGTGCAGCTCTAAATGGAATGACTCCATATGAAGCTTGGTGGGGTAAGAAACCAACACTAGATCATTGTAGAGTGTTTGGATCAATTGCATGATGGAGAGTGTTAATCTCCAAAAGAACAACCTACTCTTGTGATTAGAGCACCTCTATACCAAGAGTAAGTCAAAACCTTCACTAAATTAGAGGTCCAATCTCCAAATTATCAAAATTGAGAAAATCTGTGAAAAAGATAAAACACAGAAAAGTCTGCTGCACTATTTCTCCACATTGACCTATCAAACATGTAAAGTTTTTTATGAAACTTTGTATGAATCATCTCCTAGAGATTGCGCATCTCCTCCAAGTTGAATTACTTCAAAAGCCTTAGTATAACTTGAGAAATTTACTTCACAAGTTACCTATGTCCAAATCTGTACTTCTGAGAAGTCGATTTGACACCCCTAACTTCTTAACTTTGGTTCTCACAATGTCGAACCCGTTTTACAAAATGCTTCTAGCCATAAGTAGCTTATCTTTCAACTTAAAGATTAAGCCCTCACTCATGCAAAACTTTAAACTGTGCTGGGAGAAATGATCAAAACAATAACTTCGAAATCTGCGCCTGTTTTAGGAACCTGTGAACACACTTCACATATGAATGTTCCTGCACTTAATTCTCTAAGCCTGATTGCAATTGGAAGCTAAAACTTTGTACAGAGGTCAAGCACCTTCCAACTTAGACTTGTACAAAAGCATTTCACAATTGATCTATTGTAGAAGGAGAACACGCAGAAACATCGGGCGCAAGATTTTCAATTACTCAGAAAAGTTTACAACTGAGTGATGAGAGCTAACTCAACTAACTTTTTCTCTATCTCATGACTTCTAACTTCCTCAATCTTGGCTTCTAACTATTGTCACATATGCTCTCATACATGCCCCGACTTTTCTCAAAGTATTTATAGATAATTTGTACAAGATTCTTACTCAAACAAAGATCTAAGTCACCTATGACTATACTAATGTACATATGTGTACACTTCTCTTATCCTCTGAATATGTCTTTCTTCCAAGCTTCAATAGTTGATCCTTCCTTCACTCTTTAACCTTCCAAGCCTTCAATTGGTGATTGGTCTGCACCAACAGCTCCCCCTCAATCATCAATTGAGGTCTTCACTATCTTCTTTATACCTGCCATGTCTTTAAACCTTTGTAACTTTGGTCCATCCAAGCCTTTTGTAAGCATATCAGCTATCTGATCTTTTGTTGAAGTATGGATTACTTCAATCTCTTTATCCATCACCTTCTCTCTTAGAAAGTGATACTGAATCTCAATGTGTTTGGTCCTGGCATGAAAAACAGGATTAGCAGCTAAATACAATGAACTCATGTTATCTCCATATATAATTGGTACCCCATGCATAATGTCAAGACTCTTCATCAAGGTCTTGAGCCAAATCACTTCCTTTGCAGCTTCAACCATGCCTTTATACTCAGCTTCTGTAGAAGACAAAGCAACTGTATGTTGCTTCTTAGAACACCATGAGATTAACTTATCTCCCACATAACACATGTATCCATAGGTTGATCTTCTATCATCTGGATTACCTGCCCAATCTGCATCACTATAAACTTTGATATTTGTATCTGAGGTAGACCCATAATACAAACCTTCATTGAGTGTACCCTTAATGTACCTCAACACCCTTTGTCCTGCAATCCAATGTTCTTTCCTTGGGCAATGCATAAATTGAGACAAAACCCCTACTGCATATGATAAATCAGGTCTAGTTAGAGTAGCATAGATAAGACTACCAACCAAACTCTGATATTGTCTCATGTCCTTGAATTCTTCACCTCCATACTTACTCAATTTGTGATTCACCTCCATTGGTGTAGGTGCTACCCTGCAATCATCCATTTTAAACTTGATTAACAAGTTCTTCAAATACCTTTCTTGGGTCACAAATACTCCATGTTGAGTATATGTAATCTCCATGCCCAAGAAGTATGATAAGTCTCCCAAGTCACTTATCTTGAACTCCTTTTCCATTTGCCTCTTAAGCTTTTGTATTCCTTCTTCATCTGTACCTGTAAGAATTATATCATCAACATATATGCACATGTATATGAAACCATTTTCACTTGCCTTGACAAGCAAGCTACTATCTGCTTTAGACACCTGAAAACCAAGTTCTTTTAGGAACTTCACAAGTCTATAGTTCCATGCCCTTGGGGCCTGCTTCAAGCCATACAAAGCTCTCTTGAGCTTGCACACATGATCTGGATACCTTTTATCTCTGAACCCTTGAGGTTGCTCCATGAATACATCATCTGAAATGTAACCATTCAAAAAAGCATTTTTCACATCAAGTTGACATAGCTTCCAACCTTTACATGCAGCAATAGCAATAAGTGTCCTTATGGTTGTCATCTTTGCCACAGGACTATAGGTCTCATCATAATCAATACCATATGTTTGAGCAAAGCCTTTGACAACAAGTCTAGCTTTGTATCTAGACACACTTCCATCTGCAAACCTTTTTGTCTTGTAGACCCACTTGCATCCAATAATCTTTTGACTATTTGGTTTAGGAACCAAATCCCAAGTTTGATTCTCCAATAGTGCATCATATTCCTCCTGCATAGCATTCTCCCATTTTTCCTTACCTTTTGCCTCTTCATATGTAGAAGGGTCTTCATCTGTATTCACCATATAAGCATAATCTTTTGTGGCTAGAAATGAAGTATCATAACTATACCTTGTAGGTTGCCACCTATTTCTTGTTGACCTTCTGAGTTCTCCACTCCTTGAGGTTTCTGGCTCTTCACATTCAGGATCAAATCTTGGTGTCTCTTCCACTTCAACCTGCACTTCATTATTCTCTTGCTCATCAAATATTTGAACTTTTGATTTACCTTTTCTTTGACTCACTTCTTCTTCATCACCTGTATTGATATTGATTGTACCTGCATACCAAGTGCTTTGTTCATCAAATGTAACATCCTTAGAAACCATAAATTGCTTTGTTGATGGACTCCACAATCTATAGCCCATCTGCTTATCATCATAGCCAATGAAAACATACTTTTCAGCTTTAGGCTCCAACTTGTGCCTTAATTGTGATGGCACATATGCATATGCCACACACCCAAAAACTCTGCAATGATCCAAGGTAGGTCTTTTACCCCACCAAGCCTCATATGGTGTCATACCCTGCAAGGCTTTACATGGTAGCCTATTGACCAAATAAGTGGCTGTATTTACAGCTTCAGCCCACAAATAATTAGGGCAATTTTTCTCCTTCATCATGGATCTTGCAAACTCAACAATTGTTCTATTTCTCCTTTCTGCAACACCATTTTGTTGAGGAGAGTACCTGCAAGTAATTTCCCTTTTTATACCTGCATTCCATAAGTAATCACTGAACTCATTTGAGAAATACTCTCCCCCTCCATCTGACCTTAGTCTTTTCAACTTATGACCTGTAATTCTTTCTGCATATACATGATAGTGTTTAAATGTATTAAACACTTCTGACTTATCTTTGATCACATAGATAGTGATCCACCTAGTAGCATCATCAACATAAATCACATAATACCTTGATCCATTTATACTGAAATCTTTTGATGGTCCCCACACATCTGTGTGTACCAACTCAAGCTTCTCTGAGTACATAAAACCATGCTTGGAATAGGAATGTTTATGAGCCTTACCTAATTGACATGCCTCACATTTGTATGTCATATGTTGACCTGCAACATTAGGCAATCCAAGCACTGAACCATTGTTAACCATATCTTTAATACCTCTTTCATTGAAATGTCCAAGCCTCTTGTGCCAAAGATCTAACTCAGAGATCTTATGTCCTCCATATGTGAACATAGCATGACCAATATTACCTTGAATCTTCAATGTAAATAATCTTCCTTCCTTTTTCCCTGAAACAATCTGTTTATACCCTTGGCTAGGGTCTTCCACATATACTCCATCATTAGTGAACCTTACTTCATATCCCTTTTCAACAATTTGACCTACACTTATCAAATTCTTAGGGATTGTAGGAACATACAAAACCTTACTCAATAAGGTGCTTCCATCCTTGGCCTTCACTGATCCAATTGACTTCACATTGTGCTTTGTATTGTCACCTGTTTGAACAACATGATTAAAAACTTTACTTTCCAAATCAGTCATCAAAGATATGTTACCACTCAGGTGATTGCTACACCCTGAGTCAATGTAGAAGACTCTTTGATCTTCACTCTGCCTTTCACAAGTTGCATCCATTATCAATGTTGAATCTTCCTTTTGATCTGAAGCATAATTGTAGTAGGTATTGTTGTATTGTTGACTTTGGAATCCTCTACCTGCATTTCTTCCAAAGTAATTCCTTCCACCTCTACCTCTGTAATTACCTCTTTGATTTCTGCCACCTCTTCCTCTTGAATTATAATTTTGATTGTATCCACCATTATTCTGATTATTATGCCAACAATCATTAGCTAAGTGATTTGTCTTACCACAAATCCAGCAAGCTTTGCCTCCATCTTTGTTGTTCCTGCCTCTTCCTCTACCTTTGCCACCTCCTCTTCCTCTTAGGAAGTTGGCTTGAGTAGTTGTTCCTTCATCTTCACCTGCTTGTTGTTTTCCTTTGCTATTCTTCTTCTTGTCCTTTGAGTACATTGCATGTCATGTACTCTTGTCACCATCTCCTTTAACATCCTGCTCAAATGTTAGCATATGACCTAACAATTGATTTAAATCAGGAGTGAAATGGTCAAGTGATAGTTCTGTAGACAAAATAAATGGCTTCCATTTGTCATCACCTCTCAACCCTGTAAGGATTTGCCTTACCAATTTATCCTCCTCAATGTCTTCATCAACAGCTCCTAAAGCATCTGCAATATCTTTCATCCTTGTTACATAGTCTGAGATGGATTGAGAGGCCTTCTTCTTGAAGGTAGTAAACTCTGCCCATAAGGATGCCTTCCTTGACTTTGTAGTGTTCTGGAAATGCTCCTCCAAAGCATTCCATATGTCAGTTGCACTTTCAAGACCTCTAATATGAGGTAACAAGTAATCATTGACTCCCATATAGATAATGCTCCTAGCTTGAGCATCTTTCTTCATCCAATTTTTCAGATCTGCTAATTCTTCCCTAGTTGGAACACTAGGATCTCTGAACTCTGGCTTCTCTTCTTCTCCTGTGATGTAACCAATTAAATCTTTGCTCATAAGATGAGCTTCCATCCTCATTGACCATGTAGGATAGTTTTCCCTATCCAATTTCTCTATCTGTAGAGTATCTCCCATCTTGTATCCACCTGTGTATTGAAATCTTCAAGCTTTACAAACAATGTATGTACCTTTACTTTGAATTAGACTCCTTTTTCCTTTCTTGATGTCGAGTAGTCTTCTCCTCAGGCTTTTGACTCCAAGCTTTCACTTCTTAGTTCTTCAAATGTTGAACTTCTTGAATCTGCAGCAGTCGGGACCTTCCTTTCCTTGATTTTGATGTCTCCTGCTCTGATACCACTGATGGAGAGTGTTAATCTCCAAAAGAACAACCTACTCTTGTGATTAGAGCACCTCTATACCAAGAGTAAGTCAAAACCTTCACTAAATTAGAGGTCCAATCTCCAAATTATCAAAATTGAGAAAATCTGTGAAAAAGATAAAACACAGAAAAGTCTGCTGCACTATTTCTCCACATTGACCTATCCAAAATGTAAAGTTTTTGATGAAACTTTGTATGAATCATCTTCTAGAGATTGCGCATCTCCTCCAAGTTGAATTACTTCAAAAGCCTTAGTATAACTTGAGAAATTTACTTCACAAGTTACCTATGTCCAAATCTGTACTTCTGAGAAGTCGATTTGACACCCCTAACTTCTTAACTTTGGTTCTCACAATGTCGAACCCGTTTTACAAAATGCTTCTAGCCATAAGTAGCTTATCTTTCAACTTAAAGATTAAGCCCTCACTCATGCAAAACTTTAAACTGTGCTGGGAGAAATGATCAAAACAATAACTTCGAAATCTGCGCCTGTTTTAGGAACCTGTGAACACACTTCACATATGAATGTTCCTGCACTTAATTCTCTAAGCCTGATTGCAATTGGAAGCTAAAACTTTGTACAGAGGTCAAGCACCTTCCAACTTAGACTTGTACAAAAGCATTTCACAATTGATCTACTGTAGAAGGAGAACACGCAGAAACATCGGGCGCAAGATTTTCAATTACTCAGAAAAGTTTACAACTGAGTGATGAGAGCTAACTCAACTAACTTTTTCTCTATCTCATGACTTCTAACTTCCTCAATCTTGGCTTCTAACTATTGTCACATATGCTCTCATACATGCCCCGACTTTTCTCAAAGTATTTATAGATAATTTGTACAAGATTCTTACTCAAACAAAGATCTAAGTCACCTATGACTATACTAATGTACATATGTGTACACTTCTCTTATCCTCTGAATATGTCTTTCTTCCAAGCTTCAATAGTTGATCCTTCCTTCACTCTTTAACCTTCCAAGCCTTCAATTGGTGATTGGTCTGCACCAACATTGCATATGCTTATGTGCCATCACAACTTAGGCATAAACTTGAACCAAAGGCAGAAAAATATGTGTTCATTGGCTATGATGAAAAGCAGATGGGTTACAGGTTGTGGAATCCTCTAACCAAACAATTTCTTGTTTCTAGAGATGTTACATTTGATGAACAGAAAAGTTGGTATGCAGATCAAAGTCACACAGCTGAAGAATTCGAAGAAGAGGTAAGAAGATGTGAGAAAGGAAAATCAATTGTGCAGGTAAATAGAGATGAAGACTATATGCAAGGAAGTACATCCACAAGTGGATTAACAAGAAGGAATGAAGAAGCTCCTATATTTGATGAAGAGGTGTATCCCGAAACTTATGAAGAATGTGAACCAATAAGGTCAAGCAGGACTAGAAGACAACCAGAAAGGTATTCTTATGATACTTCTTACATAACTCAGAAGAACTATGCATATATGGTCAAAGATGATGAAGAATCTCAGAACTATGATGAAGCTAAAGGTAAGAAGCAATGGGAAGAAGCAATGAAGGAAGAGTTCAATGCACTGGAGGAGAACAAGACATGTGAACTTTTTCCTAAACCAAATGGTAAGAAAGTAATTGGAAATAAATGGGTTTATAAAGTGAAGAAGCTTGCAGATGGAAGTATAGCCAGATACAAAGCTAGATTGGTGGTGAAAGGCTATGCCCAGACCTATGGCATAGATTATGATGAGACATTCAGTCCCGTAGCTAAGATGTCAACTATAAGGACAATCATTGCTATTGCAGCTTCAAAAGGATGGACTCTAAGTCAATTGGATA
>CM035427.1:116371441-116378941 GCA_020310875.1 Ceratopteris richardii
TGGATATATTATCTCAATCCAGTGAGCTACTTTTTCCCACGAAGCAATTAGGTAGATGATTACAAAAGATTCCAAGTCAATTTGACTTTTACATTGAGGTAAAGTGGTAATAAACCACTAGCATGTGTTCCTATGGTTCTTCATGCATGTAGAGTCTTCATGATATCTTCCAAGCCAAATGTGTAGGCTTGTGATTTACACCAACAGCTCCCCCTCAAGCCAAACATTTTGGCTTAAGTCTTCATCTTCAATCTTCAAGTATATCCTGCAATCCAATCATAGACTTGAATCTGCAAAGTTTGGTTCCATCCAAAGCTTTAGTCAGCAAATCTGCACATTGCATGTTAGTTGACACATAGGTCAGATGAATGTCCTTGCTTAGCAACTTCTCCCTCACATAATGATAATGAACTTCTATGTGTTTGGTCCTGGCATGATAGATAGGATTAGCTGCAAGGTGAAGAGAACTTGTATTATCTCCAAAGATAATTGGAGGCCTAGTATATAAGCCCAATTCTGTATACAAAAGCTTAATCCAAATTGCTTCTTGAGTAGCATTAGCTAGCCCTCTATATTCTGCCTCTGTAGAAGACAATGCCATAGTTGGTTGCTTCTTTGCAGACCATGAGATTATTTTGTCACTTGCAAAAGAAATGTATCCTGAAGTGCTCCTCCTATCATCCTTGCATCCTGCCCAATCTGCATCTGAATAGACTTTTATATCAATATCTGAAGTGTAAGGAAAATACAAACCATGGTTCTGTGTACCCTTGAGATACTTCAATATTCTCTTGGCAGCCTCTAAGTGAGGTATCCTTGGCTTGTGCATAAATTGACTTAGCACACTAACTCTGCAATATCAATTCTAGTTAAGGTAGCATAGTTCAAGCTACCCACCATACTTTGATAACCTGTAATGTCTTGGACTTCATCACCTTCATGGGCACTTAGCTTTCGATTCACCTCCATTGGAGTGCTAGCTGCTTTAGCATCCTGCAAGTGAAATTTCTTCAACATGTCTTGTACATACTTCTTCTGAGTAATGTATATCCCTGAATTAGTGTAGACTAATTCAAGTCCTAAGAAATATTTCAATAATCCACGATCATTGATCTTGAACTCCTTCATCATCTGACTTTTGATGTATCTGATTCCATTGACATCATTACCTGTAATGATGATATCATCAACATAAACACAGAGATATATTACCTCTGAATTACTTCTTTTAATGAACAAAGAAGTATCTACCTTGCTCATGACAAATCCTTGGTCTTGGAGGTATGTAGTTAGCCTGTAATTCCATGCCCTAGGTGCCTGCTTCAATCCATATAAAGCCTTCTTTAATTTGCAAACATAAGTTACCTTCTTAGGGTCTTCATAGCCAGGAGGTTGTGACATATAAACCTCTTCTGAGATCCATCCATTCAAGAAAGCATTCTTGACATCCAATTGGTACATGTTCCAATTCTTTGATGCAACCATACTCACCAACACTCTGATTGTTGGCATCTTGGCCATAGGAGAAAATGTTTCTTCATAGTCAATGCCTTGGGTTTGTGCAAAACCCTTGGCTACTAATCTGGCCTTGTACCTGTTAATTGTGCCATCAGAATTTTTTTTCAATTTATAGATCCATCTGGATCCTATTACCTTCATGGAGTCCTTCTTGGGTACTAACTCCCATGTATCACTCTCCTTGAGTGCTTCAATCTCTTCATCCATAGCTTCTTTCCATTCTAATTTGGTGATTGCTTCTTCATATGAACCTGGTTCTTCATTCAACAAATCCTTGGCAAGATAAACTAAATGTTTAGTAACAAGAGATGTATCATACCCATATCTGATAGGTTTTTTACTTTCCCTTTGTGATCTTCTAAAAGGTTGAGCTGAAGATTCAGGTATGTCTTCAAGCTTCTTCATCTTCATTTTTCCTTTGGACTTCCATGCCTTGAACTCTTCAAGATTGATTGTATCTTCATCATCTGAACTTGAGTCTTCTTTCTGAGTTGGTTCCTCCTTTGTAAGTCTTGAAAATTCTTCTTCCAAATCATAGGGTAGTTTCACTTTCCTGCATTCATTCTCATACCAAGAATCATTCTCATCAAAGATCACATCTCTACTTACCATAAATCCCTTATTGGTAGGGTTATAAAACCTGTAACCTTTTTTATTTTAATCATATCCAATGAAAATACATTTTTCAGCCTTTGCATCTAGCTTACCTCTAACCTGTGAAGGTATGTGTACATATGCTACACATCCAAAAATTTTGCAATGATCTAATGATGGTCTCTTACCATGCCAAGCTTCATAAGGTGTCATACCATCAAGTGATTTTGATGGTAACCTGTTTATGAGATTTTTTTAGAGACACTCTCTGCCCATAGGTAGTTAGGTAACTTCTTCTCATTAAGCATAGATCTAGCTGTCTCAACAATTAACCTATTTCTTCAATCAGCTACCCCATTCTGTTCAGGAGAGTACCTTGTGGTTATTTCTCTTTTGATGCCTCTGTCCTGCAAGAAGTCCTCAAACTCATTGGAGAAGTATTCACCTCCTCCATCTGACCTTAGCCTCTTCAAATTTCTTCCTGTCTAATTTTCAATTAGTGCAAGATATTTCTTAAAACAATTAATCACCTCATCCTTGTGCTTCATAAAGTATAACACAGTCCATCTGCTATAGTCATCAATAAAAGGCACATAGTACCTTGAACCTGAGACTGAGGGGTCTTTGCTAGGTCCCCAAACATCTGTGTGTACCAGCTCTAGGTAGTCTTCATGCATATATCCTTTCCTTGAGAAGGGTAACCTATGAGACTTACCAAATTGACAAGCACCACACTTGTAAATCATATGTTGCTTGGATACATTAGGTATTCCAAGCACACATTGGTCCCTGCACATTTGCTTCAAGGTCCTTTCTCCTATATGCCCTAATCTCTTGTGCCAAATTTCAAGCTCTGAAAGTGTCTGATCCTTATAACTGTATAGTGCAATATTTTCTGTATCTTCCAACTCAAAAGTGAAAAGTCTACCTGATTTTTCTCCTTTGGCTATCCTTTTGAATCCATGTCTTGGGTCCTCCACAAATGCTCCATGTTGATTGAACGTGATCTACAACCCTTTCTCTACAATCTGACCAACACTCATTAAGTTCTTTGTAATTGTTGGTACATAAGGTACCCTGCTCAACAAATTCTGATTACCATCACTAGTTTTCACATTTCCAACTTTAACTACAGAATGCTTTGTATCATCACCTGTTTGGACTTGGTGTTTACCTTTTGGTTCTTCAAGATCAGAGAGTAGTGCCACATTACCAGCCACATGATTTGAACACCTTGAATCAATATAAAATAAATGATCATCATTTGTACCTGTCTTTGAAGTCATGTTCATGATCAGAAGAGAGTCATCCTGCTCTTCTGTGTAGTTGTTGTAGTCCCTTCTAGTTTTAAATCCTCCTTGGTAGTTACCATTCTAATTGTTGTTGTAGTTCTTGTTGTAATTGTTGTTGTGGCCTTGGTGATGGTTGAACCTTCCTCTAGACTGAGAGTATCCACCTCTTTGGTAGCCTCTTCCTCTCTGATTTTTGTAATTCCTGAAACACTCATCTGTGGTGTGATTTGATAGAACATAAATGTTACATGGTGATGAATTATAGGGTCTCCCCCTACCTTGCTTACCTCGTCTACCCCTGCCTCTTGAAGATCTACCTCTCCCTGCATAATTGGCTTGGGAGGTAGAGCCTTCATCTTCCACTTTCTTGCTCTTCCCTTTATCCTTAGACTTCTTATCAGTGTATAGAGCAGAAGAGTTGTTACCTTTGGATGTATCTCCATTCTTTGTGAGCTTTGCTTCATGTGTAAATAGTTGTCCCATGAGAGTTGTAAGATCTGGGGTATGCATGTGCATGTAGAGATCCATTGCAGTGGTGAAGCTTTCCCACTTGTCATCAGCCTTGATTCCATTGATTACCTGCCTCACAATCTGTTCTTCTTCAATTTCTTCTCCTATACTTGCTAACTGATCTGCAACATCTTTGATCTTGGTCACAAATTCTGAAACAGCTTGCTTAGGTTGCTTCCTCAGTGTTGTGAATTCAATCCACAACTGATTTTTCCTAGCCCTTGTATTAGAGGATAAATATGATGACAAGGTTTCCCAAGTCTCTTGGGAAGTCTTACAATTTCTGATATGAGGTAAAAGAAAGTCAGATATAGAGTTGAGTAGATAAGACCTTGCCAATGCATCTTTTGCACACCATGTATTGAGCTTCTCTTGTTCTTCCTTGGTTGGCAATCCTCTTGCTTTGAATGAGGGCAATTCCTCATCTCCTGAGATGTATCCATAGAGACTCCTTCCTTGTAAGTAGCTCTTCATCCTAAGAGACCAAGCTTGATAGTTTTTCCTGTCCAATTTATCAATGAATGAAGGAAAACCATCTCCCATTTTACCTTATTTGCTCTGATACCACTGTTGGGAAAGATGGATGGATGATCCAGGAAATTGAATAGGTACTGCTAAACCTGCTTTGTACCAGCCCTCTTTTGCTTCAGACTTGATTAGTAGACTTCCTTAGCTTTCCTATGACACCAAGAAATGGCCTATGTCCTTTGGAAATGAAGTGTGCAACAATTGCTTCAAAAATTTAAGGGAAAAATGCTCAGGTGGTATAATGTTTATGCTTCCCTCTCTCACAGATGTTTTATTTTAAAGCACTATCTCCTCCCTTCTTTGGTTTACTTCCTCGCTTGTTGGAGCCCTTCCAAAAAGCAATTAAATCAGGTGATTTCTCTTGCTAGAAGATTCTTATGGGGGGGAAATGATCAGACTAACAAAGTCCCTAAGGTGTCTTGGAAGATCTACTTCCTGGCTTGTTGGAGCCCTTCCAAAAAGCAATTAAATCAAGTGATTGCTCTTGCTAGAAGATTCTTATGGGGGGGAAATGATCAGACTAACAAAGTCCCTAAGGTGTCTTGGAAGATCTGCTGTTTGCCTAAGCATGAAGGTGGGTTAGGTATCATCTGCCCTATTAAAATGGCTGAGAACTTGGCTGCAAAATGGGTTTTCAGGCTTTAAACTCTTGTGACATTTGGGCTGTCCTTTTCAAAAGAAACATTCATAAGTTTCATGTCAAGAATTATAAAGCCTGGTCTAATAATCATCTTTGGGATATTGTTATCTCCCCCACCACCTTTATCCCTGTGGGGAGTCTCCTCTCTTGCAGGTTCTGGTCTGTGTGGATGAAGGTCAAAGCTTGTTTTTCCCCAAATTTTAAGTATTCGTCTAACCTCAACTTTTTTCTCCAGGAACCTCCTTGGTTGGGCTGGATTGCCCTGTGGAGTAACAAAATTTTAGAGATTAGAGAGCATAAATGCTTCAAACTTGGTGTTAAAAATTGGGCCTGGTTTTTCAACTCAGGTGAATTGATATCTGATGATTATATCCTTGCATTGACTCAGTTTTCCTCTGGTTGTTTACAGGTTCTTTTGGAAATGAAGTCCCTCATGAAGTTGAAGCTTGAGGAATGCAGATTAGTCAACATCCATATCAGAGATGTTGCTAAAGACATGTGGCAAAGGTTCAAGCACAACAAAGGCTCTGTTCTCTGTGTTACCAGCAAGCTTAACATCAGATGGGGATGTAATTGGTCAGCCAACCAATGGAGATTTAGGTTCAAAGCCATTTGGGCTTTCCCCTACAACATCAAGCATTCCTACTTGGAATGGCTGATTCTTCATAATGGGCTGTGGACTGGCAACAAGGCCAAGAGAATAAATCCCAATAATGGTAAATGTGCTCTGTGTAGCAGGGAAGAGGATTTAACCCATCTCTTTATTAACTGCTTGCATGCTAGACAGTTTTGGAAGGTGTTGGACCATATTCTGGGTGTCAAGAAGCTCCCTCAACTGGGGCTCAGAGAGATTGTCCTTGGATGCTGCAATAAGCTTGATCTGGTTCTGTGGAATTTGTGGAGGGGACACATCCTTTGGCATATATGGATTAGCAGGAACCAATCCCTTTTTAAAAATGGCAAAAAGAATTTTTTGTTTGCCCTTAGAAAATCCTTGTATCTTACTGGTATGCAGAGTCTGCAGTCAATCAAACATGCCCCCCAGGATCACACTGATATTATTAGGTCCCTCCCTCCTCGTAAATGGAGGGAATCCCTCTTGGAATGTTACTCCAGTGATAGATTTATCATGGTCTTCAATTTGTAACCTCTGTGTCTGATGGGATCTCTGCTTCCCTGTGCACATTGTATTTTTACTCATTAATTGTAACCTCTTTTCCTGTTGTCTCAAACAAAAAAAAAAAAAAAAAAAAAAGGGAAACGCACACGGAGGTTAGAGTTGACATTAAACTCGGTCAAGGACTCGTACGCGTTCTATTAAATTACATAAAGAATTATTTATTACTATCGAAACGCAAAAGAACTTGCACAAACAGATAATCGCCATAACGCGGCTACACAGGTGACAGAACGCGGAGAGGGAGGGGCCATTCATACATATGATGGAATTTGGATTCACGTGATTGTACAGAGAAACAGACGACTCTCTGCCAACAATGTACAGAGAAACAACAGACGACTCCATTTAGAAAAAACAATCTCTCGTGATTGTACAGAGAAACAACAGACGACTCTCTGCCAACAATGTCATAAATTGTACAGACAGCTCTGTCGACCTCTATCGAATTATAGCAAGTTGCAGCATTCTCTCGAGTCCCAGCTATTTTATGTTACACTCCAACCAAATAAGCCAATCGACTTTTAGCTGGCATTACTTGGTCAATGGCCACATATTATTTAAAACATTATATATATATATATATATATATATATATATATATATATATATATATATATATATATATATATATATATATATATATATATATATATATATATATATATATATATATATATATATATATATATATATATATATATATATATATGAGGAAAATAGAGATAAAATTTGAGTTGTTAGGTAATGTTACAATCAATGTAAGGGGCAGGCCCCCATAATAAATAGGAAAATTAGATTAATGGAAGACAGTACAAACTATGCAAGGGGCAAGAGCCACAAGCACCCTGAAGTTACAAGAATGAAGCCATGTCAAGCCTCTAAGCTGAGTAAACAGAGGAGATGGTGCTTCTCCATTTGGAGAAATTACAATCTTTTAACAGTTTAAAAATACTCTCCTTGTGGTTAGGAGGTCTATTGATACATTGAATACATTTATCAGAGGCTTTCTAAAGGGGTCTGGGAAGAGATTTCAGAAATTTCTATTTCCTTTACAAAAGACCGAGTTATTTCTACTGTTCCATATATGCCACAGAATATGACCTCTCCATATGTTCCATAATAGGACATCCATGTTTTTGCAGCAGCCAATGATGATAGAGTTTTGATTCAGCCTAGGGCATCCTCTGGAAGAGAGATAGTGCTCAATAATGGCATATTGAAAAACAACTGAGTGAAAC
>CM035427.1:116388941-116391441 GCA_020310875.1 Ceratopteris richardii
ACTATCTGCCTTTGATGCTTGAAAACCACATTCATTCAAGAACTTGACCAATCTGTAATTCCAAGCTCTTGGGGCTTGCTTCAACCCATATAAAGCTCTCTTGAGCTTACACACATAATCTGATCCAATTGATTCCATCAAGCCTTCTGGTTGCTCCATATATACTTCATCTGCAATGTAACCATTAAGAAATGCATTCTTCACATCCAATTGTGATAACTTCCATCCCTTGCAAGCAGCAATAGCAATCAATGTTCTAATTGTAGACATCTTAGCAACAGGACTAAAGGTTTCATCATAATCTACCCCATAAGTTTGGGCATAACCTTTGACCACAAGTCTAGCCTTATATCTAGACACCTTACCATCTGCAAACCTCTTTGTTTTATATACCCACTTGCATCCAATGACCTTCTGATTCTTTGGTCTTGGTACTAATTCCCAAGTTTCATTTTCAAGTAGAGCATCATACTCTTCTTGCATTGCCTTCTCCCAATTCTGTTTACCTTTGGCTTCTTCATAAGTGGTTGGATCTTCTTCTGTTTTCACAATGTAGGCATAATCTTTTGTTGTTAGGAAAGATGTATCATAGCTATACCTTATAGGCTCTTTCCTTTCTCTTGTAGATCTTCTGATTTCTGCACTTCTTGAAGTTTCAGCCTCATTTGATTCTGGATCAAATCTTGGCCCTTCTTCTACATGATCCTGCACTCTACATCTAGAGTCAACTTCATCAACAATTTCTTCACATACTTTTACCTTTGCCTTTCCTTTCCTTTGAATTTCTTCAACACCTGCATACTCATTTGGTGATCCTGTATACCACATGTTTTGCTCATCAAATGTTACATCTTTAGTAACAAGAAATTGCTTTGTGGATGGACTCCACAACCTGTAACCCATCTGTCTATCATCATATCCAATAAACACATACTTCTCTGCTTTTGGTTCTAGCTTATGTCTTAATTGTGAAGGAACATAAGCATATGCAATACATCCAAATACTTTACAATGATCAAGACTAGGCTTCTTACCCCACCATGCTTCATAAGGGGTTCGTCCATCCAAAGCTTTGCAAGGCAACCTATTCACAAGGTATGTTGCAGTGTTAATGGCCTCTGCCCATAAGTAATTTGGACAATTCTTTTCCTTCATCATGGCTCTTGCAAACTCTACAAGAGTCCTATTCCTCCTTTCTGCTACTCCATTTTGTTGAGGGGAGTACCTGCAAGTCACTTCTCTTTTGATACCTGCATTCCACAAATAATCATCAAATTCTTTTGAGAAATACTCTCCCCCTCCATCTGATCTTAACCTCTTTAGCTTTTGTCCTGTGATCCTTTCTGCATAAGCATGGAAATGTTTGAATGTCTTGAAAACTTCTGATTTGTCCTTGATTACATACAAAGTAATCCACCTAGTTGCATCATCAACAAACAACACATAATATCTGGATCCATTTATGCTATAGTCCCTTGAGGGTCCCCATACATCTGTATGAACTAATTCAAGCATACTTGAATACTTGTACCCTGATTTGTTATAAGAACTTTTATGTGCTTTACCTAATTGACAAGCTTCACACTTGTACACCATATGTTGCCCTTCAATATTTGGCAATCCAAGCACCACCTGATTCTTTGACATCTCCTTTATAGCTCTCTCATTGAAATGACCTAGCCTTTTATGCCATAGGTCTAGTTCAGACACCTTTTGACCTCCATAGGTAAACAATGCATGTCCCACATTACCTTGAACTTTGAGAGTGAACAATCTTCCTTCCTTTTTACCTGCAATTATGGTTCTATATCCCTGATTTGGATCTTGTACATAGACACCATCATTTGCAAATCTTACCTCATATCCTTTCTCCACAATTTGCCCTACACTTATCAAATTTTTAGGAATAGTAGGAACATAAAGTACCTTACTCAGAAGTGTACTTCCACTCTTTGTCTTCACTGATCCAATGCTCTCCACTTTATGTTTGGTATTGTCACCTGTTTGAACTGTATGTCCATTTACCCTTGCTTCCATATCAGTCATCAAGGATAGATTCCCACTCAGATGGTTGCTGCACCCTGAGTCAATATAAAACACTCTTTGATCTTCTCCCATTGATTCATGAGTTGCATTCAGGATAAGAGTCATGTCATCCTTCTGATCTGATGCATAATTATAATAATTATTGTTGTAGGACTGAGATTGGAAGTTTCTTCCACCTCCTCTACCATATGATGTCCTACCACCTCTTCCTCTGAAATTGCCTCTTTGGTTTCTGCCTCCTCTACCTCTTTGACTATAACTCTGATTGTTGTATCCTCCACTTTGATTATTATACCAACAATCATTTGCCAAATGATTTGTTCTGCCACAAATCCAACAAGCTTTAGCATTATCTTTGTTCTTACCTCCTCTTCCTTTACCTCTGAAATTTGTCTTCCCTTTTGTGAAGTTGGCTTGATTTGAATTCCCTTCATCATCATTTGATTGCTTTCCC
>CM035427.1:116398941-116408941 GCA_020310875.1 Ceratopteris richardii
TTATGGTCAGAATGAAGCAAAGGAAGACATTTGCAAAAATGAAGAAGAAGTCAGAATGTTGTCTTGTACACATATGTACATATAAGTGAAGAATCTTGTAAGCTACCATAGTTAAATCCTTAGGATGATAAGGAATAGAGTCATAGACGCGAGATGAGTCCAAAGTCATGTATATATATGATAATTATGACAAGAAATGTATGAGAGAAAGTAATAGAGTCATTTTGTAGATGACAATTTTGAGGAGGATGTGTAGAGAGTTTTTTCCCAGAAAATAGCGACGGGTTTTTCTCTGAGTGCTCTCTGTCTGATCATGTGGATCAGAAATCCTTTTGTACACATCTAATTGAGAAGCTAATGAAGCTATGTCTAGAGTTTCAGAATCTAATTCCTCTCCTACTGTGAGAATGATCATTAGGAACATTCATATGTAGAATGTGAGAACTGAAGCCAAAAGTAGCGCACTTTTCCGTCTCAGTATTTTGACCAGATCTGAGTGTATACTGTAAAGTTTTTGATGAGTGAGCACTTAAAATTTAAGTTAGAAGATAAGGAAGCTATGGCTAAAAGCATTTAGCAAAACGGGTTCCAGATTGGGAGAAATCAAGTTAAGAAGTTGGCTATGTCGAAGGCGCAACTTCTGAGAGTCATTTTTCTGACATGTATTTGATCTTAATGATCAAATTAAACTTTTGGTGATTAGTTTTGAGAACTAATGGCTAGTATGATTGCGCAAAGGTATTGCTAATACTTGTGCATCATTTACTTGAAGAAATTTGAAGATTTGTGCAGGTAAAGAAGTTGATATCTGAAGCAGACTTTCTGAAGTTGACACTTATTCACTCAGAGAAGTGTTACTTGAAGTTTTGGTAAAAAGGAACATTGTTTGTGTAAAGTTTGGTTTATAACTGACATAGAAGTGTTCTTAAGTCAGTGTAGATCAAACCTTTGGAGATTAAAAGGTCTCCAACAGTGGTATCAGAGCTAAAGGTGAAGTACAAGAGAAGAAGAGATAATCGAAGTTCCGACTGGTGCAGATATTGAAGATCTTCCAAATCAAAGGAGGATAAGGACAAATTATTGAAGATAACTTGCAGAAGTTCATAGTACAAGTTCGAAAGAATCAAGAAGGACAAAGAATATATCAAAGGTACACTTTCTCTTCATAAACCATAGTAATTGGAGATACAGGAAGTCAAGGATGGGAGAAAGCTTGCAGATTGATAAGCTAGATAGGGAGAACTATCCAGCATGGTCCATGAGGATGGAAGCACACCTCATGAGCAAAGACCTTATAGCATTTATTACAGGAGATGAAGAAAAACCAGAATTTGCAGATCCAAGTATTCCTACTAGGGAAGAACTTGCAATGTTGAAGACTTGGATGAGAAAGGATGCTCAAGCAAGGAGCATCATCTACATGGCTGTAAATGATTACCTTCTACCTCACATCAGAGGTTTAGAAAGTGCCACAGATGTTTGGAATGCCTTGGAAGAGCATTTCCAAAATACAACTAAGTCAAGGAAGTCCTCACTATGGGCTGAGTTCACAACCTTCAAGAAGAAGAGTTCACAATCAATTTCAGATTATGTGGCAAGGATGAAAGATATTGCAGATAGCTTGGGAGCAGTGGATGAAGATATTGAAGAAGAAAAGTTGGTAAGACAAATACTTACAGGTCTAAGAGGTGATGAGAAGTGGAAGCCTTTTATCTTGTCCATAGAGTTGTCACTTGATCACTTTACTCCTGATCTTAATCAATTGCTAGGACACATGCTAACCTTTGAGCAGGATCTTAAAGGAGACAATGATAGAAGTACAAGTCAAGCTATGTACTCCAAAGACAAGAAAAAGAATGGCAAGGGAAAGCAATCAAATGATGATGAAGGGAATTCAAATCAAGCCAACTTCACAAAAGGGAAGACAAATTTCAGAGGTAAAGGAAGAGGAGGTAAGAACAAAGATAATGCTAAAGCTTGTTGGATTTGTGGCAGAACAAATCATTTGGCAAATGATTGTTGGTATAATAATCAAAGTGGAGGATACAACAATCAGAGTTATAGTCAAAGAGGTAGAGGAGGCAGAAACCAAAGAGGCAATTTCAGAGGAAGAGGTGGTAGGACATCATATGGTAGAGGAGGTGGAAGAAACTTCCAATCTCAGTCCTACAACAATAATTATTATAATTATGCATCAGATCAGAAGGATGACATGACTCTTATCCTGAATGCAACTCATGAATCAATGGGAGAAGATCAAAGAGTGTTTTATATTGACTCAGGGTGCAGCAACCATCTGAGTGGGAATCTATCCTTGATGACTGATATGGAAGCAAGGGTAAATGGACATACAGTTCAAACAGGTGACAATACCAAACATAAAGTGGAGAGCATTGGATCAGTGAAGACAAAGAGTGGAAGTACACTTCTGAGTAAGGTACTTTATGTTCCTACTATTCCTAAAAATTTGATAAGTGTAGGGCAAATTGTGGAGAAAGGATATGAGGTAAGATTTGCAAATGATGGTGTCTATGTACAAGATCCAAATCAGGGATATAGAACCATAATTGCAGGTAAAAAGGAAGGAAGATTGTTCACTCTCAAAGTTCAAGGTAATGTGGGACATGCATTGTTTACCTATGGAGGTCAAAAGGTGTCTGAACTAGACCTATGGCATAAAAGGCTAGGTCATTTCAATGAGAGAGCTATAAAGGAGATGTCAAAGAATCAGGTGGTGCTTGGATTGCCAAATATTGAAGGGCAACATATGGTGTACAAGTGTGAAGCTTGTCAATTAGGTAAAGCACATAAAAGTTCTTATAACAAATCAGGGTACAAGTATTCAAGTATGCTTGAATTAGTTCATACAGATGTATGGGGACCCTCAAGGGACTATAGCATAAATGGATCCAGATATTATGTGTTGTTTGTTGATGATGCAACTAGGTGGATTACTTTGTATGTAATCAAGGACAAATCAGAAGTTTTCAAGACATTCAAACATTTCCATGCTTATGCAGAAAGGATCACAGGACAAAAGCTAAAGAGGTTAAGATCAGATGGAGGGGGAGAGTATTTCTCAAAAGAATTTGATGATTATTTGTGGAATGCAGGTATCAAAAGAGAAGTGACTTGCAGGTACTCCCCTCAACAAAATGGAGTAGCAGAAAGGAGGAATAGGACTCTTGTAGAGTTTGCAAGAGCCATGATGAAGGAAAAGAATTGTCCAAATTACTTATGGGCAGAGGCCATTAACACTGCAACATACCTTGTGAATAGGTTGCCTTGCAAAGCTTTGGATGGACGAACCCCTTATGAAGCATGGTGGGGTAAGAAGCCTAGTCTTGATCATTGTAAAGTATTTGGATGTATTGCATATGCTTATGTTCCTTCACAATTAAGACATAAGCTAGAACCAAAAGCAGAGAAGTATGTGTTTATTGGATATGATGATAGACAGATGGGTTACAGGTTGTGGAGTCCATCCACAAAGCAATTTCTTGTTACTAAAGATGTAACATTTGATGAGCAAAACATGTGGTATACAGGATCACCAAATGAGTATGCAGGTGTTGAAGAAATTCAAAGGAAAGGAAAGGCAAAGGTAAAAGTATGTGAAGAAATTGTTGATGAAGTTGACTCTAGATGTAGAGTGCAGGATCATGTAGAAGAAGGGCCAAGATTTGATCCAGAATCAAATGAGGCTGAAACTTCAAGAAGTGCAGAAATCAGAAGATCTACAAGAGAAAGGAAAGAGCCTATAAGGTATAGCTATGATACATCTTTCCTAACAACAAAAGATTATGCCTACATTGTGAAAACAGAAGAAGATCCAACCACTTATGAAGAAGCCAAAGGTAAACAGAATTGGGAGAAGGCAATGCAAGAAGAGTATGATGCTCTACTTGAAAATGAAACTTGGGAATTAGTACCAAGACCAAAGAATCAGAAGGTCATTGGATGCAAGTGGGTATATAAAACAAAGAGGTTTGCAGATGGTAAGGTGTCTAGATATAAGGCTAGACTTGTGGTCAAAGGTTATGCCCAAACTTATGGGGTAGATTATGATGAAACCTTTAGTCCTGTTGCTAAGATGTCTACAATTAGAACATTGATTGCTATTGCTGCTTGCAAGGGATGGAAGTTATCACAATTGGATGTGAAGAATGCATTTCTTAATGGTTACATTGCAGATGAAGTATATATGGAGCAACCAGAAGGCTTGATGGAATCAATTGGATCAGATTATGTGTGTAAGCTCAAGAGAGCTTTATATGGGTTGAAGCAAGCCCCAAGAGCTTGGAATTACAGATTGGTCAAGTTCTTGAATGAATGTGGTTTTCAAGCATCAAAGGCAGATAGTAGCTTGCTAGTGAAGGCAAGTGAAAATGGATATATTTACATGTGCATTTATGTTGATGATATTATTGTTACAGGAACAGATGCTCAAGGAATCAATGAACTCAAGAAGCAAATAGAGAAGGAGTTTAAGATAAGTGACTTGGGAAACTTATCTTATTTTCTAGGAATGCAGATTGTGTATACTCAACATGGAGTATATGTTTCACAAGAGAGATACTTGAAGAATCTTCTAGTCAAGTTTAACATGGAAGATTGTAAGACCTCAACTACACCATTGGAGGTAAATCATAAATTAAGCAGGTATGGAAGTGAAGAGTTCAATGACATGAAGAAATATCAGAGTTTGGTAGGTAGTCTAATCTATGCTACCTTGACAAGACCAGATCTATCATATGCAGTAGGTGTGTTGTCACAATTCATGCATTGTCCAAAGAAGAATCATTGGATTGCAGCCCAAAGGGTACTCAGATATATCAAGGGAACCCTAAGTGAAGGTTTGTATTATGGTTTCACTTCTGACACAAGAATCAAAGTGTTTAGTGATGCAGATTGGGCAGGTGACTCAGATGATAGAAGGTCTACTCATGGATATCTATGTTATGTTGGAGATAAGTTAGTTTCTTGGTGTTCAAAGAAGCAACATACAGTTGCTTTATCATCCACAGAAGCCGAGTATAAGGGAATGGTAGAAGCTGCAAAAGAAGTCATATGGTTGAAGACCTTGATGAAAAGTTTTGAGATTGATCATAGTACTCCAATAATTTTTGGAGATAATATGAGTTCTTTGTATTTGGCAGCTAACCCTGTTTTTCATGCCAGGACTAAGCATATAGAGATACAGTATCATTTCTTGAGGGAAAAGGTACTTGATAAAGAGATTGAAGTGATGTACACTCCAACAAAAGAACAAGTGGCAGATATGATGACAAAAAGCTTGGATGGACCTAAGCTACAGAGATTCAAGGAGATGGCAGGAGTGAAGAAGAATGGAATAATCACAATTAGTGATTGAGGGGGAGCTGTTGGAGCAAACCAATCACAAATTGGTGATTATACAGATCTTGGAGAATGCTTATGGTCAGAATGAAGCAAAGGAAGACATTTGCAAAAATGAAGAAGAAGTCAGAATGTTGTCTTGTACACATATGTACATATAAGTGAAGAATCTTGTAAGCTACCATAGTTAAATCCTTAGGATGATAAGGAATAGAGTCATAGACGCGAGATGAGTCCAAAGTCATGTATATATATGATAATTATGACAAGAAATGTATGAGAGAAAGTAATAGAGTCATTTTGTAGATGACAATTTTGAGGAGGATGTGTAGAGAGTTTTTTCCCAGAAAATAGCGACGGGTTTTTCTCTGAGTGCTCTCTGTCTGATCATGTGGATCAGAAATCCTTTTGTACACATCTAATTGAGAAGCTAATGAAGCTATGTCTAGAGTTTCAGAATCTAATTCCTCTCCTACTGTGAGAATGATCATTAGGAACATTCATATGTAGAATGTGAGAACTGAAGCCAAAAGTAGCGCACTTTTCCGTCTCAGTATTTTGACCAGATCTGAGTGTATACTGTAAAGTTTTTGATGAGTGAGCACTTAAAATTTAAGTTAGAAGATAAGGAAGCTATGGCTAAAAGCATTTAGCAAAACGGGTTCCAGATTGGGAGAAATCAAGTTAAGAAGTTGGCTATGTCGAAGGCGCAACTTCTGAGAGTCATTTTTCTGACATGTATTTGATCTTAATGATCAAATTAAACTTTTGGTGATTAGTTTTGAGAACTAATGGCTAGTATGATTGCGCAAAGGTATTGCTAATACTTGTGCATCATTTACTTGAAGAAATTTGAAGATTTGTGCAGGTAAAGAAGTTGATATCTGAAGCAGACTTTCTGAAGTTGACACTTATTCACTCAGAGAAGTGTTACTTGAAGTTTTGGTAAAAAGGAACATTGTTTGTGTAAAGTTTGGTTTATAACTGACATAGAAGTGTTCTTAAGTCAGTGTAGATCAAACCTTTGGAGATTAAAAGGTCTCCAACACTTCTCTATCTTCTTGATTCCTGCCATATCCTTGAATCTTTGTAGTTTTGGTCCATCTAAACTTTTTGTCATCATATCTGCAACTTGATCTTTTGTGGGAGTGTGTATGACTTCAATCTCCTTCTCAATGACCTTCTCTCTCAGAAAATGATACTGTATTTCAATATGCTTAGTTCTAGCATGAAATACAGGATTAGCTGCCAAGTATAATGAACTCATATTGTCTCCACAAATAATGGGAGTACTCTGAATCACATCAAAAACTTTCAAAAGTGTCTTTAGCCATATTACCTCTTTTGCAGCTTCCACCATACCTTTATATTCTGCCTCTGTAGATGACAAAGCAACTGTATGTTGCTTCTTGGAACACCATGAAATCAATTTGTCTCCTACATAGCACAAGTATCCATGTGTTGATCTTCTATCATCCACATTACCTGCCCAATCTGCATCACTATATATCTTGATTCTTGTATCTGAAGTAAACCCATAATACAACCCTTCTTTGAGTGTACCCTTGATGTACCTAAGTACTCTTTGTCCTGCAATCCAATGTTCCTTTCTAGGACAATGCATGAATTGTGAAAGCACACCAACTGCATATGACAAGTCAGGCCTTGTCAATGTAGCATAAATCAAGCTACCAACCAAACTTTGATAGAGTTTCATATCTCTGAACTCTTCTCCTCCAAACCTAGACAATTTATAATTCACTTCCAAAGGTGTAGGTGCAACCCTGCAATCTTCCATTTTAAATTTGGTTAGCAAATTTTTAAGATACCTTTCTTGGGTCACATATACTCCATGTTGAGTATAAGAGATCTCCATTCCCAAGAAGAATGATAGGTTCCCCAAATCACTGATTTTGAACTCTTTCTCCATCTGCTTTTTGATCATTTGTATCCCCTTATCATCTGTTCCTGTAAGTATTATGTCATCAACATAAATACACACATAAATGAATCCATTTTCACTTGCTTTGACTAGCAAGCTACTATCTGCCTTTGATGCTTGAAATCCAAGATCATTCAAGAATTTCACAAGCCTATAATTCCAAGCCCTTGGGGCTTGCTTCAACCCATACAAAGCTCTCTTGAGCTTACACACATAATTTGGACTCACTTGATCTTTGAACCCATCTGGTTGCTCCATGTAGACTTCATCTGAAATGTAACCATTCAAGAAAGCATTTTTAACATCTAATTGAGACAACTTCCAACCTTTACAAGCAGCAATTGCAATGAGTGTCCTGATGGTTGTCATCTTTGCCACAGGACTATAAGTCTCATCATAGTCCACTCCATATGTCTGTGCATACCCTTTCACAACAAGTCTAGCTTTGTACCTAGACACACTTCCATCTGCAAATCTCTTTGTTTTGTAAACCCACTTACATCCAATAATCTTTTGACTATTAGATTTAGGAACCAAATCCCATGTTTGATTCTCTATCAATGCATCATACTCCTCTTGCATAGCATCTTCCCAATTCTTCTTTCCTTTGGCTTCTTCATATGTAGAAGGGTCTTCATCTGCTTTTACCAAATAAGCATAATCTTTAGTAGTCAAGAATGAAGTGTCATAGCTATACCTTGTAGGTTGCCATTTGTGCCTAGATGATCTCCTAACTTCTGCACTTCTTGAGGTCTCTGGTTCATCACATTCTGGATCAAACCTTGGCCTCTCTTCAACTTCAACCTGCACTTCATTACTCTCACTTTCATCAAGTAACTGAATCTTTGCTTTACCTTTCCTTTGATCCACCACTTCTTCATCATCTGCATGTACATTATATTTACCTGCATACCAAGTACCTTGCTCATCAAATGTAACATCTTTGGATACAATAAATTGCTTTGTGGATGGACTCCACAACCTGTATCCCATTTGCTTATCATCATAACCAATGAATACATACTTCTCTGCCTTAGGCTCCAACTTATGCCTCAATTGAGATGGCACATATGCATATGCCAAGCATCCAAATATTCTGCAATGATCCAAGGTAGGTTTCTTACCCCACCAAGCTTCATATGGTGTCATACCCTGCAAAGCTTTACAAGGCAATCTATTAACCAAATATGTAGCTGTATTAACAGCCTCAGCCCACAAATAATTTGGGCAATTCTTCTCTTTCATCATGGACCTTGCAAACTCAACAAGAGTCCTATTTCTTCTTTCTGCTACCCCATTTTGTTGAGGAGAGTACCTGCAAGTAACTTCTCTCTTTATACCTGCATTCCACAAATAATCATTGAACTCATTTGAAAAATACTCTCCCCCTCCATCTGACCTTAGTCTCTTCAATTTTTGACCTGTAATCCTTTCTGCATATGCATGATAGTGTTTAAATGTATTAAACACTTCTGACTTTTCCTTAATCACATAAATTGTGATCCACCTGGTAGCATCATCAACATATATGACATAATATCTTGAACCATTTATACTAAAGTCCTTTGAAGGACCCCACACATCTGTGTGCACCAATCCAAGTCTTTCTGAGTACATAAATCCATGCTTGGAATAGGATTGCTTATGAGCCTTACCTAATTGACATGCCTCACATCTGTATGTCATGTGTTGACCTGCAATGTTAGGCATTCCAAGTACTGAATCATTGTTAATCATTTCTTTGATACCTCTTTCATTAAAGTGTCCAAGTCTTTTGTGCCAAAGATCCAATTCTGACACCTTCTGCTCTCCATATGTGAACATAGCATGTCCAACATTTCCTTGTACCTTCAATGTGAAAAGCCTTCCTTCTTTCTTTCCTGCAATAACTTGTTTATACCCTTGACTAGGGTCTTCCACATAAACTCCATCATTGGTAAACCTTACCTCATAACCTTTTTCCACAATTTGACCTACACTGATCAAATTCTTTGGAATTGTGGGAACATAGAGTACCTTACTCAGAAGAGTGCTCCCATCCTTAGCTTTGACTGAACCAATTGACTTTACCTTATGCTTTGTATTATCACCTGTCTGAACTGTATGATTAATTGCATTATGATCTAGGTCAGTCATCAAAGCAATATTTCCACTCAAATGATTACTACATCCTGAATCAATATAAAACACTCTCATGTCCTCATGTGAAGTTTCACATGTATTCATAATGAGAGTCGAGTCCTCCTTTTGATCTGATGCATAGTTGTAGTAGGTGTTATTATAGGATTGACTTTGGAAGTTTCTTCCACCACCTCTTCCAAAAGAACTCCTACCACCTCTACCTCTGAAATTTCCTCTCTGAAATCTACCACCTCTTGCTCTTTGATTAAAGTTCTGATAATTACCATTGTTTTGATTATTGTGCCAACAATCATGAGATAGATGATTGGTCTTACCACATATCCAACAAGCTCTTGCATTCTCTTTGTTGTTTCTGCCTCTTCCTCTACTTCTGCCATTTCCTCTTCCTCTTATGAAGTTTGCTTGGTTTGATGTACCTTCTTCTTCACCTGATTGTTGCTTCCCTTTGTTGGCTTTCTTCTTGTCTTTAGAATACATTGCATGACCTGCACTCTTATCAACATCTCCTTTGATATCATTCTCAAAAGTTAGCATATGACCTAACAATTGATTCAAATC
>CM035427.1:116421441-116431441 GCA_020310875.1 Ceratopteris richardii
TAAGTCTTCATCTTCAATCTTCAAGTATATCCTGCAATCCAATCATAGACTTGAATCTGCAAAGTTTGGTTCCATCCAAAGCTTTAGTCAGCAAATCTGCACATTGCATGTTAGTTGACACATAGGTCAGATGAATGTCCTTGCTCAGCAACTTCTCCCTCACATAATGATAATGAACTTCTATGTGTTTGGTCCTTGCATGATAGATAGGATTAGCTGCAAGGTGAAGAGAACTTGTATTATCTCCAAAGATAATTGGAGGCCTAGTATATAAGCCCAATTCTGTATACAAAAGCTTAATCCAAATTGCTTCTTGAGTAGCATTAGCTAGCCCTCTATATTCTGCCTCTGTAGAAGACAATGCCATAGTTGGTTGCTTCTTTGCAGACCATGAGATTATTTTGTCACTTGCAAAAGAAATGTATCCTGAAGTGCTCCTCCTATCATCCTTGCATCCTGCCCAATCTGCATCTGAATAGACTTTTATATCAATATCTGAAGTGTAAGGAAAATACAAACCATGGTTCTGTGTACCCTTGAGATACTTCAATATTCTCTTGGCAGCCTCTAAGTGAGGTATCCTTGGCTTGTGCATAAATTGACTTAGCACACTAACTCTGCAATATCAATTCTAGTTAAGGTAGCATAGTTCAAGCTACCCACCATACTTTGATAACCTGTAATGTCTTGGACTTCATCACCTTCATGGGCACTTAGCTTTCGATTCACCTCCATTGGAGTGCTAGCTGCTTTAGCATCCTGCAAGTGAAATTTCTTCAACATGTCTTGTACATACTTCTTCTGAGTAATGTATATCCCTGAATTAGTGTAGACTAATTCAAGTCCTAAGAAATATTTCAATAATCCACGATCATTGATCTTGAACTCCTTCATCATCTGACTTTTGATGTATCTGATTCCATTGACATCATTACCTGTAATGATGATGTCATCAACATAAACACAGAGATATATTACCTCTGAATTACTTCTTTTAATGAACAAAGAAGTATCTACCTTGCTCATGACAAATCCTTGGTCTTGGAGGTATGTAGTTAGCCTGTAATTCCATGCCCTAGGTGCCTGCTTCAATCCATATAAAGCCTTCTTTAATTTGCAAACATAAGTTACCTTCTTAGGGTCTTCATAGCCAGGAGGTTGTGACATATAAACCTCTTCTGAGATCCATCCATTCAAGAAAGCATTCTTGACATCCAATTGGTACATGTTCCAATTCTTTGATGCAGCCACACTCACCAACACTCTGATTGTTGGCATCTTGGCCATAGGAGAAAATGTTTCTTCATAGTCAATGCCTTGGGTTTGTGCAAAACCCTTGGCTACTAATCTGGCCTTGTACCTGTTAATTGTGCCATCAGAATTTTTTTTCAATTTATAGATCCATCTGGATCCTATTACCTTCATGGAGTCCTTCTTGGGTACTAACTCCCATGTATCACTCTCCTTGAGTGCTTCAATCTCTTCATCCATAGCTTCTTTCCATTCTAATTTGGTGATTGCTTCTTCATATGAACCTGGTTCTTCATTCAACAAATCCTTGGCAAGATAAACTAAATGTTTAGTAACAAGAGATGTATCATACCCATATCTGATAGGTTTTTTACTTTCCCTTTGTGATCTTCTAAAAGGTTGAGCTGAAGATTCAGGTATGTCTTCAAGCTTCTTCATCTTCATTTTTCCTTTGGACTTCCATGCCTTGAACTCTTCAAGATTGATTGTATCTTCATCATCTGAACTTGAGTCTTCTTTCTGAGTTGGTTCCTCCTTTGTAAGTCTTGGAAATTCTTCTTCCAAATCATAGGGTAGTTTCACTTTCCTGCATTCATTCTCATACCAAGAATCATTCTCATCAAAGATCACATCTCTACTTACCATAAATCCCTTATTGGTAGGGTTATAAAACCTGTCACCTTTTTTATTTAAATCATATCCAATGAAAATACATTTTTCAGCCTTTGGATCTAGCTTACCTCTAACCTGTGAAGGTATGTGTACATATGCTACACATCCAAAAATTTTGCAATGATCTAATGATGGTCTCTTACCATTCCAAGCTTCATAAGGTGTCATACCATCAAGTGATTTTGATGGTAACCTGTTTATGAGATTTTTTTAGAGACACTCTCTGCCCATAGGTAGTTAGGTAACTTCTTCTCATTAAGCATAGATCTAGCTGTCTCAACAATTAACCTATTTCTTCAATCAGCTACCCCATTCTGTTCAGGAGAGTACCTTGTGGTTATTTCTCTTTTGATGCCTCTGTCCTGCAAGAAGTCCTCAAACTCATTGGAGAAGTATTCACCTCCTCCATCTGACCTTAGCCTCTTCAAATTTCTTCCTGTCTAATTTTCAATTAGTGCAAGATATTTCTTAAAACAATTAATCACCTCATCCTTGTGCTTCATAAAGTATAACACAGTCCATCTGCTATAGTCATCAATAAAAGGCACATAGTACCTTGAACCTGAGACTGAGGGGTCTTTGCTAGGTCCCCAAACATCTGTGTGTACCAGCTCTAGGTAGTCTTCATGCATATATCCTTTCCTTGAGAAGGGTAACCTATGAGACTTACCAAATTGACAAGCACCACACATGTAAATCATATATTGCTTGGATACATTAGGTATTCCAAGCACACATTGGTCCCTGCACATTTGCTTCAAGGTCCTTTCTCCTATATGCCCTAATCTCTTGTGCCAAATTTCAAGCTCTGAAAGTGTCTGATCCTTATAACTGTATAGTGCAATATTTTCTGTATCTTCCAACTCAAAAGTGAAAAGTCTACCTGATTTTTCTCCTTTGGCTATCCTTTTGAATCCATATCTTGGGTCCTCCACAAATGCTCCATGTTGATTGAACGTGATCTACAACCCTTTCTCTACAATCTGACAAACACTCATTAAGTTCTTTGTAATTGTTGGTACATAAAGTACCCTGCTCAACAAATTCTGATTACCATCACTAGTTTTCACATTTCCAACTTTAACTACAGAATGCTTTATATCATCACCTGTTTGGACTTGGTGTTTACCTTTTGGTTCTTCAAGATCAGAGAGTAGTGCCACATTACCAACCACATGATTTGAACACGTTGAATCAATATAAAATAAATGATCATCATTTGTACCTGTCTTTGAAGTCATGTTCATGATCAGAAGAGAGTCATCCTGCTCTTCTGTGTAGTTGTTGTAGTCCCTTCTAGTTTTAAATCCTCCTTGGTAGTTACCATTGTAATTGTTGTTGTAGTTCTTGTTGTAATTGTTGTTGTGGCCTTGGTGATGGTTGAACCTTCCTCTAGACTGAGAGTATCCACCTCTTTGGTAGCCTCTTCCTCTCTGATTTTTGTAATTCCTGAAACACTCATCTGTGGTTGATGGAGAGTGTTAATCTCCAAAAGAACAACCTACTCTTGAGTTTAGAACACCTCTATATCAAGAGTAAGTCAAAACCTTTACTAAATTATAGGTCCAATCTCCAAATTATCAAATCTGAGAAAATATGTGAAGAAGGTGAAAACACAGAAAAGTCTGCTGCAGAATTTCTTCACATTGACTTATCAAACATGTAAAGTTTTTGATGAAACTTTGTACGAATCATCTCCTAGGGATTGCGCATCACCTCCAAGTTGAATCACTTGAAAAGCTTTAGTATAACTTGAGAAATCAATTTCACAAGTTACCTATGTCAGAAACTGTTACTCAGAACAGTCGATTCTACACCCTTAACTTCTTAACTTTGGTTCTCACAATGTCTAACCCGTTTTGCCAAATGCTTTTAGCCACGAGTAGATCACCTTCCAACTTAAAGATTAAGTGCTTACTTGCACAAAACTTTAAACTATGGAGTGAGCACTGATCAAAAGATTAAACACGAAATTTGCGCCTGTTTCAGAGAACTGTAGACACTCAACACATATGAATGTTCCTACTAACAATTCTCCTAGCCTGTTTACAATTAGACTCTGAAATTCAAGTCACAGGCTCATTAACTAACAACTTAGATATCCTCAAAAGGATTTCACAATTGATCAAACACAGAAGGAGCAGACACGAAAAGATCGGGCGCAAACTTTCTTCATTAACTCAGAAATTTACAACTGAGTGATGAGAGCTAACTCAAACTAACTTTTCTCTATCTCTTGACTCCTAACTTCCTCAATCTTGGCTTCTACATATGCTCTCATAAGCTCTCATACATGCCCCGACTTTTCTCAAAGTATTTATAGACAATTTGTACAAGGTTCTCACTTAAACAAAGATCTGAGTCACCTATGACTATACTAATGTACATATGTGTACACTTCTCTTATCCTCTGAATATGTCTTTCTTCCAAGCTTCAATGGTTGATCTTTCCTTCACTCTTTAACCTTCCAAGTCTTCAATTGGTGATTGATCTGCACCAACAGCTCCCCCTCAATCATCAATTGAGGTCTTCTCCTTTCTTCTTTATACCTGCCATGTCTTTAAACTTCTGTAGCTTTGGTCCATCCAAGCTCTTTGTAAGCATATCAGCTATCTGATCCTTTGTTGAAGTATGTATGACTTCAATCTCCTTGTCCATCACTTTCTCTCTTAGAAAGTGATACTGAATCTCAATGTGTTTGGTCCTGGCATGAAAAACAGGATTAGCAGCTAAATACAATGAACTCATGTTATCTCCATATATGATTGGTACTCCATGCATAATGTCAAGACTCTTCATCAAGGTCTTAACCCAAATTACTTCCTTTGCAGCTTCAACCATACCTTTATACTCTGCTTCTGTAGAAGATAAAGCAACTGTATGTTGCTTCTTGGAACACCATGATATAAGTTTATCTCCCACATAACACATGTATCCAAATGTAGATCTTCTATCATCTGGATTACCTGCCCAATCTGCATCACTATAAATTTTGATATTTGTATCTGAGGTAAACCCATAATACAAACCTTCATTGAGTGTACCCTTAATGTACCTCAACACCCTTTGTCCTGCAATCCAATGTTCTTTCCTTGGGCAATGTATAAATTGAGACAAAACCCCTACTGCATATGATAAATCAGGTCTAGTTAGAGTAGCATAGATAAGGCTACCAACCAAACTCTGATATTGTCTCATGTCCTTGAATTCTTCACCTCCATACTTACTCAATTTGTGATTCACCTCCATTGGTGTAGGTGCTACCCTGCAATCATCCATTTTAAACTTGATTAACAAATTCTTCAAATACCTTTCTTGGGTCACAAATACTCCATGTTGAGTATATGTAATCTCCATGCCCAAGAAGTATGATAAGTCTCCCAAGTCACTTATCTTGAACTCCTTTTCCATTTGCCTCTTAAGCCTTTGTATTCCTTCTTCATCTGTACCTGTAAGAATTATATCATCAACATATATGCACATGTATATGAAACCATTTTCACTTGCCTTGACAAGCAAGCTACTATCTGCTTTAGACACCTGAAAACCAAGTTCTTTTAGGAACTTCACAAGTCTATAGTTCCATGCCCTTGGGGCCTGCTTCAAGCCATACAAAGCTCTCTTGAGCTTACACACATGATCTGGATACCTTTTATCTTTGAACCCTTGAGGTTGCTCCATGAATACATCATCTGAAATATAACCATTCAAAAAAGCATTCTTCACATCAAGTTGACATAGCTTCCAACCTTTACATGCAACAATAGCAATAAGTGTCCTTATGGTTGTCATTTTTGCCACAGGACTATAGGTCTCATCATAATCAATACCATATGTTTGAGCAAAACCTTTGACCACAAGTCTAGCTTTGTACCTAGACACACTTCCATCTGCAAACCTTTTTGTCTTGTAGACCCATTTGCATCCAATAATCTTCTGACTATTTGGTTTAGGAACCAAATCCCAAGTTTGATTCTCCAATAGTGCATCATATTCTTCCTGCATAGCACTTTCCCATTTTTCCTTACCTTTTGCCTCTTCATATGTAGAAGGGTCTTCATCTGTATTCACCATATAAGCATAATCTTTTGTGGCTAGAAATGAAGTATCATAACTATACCTTGTAGGTTGCCACCTATTTCTTGTTGACCTTCTGAGTTCTCCACTCCTTGAGGTTTCTGGCTCTTCACATTCAGGATCAAATCTTGGTGTCTCTTCCATTTCAACCTGCACTTCATTATTCTCTTGCTCATCAAATATTTGAACTTTTGATTTACCTTTTCTTTGACTCACTTCTTCTTCATCACCTGTATTGATATTGATTGTACCTGCATACCAAGTACTTTGTTCATCAAATGTAACATCTTTAGAAACCATAAATTGCTTTGTTGATGGACTCCACAATCTATAGCCCATCTGCTTATCATCATAGCCAATGAAAACATACTTTTCAGCTTTGGGTTCCAACTTGTGCCTTAATTGTGATGGCACATATGCATATGCCACACACCCAAAAACTCTGCAATGATCCAAGGTAGGTCTTTTACCCCACCAAGCCTCATATGGTGTCATACCCTGCAAGGCTTTACATGGTAACCTATTGACCAAATAAGTGGCTGTATTTACAGCCTCAGCCCACAAATAATTAGGGCAATTTTTCTCCTTCATCATGGATCTTGCAAACTCAACAAGAGTTCTATTTCTCCTTTCTGCAACACCATTTTGTTGAGGAGAGTACCTGCAAGTAATTTCCCTTTTTATACCTGCATTCCATAAGTAATCACTGAACTCATTTGAGAAATACTCTCCCCCTCCATCTGACCTTAGTCTCTTCAACTTATGACCTGTAATTCTTTCTGCATATGCATGATAGTGTTTAAATGTATTAAACACTTCTGACTTATCTTTGATCACATAGATAGTGATCCACCTAGTAGCATCATCAACATAAATCACATAATACCTTGATCCATTTATACTGAAATCTTTTGATGGTCCCCACACATCTGTGTGTACCAACTCAAGCTTCTCTGAGTGCATAAAACCATGCTTGGAATAAGAATGTTTATGAGCCTTACCTAATTGACATGCCTCACATTTGTATGTCATATGTTGACCTGCAACATTAGGCAATCCAAGCACTGAACCATTGTTAACCATATCTTTAATACCTCTTTCATTGAAATGTCCAAGCCTCTTGTGCCAAAGATCTAACTCAGAGATCTTATGTCCTCCATATGTGAACATAGCATGACCAATGTTGCCTTGAATCTTCAATGTAAATAATCTTCCTTCCTTTTTTCCTGAAACAATCTGTTTATACCCTTGGCTAGGGTCTTCCACATATACTCCATCATTAGTGAACCTTACTTCATATCCCTTTTCAACAATTTGACCTACACTTATCAAATTCTTAGGGATTGTAGGAACATACAAGACCTTACTCAATAAGGTGATTCCATCCTTGGCCTTCACTGATCCAATTGACTTCACATTGTGCTTTGTGTTGTCACCTGTTTGAACAACATGATTAAAAACTTTACTTTCCAAATCAGTCATCAAAGATATGTTACCACTCAGGTGATTGCTACACCCTGAGTCAATGTAGAAGACTCTTTGATCTTCACTCTGCCTTTCACAAGTTGCATTCATTATCAGTGTTGAATCTTCCTTTTGATCTGAAGCATAATTGTAGTAGGTGTTGTTGTATTGTTGACTTTGGAATCCTCTACCTGCATTTCTTCCAAAGTAATTCCTTCCACCTCTACCTCTGTAAATACCTCTTTGATTTCTGCCACCTCTTCCTCTTGCATTATAATTTTGACTATATCCACCATTATTCTGATTATTATGCCAACAATCATTAGCTAAGTGATTTGTCTTACCACAAATCCAGCAAGCTTTGCCTCCATCTTTGTTGTTCCTGCCTCTTCCTCTACCTTTGCCACCTCCTCTTCCTCTTAGGAAGTTGGCTTGAGTAGTTGTTCCTTCATCTTCACCTGCTTGTTGTTTTCCTTTGCTATTCTTCTTCTTGTCCTTTGAGTACATTGCATGTCCTGTACTTTTGTCACCATCTCCTTTAACATCCTGTTCAAATGTTAGCATATGACCTAACAATTGATTTAAATCAGGAGTGAAATGATCAAGTGATAGTTCTGTAGACAAAATAAATGGCTTCCATTTGTCATCACCTCTCAACCCTGTAAGGATTTGCCTTACCAACTTATCTTCCTCAATGTCTTCATCAACAGCTCCTAAAGCATCTGCAATATCTTTCATCCTTGTTACATAGTCTGAGATGGATTGAGAGGCCTTCTTCTTGAAGGTAGTAAACTCTGCCCATAAGGATGCCTTCCTTGACTTTGTAGTGTTCTGGAAATGCTCCTCCAAAGCATTCCATATGTCAGTTGCACTTTCAAGACCTCTAATATGAGGTAACAAGTAATCATTGACTCCCATATAGATAATGCTCCTAGCTTGAGCATCTTTCTTCATCCAATTTTTCAAATCTGCTAACTCTTCCCTAGTTGGAACACTAGGATCTCTGAACTCTGGCTTCTCTTCTTCTCCTGTGATGTAACCAATTAAATCTTTGCTCATAAGATGAGCTTCCATCCTCATTGACCATGCAGGATAGTTTTCCCTATCCAATTTCTCTATCTGTAGAGCATCTCCCATCTTGTGTCCACCTGTGTATTGAAAACTTCAAGCTTTACAAGCAATGTATGTACCTTTACTTCGAGTTAGACTCCTTTTGCCTTTCTTGATGTCGAGTAGACTTCTCCTCAGGCTTTTGACTCCAAGCTTTCACTTCTTAGTTCTTCAAATGTTGAACTTCTTGAATCTGCAGCAGTCGGGACCTTCCTTTCCTTGATTTTGATGTCTCCTGCTCTGATACCACTGATGGAGAGTGTTAATCTCCAAAAGAACAACCTACTCTTGAGTTTAGAACACCTCTATATCAAGAGTAAGTCAAAACCTTTACTAAATTATAGGTCCAATCTCCAAATTATCAAATCTGAGAAAATATGTGAAGAAGGTGAAAACACAGAAAAGTCTGCTGCAGAATTTCTTCACATTGACTTATCAAACATGTAAAGTTTTTGATGAAACTTTGTACGAATCATCTCCTAGGGATTGCGCATCACCTCCAAGTTGAATCACTTGAAAAGCTTTAGTATAACTTGAGAAATCAATTTCACAAGTTACCTATGTCAGAAACTGTTACTCAGAACAGTCGATTCTACACCCTTAACTTCTTAACTTTGGTTCTCACAATGTCTAACCCGTTTTGCCAAATGCTTTTAGCCACGAGTAGATCACCTTCCAACTTAAAGATTAAGTGCTTACTTGCACAAAACTTTAAACTATGGAGTGAGCACTGATCAAAAGATTAAACACGAAATTTGCGCCTGTTTCAGAGAACTGTAGACACTCAACACATATGAATGTTCCTACTAACAATTCTCCTAGCCTGTTTACAATTAGACTCTGAAATTCAGGTCACAGGCTCATTAACTAACAACTTAGATATCCTCAAAAGGATTTCACAATTGATCAAACACAGAAGGAGCAGACACGAAAAGATCGGGCGCAAACTTTCTTCATTAACTCAGAAATTTACAACTGAGTGATGAGAGCTAACTCAAACTAACTTTTCTCTATCTCTTGACTCCTAACTTCCTCAATCTTGGCTTCTACATATGCTCTCATAAGCTCTCATACATGCCCCGACTTTTCTCAAAGTATTTATAGACAATTTGTACAAGGTTCTCACTTAAACAAAGATCTGAGTCACCTATGACTATACTAATGTACATATGTGTACACTTCTCTTATCCTCTGAATATGTCTTTCTTCCAAGCTTCAATGGTTGATCTTTCCTTCACTCTTTAACCTTCCAAGTCTTCAATTGGTGATTGATCTGCACCAACAGTGGTGTGATTTGATAGAACATAAATGTTACATGGTGATGAATTATAGGGTCTCCCCCTACCTTGCTTACCTCCTCTATCCCTGCCTCTTGAAGATCTACCTCTCCCTGCATAATTGGCTTGGGAGGTAGAGCCTTCATCT
>CM035427.1:116436441-116441441 GCA_020310875.1 Ceratopteris richardii
TCTATCTATCTATCTATCTATCTATCTATCTATCTATCTATCTATCTATCTATCTATCTATCTATCTATCTATCTATCTATCTATCTATCTATCTATCTATCTATCTATCTATCTATCTATCTATCTATCTGTCTATCTATCTCTCGATCTATCTATCTATCGATTTATCGATCTATCGATCTATCGATCTATCTATCTATCTATCTATCTGTCTATCTATCTATTTATCTATCTATCTATCTATCTATCTATCTATCTATCTATCTATCTATCTATCTATCTATCTATCTATCTATCTATCTATCTATCTATCTATCTATCTATCTATCTATCTATCTATCTATCTATGTTGGTGCATATCAAGCCTCAACACTTGATTTGGACCCTTGAAGGATGATCTTACATAAAGCTTGGAACATGGATTTTCAACTTGGATTGAAGAAAGAACCATAGGAATTAAAGTCTATGAGTTTTTAACTCTTCACTCATTGTAAAAGTCAATAATGACTTGGCATGATTTATGTAATCAAACCGACTTGTAAGAGTCGTGGAAATTGATTGAATAGGTGGAGAGAATATCTCCCCATATGTAGAGGAGGTGAATGATTGAAGGAATCTTTCAATCAAACTTTTTAGGTACATGATTATAGGAAAGTGGCAACCAATCATCTATCAACCTTTTATAAAACAAAGGAAAAAAACTCGCGGGACACAAGTCTTCAGTCCACCACCTTTTTGACACAACTCCCGAGGCAGAAATCTCTTGTAACTCTATGTGTGTTTGAGCTAAGTCATAGCCAACACCTTATCATCTCAATTAGCCTTGCTTATCAAGCTAATGAGATTGTAAAATCATTCATATCAATAGAACATATACATTTTGTATCTCTGGTTTTTCTCTGAATCATCTTCTCCAAGTCAGTCAACTTCAGAAAGGCATATCTCAAGATTTATTGAACCAAATTCAATGATTCAAAGCTTGTTGGAATCAGCTCAAGGTCTTCTACAACACTACAAAGTTTGAAGAACCTTCATTCAGCCAATTGTGAGAAAAGTCGATCGAAGTAGTCACTGGTATTTCTGTGTGTAGCTCCTAAAAAGTCGGGATCATCTCTTGTTTTGCTAAAGATAATTCTCAAAGCATAGTTTGTCAATTGAAGTGATTTAACTTGCAATCAATAGCTTGTTAAGTTAATTTAATTCCCTCAAAAGGAATTTGCCCAATTGTAAGTGTGCTGGACACACTGAGCATTAGACTGAGCAGGTGTCAAGACAAATTTAGCAAGTTTTCTCAGATTTTTGAAGTTTCAACCATCTGTTTTGATTTGATCATTGCACAAAGAGTTGCAAAGTACATATGTGATTTCTTTGCATCATTTGGGACCTAAGCAAGTCTACAATACATATCTGAAGCAAAGGGTGGCTGGAGTCAAGCAGGTTTAGCAGCTCCAACTCCATCTTCTGAGTGTCTCCTACCATCACCTCTCACAGTGGTATCAGAGCAAAACAAATAAGGTAATCATGGGTGATGGTTTCCCTTCTTTTATTGACAAATTGGACAGGAATAATTACCAAGCATGGTCTCTGAGAATGAAGACCTATCTACAAGGAAGAAGTCTGTTTGGATTCATATCAGGAGATGAAGAGCTACCTACATTCAAAGCTAGAGGTCTACCCACCAAGGATGAGCAAGAGAGACTCAATCAATGGTGTGCAAAAGATGCCTTGGCAAGGTCATACCTTCTAAACTCTATCTCTGATTTCCTTTTACCACATATAAGGAATTGTAAGACTTCCCAAGAGACTTGGGAAACCTTGTCCAATTATTTTTCTTCCAACACAAGGGCTAGGAAGAATCAACTCTGGATAGAGTTTACAACCATGAGGAAGCAGCCCAAGCAATCAGTCTCAGAGTATGTGACAAAGATCAAAGATGTGGCAGACCAACTAGCAAGCATTGGAGAAGAAATTGAAGAGGAGCAAATAGTCAGGCAAGTGACAAATGGACTCAAGGCAGATGACAAGTGGGAGAGTTTCACTACTGCAATGGACCTATACATGGATATGCATACCCCTGATCTTACAACTCTTATGGGCCAACTCTTCACACATGAAGCCAAGTTTACAAAATCAGGAGAATCAAAAGGTAACAATTCCTCTGCTCTTTATACTGATAAGAAGTCCAAGGATAAGGGTAAAGGTAAAAAGCTTGATGAAGAAGGATCCACCTCTCAAGCAAACTTTGCAGGGAGAGGTAGATCTTCAAGAGGAAGAGGCAGAGGAGGTAAGTCAGGTAGGGGGAGACCCTACAACTCATCACCTTGCAATATATGTGGTTTGTCTAACCATACTACAGATGAATGCTACAAGAACTGCAAGAACCAAAGAGGAAGAGGTTACCAAAGAGGAGGCTACTCTCAAGGAAGAGGCAGATTCAATCAACATCATCAAGGCTACAATGGATACAACAACCAATACAACAACAACTACAATCACAACAACAATGGTGGATACAGAAATAGAAGGGATTACAACAATTACACAGAGGAGCAAGATGACTCCTTACTGATTATGAACATGACCTCCAAGGAAAGTACAAATGATGACAACTTATTTTATATTGATTCAGGTTGCTCTAACCATGTAGCTGGAAATGTTGCATTGCTATCTGATTTGGAAGAACCTAAAGGAAAGCATCAGGTACAAACAGGTGATGACACTAAACACTCTGTTATAAAAGTTGGTAATGTGAAGACATGTGATGGCAAACAGAATCTTCTGAGTAGAGTACTCTATGTACCTACA
This sequence comes from Ceratopteris richardii, assembly GCA_020310875.1. Classification (NCBI taxonomy): domain Eukaryota; kingdom Viridiplantae; phylum Streptophyta; class Polypodiopsida; order Polypodiales; family Pteridaceae; genus Ceratopteris; species Ceratopteris richardii. Next base: position 116,439,248 of record CM035427.1, read on the forward strand.
ATCACAAAAAATCTTATGAGTGTTGGTCAGATTGTAGAGAAGGGATTGCAGGTCAGATTCACACAACATGGAGTTTATATGGAGGACCCAAAGAATAGTTTCAAGAGGATAGCAAAGGGAGAAAAATCAGGTAGGTTATTTACCTTTGAGCTTGAAGATACAAGAAATATTGCTTTGTTCAACTACAAGGATCAAACCTTATCAGAATTAGAGATTTGGCACAAAAGACTTGGACACATAGGTGAGAGAACCATCAAGCAAATGTGCAGGGATCAATGTGTGCTTGGGATACCTAATGTATCCAAGCAACACATGATATATAAGTGTGAAGCATGTCAATTTGGTAAGTCACACAGGTTGCCTTATTCAAAGAAAGGATTCATGCACCAAGACTACCTAGACTTGGTACACACAGATGTTTGGGGACCTAGCAAGGACCCTTCAATATCAGGATCAAGGTACTATGTATCTTTTATTGATGACTATAGCAGGTGGACAATTTTATACTTTATGAAGGGTAAAGATGAAGTATTTAATTGTTTCAAAAAGTATCTTGCACTTGTTGAAAACCAAACAGGTAGAAGACTAAAGAAGTTAAGGTCAGATGGTGGAGGAGAGTATTTCTCCAATGACTTTGAAGAATTTTTGCAGGAAAGAGGCATCAAAAGGGAGATTACAACCAGATACTCACCTGAACAAAATGGTGTGGCAGAAAGAAGAAATAGACTTATTGTGGAAACAGCTAGGGCTATGCTCAATGAGAAGAAGCTACCAAATTATTTATGGGCAGAAGGAGTTTCTACTGCAACCTATCTCATAAACAGATTGCCATCCAAAACACTTAATGGTATGACACCCTATGAGGCTTGGCATGGTAAGAGACCATCTCTGGATCACTGTAAAATTTTTGGTTGCATAGCATATGTGCATATACCCTCACAGGTAAGAGGGAAATTAGACCCTAAAGCTGAAAAGTGTATCTTCATTGGTTATGATTTAAACCAGAAAGGGTACAGATTCTACAACCCCACAAATAAAGGCTTCAAGGTAAGCAGAGATGTCATCTTTGATGAAAATGATTCATGGTATGAAAATGAGTGCAGGAAGGTAAGTTTACCATATGATATAGATGAAGACTTTCCAAAGTTAATTAAGCAGGAATCAATCAAAGAAGATGATTCAGAATCAGATGATGAAGACTCCATCAATCTTGAGGAGTTCAAAGCTTGGAAATCAAAAGGAAAGCTAAAGATGAAGGATATTCCAGAATCTTCAACTCAGGCTATGAGGAGGTCTCAAAGAGAAAGTAAGAAGCCAATTAGGTATGGTTATGATACTTCTCTTGTTACAAAGCATTCAGTATATCTTGCAAAGGATCTCTTGAGTGAAGAACCAGGTACCTATGAGGAAGCAATCAAGAAACCAGAATGGAAGGAAGCAATGGATGAAGAGATGGAAGCTCTTGAGGAGAGTGATACTTGGGACTTAGTACCCAAGAAAGAATCCATGAAGGTGATAGGATCCAGATGGATCTACAAGGTAAAGAGAAATTCAGATGGAACCATAAATAGGTATAAAGCCAGGTTGGTAGCCAAGGGTTTTGCACAAACCCAAGGCATAGATTATGAAGAAACATTTTCTCCTGTGGCCAAGATGCCAACTATCAGAGTTATGGTGAGTGTAGCTGCATCCAAGAATTGGAACATGTACCAATTGGATGTGAAGAATGCATTTCTGAATGGATGGATTTCAGAGGAAGTCTACATGTCACAACCACCTGGATATGAAGACCCAATTAAGGTAAATCATGTTTGCAAATTGAAGAAAGCTCTATATGGTTTGAAGCAGGCACCTAGAGCATGGAATTACAGATTGACCACTTACCTACAAGACCAAGGATTTGCAATGAGCAAAGCAGATACATCTTTGTTCATCAAAAAGACAAATTCAGAGGTAATCTATTTGTGTGTCTATGTTGATGACATCATTGTTACAGGGAATGATGTTCAAGGAATCAGACATATCAAGGCACAAATGATGAAGGAATTCAAGATCAATGATCTTGGATTATTAAAATATTTCTTAGGACTTGAGTTGATTTATACAGATACAGGTATATATATCACTCAAAAGAAGTATATACAAGACATGGTCAAGAAATTTGGTTTGCAGGAAGCTAAGGTATCAAACATTC
>CM035427.1:116453941-116458941 GCA_020310875.1 Ceratopteris richardii
GGATTAGCTGCCAAGTATAATGAACTCATATTGTCTCCACAAATAATAGGAGTACTCTGAATCACATCAAAAACTTTCAAAAGTGTCTTTAGCCATATTACCTCTTTTGCAGCTTCCACCATACCTTTATATTCTGCCTCTGTAGATGAAAAAGCAACTGTATGTTGCTTCTTGGAACACCATGAAATCAATTTGTCTCCTACATAGCATAAGTATCCATGTGTTGATCTTCTATCATCCACATTACCTGCCCAATCTGCATCACTATATATCTTGATTCTTGTATCTGAAGTAAAACCATAGTACAACCCTTCTTTGAGTGTACCCTTGATGTACCTAAGTACTCTTTGTCCTGCAATCCAATGTTCCTTTCTAGGACAATGCATGAATTGTGAAAGCACACCAACTGCATATGACAAGTCAGGCCTTGTCAATGTAGCATAAATCAAACTACCAACCAAACTTTGATAGAGTTTCATATCTCTGAACTCTTCTCCTCCAAACCTAGACAATTTATGGTTCACTTCCAAAGGTGTAGGTGCAACCCTGCAATCTTCCATTTTAAATTTGGTTAGCAAATTCTTAAGATACCTTTCTTGGGTCACATATACTCCATGTTGAGTATAAGAGATCTCCATTCCCAAGAAGAATGATAGGTTCCCCAAATCACTGATTTTGAACTCTTTCTCCATCTGCTTTTTGATCATTTGTATCCCCTTATCATCTGTTCCTGTAAGTATTATGTCATCAACATAAATACACACATAAATGAATCCATTTTCACTTGCTTTGACTAGCAAGCTACTATCTGCCTTTGATGCTTGAAATCCAAGATCATTCAAGAATTTCACAAGCCTATAATTCCAAGCCCTTGGGGCTTGCTTCAACCCATACAAAGCTCTCTTGAGCTTACACACATAATTTGGACTCACTTGATCTTTGAACCCATCTGGTTGCTCCATGTAGACTTCATCTGAAATGTAACCATTCAAGAAAGCATTTTTAACATCTAATTGAGACAACTTCCAACCTTTACAAGCAGCAATTGCAATGAGTGTCCTGATGGTTGTCATCTTTGCCACAGGACTATAAGTCTCATCATAGTCCACTCCATATGTCTGTGCATACCCTTTCACAACAAGTCTAGCTTTGTACCTAGACACACTTCCATCTGCAAATCTCTTTGTTTTGTAAACCCACTTACATCCAATAATCTTTTGACTATTAGATTTAGGAACCAAATCCCATGTTTGATTCTCTATCAATGCATCATACTCCTCTTGCATAGCATCTTCCCAATTCTTCTTCCCTTTGGCTTCTTCATATGTAGAAGGGTCTTCATCTGCTTTTACCAAATAAGCATAATCTTTAGTAGTCAAGAATGAAGTGTCATAGCTATACCTTGTAGGTTGCCATTTGTGCCTAGATGATCTCCTAACTTCTGCACTTCTTGAGGTCTCTGGATCATCACATTCTGGATCAAACCTTGGCCTCTCTTCAACTTCAACCTGCACTTCATTACTCTCACTTTCATCAAGTAATTGAATCTTTGCTTTACCTTTCCTTTGTTCCACTACTTCTTCATCATCTGCATGTACATTATATTTACCTGCATACCAAGTACCTTGCTCATCAAATGTAACATCCTTGGATACAATAAATTGCTTTGTGGATGGACTCCACAACCTGTATCCCATTTGCTTATCATCATAGCCAATAAAAACATATTTCTCTGCCTTAGGCTCCAACTTATGCCTCAATTGAGATGGCACATATGCATATGCCAAGCATCCAAATATTCTGCAATGATCCAAGGTAGGTTTCTTACCCCACCAAGCTTCATATGGTGTCATACCCTGCAAAGCTTTACAAGGCAATCTATTAACCAAATATGTAGCTGTATTAACAGCCTCAGCCCACAAATAATTTGGGCAATTCTTCTCTTTCATCATGGACCTTGCAAACTCAACAAGAGTCCTATTTCTTCTTTCTGCTACCCCATTTTGTTGAGGAGAGTACCTGCAAGTAACTTCTCTCTTTATACCTGCATTCCACAAATAATCATTGAACTCATTTGAAAAATACTCTCCCCCTCCATCTGACCTTAGTCTCTTCAATTTTTGACCTGTAATCCTTTCTGCATATGCATGATAGTGTTTAAATGTATTAAACACTTCTGACTTTTCCTTAATCACATAAATTGTGATCCACCTGGTAGCATCATCAACATATATGACATAATATCTTGAACCATTTATACTAAAGTCCTTTGAAGGACCCCACACATCTGTGTGCACCAATCCAAGTCTTTCTGAGTACATAAATCCATGCTTGGAATAGGATTGCTTATGAGCCTTACCTAATTGACATGCCTCACATCTGTATGTCATGTGTTGACCTGCAATGTTAGGCATTCCAAGTACTGAATCATTGTTAATCATTTCTTTGATACCTCTTTCATTAAAGTGTCCAAGTCTTTTGTGCCAAAGATCCAATTCTGACACCTTCTGCTCTCCATATGTGAACATAGCATGTCCAACATTTCCTTGTACCTTCAATGTGAAAAGCCTTCCTTCTTTCTTTCCTGCAATAACTTGTTTATACCCTTGACTAGGGTCTTCCACATAAACTCCATCATTGGTAAACCTTACCTCATAACCTTTTTCCACAATTTGACCTACACTGATCAAATTCTTTGGAATTGTGGGAACATAGAGTACCTTACTCAGAAGAGTGCTCCCATCCTTAGCTTTGACTGAACCAATTGACTTTACCTTATGCTTTGTATTATCACCTGTCTGAACTGTATGATTAATTGCATTATGATCTAGGTCAGTCATCAAAGCAATATTTCCACTCAAATGATTACTACATCCTGAATCAATATAAAACACTCTCATGTCCTCATGTGAAGTTTCACATGTATTCATAATGAGAGTCGAGTCCTCCTTTTGATCTGATGCATAGTTGTAGTAGGTGTTATTATAGGATTGACTTTGGAAGTTTCTTCCACCACCTCTTCCAAAAGAACTCCTACCACCTCTACCTCTGAAATTTCCTCTCTGAAATCTACCACCTCTTGCTCTTTGATTAAAGTTCTGATAATTACCATTGTTTTGATTATTGTGCCAACAATCATGAGATAGATGATTGGTCTTACCACATATCCAACAAGCTCTTGCATTCTCTTTGTTGTTTCTGCCTCTTCCTCTACTTCTGCCATTTCCTCTTCCTCTTATGAAGTTTGCTTGGTTTGATGTACCTTCTTCTTCACCTGATTGTTGCTTCCCTTTGTTGGCTTTCTTCTTGTCTTTAGAATACATTGCATGACCTGCACTCTTATCAACATCTCCTTTGATATCATTCTCAAAAGTTAGCATATGACCTAACAATTGATTCAAATCAGGAGTAAAGTGATCTAATGAAAGTTCTGTAGATAAAATGAAAGGCTTCCACTTCTCATCTCCTCTTAGCCCTGTGAGTATTTGTCTTACCAATTTGTCTTCTTCAATGTCTTCATCAACTGCACCTAAAGAATCTGCAATGTCCTTCATCTTTGTCACATAATCAGAAATTGACTGTGAGGCCTTCTTCTTGAAGGTAGTAAACTCTGCCCATAGTGAAGCTTTCCTTGATTTGGTTGTATTTTGGAAATGCTCCTCCAAAGCATTCCAAATGTCACATGCACTTTCAAGTCCTCTAATGTGAGGAAGCAAATAGTCATTGACTGCCATGTAGATGATGCTTCTTGCTTGAGCATCCTTCTTCATCCAATTCTTCAAGTCTGCAAGCTCCTCCCTAGTTGGAACACTAGGATCTCTGAATTCTGGCTTTTCTTCATCTCCTGTGATGTAACCTATCAGATCTTTGCTCATAAGGTGAGCTTCCATCCTCATAGACCATGCAGGATAGTTCTCTCTATCCAGCTTTTCAATTTGGAGACTATCTCCCATCTTTACTTCACCTGTAGCTTCAAATCTTTAACCTTTACAGATAACAAATGTACCTTTACTTCGAATGTTGCTCCTTCTGATCCTTTTGATGCTCTTTGTATGTCTTCCTTTGATCTTTCTTCAACCTTTACCCTTCTGCACCTTCAAAATGTAAAGATTTGTACTTCTGCAATAGTCGGAGTCTTCTTCACTTCAATTTTGACACAACCTGCTCTGATACCACTGATGGAGAGTGTTAATCTCCAAAAGAACAAGTTAACCTTGAAGTTAGATCACCTCTATGTCAAGGTTAACCTTAGACTCCACCAAACTTAGAGATCATTCATCAAATTATCAGAAATATTGAAAGTTCTGAAAAATTCAACTTCTCTGAAAAGTCTGCTGCAGATTAGTCACTCATTGACTAATCAATCCTGTAAAGTTTTTGATAAAACTTTGCACAACACTTCGCCTTAAGGTTGTGCAACTTTACCAAGTTAAATCTCTCAAAAAGATTAACCATACACTGAGAAATGTGTGAAACACTTTACCTATGTCTGAAAGTGCTTTTCTGCAATGGCGACTTTGACACCTGCAACTTCTTAGCACTGGTTCTCCCAACTCTGAACCCGTTTGATCAAGATCTTCTAGCCATAGATGGCTTACCTTCCAACTTAAATTTTAAGCCCTCATTTGTGTAAAACTTTACACTGTAGACTGAGCAATGATCATTTCATTGAAGATGAAATGTGCGCCAGATTTCTCGACTGTTAGAACATTCTTACATATGAATGTTCCTAATCAAAATTCTCACAGCCTGATTACAATTAACCTCTCAAATTCTAGCCATAGATAGATTAGCTATGGACTTAGATACGTGCAAAAGGATTTCTCAAAAGATTAAACACAGAGGAAGCAGACAGCAAAATATCGGGCGCAAAATTTTTCAATTTCTCAGAAAATTTACATCTAAGTGAGGATGGACAATTCACTCACTCTTCATGTGTCTAATGACACTAATTTCTCTCTCCCTATTCTCAAATCTTCTTCTGCTCTCCTTGCCCGACA
>CM035427.1:116473941-116476441 GCA_020310875.1 Ceratopteris richardii
ATAAATGCCATGCCCTGCATAAGTGATTTCCATTCCAAGAAAATATGATAATTTTCCTAGATCACTTATCTTGAATTCTCTTTCAAGTAGCTTCTTCACCTCCTTGATTCCTTCATTTGAGGTACCTGTAATTATAATATCATCTACATATATACAAATGTAGATCATACCTTCATCTGTTCTTTTGATAAGTAAGCTTGCATCTGCCTTTGAACTTTGATATCCAAGATCATTAAGATACTTTACAAGTCTATAATTCCAAGCTCTTGGAGCTTGCTTCAAACCATAAAGGGCTCTTCTCAACCTGCAAACATAATTTGGACACTTATGATCTGCAAACCCTTGAGGTTGCTCCATGTAAACCTCATCTGATATATATCCATTCAAAAATGCATTCTTAATGTCCAATTGACTCAATGTCCATCCTTTTGATGCTGCAATGGCAATGATTGTCCTTATGGTTGACATCTTTGCCACAGGACTGAATGTCTCATCATAATCTATGCCAAATGTTTGAGCATAGCCTTTAACCACCAATCTAGCTTTGTATCTGGCTATAGTTCCATCTGCATGCTTCTTAACTTTGTAAACCCATTTGTTTCCAATCACTTTCTTACCATTAGGCTTTGGGACAAGTTCCCAAGTTTTGTTCTCTTCAAGAGCATCAAATTCTTCCTTCATTGCTACTTCCCATTGTCTCTTACCTTTTGCTTCATCATAGCTTTGAGGTTCTTCATCTTCCTTAACCATGTAAGCATAATTTTTCTGAGTCAAGTAAGAAGTGTCATATGAATACCTTGTAGGTTGATTCCTTATTCTGGTTGACCTTCTTGGTTCACACACTTCATGTCTATCTGGATGTACTTCTTCATCAAATATTGGTCCATCTTCATTCCTTCTATATGATCCAACTCTTGATGTGCTTGCTTGCATATGTTCTTCATCTCCATCTATCTGCATATGTGATTTACCTCTTGCACTCCTTCTTATCTCTTCCTCAAATGTTTCAAGCTCACATTCTTTATCTGCATACCAACTCTTCTGTTCATCAAAGGTCACATCTCTGGAAACAATAAAATGTTTAGTTAAAGGACTCCATAGCCTATAACCCATTTGCTTTTCATCATACCCAATAAACACATATCTTTCTGCCTTTGGTTCAAGCTTATGTCTGAGTTGTGATGGTACATAAGCATAGGCAATTGACCCAAACACTTTACAATGGTCAAGTGTTGGTTTCTTACCCCACCAAGCTTCATAAGGGGTCATACCATTCAAAGCTCCACATGGTAACCTATTCACAAGGTATGTGGCTGTATTTACAGCCTCAGCCCAAAGATAATTAGGGCAATTCTTTTCTTTTAACATTGCTCTTGCAAATTCAACCAATGTTCTATTCCTCCTTTCTGCCACCCCATTATGTTGAGGTGTATACCTGCAAGTTATCTCTCTCTTGATACCTGCATTCCAAAGATAATCATTAAACTCTTGGGAGAAGTATTCTCCCCCTCCATCAGACCTTAGCCTCTTGAGTTTGTGACCTGTAACTCTTTCTGCATAAGCATGAAAGTGTTTGAAGGCTCCAAAGACTTCTGATCTTTCCTTTAGAACATAAAGGGTTATCCACCTTGTAGCATCATCAATAAACAAAACATAATACCTAGATCCATTTATTGAACCTTCTTTTGTTGGTCCCCATACATCTGTATGTATGAGTTCAAGCAAACCATCATGCTTGAAACCTTTCTTCTGGAATGGTTGTCTATGAGCTTTCCCCATCTGACAAGCTTCACACTTGTATATCATATGTTGATTCTTCACATTTGGTAGTCCCAATACAGATTGATTTTCCACCATAGTTTTGATTCCTCTTTCATTGAAATGTCCCAATCTTTTATGCCAAAGATCTAACTCTGTAATTACTTCATCACCATGTGTAATTAGGGCTTGACCAACATTTCCTTGCACTTTGAGAGTAAAAAGTCTACCTTCCTTCTTGCCACAAACAATGGGTTTGTAAGCATCCTCTGGATCTTCAACAAATACCCCTTCATTTGTAAATCTGACTTGAAAACCTTTTTCCACTATTTGTCCAACACTAATCAGATTCTTTGGTATTGTTGGAACATACAAAACATTTGTTAATAAATCAGCTCCACTCCTGCACTTCACCTTTCCAATTGAATGCACATTGTGTTTTGTATTGTCACCTGTTTGTACTGTATGACTTGAATTTCCTTCTTCCAATTCTGACAATAATTCTATATTACCTGATAAATGATTTGAACAACCAGAGTCAATATAGAATACCTTGAGATCCTCCTTCTCTGATGAACTAATTGAATTCATCATCAATGTTGTATGGTTGTCATTCTGTGTATCATTTGCATAATTGTAATATGTGGTGTTATATGATTGATTCTGATTCCAATTTCTTCCACCACCTCTACCAAAACTTCCTCTTGAATTATGTCTTCCTCTTTGAAATTGATTCTGAAAC
>CM035427.1:116491441-116503941 GCA_020310875.1 Ceratopteris richardii
GTGATGGTTTCCCTTCCTTCATTGACAAATTGGATAGGAATAACTACGAGGCATGGTCATTAAGAATGAAGACTTATCTACAAGGGAGAAGCTTGTATGGATACATATCTGGAGATGAGGAGTTGCCCTCATTCAAAACTAGAGGCCTACCTACAAAGGATGAGCATGAGAGACTTAATCAATGGTGTGCTACAGATGCTTTGGCAAGGTCATATCTTTTAAACTCTATCTCTGATTTCCTTCTACCTCATGTTAGGAACTGTAAGACTTCCCAAGAGACTTGGGAGACCTTGTCAACATACTTTTCATCAAGCACAAGGGCCAGAAAGAATCAGCTATGGATTGAGTTTACAACTCTTAGGAAGCAATCAAAACAATGTGTCTCAGAGTTTGTCACCAAAGTCAAAGACATTGCAGATCAACTTGCAAGTGTTGGAGAAGAAATTGAAGAAGAGCAAATAGTCAGACAAGTGATCAATGGACTCAAAGCAGATGACAAGTGGGAAAGCTTTACCACTACAATGGACTTGTACATGGACATCCAAGCACCTGATCTAACAACTCTGATTGGACAACTATTCACACATGAAGCAAAGATCACAAAGAATGGAGAGCAATCAAAAGGTAACAATCCCTCTGCCCTATATACAGATAAGAAGTCTAAAGACAAGGGTAAAAGTAAGAAAGTTGATGAAGAAGGATCCACCTCCCAAGCAAACTATGCAGGGAGAGGTAGATCATCTAGAGGTAGGGGTAGAGGAGGTAAGTCAGGTAGGGGGAGACCCTATAATCAATCTCCATGCAATATTTGTGGCTTGTCTAACCATACTACAGATGAATGCTACAAGAACTACAAGAATCAAAGAGGAAGAGGTCACCAAAGAGGAGGATACTCCCAAGGCAGAGGCAGATTCAATCAATCTCAAGGCTACAACAATAATTACAACAATAACTACAACAATAGCTACAATCACAATGGCAATTATCAAGGAGGATACAGGAACAGAAAGGATTACAACAATTATGCAGAGAATCAAGATGATTCTTTGTTGATTATGAACATGACATCTAAATCAGGTATCAATGATGATCATTTGTTCTATATTGATTCAGGTTGCTCTAACCATGTAGCTGGGAATGTTGCCTTACTCTCTGATTTGGAAGAACCTAAAGGCAAGCACCAAGTGCAGACAGGTGATGACACTAAACATTCAGTGATTAAAGTAGGTAATGTCAAAACAAGTGATGGTAATCAGAATTTGCTAAGCAGAGTATTGTATGTTCCAACAATCACCAAGAATCTGATGAGTGTAGGTCAGATTTTTGAAAAAGGTCTACAGGTCAGGTTCACTCAACATGGTGCATATGTGGAGGATCCAAGACATGGATTCAGAAGGATAGCCAAGGGAGAGAAATCAGGTAGATTATTTACCTTTGAACTTGAAGATACTAAGAATATTGCCTTGTACAACTATAAGGACCAAACCCTATCAGAATTGGAGATGTGGCACAAGAGATTGGGTCATATTGGAGAAAGGACCATAAAGCAAATGAGTAGAGATCAATGTGTGCTTGGGATACCTAATGTATCCAAGCAACACATGATATACAAGTGTGGGGCATGTCAATTTGGTAAGTCACACAGATTGCCATATACCAAAAAAGGTTTTATGCATGAAGACTACTTGGAATTGGTGCATACAGATGTTTGGGGACCAAGCAAGGAGCCATCCATATCTGGATCAAGGTACTATGTATCTTTTATAGATGATTATAGCAGATGGACTGTCTTGTACTTCATGAAACAAAAAGATGAAGTATTTAATTGTTTCAAAAGGTATCTTGCATTAGTTGAGAATCAAACAGGTAGACATTTGAAGAGGCTAAGGTCAGATGGTGGAGAATACTTCTCCAATGACTTTGAAGAGTTCTTGCAGGAAAGAGGCATCAAGAGGGAGATTACCACAAGGTACTCACCTGAACAAAATGGGGTAGCTGAAAGGAGGAATAGACTTATTGTGGAGACAGCTAGGTCTATGCTTAATGAGAAAAAACTACCAAATTATCTTTGGGCAGAGAGTGTATCTACTGCCACATACTTAATCAACAGGTTGCCATCAAAAACACTTGATGGAATGACACCCTATGAGGCTTGGCATGGTAAGAGACCATCTCTGGATCATTGCAAGATCTTTGGGTGTGTTGCATATGTGCATATTCCCTCACAGGTAAGGGGAAAGCTAGACCCTAAGGCTGAAAAGTGTATCTTTATTGGTTATGATTTGAATCAGAAAGGATACAGGTTCTATAACCCCTCAAATAAAGGCTTCAAGGTAAGCAGAGATGTCATCTTTGATGAAAATGATTCATGGTATGATAATGAGTGCAGGAAAGTTAGCCTACCTTATGATATGGAAGAAGACTTTCCAAAGCTTGTCAGGCAAGAACCAACTCAGAAGGAGGACACAAGCTCAGATGATGAAGACACCATCAACATTGAAGAATTCAAAGCTTGGAAATCCAAAGGGAAGATGAAGATGAAGCAACTTGAAGACAATTCAGAATCCTCAACTCAAGCTATGAGGAGATCTTCAAGAGAAAAGAAGAAACCAATTAGGTATGGATATGATACTTCACTTGTAACCAAGCACTCTGTATATCTTGCAAAGGATATCTTAAGTGAAGAACCAGGTACATTTGAGGAAGCTATTACTAAACCAGAATGGAAGGAAGCAATGGATGAAGAAATGGAGGCTCTCAAGGAGAGTGATACTTGGGACTTGGTACCCAAGAAGGACTCCATGAAGGTGATAGGATCCAGATGGATCTACAAACTCAAAAGGAATTCAGATGGTACAATAAGCAGGTACAAAGCTAGGTTGGTAGCCAAGGGTTTTGCACAAACCCAAGGCATTGATTATGAGGAGACATTTTCTCCTGTGGCCAAGATGCCAACTATCAGAATTATGGTGAGTGTAGCTGCATCCAAGAATTGGAACATGTACCAATTGGATGTAAAGAATGCATTCTTGAATGGATGGATATCTGAAGAGGTCTACATGTCACAACCACTTGGCTATGAGGATCCAAATAAGGTAAATCATGTTTGCAAATTGAAGAAGGCTCTGTATGGATTGAAGCAGGCACCTAGAGCATGGAATTACAGATTGACAACCTATCTCTTGGATCAAGGATTTGTGATGAGTAAAGCAGATGCTTCATTGTTTATAAAGAAGAACAATTCAGAGGTAATATACTTGTGTGTCTATGTTGATGACATCATTATTACAAGAAATGATGTTCAAGGAATTAGACACATCAAAAGTCAAATGATGAAGGAATTCAAGATCAATGATCTTGGATTATTGAAGTACTTTCTAGGACTTGAATTGGTATACACAAATTCAGGTATATTCATTACTCAGAAGAAGTACATTCAGGACATGGTCAAGAAGTTTAATTTGCAGGAAGCTAAAGTCTCAAACATTCCTATGGAGATCAACCACAAACTCAATGCACATGAAGGAGAAGAACTCAAGGATATTACAGGTTATCAAAGTTTGGTAGGTAGTCTCAATTATGCTACCTTAACCAGAATTGATATATCATATGGTGTTAGTGTACTTAGCCAATTTATGCATAAACCAAGAGTACCACATTTGGAGGCAGCCAAGAAGATAGTAAAGTACCTAAAGGGAACACAAAATCATGGTTTGTATTATCCATATTCATCAGACATTGACATCAAGGTATACTCAGATGCAGATTGGGCAGGTTGCAAGGATGACAGAAGGAGTACATCTGGTTACATATGCTTTGCAGGTGATAAACCTATTTCTTGGTCATCCAAGAAACAACCCGCAGTAGCCCTATCATCTACTGAGGCAGAGTACAGAGGGCTAGCCAATGCCACTCAAGAAGCCATATGGTTGAAGCTACTATACTCAGAATTGGGTCTATATACAAGGCCACCTATCATATTTGGAGATAACACAAGTTCACTTCACCTAGCAGCTAATCCTGTGTATCATGCTAGGACAAAACACATAGAGGTGCATTACCACTATGTGAGGGAGAAATTACTTAGCAAGGAAATCCAATTATCATATGTGTCCACTAATATTCAATGTGCAGATTTGCTTACAAAATCTTTGGATGGGAGCAAGCTATGCAGGTTTAAATCCATGATAGGAGTGCAGGATATCATTGAAGACTAAAGATGAAGACTCAAGCAAGTGTTTGGCTTGAGGGGGAGCTGTTGGTGCAAAACAAGCCTTAACACTTGGCTTTGTCTTGTACCTTGAAGAGCATTTGATATCAACCTTGAAGGTTTTACAAGAGCTTGGAGTAATTCATGAAGACTTCATTTGAAGGAAGACCATAGGAACACATGCCTATGCTTAGTTATATTTTACTTTATGTAAAAAGTCAATATAACTTCTTGTAATCACACCTACCTTCAAAAGTCGTGGAAATTAGAAGTTATGGATGGAGAGAATATCTCCATGTGATTAGATGAGAAATTTGAGGGAGCCTACATTTGAATTTGAAATTCAAACTCTCTTCAAACTCTTATAAAAACCAATGTAAAAGTCGCGGGTTAAGAGGCTCACTTCCCGAGGCTAATCCAAGCAGATCATAGAGTGTGTGAGAGCTACTACTTAGCCTACACCTCTGAGTACCATTGGGCATCACTTTACATGCCAATGGGAATGTACATTTGATAGATTCAATACATATACTCATAGTTCTTAACTCTGTGTTTTCTGAGTCATTCACCTCAAAGTCTGTCAACTTCAACAGGGCATATCTCAAGATCTACTGAACCAAATTTGATGCTCCAGGGCTCATTGGAACCAGCTCAAAGCATTCTACAACACTACAAAATTTCAAGTCATTCTATTCAGCCAATTGGGAGAAATCGCTGTCGAAGTGATCACTGGTATATTTCTGTGTTGTTCCTAAAAAATCGGGGGTGTCCCTGATTTTGCTAAAGATCATGCTCAGTGTATAGTTTGTTATTTGGAGTGATTTAACTTGCTAATGGTAGCTTGTTAAGTTAATTTAATACTCCCAGAAGGAATTAAACCAATTGCAAGTGTGCTGGACACACTGAGCTTAGGACTGAGCAGGTGTCAATACAGGAATAGAAAGTTTTTTGGAGTTGTGAAAGTTCAAAATCATCTGTTTTGATTTGGTCATTACTTAATCATTTTGTAAAGCACATATATAGTTTCTTGGTGTCATTTGGAAGCTCAAGGAGTCTCCTAACCATATCTGAAGAGAAAAGAGGGCAGGTGTGAAGCAGGTCTAGCAGCACCAACTTGATCTTCTGATTGTACCCAGCCATCACATCCAACAATTCACACTCACATGCATCACTCCAAGCAATACTCACTACTCAGAGATGCTCTCGACAACTCACTCTCAGCATGATTTATCTCAACATTCCTCTCCTTACACTCAAGAAGCCCATACACCTACACACCATGAAACCTTCCCCTTTGACTTCCTACCACATCTTTTCGTACCCCCTTCACACATTCAAATGGGCATACCTTTGCATGGCATAACCATACCCTTGTGAAAGGAAGGAGCTCGATGCAAAATTAGGTGGAATTGTGAATAGCGAAATCAAAGATTCAAGACTTTATAGTGTGCTAAGCTGTGTGCATTGCAATTTTGCAACTCAAAATACTAATTCCATCTCCAATTTAGAAGCCCGGTGCACTACTATTCGTAAGTAATTATGAACACGTGTTCCATATGTGAGTGCATGTCTTATGGTAACATAGATTTCCAAAGCTTTTCTTTTGCTTTCAATGTTCTCAGTTGAATCGTGAAAATGTTGGTGTTTTGCTACAACAGTTGGTACTAGAATGGTACGATAGTGCCACTCTTATGTGCTACCAAACCTTCTTCACAGATGCGCAGAGATACCTATTTTGAACGACACATAGGGCCTGGATTTTATGTTTGAGTTCGTGAAATTCATAAATTACATTTAGATATAATTACGTGAGAGCAATGAATCAATGCTTTATAGATCTCCTTTGATGATACATTGCATTCAAATGTGACGAAGAGACGAAAGAGCCAAGTATTACAGTCAAGCGATCTACAAATATTGAACACCAACTTGCTATACATCTAAATCATGAAGTTACTCTGCAAGGTGCAAAGTGGAACTAAACAACTCCCATTCATTGTGTCGAAGCCACGCAACTATGTCACAGCAGCCCTCGAGCTTTCCAACCTCGAGATTGCTGACTTTTGAGCAGAAGCACTCTCGCCCTCTCTCAGATCACGACACCATGTAGCATGAGCTAGAATGACCCAAGGAGTTTTCCCCTCCTCTATTATCTTTCTCTAGTAATCACCTCTAGTCATCACCTCTCCAAAATGAATAAAACAGCTTGTCTGTGCACCTCCGAGTTTCTCTCCTTATGCCCTTTCTTCTTGTTGCTACTCGCGCATACCTCGAACAAAATATCTTCTTTGTGTGAATGCTCGAGCACATACACAGTCACTGATGATGTAGTTTGCAAAGATTCCTTGAAAATTTAAGCCAAAAGGAATCACCGTATATTGCAGTGTTGTGATATTCACGGGTAAGCTTGGAAGAAAGTTGATTTGAAGAGAGACCAGAGACGTATGAACCATCCGCTCCTGGTGGTTCCTGCTGACCTCTTTATCGAGAGGAAAAAAATTGAAAAATAGGTCCTCGACGATCCGTAGCCTTATGTTTTGCAGATTAAGCCTGGTCCATGGCACCAAGTGGTGAGGGATGAATGGGTTTATTGCAACCTAGAAGAGCTCATTTGCAACCTGTTCCCATCCTGTCATTCAGAAATGTGGGTGAAAGGTTTATGATGATGATGCTTCATTATCTGTGATGATCCTTTGGTAACAGAGAGAACAACGTTGGAGATCCATCATAAAGGGTTTCTTCACATGTTTACCCATCACCTCATGAGAAGTATTTGAAATCCATTCCTTACATTACAGAAGTATGTTGTTGCACTCCCTCGTCAATAGCATATTGTAGGGGAAAACATAAGAGAACCTTTGTCCCCGAGCTTCCTATACATGTCGGTCATCGTATATGACCTTGAATGCAAATATGTGCTAGTCATTCCTTTGTGTTCCTTCACAATAGCGGCATAATCACATCTTTTGTATGTCTAGAGTCGCTATCTTCATTCCAGCTCCAGAATGTCATGGACAACAGCGCCTTCTCCTCGATCATTCTCTTTACTCCTTCAGCTCTCTGTCCAGGGCCGTTGGTTATGAACTTTCCCCCTCTGCTACCTTTTTCTACCGTTTCCCCCCTCTGTCACTACTGCTCTCTCCTTTCGTATGGCTTCTTTCATCCACTTTGAGTACCTTCATTCCATAAAAGAATTGGTTGTCTCCATGGAAAACCACTGTAGGTCTGAACTTGCCCCCACATCGGATAACCTTGAGGTTTTCATTCTGCACAATACTCCTCTCGCTTCTGTTATGCCGTGCACTACAGCAAACCAGACCTGCCTATAATACGAAAATACATTGCCTTAACTCTCAGAGACTCAGAGTTTGGAGGACGCCCTCTATTTCTCTGTTCGGTCGATTGCATCTAAAGGCCACAAGACCTTGATGTATGAGAAGGCAAGATACTACTAGTGCAAACTGTCCATGACATGAGATTGCCCGTTGATCCGCTTCCCCTACTTGTGATCTGTTGTCGACACAGACCAAGGCAAAGGACCAATCCCCCTTCTAAAGAACGAACCCTCCTCACTCTCTCCAGTGAAACTCACCCAAGAATTACAGAAACCTTCGTGATCTGGCACCGCTTCCTTTCCTTACGAGCAGAAGAAACGCATCGCTGTTGCCTTCCCTCCTTTATCCTTTTTCTCTGCGAGTCAAACAAAACGGTGAGAGATAAATGTCATGCCGCCCCCTGTCATGCCTTTGCTGCCACCCAATTTGTGTGTAAAAAAAACAAAAGAAGTTTCTACTTTCTCCACACAAAACAGAAAGCTGCCAATTTGGTTTTTTTATTCTCTGACAATTAAAACAGCCAGCCTTTGGGATGAGAACAAAGAAATGGCTGAACACCTCCACATCTCTGAATTCTTTTTCGATGAGGTGTCGAAGATCAAATTCCAGAAATCGGTCAAACGATTGTATTTGATGTTACAAACATTTCAAACCACAACAATGCTTCACAATATCCAATGCAATCTGTCTATCTGAAGTAAGAAATTTAAATCTTTTTCGACTTACTTCACGAGACCTTCTTTTAAATCGTAGATTGAGCTTGCTTTGCTTTTTCGTTGCTCCACATGCACTTGAGTCAGAAGGGAGATCAATGGTTGGATCAGATGGGAGATCAAGAGGTGCATTTGGTTGAGCAGCATTGCACTGTGAATTGGATAACTTAAATGACTCAACAGAAAACATGGAATCATCAGCACGTTCTAAATCATAGGGATCATCACTTCTCTGGAAAGGTTCAACTGAGAACAATGAATCAATATGAGCAGACGAAGCTGATGCCCAAGCATCCACTGAAAAGATTGAGCTCATCTTCACTGAGTTCACAGAAGACTGAAGATGAATGACCTTTTAAAATAAGTAGAAATCCGAGATCAAGTGAAGATGTCACATCAAATGTCACATCAAGAAGATATGAAATCAAAAGCTTATTAAAGTACATTAAATAACATTAAACATCAAATTACATCAAATCACTTAATTACTCAAATATACACTAATAAGGGAACCAAAGATTTGATTCACTTTTGATTCAAATGAGAAACACAGTTGATTTCTAACTACATATGAGTCATTGAGTTTAAGCATTGTGAATGAATCAAAATATATCCAAGTTGATTTCCAACAGGAATATATAATAAAATTGTTTGGAGAAATTTTACAAGAAGAAATTTTACAACTGGAATATATCCAAGTTGTGTTCCAACTGGAATATGCTATGCCATTGAACACTATACAAGAAGAAATTTTACATTTGGTTAAGATTTCAAGGATTAGGTTTTATTGTGGTCTTGGCTAGATATCAAAGAGGTAGATGAAAGTATATTAAAAAAGAATTATGTGTAAAAGAGGTACACAGAATGTTTATTCATACATTGATTTTCCATTTCAACAATGTGTTACAAGATAAATGTGAATATGAACTAAAGTGTGGAGGATAACACTATAAAGATGTCATTAATCTCACAACTTAGACCTGATTTTCTCCCAAGCAACAGACTCTAAGAAAAAACTTCTACATGAGATTAGAAATCCTCATGTACATACCATACTGTTGCCATTGAAGTTTAATTTCCATGCAAATGTATATAAATAGTTGCAAGGTTCTGTACTTGAATGTTTATTCATACATTGATTTTCCATTTCAACAGTGAGTTACAAGATAAATGTGAATATGAACTAAAGTGAGGAGGGTAATACTATAAAGATGTCATTAGTCTCCCACATTTAACACAACTTTGACTTGATTTTCTCCCAAGAAAGAGATTCTAAGAAAAAAATCTCTACATGAGTTTAGACATCCTCATGGACATACCATACTCTTGCCATTGAAATGTAATTTCTATGCAAATGTATATAAATAGTTGCAAGGGTCTATGAATATTTCATTAAAGTGGCTCTGAAACAGCCTATTTGTGTGGGTGCTATTCCCTGGTTAGATAAGTTGACAGATTTAGTTAGCAACTGGACTCATTCAGTTAGATCCAGTTAGTCTCTGGTTCAAGTTACCCAATTGCCTATAAATACCAGAGGAGGAGATCATTCGCATTTTCAAAATCCACGAGCAAGAGAGAGCAGCAGAGCACAGACAGCCATGGAGCACAGAGCTCAGCATACCAGCAAGCCAAGTCTGATGGAGAAGAAGAATGTTGGCAAAAGTACCAAGAGGTAGACAAAATCATACCATAAATAAAGATTCTAAAAAGATTCCCTCTGTATGTCTGTGTAAAAAGTCTGATTTCTAGGTATTTATTTTTCTTACCTCTAGAAATATGGATCCAAAGCATGTACAGCTCGATGCCTGGCACCGACTTTAAGGTGTAAGTCGATGCCAGGCATCGACTAAGGATTGCAAGTCGATGCCAGGCATCGACTAAGGATTGCAAGTCGATGCCTGGCATCGACTTGCACCTGCAAGTCGATGCTTGGCATCGACTTGGGCCCAAAAGTCGATGCCAATCATCGACTTGCCGGCATCAACATGCACTGAAAAGTCGATGCCAGGCATCAACTTTAGGGTGCAAAGTCGATGCTTGGCATCAGCTTTTGGGCCCAAGTCGATGCTTGGCATCGACTTTTGGGCCCAAGTCGATGCCAGGCATCGACTTTGTGTGCAAGTCGATGCCAGGCATCGACTTGGCCCAAAAGTCGATGCCAAGCATCGACTTGGGCCCAAAAGTCGATGCCAAGCATCGACTCTTGCACCCCCAAGTCGATGCCTGGCATCGACTTTCACCCTCAAGTCGATGTCGGGCATCGACTTGCACACAAAGTTGATGCCTGGCATCGACATGCACTTAAACATCGATGCCTGGCATCGACCTAAAGCTCAAAATCGATGCCTGGCATGGACTTGGGCCTTTGAAAACCACATTTACGTTTGATATGATATTTCCAAGTGCCTTCAGGGATGCGGAGTACAAGGATGAAAGGCCCATCAAGAAGCTCAGAGTCACCATGGGCTCTGGTGACCAGCAACGTGACAAAGGCATTGGTCACCAAGCAAAACCAAAGAAAATTATTGCACCATTATCCTATGAGAAGGCCAGCAACCCACTAGGAATATCCTCAGGTGGACAGAGTAGCATAAAAATTCCTGAGGAGGATCCAAATATGAGGGAAAGGTCTAGGGAGACGGAGGTCATGAGGACAGATCGTCCACTTCGGGACATGACAAATCTAGAGTGGTGCCTTCAGTACGTTGAAGAGAAGAATGCAGTCCTCCTTGTGTTCGCAGGGGCTTATGGCAGAGGAAAGATCACGACAACACAAGGTTTTCAGTATGGCCTTGTTTACAAACTAGATTATGAAGATGAAGATTTTGACAACCTGCTTTTCTTGGTGGAGACATCGAAAGGATTAAGAAATGTCATATGCAAGATGGATTTCTTGTGCCCAGAGTGCTGTGTTCCAGAAGGGCTAGCTCAGATATGCAGAGACTCAGTGAATTTCATCAAGGACCTGATGCCATGGATCCAGGGCAATATCATGCCAACACAACAGAAGAAGACGACCCCTGTAAAGGCAAGGGGTAAGCAGAGCGTGCAGAAAAAGCTCCAAAAGAAAAAGAAGATAATTTCAGAAGAGGAGTTTTCTGACTCAAGCTCTAGCTCTGGGGACATAATTGTTGCACCTGGTGGAGAGCTTGCATCTGGTGTTCTTGGTACTGAGCAGAATAAGATGAGGGAGGACATAGCTACAAGAAAAGTTGTGAAGAAGGGGCAGTTGTTCCACCTGCCAATCAATATCATCCACAGGCCACCCGTAGATCCAGTCACAGGGAGGAGGCCCCTTGAGATCAGGGAGCCACATAATTTGCACGTCCAGAATCTTAAGAAGAAAATGAAAATAAATCCTCATGCTACTGTTGTGCCATTCCTTGTTATGGTGGATCCGAATGAGTGCAGCTGTGTGGACGATTTCAATGAGGGTTTGTTTGAGGATTACACTTATTATGTGATTGGAGGTTCACACTCTGCAGAGGCTCGTAGACAGTTAGTGAAGGAGCACCCTACTACATTTTTCTTTAGGTATGCAGAGTGTAAGATATATGCTGGTCTTACAACTGAGGAAGCCAAGCTTCTTGCTTGGGATCACAACAACGACAATGACTACAAGCAGAAAATGTCCTCCATAGAGAGAATTCGGTTCTTCCACCATGAATATGAAGATTGTCTTGTGAAGGAAGCTGGAAGAATACATCCCAATCTACGAAAGCAATGCCTTATTGAGGTTGGAATTGCATTGGATGAGAATAGAAAGTCTGATGCTTTGAGGAAATATGATCCATGGTTTCAACTGGCATTCAGATCAGGTGAGATCTGGGATCTACAGGATAGAATTTTCACAATGTGGGAGAACAAGGAGGTCAAGGGCCAGAAGCAACGAAAGTTGAGGCCAGACCCACAAGTTGATCTGAAGGGAAAGGGAAGGAAAGTTGACCTTTCAATTGAAGAGGCTCCTGAGCACATGAAGCTGACCCCATGGAGGGCCCTTCAAGGAATCAAGGATGATACATTGATCATATCAACTTTGTCAAGGGTAATCTCGAAGGAGTTAAGCCTGGAGGAGATGGTGACTGAGCTCAATAAGTATGTATGTTATTCTCAGATCCTTTTTCCCTCCTCCCATGCTTCTGGTCTAACCTAGTCTCTTTTATATTTCTGTGTCTGTAGTCATAAAGTGTACATGAAGATTCAGGAGGTGATGATGAAGAGGCTGGGTTGCTTTTCTTAGAT
>CM035427.1:116508941-116521441 GCA_020310875.1 Ceratopteris richardii
TATGAATAGCACCCAACGGGTCCAAGTTTCTTCCTTAGGTTCATCTAATTAAAGGTTTGAAAATAAAATATGAATGAAAATGAAAGTTTTTTTTTTTTGAAAAGGAGGTTCATGAGGCATCTATTTCCCAAGTTTTAACTTTGAAAGTACAAATGTACAAGTGAATAGGCATAGTACCCATGGGACATTCTATATTCCACAAAACAGAGGTTAAACTTGGTTACAATTGATGGACAGGATTACAATTGGCCAAAGCCATTTTTTTTTTTTAATATAAAGGAAGTTCGGCAATAGCCTACTCTCCCGGACTTGAATTAAATTAAGAAACAAAGGTACAATAGAAGGGGACTAGTGCCCACGGGACCCCCCAAATCCCACAAGGCAGGGGAAGCTTGATTGAATCCTAGGTTGCATTACAGAGAAGGTTAATCACCCTCTCATCGCCCTCATGCGGGGCCCACTTGGGTTTGAGCTTGTTGTTGATCAAAAGGAGGACTTGATGGTGCCTGAAGGGGGGGGATTTCTTACTGTTAACAATCCTTTTGCCAAGGAGGAATAGTGATTTCTCGATCGACCACTCCCTGGGGGGATCGCCGAAGTTGAGAGCACACCTCTCCCGCCAAATTTTCCACAGGACTTCCCCTCTGATGGCGTTCCAGAGTGTCGCAGAGCAGCCGATCGCTTCTCCCAAAAGGACTTGTTTCCAACTAAGCTGTTTTTGAAGTCTGATTTTCATTCCAACCGTCTGCCAGATTCTATAGGAGTTGGGGCAAGTAAGGAAGATGTGTGGGACATCTTCGATAGCACGGTGGCAGCGTTTGCACCAAAGCCATTACATGTCTGACTAAGGGATTGAATTATGGACCTTCTCCTCAACAGGTTAAAGCGTAACCAAACCACTTATGGGACGTGGACTTAGAACAAGCTCATTAAATGGAACACAAAGACAGAATATGAATGAAAATCAAAGGTTTTAATTTACGCACACACCTCGTGATGACTGCAATAAATTTCCTGCGCACATGATGATGAGTAGATGGATGATGGATCTCTTCCTTAAGAATTTGAAGTCCAAGCCTCTCTCTCTCTCAATATTATCCACATGGAGACGCGAGAGACCAAAAGAAGACTGAGTAGGGGAAAACGAACAAGTCTGACACACATCAATTCCGGAGAATCTGGACGACCTGTGTAATAATGTCTCTGAGAGAAACAGATATTATTCGCAAGATAAGTAGGAGGGAGCGAACGAGTCTGACAACCTCAACTCTTGACTACCTGTGGAGATGGAAACCAAGCTTGTGGAACTGTGCATCCTCGTCGCGTTTGGCACCTTGCTTGCTTGTTCGATTCAAGCAGAATCTCAAACAGGTATCGCAAATAGCATATATGTTTCGGACTGTGGATAGCGTTCCGGGCAGCCGTCCAGCTCTTTCTCCACGCTTCGTCTCCGCGGCACACCTTTCGAATATTTCCTGTTTAATTCGTGTATGTATATGTTATGATGTACGTGTTAATCTCTTCGCATGCTTGTGCGCTATCCGCAGGATTTGTGAGCTTAAACTGTGGAGGAACCGGCTTTGTTGTGGACAACATCTCCTGGATTTCGGATAGCGAATTCGGAAGCATAGCGTCTACAGGGAATGCAACGACGGTCATGCCTCCCCCCTCCGCAAACTCTTACGAATCCCCTCTCTCTAGCATGCGATACTTCCCGGGTGTTCGCTCTAAATACTGCTACGTCTTTGACAGTAAAGACGGCGTAAAGAACGGCAGTGCTTATCTCATCCGTGCATCATTCTGGGCTGGTTCTTCGTTGCCGTATCAAACGCATTCTCCTCAAAAGGTGAACTTTACATTGCTTATCTACGCAGACATATGGGACGAGGTCGTCATTTCGCTGCCTCAGCGAGACAGAGAAGAGACGCGGGAAATGAACGTCATAGCTCTTGGGAATCACATTGATGTCTGTCTCGCTGGGAAGTCTTCGAGATCCGATATTCCGTTCATATCCTCGTTGGAGCTTCGACCGTTGAGCACATCAATGTCATCCATTGATTATATGCTGAGCCTTGGTGGGAGACAACCTATGCTGACGACTAGAAGACTCAACTTTGGGCAGCTATCAGATGAATACATCAGGTACTCACTTTCTCCTTGTCCCTTTCCCCTCGCGCCCGCCGTAAACAGGTAGAACTCGATTTGCAGGATTTGTCCAACAACGCTTTTATGTTCAGGATTCATATCCACCCTCCCTGCATGTATAAAGCTACTCATTCTTCCCATAGTGCAAGGGAATGACCTGAGCTTTTTCTTTTACCGTGATGGAGGAGGCGGCATGCCATGATCTGTTGTACGTTCAATGTTGTACGTTCAAACATTGCCATCACGAGGTCTAAGGTTTCTTCATGTAAGAGACTCAGTGAATCCCTTTTCAGCATCAGTATCAGTATCACGAGCAACAATGTGCGGGCTTTGTCCAATAACGCTCTATGCTCAGGATTGATTGTCCTCCCTCCTGTAGAGGAAGCTTAGTTCATCCTATCCTTACTGGAAGCGAATGAACTTTGCTTTTCGAGTCACAGAAATCCGTAGTAGTACGAGCCAATAGAGCCAGGTTAGAAAACATATGAAGGATTGTGTACAAGCAATTAATTTTAATTTCTAAACTGTGCGTGCGCCATGTTCCATGAATGACATGCATGACCTACCAGAAGATTTAGAAAACTGTTATTCAACATCCCGCAGATTTAGAAAACTCTTATTCAGCATCCCGCAGATTTAGAAAACTGTTGTTCAACATCCCGCAGATTTAGAAACTCTCATTCAGCAGATTTTCAGTTCCTCTTGGTTGTATTGAGAAGACTTCTCATCATGATATGATGACATGTTAGACGAGTTCTTTTCTGTGGGGGGGGGGGGGGGGTGGAAGGTCATTGGTCTTTGGTGCTCTCAGTGGACAATGTCGGCAATGGCAAAGATCGAGCTCATAATCATTGGTCTTTGGTGCTCTTAGTGGACAATGTCAGCAATGGCAAAGATAGCATCCCAGTTTGCTGGCCTAGTGGTTGGGCCTCTCGCCTCTTGAGGGGAGGGCGAGGGTTCAATCCCTCGCAGCAACATGTAAGGGATAGTGTATCTTGGAAAGATGTTGCATGTGGTTGAGGTGCCACCATTTGTCCATCCCCGCAGTAGTTGTGACCGACCTTTAACCCA
This sequence comes from Ceratopteris richardii, assembly GCA_020310875.1. Taxonomy (NCBI): domain Eukaryota; kingdom Viridiplantae; phylum Streptophyta; class Polypodiopsida; order Polypodiales; family Pteridaceae; genus Ceratopteris; species Ceratopteris richardii. The sequence goes on from CM035427.1 coordinate 116,512,158, forward strand.
GTTTTGTAAACTCCTGTTCTTGTGGGATAAGGGGGGTCCCATGGGTACTATGCCCTTCCTTGTATAGTTGCAATTTCAAAGTTAAAGCCAGGGGGAGTAGGCTTCTGCCGAACCTCCATTTAAAAAAAAAAATGACAAAGATAGCGCTCGTAATGTCAAAATCGATTTCAATTCAAGACATGCTCTTCATTTGGCCTTAGGGCCATCTCTTCTTAGCTCCTACTCTTAGCAGGCCTTCGAACTCTGTCATTCGTAGTAGGTGCTAGACATTCAACTCCTTATCATTCTTAATAGGTGCTAGGCATTCAACCCTTGCTTGTGTCGGATTCAGAAGGTCCCATGGGTGCTTGTCATTTCTAATAGGTGCTAGGCTTTCAATCCTTGTGTGCATGAGGGCTATCTTGTGTGCTTGTCATTCCTAGTAGTAGTTAAGCATTCAATCCCTTCTTGTGTGGGATTCGAAGTCATTCCTAGTAATTGTTAAGCATTCAACCCCTTTTTCTGTGCAATTCAAAGGCCCCATTAGTGCCATGCCTTTAATGCTCTTCACTGTTGTATTTTCCATTAGTTCAAGCTACGAAGAACAGTAGATTATGAGATGGAGCTTCCTTTAAAGAAAAAAACTCTCATTCAACACTTTAAATAGCAAGTTGAAAGTATCAGGATCTTCAAGTTGAAGGATTTACTATTGATTATACATTACTTTACATACAACTATTTGTCTCGATTGCAACAAAAATTGTGCTGCTCCAGTCTTGTTTGTATGCTTACAAATAATTTGCTTTTCGTATTATCCAACACCTAACGAATATCCCAGCAGTATAATCATCTTTCCATTCAATCTTATCTATGTATCTAGTTTTTCAAGATCATCAGTAATATCAAATATAACCACAGATATTTTTCTTCTCATACTTTAAACGCTTTTCTGTGAATGCTGAAAAATGTACGCGAATTCAAGATTCCGAAAATTAGGAGTATTTCATCATGAATGAGTGTATATACTTTCAAGAGCTACATGAATAACAGTCTCTCATACGCTGCCTTCTTGCGTGTAACACTTAGTAAAAGTTAGCACACTTACTACTCTTTAGTCTGCATGAAAATCTATGACGACATAGTAGCTTCTGCAAATAATCAGAAATCGGTCATTTCTCTGTCACTGGGATGCACATGTAGAAACATTGTGTAAATATTTGTAAATATTTGTAAAGAATATGACCTGACTGTGGAGCATAGTTGATTAAGTAGAGATACAAAGAAACAAAAGAGAAAAGAAGTTATAGTTAGCTTTTATCCACTAGCTACCTCTAATGTATATTAGTCTTTGACCTATCATTTATAATATTTTAGGTTAAAATTGAAGACTCAAGTTCAACTATTTTTTCCACTTCGAAGTCAACAAGTTACAAAAAGTACTAGTTTAGAATTGAAACCATCATCTCTATTTCACACTCACTTGAATTAATACTAAGCCATTTTTTCTATCTAGTGAATATTCTCATAAATATATTTCTAATATTATATAATTTCAAGGACGCTACTCCCCTTCGATTTATATTTGAGTATCTTCAAGGATCATTCATAACTCTATTTTTGGAGATGCATCTTCTCCTATTAAATACCAATAGGCACTATGTTTTCCCTCATTATAAATTCCAAAAAATAATGGAACCTTTTTGAGTGGGAGAAAATGTGCATTTTTTTCAAATAAAAGTAATACTACCATCATGTAGACTATTTTGACTTCTCTTTTTCTCTTCTTGATGGTCATTTCTCACTAAAATTTTACTCGATATGTCATAGATTTTACATATAAAAGTTTTATTCACCATATCAAATCACTTTTAAGTGTCCTTATTCATGTAATTATGCCATAGATAGGTAATTTGTTTCAAACACAAGTTTCTCAATCAAGCACTTTTTGTTTTTTAGCACTTGAGAGCATTTTTTCCATTGTATGCATATGTAATTGTGTTATTCAACACTTCTATATAACCTTGTATTTTTAAACAGTGCATGCTTATGTTTTAATGAAATCTTGGTGTTTTTAAAGCTTATGATCTTTTTAAGTGATGATATCCATTTTTCTTAGCTCATACTCAAAAAAATAACATTTGGTTCAACCATAAACTTTATTTGCAAAATCATATCAACCATTTCAAAATGAAGTTGAGTTTTATTTACTTTTCTATCTCTATGTTCATGCTAAAGGACTAGATTCTTGATCACTATTAGATGATATTGATCTCTGCTTTGAATCCTCTAGTAGATCAAGGCCTGTATTTGGATGGATGATGTGAACTCCTCTTCTTCAATGTCCTCTCCCACTTTGATGGGAATTCATCTTCCAAGGTCTTCGATTAGTAGATGTTGCATTTTTATCTATTGAACATCCAAGAGTAGTAAGTTAAAACTTGAAAATAAAAACTTAGTATCAAAACTTAAAACTTAAAACTTAGATTATGGTATATCTAATGTGCTACCTTCTATTCTTCCTCATGTTTATCTCACAAACTATTGAGCCTCTTTAAATAACATGGAAAATATATCCCTTTCTTTCACGATTATTTTAGGGATACCACTCGCTCTAAAAATATCAATGGAATCCTCATTGAGCTAAAAATCTAATTCAATTATATATTGAATTATTTATGAGTCATGAGTTTTAACTAACATGTTTTAGTATAAATTATAAATACTTGTAGGGGTGCAATGTGGGTTTCTTTGTACTCCAACAACTTGATTAGTGTGTTTATACTAGTTTCTCAAGCTACTATGGACTCAATCTATTCTTCTTTTTTGTTTGAAATAATATCGATAGACTCCAAATCCTTTTTAGTAGATTGATACTACAATGTTTTGATAATACATATAGTGCCAAGTCTCTTTATTAAGAGGAATCATAACAAGTTATATAGATAAGTATTATTATTCTATCATAATAATATTAATTAAAGAAATAAAATATTGTATATGACCACAATACTCTATATAACTCCAAGGGTGCTGCCCTCCATGCCTATGATATGAATCATGGAATATATTGCTAAAGAGAGGCAACGAGAATCTATAATTTTTTCTGGAAGGCATCATCTCCTATGGAAAGTGATGCAAAATGCAAGAACAAGGGATCTTTATCTCTAGCTAATGGTAGCTAGTATCACTACTCTACCACAACTATATGAAGGAGATCTTTCATGACTCTCAATATGCTATCCAACAAAATGAACATATAACGAAATTGCATGATGCATGGTTTTTCAAGATATAAGTCAATATATGATTGGAAGATGCTTTGGAATTCAGGTCGACTTTTCACTAAAATCACTTTGAATTTAGCTTTGGTAAGGATCACCTTAACCCATGGAAAGCTCCCAATATCTTCTATCAAAGGGTCTAAGTTATGTCTTGCACAAGGGGTCCACGTGATTTTGGGATATGGTTCTTCTAGCATATGCTTATATCCACATAGTTAGATCTATTGTCTATAACCATTTGAATAACATTCTCCAACCCTACATCCTCTCTTGCCTTTTTCATAGGGGAGAATATAAATTCACCTATGATATTAGCCCTAGGCATGTGCTAGAATAGCATGCAAAAACATTTTTACATTTAGGAGAAAGCCATGATGTTATGCATGCTCTTCTTATGCATATATGACCGTACACCACATAGAATAGGACATTCATATTTCTCCCATGTAGCATGCAATGATAATATTTTAGTCTTTATTGCAAGCCTTCTTTTAGTGAGCTTAGTAGTGCATAGAATTGTCTGTGATGATCCTTCCCTTACAACTCTTCTTACCTTCTTCCTTGTAGTAGTATTGGCTACATTGAACAGAATGCCACATAAAATAATCAATCTACTCATTTCTTTTATGGTGTCTTCTATGACATGTTTTTCCATAGATGCCTTCGTGTTATCCCTGATGAAGACATTACTCTCTAGCAAGTTCCTAGGTATGGGACCACCATTGGAGGTTGGTCATCTTATGTACAATGTGTGTCCCTAGCCTCATCGAGCATGTGCCTATCTCTATATAAATTAATGATTTGTATAGAGGGGTCCATCTTGCATCCATGTGGAAATATCATCTTATCAAGATCAAGATATAATACATATAACAATGAATAAAAAATGCAAGCACAATCTCATCTTGATTTGGATCTACCTTCCCCTTTCTTAAAAGTAATATACTGGTGTTGGAGTACCTTCCTTGAGCATTTCACTCAAAATAATAAGTCATGCATATACTAAGGGCCCCATGACTATAAAGATTCTAAACATCTCTTAGACCACCTACCTCATCCCAACCAATCTTATGGTCTTTCCCTCGAAGATAAAGATGCACTCATATTTGAAACCTTCATCTCTATTGTCACATCCACTTTTATTGATACTAAGCTATTTTCTTCATCTACTGAATATTTTCATAGATATATTTTTAATATTATATCATTACAAGAACTGTACCCCCCTTGAATTTATATTTAAGTATCCTCAAGGATCACTTACAACTCTATTATTGGGAATGCATCTTCTCCTAGTCAACACCAATTGGCACAATGTTCCCTCATTGTAAATTCCAAATAGAGTGAAACCTTTTTGTGTGGGAGCATATGTGAATTTTTTTTCAAGTAAAGGTAATAGTACCATCATGTAGACTACTTTGACTCTATTTTTTGTCTTCTTGATTGTCATTTCTCAATAAAATTTCACTCGATATGTCATACATTTTACATATAAGAGTTTTATTCACCGTATCAAATCACTTTTAAGTGTTACTATTCACATAATTATGCTATACATAGGTAATTTGTTCCCAAACACAGCTTTCTAGCACTTGAGAGAGCATTTTTTCCATTGTACGCATAAGTAATTGTGATTCAGCATCTCTACATGACCTTGATTGTGAGTATTTTTAAACACTACATGCTTATGTTTTAAACGTAATCTTGATGTCTTTAAAGTTTATGGTCTTTTAAGTGATGGTATCCATCATGTAATTTAAAAAATTTTCAAAAAACATATGCAAACCATTGTCTATGTACGAACTAAAAATAATAAAAAACATTCACTAGTGGAAAAACCATGGGTTATTATTTAAATCCAGGATGGGTGACCTTTATAATAGGGCAAACAATCATGATTTTTTCATATTATGCTTGATTCAAAATTCTCCAAGGCCATAGCAAAGTTAAAGGGCAAATAAATAGATCGAACTTTGATATCACTCATAGCAAGCATAGATCATCAATATCAATGTATAAGAGAATGTGTGTGTGAGAGAGAGAGAGAGAGAAGAGAGTAAATGTACTCAACCAACACAAAATATATTTGAAAAATTTTCAAAAAACATATGCAAACCATTGTCTATGTACGAACTAAAAATAATAAAAAACATTCACTAGTGGAAAAACCATGGGTTATTATTTAAATCGAGGATGGGTGACCTTTATAATAGGGCAAACAATCAAGATTTTTTTCATATTATGCTTGATTCAAAATTCTCCAAGGGCATAGCAAAGTTAAAGGGCAAATAAATAGATCTAACTTTGATATCACTCATAGCAAGCATAAATCATCAATATCAATGTATAAGAGAATGTGTGTGTGTGTGTGATAGAGAAGAGAGTAAATGTACTCAACCAACACAAAATATATTGCAAGTCTAACTTTGAATATTGAACATGTATTACAATGAAAAATTGATCATGTATTACAAAATTGCACGATCATTCCAATCAAACAGATCGATACAAAATATCTTGTACAAAACCTATTGAAGCAAAAAGCTACAAAAAGCCCATGAAAAGGGGAAAGCACTAGAGAAGTCACAAAGAGGAGAAAACATGGATGAAAACCATTTGGATCTCATGTATTTTTTTGCTTGAGATGGAGACCTTTGTTCTTGCTCAATTGCGTCTTCTTAGTAAATGCTTTTTCGCATGCGATTGAGCACATTAACATTATTCACCAATGCATCGCTTTCTTGATATATGTGATTGCAATGCTTCATCATGTTTTTGAACTCCTCTATCTTTTGCATCCTCTTCTTGTGATCATAGGTGTCATCTTCTTCATTGTATTTTGGGAATTTATGGCTAAATGTTTCAATGCCTCCTTTTTGAAGGCCTCGCTTTCTTTGATTGTTCCACTCTGGGCCTCTAGGCACAACGCCTCTCATCACCTCCTTGTTGAAAGGGTTGGAGAGAAACATCACCCTTGGGAATTTGAGCTACCATTGCTACTACCTACATATTGCTTTAGAGAGGAGAGTGTGAATCTTGCTCTGATACCAATGTTGGTGCCTCATTGATGCTTATCAATCCTTCTTGCTAAGAAGAAAAATCAAAATCCATGTTCACAGACATAAAAATGGTGAACATCAAACTCACTTCCTTGCCATAGGATCCTCAAGTGGATGGTTTCCCATACCGCCTTGCCTATATCATACATGTGTATGGAGGACTCCATCAATGCCTAATTGTTTAAGTGTCTAAGTGTTTCATACAAGGAATAAATGAAAAATGAGCTCAAGGGCCCTAATTATAGACTCTCTTTAGGAGATGGCCCGATTCACACTTGACAAATACTCCATAGCTAGTCGGAAATCTAAATGAAAGGTGCCCATTTGGATGGCCATTGGGTTAGGGGAGATAACATTTGAGCACTTACAGAAGTCATGTTATGATGAACAACCAAAAATCAAATCCTAGCATAACTAAGATAAACTTCAAATTCTCATACGAATCGACATTTGAGTGAAGGACACACTACTTGTTTTTTGCAAAGATAAAGCTTTGGTAGCATCCAATACATCCACATAATAGGCGTTCAATATGGTTCCACTTTGATAAATAGGGGTTTCAATCAATTTGTTAGTGCAATGTTTGGTATCTAATAACTTTTGTGTCTTCTTCATGTTTACTATTTGATAATTTTTATGTCTTCTTCATGCAATAAATTTATTTTTAGCCATGTGAATCCCATTGCTTGAACTCTTTTCACAACGTTCTTAGAAAACATACATAAAAAGGAAGATCTAAGCGTAAGTAAATTATTCATGTATCTCTCGGAGTGAGCTACAGAGAAACATATTGTAGGAAACATTCACATATATGGATGAATATATCGCTCCATAATCCAACTTTATGTCATTGTATCTAGATGTACATCCACAAATGATATGCTTAAGTTTGCAAGAGAAACAATTATGCTTTTAGAAGAAATCTACACAATTACAGCAACTTATTGATGAAATTGTCATGAGCTTGATGTAGTTCAAAGACTAAATCATTGTATGGTAATTTTTTGAGCTAGAGACAATTTTGAGTGTTCTTAGGGGAGAAATTGACATTGTAAATATCCATCCTCTAATCCTTCTCATATGTGATAATGACAACTCAAGTAGTCATCACTCCAAGGTGTTTGAGAGTATGCATTGAGATCTTAGTACCATTCATCATCACACTCTTTTGTCTAGGTCATGTTTATAAACATATATATATTTATAAAAGTATAAGTTATTCAATTCTCATTAATGTTTACAAATTGATAATAATTTATTTATTCAAACAATTATTAAAAAATATATATTTTATTTTATTTTTTAAATAATTCATTATACCCACACCACCAGACAAATTTAGCTCCCTTATCCCATGGACTTAGTGGCAAAGATTGTGACTTTTTTGTGACAAGAGATTTGAATTTGATTTAATATAAATTGTGAGACACTATAGGGAATTAAGTAATGACATCATCCATTTGAACAAAGATATAAGTGGAAAGAGATAGGATCCAAGTTTCAAGAATTGTTATATTTAGTCATGCTTGTATTTTCCATTATAAGTTTTACTAATTTTTATAGTGCTTATCATATTGTAAAACATGAAACTTCCTTTGAGATTCACCTTCAGAATCCATATATTTTTACTTAATAGACCTTACTTTAATAGCATGTATATTGGCCATCCAAAGAGTGCATTATGATAATTCACAAACATTATAGACATCAAAGCCACTCCATTAAATGACTTTTGAAGGTCTTGTGGAATTTAAAAATGATCATACCCATGTGAATTTTTCTAAATACGTGAACATGAATAAGATGAATCAAGGCTTCTCTTTTTTTCTTTTTAAGTGTCAAAAATGGCACTTTTCCAAGCCTTGTAACTCAAAAAAAGTGAGGAATTAGTTTAAGCTTGTGAGACACAAAAATATTTAGTTCTTCAATCTGTACAATAGTGTAAGAGATGCCTTAGGCCCAAATGTGCTTCCAATTGAGCCTTGTTAAATCGAAAATTCTATAGAGAGATGAAAAAACATGAAAAATCTCTTTATTAACCTATCTTCATGCGACCAAATGAGACATAAAACATAAGAACTACAAAAAATTCAATCAGTTAAAGTTTTTCTACTAAGAGTACTCTACTATTCTCTCATACAACACTTTTTCAAATTCCTTCATCTTCATGCTCAAATTTAACACACAAATTTCATGCGACAACTTTCTAGAGAGAGAATGTAAAAACTTATTGCTATAAAAAATTTTACAGATATGATCAGAATATCCTAAACATAAAATATCATTATTACCTACACATCTTTTTTTTTGAGGGGGGGATCAATATGGCATCTTACAAACTTGAAGGCTCTCAAGAAAACAAAAGCACTCAAGAACTTCCTCAAAATGCACACATGAAATGAAGCCCTTGTATTGCTAATAGTTTCTAAATCAATTTCAAAATAAAAAATCACATAAGAATCATCCATAATGATTTTAATGACGAAAGTAATTCAAATTATTTTATTTTAGAAAAGTATAGATCTTTATTTACACTTTCATTTGAGGGTGAATTTGGGGTTTGTGTGGATTCATTCTAGTATATATGATTGTTGTATTAGTGGACATGCAATTTGCACTTGTGGATTCTTCATCCGAGTTACAACCAATTATAGGGGATATTTTCTTCTCAATGTATTCTTTGGATTCTCTAGTAGCTTGCTATGTCTTGAGGTTGGTTGTTCCAAGTAGTTGGTTGGATATTTTCTTGTCAATGTATTCTTTGGATTCTCTAGTAGCTTGCTATATATTGAAGTTGGTTATTTCTAACTTTTCCTAGAGGTTAGCTAGAAATATTGAAGTGCTGGGATTAGGAATTCCTATGTTCTAGGACTAGTATGATTTTTGTCATAATTCATCTCAAAAGAAGCCTTACAATTCACCTTATGTGTACCTAGATGAAAATATTACCAAAGGCATATAGCTA
>CM035427.1:116531441-116546441 GCA_020310875.1 Ceratopteris richardii
AGCATGACATCTTGCTTTCAAAGCAGTTGAAACAGAGAAAGACTGGTCTCTGCTATGGAAAATTACTATCCTCCAAAGAGGAGACATAGTTAACTCTGCAAAATCAGTGACCATCTTCCGAATCTGAGGGTGTTTGAAGGGTTCATCATCATTAACTGATCCTAACATCCTAAATCCATAGGGTATGTCCGCTATGAGAAGGGAGAAATGTTTTCTAGGCACAACAGAACAAATATTATTTACATCACTACAGAACACATTGTAATATACAGGCCTAAGGGGGTCTAGGGGATTGGAGAAACATTTAAGATCGGGTTCATCATCAAAATCCATCTCCTTCGCTTTCAGTCTAGATTTCTCATGCCTTGCTCTTTGAATGTGAGCAAGGAATGCAGGGGGGCAGTCATCTAGTACCTCTGTAGACTTACTTTTCCTTGGTTTCTGCAGAACAAATTGGAAAAACAATTAGAAGAGCTCTTCAGTACAGCAAACAGAACATAAAGAACGGATGTATGGCATCGATTTCTTGTTGGGGTAGATGCTAGGCATTGACCTTCTACTAAAAATCGATGCTTGGCATCGACCTAGGGACCTAAGTCGATGCCTGGCATCGACTTTTGCCACGAGGTCGATGCCAGGCATCGACTTTTGTTGCAGGCCGATGCCAGGCATCGACTTATGCTGCAAGTCGATGCCAGGCATCGACTTATGCTGCAAGTCGATGCCAGGCATCGACTTATGCCCCCAAGTCGATGCCAGGCATCGACTTATGCTGCAAGTCGATGCCAGGCATCGACTTATGCCCCCAAGTCGATGCCAGGCATCGACTTATGCCCCCATGTTGATGCCATGCAATGCATCAAATTGTTTAGTATGAAATATTCTGATAAGAGAATCTACCCAATCACGAAACAGGATGAAATATTCTGATAAGGCTTTGTAGGATGATGTGGTTGGATAGTCTGCTTGGACCTCTGTCCAAGAAAAGCAACCCAGCCTCTTCATCATCACCTCCTGAATCTTCATGTACACTTTGTGAAGAGAGATGGTGGATGCAATCCAAAGATGAGTAGGTGCCGCTACAACCAGCTTCACACCAGCCAACTGAGACTTCAGAGTTGATTAGTAGACCCTTTGAGCTTCCTAAATCCACCAAAATATCAGCCAAGTACTTTGGAACATGTATCCCAAAAGTTTAAGTCAAGACAGGCTAGTTGCGAAATGACTAGCTCCCAAAACTTGCTATTTTTGGACATACACCTGCTGGAAAAAATGAACAATGCTCTCAACCTGGAAGGAATTAGAAAAATTCCTTTTGGGCATAGCAAATAGACTTAGCAAGCTTCCTATTCCAAGTTAAAACACTTCAAATGATGGACTGAGCACTGAGAACAAGTTTCATCAAGTTTTGGAACATTCCCACAATTCTCGGGGCTCTGCAGAGATAGACCAGTAAGCAGTAAAATGCAGATATCTCCAAACGTATAAATCCAATGACCTTGAAAATTTATAGGTAGAAACTAGACAGTGAGAGCTATCCAACGCACTTTAAAACACTGAAAAAGATTCAGTAAAACTCGAGATATGACCTTCTGAAGTTACTGCTCTGAGTGAGTATAGCAGAGAACAAAACAGAGAGGTAGATGATAATAAATGTATAGATTCACATATGATTACAACCACATTGGCAATGAATCTTTGCACAATGGGAGTAGAATGATAGAGCTATGGAGTAAGCTCTTCAATCTCTACAAAATGACATGAAGTGGTCACGTACAAGGCTTGCTAATCGCCTCTTCCTTCTTGCTTCTTTTATAGCAATTCTTGGAGGGAGTTTTGAATTCGAATTCGAATGGCTCCACCTAAAAATGATCCCCAAAGTTAGGAGAGATTCCCTCAGCTCAAAAATTCGTGATTTTGGTAGTTGGAGCCACGAATTTGCTTTTACATCATGGATGAGGTAAGCCATCCTTTTACTTTTTTCTTTTTCCATTTACAAGAGATAAAATGTACTCTTTTACAAGAGGTGTTCACATGACTACTCATGTGACTTACAAATGAGGATAATATCAAGCATATCAAGCATGTAGGCTTGGGCAAAATGCACCAACAGCTCCCCCTCAAGCCTAACATGCTTGGCCTCCAAATAAGTCTTCAATTGTCCTTGATTTCCTGCAAACCAATCATCAACTTGAATCTACTTAATTTCGTACCATCAAGAGCTTTCGTCAACATGTCTGCACATTGCATATCTGTAGAGACGTAGGATAGTTGAATATCCTTGCTCATTAGCTTCTCCCTTACATAATGGTAGTGGACTTCAATATGCTTGGTTCTAGCATGGTATACCGGATTAGCTGCTAGATGTAGTGAGCTTGTGTTGTCACCAAAAATGTGAGGTGTTGAAGAATGAAGTCCAAGATCTGTGTACAAAGATTTTAACCACATGATTTCTTGAGTTGCATTAGCCAAACCTCTATATTCAGCTTCAGTAGAAGATAATGCCACGGTTGGTTGCTTCTTCGATGACCAAGAAATGATTTTTGATCCTGCAAATGATATATACCCTGATGTGCTTCTTCTATCATCTTTAGATCCGGCCCAATCTGCATCTGAGTAGACCTTTAGCTCAATATCTGAAGTATATGAATAGAACAAACCTTCATTCATGGTCCCCTTTAGGTACTTGAGGACTCGCTTGGCCGCTTCCATATGTGGTCTTCTCGGCTTATGCATAAACTGACTCAATATGCTAACACTATAGCATATATCCACCCTTGTGAGTGTTGCATAGTTCAAACTTCCAACCAAGCTTTGATAGCTTGTGATGTCTTCAATTGGCTCTCCTTCATAAGCACTAAGCTTATGATTTTGCTCCATAGGTGTACCTGCACACTTGGTATTTTCCATCTTGAACTTGACGAGCATGTCATGGACATACTTCCTTTGTGTGATGTATATACTTGAATCTGTGTAGATCAACTCCAATCCAAGAAAATAAGTGAGTGGTCCGAGGTCACTTATTTTGAACTCCTCCTTCATTTGACTCTTTACCTGTTTGATTCCTTCAAGATCATTGCCTGTGATAATAATATCATCAACATACACACATAAATAGATCACTTCAGATCCATTCCTCTTTATGAACAAAGAGGTATCCGCCTTGCTAGCTTTGAATCCTTGGTCCTGCAAATAAGTAACCAATCTGAAATTCCAAGCTCTTGGAGCTTGCTTCAATCCATACAAAGCTTTCTTTAGTTTGCATACATAGTTAGGATGATGTGCATCCTCATATCCAGGAGGTTGTGCCATATACACTTCCTCAGAAATCCATCCATTCAAGAAAGCATTCTTTACATCAAGTTGATAAAGATTCCAATTTCTAGATGCAGCAAGACTTATGAGAACCCTAATTGTAGGCATTTTTGCAACAGGAGAGAAAGTCTCCTCATAATCAATACCATGGGTTTGAGCAAACCCTTTAGCAACTAACCTTGCTTTGTGTCTATTTATACTTCCATCTGGATTCCTCTTGATTTTGTATATCCATCGAGATCCGATTATCTTCATAGATGGCTTGTTAGGTACAAGCTCCCAAGTGTCATTCTCCTTCAAGGCTTCCATTTCTTCATCCATTGCATCTCTCCAAGCTTTCTTGCTTTGTGCTTCTTCGAATGTGGTAGGTTCTTCATTGGTTGAATCCTTTGCAATGTAGATTGAGTGCTTGGTGACCAAAGAAGTATCATAACCAAACCTCTCTGGTTTCTTCTTCTCCCTCGAAGACCTTCTAAGTGGTTGATGTGAGCTCTCGGGTCCATATGTAGCATCCTGCATCTTTGCTTTACCTTTGTTCTTCCATAGCTTTAGTCTTTCCAAGTCTTCTAGGTCAATCTCCGAATCACTTTCTTCAATCTGCTTTGGCTCCTTTGGTTGAAGTGATGGAAAATCTTCATCCAAGTCATATGGCAGCTTCACTTTCCTGTCATCATCAAACCATGATTTGTTTTCATCAAAAATTACATCTCTACTCACAGAAAATCCTTTATTGGTTGGATTGTACAATCTATATCCTTTTTGGTTTTGATCATAACCAATGAATACACACTTCTCTGCCTTGGGATCCAATTTCCCTCTTACTTGAGAAGGAATGTGAGCATAGGCTAAGCATCCAAAGATTTTACAATGCTCTAGACTAGGTCTTCTTCCATTCCACACTTCATATGGAGTGGTTCCATCTAGTGACTTAGATGGAAGTCTATTTATGAGATATGTGGTTGTCGACACAGCCTCTGCCCATAGGTAGTTCGGCAATCCCTTTTCGTTGAGCATGGACCTTGCAGCTTCGACGATAGCTCTATTCCTCCTCTCTGCTACACCATTGAGTTCAGGTGTATACCTTGTAGTGACTTCCCTTTTAATGCCTCTTTCATGCAAGAAGGCATCAAATTCAGAAGAGAAGTATTCTCCTCCACCATCTGATCTGAGTCTTTTCAAAGTCCTACCTGTTTGATTTTCAACAAGAGCAATATACTTCTTAAAGCAATTAAACACTTCATCCTTGTGCTTCATGAAAAACAGAATGGTCCACCTGCTACAATCATCTATGAAAGACACATAATATCTTGAGCCTGATATAGGTGGCTCCTTACTTGGACCCCACACATCCGTGTGCACTAGATCCAAAGGATTTTGATACATATATCCTTTCTTATTGAAAGGTTGTCTATGAGCCTTGCCGAGTTGACAAGCTTCACACTTATAAATCATGTGTTGCCTTGTGATATTAGGCAAACCAAGTACACTTTGGTCCCTGCAAATCTGTTTGAGTGTCCTCTCACCAATGTGAGCAAGCCTTTTGTGCCATATCTCCAACTCTGTTAGAGTTTGAGATCCATAGCTAAACAAAGCTATGTTCTTTGTATCTTCCACTTCAAAAGTGAAAAGCCTTCCTGTCTTTTCTCCTTTGGCAATCCTTCGAAAGCCTTGCCTTGGGTCTTCAACATATGCTCCAAATCGATTGAATCTAACCTGCAATCCTTTTTCAACAATCTGTCCAACACTTATTAAATTTTTGGTAATTGTAGGGACATACAAGACTTTGCTTAAGAGGTTCATATTCCCATCTGATGTCTTCACATTACCTATCTTCTCCACTGAGTGCTTTGTGTCATCTCCTGTCTGCACTTCATGCTTGTTATGAGGATCTTCCAAATCAGAAAGTAAAGCCACATTTCCTGCTACATGGTTCGAGCATCCCGAATCAATGTAAAATATGTGATCATCATCCTTACCCTTCTTTGTTGATAGATTCATAATCAATAATGAATCTTCTTGACTTTGGTCCTCTGCATAGTTATTGTAATCTCTTCTTCCTCTATGGCCACTTTGATAGTTGTTGTTGTTGTTGTAATTGTTGTTGTAGTAGTTGTTGTTGTAGCCTCCATTGTACCTGCCTCTATTTGATCCATAGCCACCTCTATTGAATCCTCTTCCTCTTGAGTTCCTCGGGTTCCTGAAACATTCTTCAGTAGTATGGTTAGATAAGCCACATATGTTGCCAGGTTGAGATGATTGGAATCTCCCCCTGCCTTGCTTTCCACTTCTGCCTCTTCCTCTAGCTCTTCCTCTACCTGCAAAGTTTGCTTGGAAAGAGCTTCCTTCATCTTCATTCTTTCTATTCTTTGACTTGTCCTTGACCTTAGCTTTATCAGAATATAAGGCAGAAGTTTGATTACCTCTTGAGGACTCACCACCTTTGCTAATCTTTGCTTCATGAGTGAAGAGTTGGCCCATGAGTGTGTTGAGGTCGGGTACATGCATATCCATGTATAAATCCATGGCTGTTGTGAATGACTCCCACTTGTCGTCTGCTTTGATTCCATTCATGATTTGTCTTATGATTTGCTCCTCTTCAATTACCTCTCCAATGCTTCCAAGTTGGTCGGAAATCTCCTTCATCTTTGTGACATAATCAGTCACATTTTGCTTCGGGCTTTTCTTCATTGTTGTGAACTCCATCCACAATTGGTTCTTCCTTGCTCGAGTGTTGGAAGAGAAGAAAGAAGCAAGTGCATTCCAGGTTTCTCTTGATGTCTTGCATCCCTTGACATGAGGTAAAAGAAAATCAGAGATTGAGTTTAGAATATAGGACCTTGCAAGTGCATCCTTTGAACACCAATTCGAAAGTCCTTCCACTTCTTCATGTGATGGTTGCCCTTTGTTCCTCATGGTTGGCATTGCTTCATCTTCGGATATGAATCCATATAGATTCCTCCCTTGAAGGTAAGCCTCCATCCTTAGAGACCATGCCGGATAGTTGTTTCGATCCAATTTGTCAATTGTTGATGGAAATCCATCTCCCATGTTGCTTGACTATGCTCTGATACCACTGTGAAGAGAGATGGTGGATGCAATCCAAAGATGAGTAGGTGCCGCTACAACCAGCTTCACACCAGCCAACTGAGACTTCAGAGTTGATTAGTAGACCCTTTGAGCTTCCTAAATCCACCAAAATATCAGACAAGTACTTTGGAACATGTATCCCAAAAGTTTAAGTCAAGACAGGCTAGTTGCGAAATGACTAGCTCCCAAAACTTGCTATTTTTGGACATACACCTGCTGGAAAAAATGAACAATGCTCTCAACCTGGAAGGAATTAGAAAAATTCCTTTTGGGCATAGCAAATAGACTTAGCAAGCTTCCTATTCCAAGTTAAAACACTTCAAATGATGGACTGAGCACTGAGAACAAGTTTCATCAAGTTCTGGAACATTCCCACAATTCTCGGGGCTCTGCAGAGATAGACCAGTAAGCAGTAAAATGCAGATATCTCCAAACGTATAAATCCAATGACCTTGAAAATGTATAGGTAGAAACTAGACAGTGAGAGCTATCCAACGCACTTTAAAACACTGAAAAAGGTTCAGTAAAACTCGAGATATGACCTTCTGAAGTTACTGCTCTGAGTGAGTATAGCAGAGAACAAAACAGAGAGGTAGATGATAATAAATGTATAGATTCACATATGATTACAACCACATTGGCAATGAATCTTTGCACAATGGGAGTAGAATGATAGAGCTATGGAGTAAGCTCTTCAATCTCTACAAAATGACATGAAGTGGTCACGTACAAGGCTTGCTAATCGCCTCTTCCTTCTTGCTTCTTTTATAGCAATTCTTGGAGGGAGTTTTGAATTCGAATTCGAATGGCTCCACCTAAAAATGATCCCCAAAGTTAGGAGAGATTCCCTCAGCTCAAAAATTCGTGATTTTGGTAGTTGGAGCCACGAATTTGCTTTTACATCATGGATGAGGTAAGCCATCCTTTTACTTTTTTCTTTTTCCATTTACAAGAGATAAAATGTACTCTTTTACAAGAGGTGTTCACATGACTACTCATGTGACTTACAAATGAGGATAATATCAAGCATATCAAGCATGTAGGCTTGGGCAAAATGCACCAACACACTTTATGACTACAGACACATAAATATAAAAGAGACTAGGTTAGACAAGAAGCATGGGAGGAGGGAAAAAGGATCTGAGAATAACATACATACTTATTGAGCTCAGTGACCATCTCCTCGAGGCTCAACTCCTTCGAGATTACCCTTGACAAGGTTGATATGATCAATGTATCATCCTTGATTCCTTGAAGGGCCCTCCATGGGGTCAGCTTCATGTCCTCAGGAGCCTCCTCAAGTGAAAGGTCAACTTTCCTTCCCTTTCCCCTCAGATCAATTTGTGGGTCTGGCCTCGACTTTCGTTGCTTCTGGCCCTTGACTTCCTTATGCTCCCACATTGTGAAGATTCTATCCTGAAGATCCCAGATCTCACCTGATCTGAATGCCAGTTGAAACCATGGGTCATATTTCCTCAAAGCATCTGATTTTCTATTCTCATCCAATGCAATTCCAACCTCAATAAGGCATTGCTTTCGTAGATTGGGATGTATTCTCCCAGCTTCCTTCACAAGACAATCTTCGTATTCATGGTGGAAGAACCGAATTCTCTCTATGGAGGACATTTTCTGCCTGTAGTCATTATCGTTGTTGTGATCCCAAGCAAGAAGCTTGGCTTCCTCAGTTGTAAGACCAGCATATATCTTACACTCTGCATACCTAAAGAAAAATGTAGTAGGGTGCTCCTTCACTAACTGTCTACGAGCCTCTGCAGAGTGTGAACCTCCAATCACATAATAAGTGTACTCCTCAAACAAATTCTCATTGAAATCCTCCACACAGCTGCACTCATGCGGATCCACCATTACAAGGAATGGCACAACAGTAGCATGAGGATTAATTTTCATTTTCTTCTTAAGATTTTGGACATGCAAATTATGTGGCTCCCTGATCTCAAGGGGCCTCCTCCCTGTGACTGGATCCACTGGTGGCCTGTGGATAATATTAATAGGCAGGTGGAACAACTGCCCCTTCTTCACAATTTTTCTTCTAGCTATGTCCTCCCTCATCTTATTCTGCTCAGTGCCAAGCACACCAGATGCAAGCTCTCCACCAGGTGCAACAATAATGTCCCCAGAGCTAGAGCTTGAGTCAGAAAAGTCCTCTTCTGCAATTATCTTCTTTTTCTTTTGGGGCTTTTTCTGCACACTCTGCTTACCCCTTGCCTTTACAGGGGTCGTCTTCTTGTGCTGTGTTGGCATGATATTGCCCTGTATCCATGGCATCAGGTCCTTGATGAAATTCACTGAGTCTCTACACATCTGAGCTAGCTCCTCTGGAACACAGCACTCTGGGCACAAGAATTCCATCTTGCATATGACATTTCTTAATCCCTTGGATGTCTCCACCAAGAAAAGCAGGTTGTCAGAATCTTCATCTTCATAATCCAATTTGTAAACAAGGCCATACTGAAAACCTTGTGTTGTCGTGATCTTTCCTCTGCCATAGGCCCCTGCGAACACAAGGAGGACTGCATTCTTCTCT
Organism: Ceratopteris richardii; assembly: GCA_020310875.1. Classification (NCBI taxonomy): domain Eukaryota; kingdom Viridiplantae; phylum Streptophyta; class Polypodiopsida; order Polypodiales; family Pteridaceae; genus Ceratopteris; species Ceratopteris richardii. The sequence goes on from CM035427.1 coordinate 116,540,389, forward strand.
TCCACGTACTGAAGGCACCATTCGAGATTTGTCATGTCCCGAAGTGGACGATCTGTCTTCATGACCTCTGTCTCCCTCGACCTTTCCTTCATACTTGGATCCTCCACAGGAATTTTAATGCTACTCTGTCCACCTGAGGATATTCCTAGTGGGTTGCTGGCCTTCTCAGAGGATAATGGTGCAATAATTTTCTTTGCCTTTGCTTGGTGACCACTGCCTTTGTCACGTTGCTGGTCAGTAGAGCCCATGGTGACTCTGAGCTTCTTAATGGGCCTTTCATCCTTGTACTCCGCATCCCTGAAAGCAATTGGAAATATCAAGCAATAAGAAATATCAGCCCATGTCCATGCAAGGCATGGATTTTCAGCTTCAGGTCGATGCCAGGCATCGATGTTTAAGTGCATGTCGATGCCAGGCATCGACTTTGTGTGCAAGTCGATGCCAGGCATCGACTTGAGGGCCCAAGTCGATGCCTGGCATCGACTTTTGGGCCAAGTCGATGCCTGGCATCGACTTTTACCCTCAAGTCGATGCCTGGCATCGACTTGAACACAAAGTCGATGCCTGGCATCGACTTGGGCACAAAAGTCGATGCCAAGCATCGATTTGGGCCCAAAAGCCGATGCCAAGCATCGATTTTGCACCCAAAAGTCGATGCCTGGCATCGACTTTTCAGTGCATGATGATGCTGGCAAGTCGATGCTTGGCATCGTTTTTTTGGACCAAGTCGATGCCTGGCATCGACTTGGGGCTGCAATTCGATGCCAGGCATCGACTTGCACCCACAAGTCGATGCCAGGCATCGACTTGCAGGAGCAAGTCGATGCCAGGCATCGACTTGGGGCTGCAAGTCGATGCCTGGCATCGACTTGCAATCCTAAGTCGATGCCTGGCATCGACTTACACCTTAAAGTCGATGCCAGGCATCGACCTGTACATGCTTTGGATCCATATTTCGACAGGCAAGAAAAATAGAGACCTAGAAATGAGAAATTTACACAGACATACAGAGGGAATCTTTTTGGAATCTTTTTTTTAGTTATGATTTTGTCTACCTCTTGGTACTTTTGCCAACATTCTTCTTCTCCATCAGGCTTGGCTTGCTGGTATGCTGACCTCTATGCTCCATGGCTGTCTGTGCTCTGCTGCTCTCTCTTGCTCGTGGATTTTGAAAATGAGAATGATCTCCTCCTCTGGTATTTATAGGCAATTGGGTAACTTGAACCAGAAACTAACTGGATCTAACTGAATGAGTCCACTTGCTAACTAAATCTGTCAACTTATCTAACCAGGGAATAGCACCCACACAAATAGGCTGTTTCAGAGCCACTTTAATGAAATATTCATAGACCCTTACAACTATTTATATACATTTGCATAGAAATTACATTTCAATGGCAAGAGTATGGTATGTCCATGAGGATGTCTCAACTCATGTAGAGATTTGTTTCTAAGAATCTCTTTCTTGGGAGAAAATCAAGTCAAAGTTGTGTTAAATGTGGGAGACTAATGACATCTTCATAGTATTACCCTCCACACTTTAGTTCATATTCACATTTATCTTGTAACTCACTCTTGAAATGGAAAATCACTTTGAATAAACATTCTAGTACAGAACCTTGCAACTATTTATATACATTTGCATGGAAATTAAACTTCAATGGCAACAGTATGGTATGTACATGAGGATTTCTAATCTCATGTAGATGTTTTTTCTTAGATTCTGTTGCTTGGGAGAAAATTAGGTCTAAGTTGTGAGATTAATGACATCTTTATAGTGTTATCCTCCACACTTTAGTTCATATTCACATTTATCTTGTAACACATTGTTGAAATGGAAAATCAATGTATGAATATACTTTCTGTGTGCCTCTTTTACACATAATTCTTTTTCAATATACTTTCATCTACCTCTTTGATATCTAGCCAAGACCACAATAAAACCTAATCCTTGAAATCTTAACCAAATGTAAAATTTCTTCTTGTATAGTGTTCAATGGCATAGCATATTCCAGTTGGAACTCAACTTGGATATATTCCAGTTGTAAAATTTCTTCTTGTAAAATTTCATCCAAACAATTTTATTATATATTCCTATTGGAACACAACTTTGATATATTTTGATTCATTCACAATGCTTAGACTGAATGACTCATATGAAGTTAGAAAAAGATCATTTGAATCAAAAGTGAATCAAATCTTTGGTTCCCTTATTAGTGTATATTTGAGTAATTAAGTGATTTGATGTAATTTGATGTTTTATGTTATTTAATGTACTTTAATAAGCTTTTGATTTCATATCTTCTTGATGTGACATTTGATGTGATATCTTCACTTGATCTCGGATTTCTACTTATTTAAAAAGGTCATTCATCTTCAGTCTTCTCTGAACTCAGTGAAGATGAGCTCAATCTTTTCAGTGGATGCTTGGGCATCAGCTTCCTCTGCTCATATTGATTCATTGTTCTCAGTTGAGCCTTTCCAGAGAAGTGATGATCCCTATGATTTAGAACGTGCTGATGATTCCATGTTTTCTGTTGAGTCATTTAAGTTATCCAATTCACAGTGCAATGCTGCTCATACAAATGCACCTCTTGATCTCCCATCTGATCCAACCATTGATCTCCCTTCTGATTCAAGTGCATGTGGAGCAACGAAAAAGCAAAGCAAGCTCAATCTACGATTTAAAAGAAGGTCTCGTGAAGTAAGTCGAAAAAGATTTAAATTTCTTACTTCAGATAGACAGATTGCATTGGATATTGTGAAGCATTGTTGTGGTTTGAAATGCTTGTATAATTTAGGGATGAAGAAACTAAAGCACATAAGAGAAAAATTCCTCCATTTAGATAGTGAAAGGCAAGATATATACCTTGTTTCTTGCATGCAAATGATTGAGGATAACATGTCAGTAACGCGTGTTGGTTTTGAATATTTCTTTACTCAAGGGATGCCATGCTGTAGGGCTGCATTTAAAATTGCAATGGGTGTAGGAAATTTTAGAATACATAGGGTTCAACAAGGGTTTTTGAATGGGGATCTCATTTTGGATACGTTCCATGTTGGGACCAAAGGATCTGTTGGACGTCATGCAATGAATTGGATGATGAACTATTTTAGCTTGCATTGTGAAGTTATGCCTACAACTGGAAGGTTGCACTTGTCAGATAACTTTACTCGTCGAGAGGTATTTCAAATATATAGAGAAGACATGGAAAATAGAAATGAGAAGTATGTGTTGTATCGTCACTTTACTCGATTATGGAAGGAAGAGTTTAACAATGTTTCTATTCCTCGTAAAGTTAGAATGGGTGAATGTTCAGTTTGCGCCACTTTGAAAAACATGGCAAAAGGGGCTACAACACCACAGGAAAAGCATAATTTTAAAAACCTTCTTAACAACCATCGTGAGAGTCAAGCATTAGAGAGAAAGAAAGCAATTCATCATCGAAGTAAGGCACTCAGAAATCCGGAGCGTTATATGTGTTTGTTGATCGATGGTATGGATCAGAAAAAAACTTGTTTGCCACATTTTTATCGCATCCCTAAGGACATTGGAGATGAAGTCCTTGTGCAAATGCATTTGGTTGGCGCTTTGGTATACAATGGAACTGTAATGTCCAAGGTTTTCTTCACATATCCGAATGTGCATAATGATCCAAACCTTACAGTTACTGTCATTCATCGTGTTTTGCAATCATGGAAGGGTCTTTTGCCACCAACTCTATATTTGCAACTAGATAATACTCCAAGAGAGAATAAAAATTCTACAGTCTTTGGATATTTAAGCATGCTTGTTGAAAAACAGGTATTTCAGAAGGTTAAGGTAAATTTTCTTCTGGTTGGCCACACTCATGATCACATTGATCAAATGTTCAGTACTTTCTCTAAGAAGTTGGCACGTAACAATGCTTTTACTCTTCCGATTTTATCTGAGCTGATTTCAGAAGCATATACTCCAAAACCAGAAGTTCAACACCTCACACAGATTTATGACTTTAAGCACTTTTGCTCAATGGGCCTTGATAACAGTGCTAAGGTTTTGGCTCCATTGCACAATATTAGTTTCAACCATGTATTCTTGATGAGGAGGGTTGATGAAATAACCCTTTTATTTGCAAAGCAGTATTCATCTTCTCTTGGGTGGGAGCCTAAAGAGGGATGCAGTTTCTTATTGCAGGTGCCTAATTTGTCTACTGTAACAGTGTATGGTGCAGAACAATCACCATATGAAGATAAAAACAATACAGAAAGATGTGGAAGTGTGGTTGATCAAAGTAAAAGCTGGATGCATGCACTCATTGAAAAGAAGAGACATATTGAGCGTGCAAAAAAATATGCTGGAGATCAAGATGTATCTTGGTGGGAGGACTTTTTCAATCATCAAGAAGAGATTATACAGTATACAATTGCAGGTCACTGGCCAGTTGATGTTCCATTCACATGGGACTTTTGTACACAAAGATCCGTGAATGTGGCCCAAGCATGTAATGCAGATGCACTTCAAAGTTTTATACATCCACTAGAAAGAAATATTTATGTAGGCCCAAGGATGACAAAACAGGCAGAAGCAAGATGGCAAGGAAATTTAATAGAGATAAATGTTGGAACGCTTATTGCAGTACTTGCTGATGGTGATGAGGCTACCAGACCATTTTGGATTGCAAAGGTTTTAGAGATAACTAAAGATATTGATCAGAGAAGAATAGAGGCTTTGGTGGTGCATTGGTATTACACTAAAAGTAGTAATGCATTCACAGGTAAATATAACTTAGAAATGGTGTGTGATGCTAAACGAACAGGTTCAAAAAGGAAAAAGAATATTCGAAGCACATCCACTCTTAAAATGGATGATGTAGATATTCTTGTTTATGATTTTTCCTTGACAAAAACTGGTCACTTGAGGAAAGCAACAATCAACATGATAAAACAAAAGCTTCCAGATGTATGTGGTACAGGAAATCATAGGAAAACAAGAAGAGTTGTGCATGATCCTGCAGAATTTGGTATGTACGTGGATGAAGATAGAGCTCTTGTGGATATAGAAGAAGAAGAAGAGAGCTCTCAACAGTATGAGACTGAATCAAGTGCATCAGATGATGAGGGTGTAGACATAGATCGACAAAGTTGTGAGTTGCATTGAAGCTCTCAGACATTTTTAGTGCTTATGTAAATGCCTCAAAGTAGTTTGGTTAATGAAACCATGTTTTGTAGCAATTTTGAATAACAATCAGATATCCACCCATTAAAGATATGTCTAGAATGTTATTTTTGTGTAAAAACTATTGACTTCCACATTCTTATATATATTTTAGACATGTCAATGTCTTAGCATATAGATTTTGGGCATGTCAATGTCTTATCATATACATTTTGGGACACGTCAATGCCTAATATAGTGAAATTTTGACTACATTTTGAGCTCATTTTTTGTTGAGAAAATGACAAAAAACGTCAAAAATTACTTGTTTTCACCTCATTTTTGTAATATATGTATACTGGTGTAAAGGAATTCCAAAAATGAGGTGAAAACATGTAATTTTTGACGTAAGTGTTCTCTTTTTACGACATAGTTCTCGTTTGTTACGACTCGCTGTTCTATTTCTTTATCTATCTATCTATCTATCTATCTATCTATCTATCTATCTATCTATCTATCTATCTATCTATCTATCTATCTATCTATCTATCTATCTATCTATCTATCTATCTATCTATCTATCTATCTATCTATCTATCTATCTATCTATCTGTCTGTTTGTCTATCTATCTATCTATCTATCCATCTCTCTATCTATCTCTCTATCTCTCTATTTCTTTATCTATCTATCTATCTATCTATCTATCTATCTATCTATCTATCTATCTATCTATCTATCTATCTATCTATCTATCTATCTATCTATAAATCTATCTATCTATCTATCTATCTATCTATCTATCTATCTATCTATCTATCTATCTATCTATCTATCTATCTATCTATCTATCTATCTATCTATCTATCTATCTATCTATCTATCTATCTATCTATCTATCTATCTATCTATCTATCT
>CM035427.1:116563941-116568941 GCA_020310875.1 Ceratopteris richardii
TCATTCAAGACCAGAGGCCTACCTACAAAGGATGAACATGAGAGGCTCAATCAATGGTGTGCAAAAGATGCTTTGGCAAGGTCTTATCTCTTAAACTCTATATCTGACTTTCTTTTACCTCATGTAAGGAATTGTAAGACTTCCCAAGAAACTTGGGAAACCTTGTCAACATACTTTTCATCAAGCACAAGGGCCAGGAAGAATCAGCTATGGATTGAGTTTACAACTCTTAGGAAGCAATCAAAACAATGTGTCTCAGATTTTGTCACCAAAGTCAAAGACATTGCAGATCAACTTGCAAGTGTTGGAGAAGAAATTGAGGAAGAGCAAATAGTCAGACAAGTGATCAATGGACTAAAGGCAGATGACAAGTGGGAGAGCTTTACCACAGCAATGGACTTATACATGGACATCCAAGCACATGATCTAACAACTCTGATTGGACAACTCTTTACACATGAAGCAAAGATCACAAAGAATGGAGAGCAATCAAAAGGTAACAATCCCTCTGCCCTATATACTGATAAGAAGACTAAAGACAAGGGTAAAAGCAAGAAGGTTGATGAAGAAGGCTCTACCTCCCAAGCAAACTATGCAGGGAGAGGTAGATCTTCTAGAGGTAGGGGCAGAGGAGGTAAGTCAGGTAGGGGGAGACCCTATAACCAATCTCCATGCAATATTTGTGGCTTGTCTAACCATACTACAGATGAATGCTACAAAAACTACAAGAACCAAAGAGGAAGAGGTCACCAAAGAGGAGGATACTCTCAAGGCAGAGGCAGATTCAATCAATCTCAAGGCAACCATGGCTACAACAATAATTATAACAACAACTACAATCACAATGGCAACTATCAAGGTGGATATAGAAATAGGAAAGACTACAACAATTATGCAGAGGAGCAAGATGATTCCTTGTTGATTATGAACATGACATCTAAGTCAGGTATCAATGATGATCATTTGTTCTATATTGATTCAGGTTGCTCTAACCATGTAGCTGGAAATGTTGCCTTACTCTCTGATTTGGAAGAACCCAAAGGCAAGCACCAAGTGCAGACAGGTGATGATACTAAACATTCAGTTGTTAAAGTAGGCAATGTCAAAACAAGTGATGGTAATCAGAATTTACTAAGCAGAGTGTTGTATGTTCCAACAATCACCAAGAATCTGATGAGTGTAGGTCAGATTGTAGAAAAAGGTCTACAGGTCAGGTTCACTCAACATGGTGCATATGTGGAGGATCTAAGACATGGATTCAGAAGGATAGCCAAGGGAGAGAAATCAGGTAGATTGTTTACCTTTGAACTTGAAGACACTAAGAATATTGCTTTGTACAACTATAAAGACCAAACCCTATCAGAATTGGAGATTTGGCACAAGAGATTAGGTCACATTGGATAGAGGACCATAAAACAAATGAGCAGGGATCAATGTGTGCTTGGGATACCTAATGTATCCAAGCAACACATGATATTTAACTGTGGGGCTTGTCAATTTGGTAAGTCACACAGATTGCCCTATACCAAGAAAGGTTTTATGCATGAAGATTATCTGGAATTGGTGCATAGATGTTTGGGGACCTAGCAAGGAGCCATCCATATCTGGATCAAGGTACTATGTGTCCTTTATTGATGACTATAGCAGGTGGACTGTTTTATACTTCATGAAACATAAAGATGAAGTATTTAATTGTTTCAAAAGGTATCTTGCATTAGTTGAAAATCAAACAGGTAGACATTTGAAGAGGCTAAGGTCAGATGGTGGTGGAGAATACTTCTCCAATGACTTTGAAGATCTCTTGCAGGAAAGAGGCATCAAGAGGGAGATTACTACAAGGTACTCACCTGAACAAAATGGGGTAGCTGAAAGGAGAAATAGACTCATTGTAGAGACAGCTAGGTCTATGCTAAATGAAAAGAAATTGCCAAATTATCTTTGGGCAGAGAGTGTATCTACTGCCACATACTTAATCAACAGGTTGCCATCAAAGACACTTGATGGAATGACACCCTATGAGGCTTGGCATGGTAAGAGACCATCTCTGGATCATTGTAAAATATTTGGGTGTGTTGCATATGTGCATATTCCCTCACAGGTAAGGGGAAAGCTAGACCCTAAGGCTGAAAAGTGTATCTTCATTGGTTATGATTTGAATCAGAAGGGATACAGATTCTACAACCCCTCAAACAAAGGCTTAAAGGTAAGCAGAGATGTCATATTTGATGAGAATGATTCATGGTATGAAAATGAGTGCAGGAAAGTTAGCCTAGCTTATGATATGGAAGAAGACTTTCCAAAGCTTATCAGGCAAGAACCAATTCAGAAAGAGGACACAAGCTCAGATGATGAAGACACCATCAACATTGAAGAGTTCAAGGCTTGGAAATCCAAAGGGAAAATGAAAATGAAGCAACTAGAAGACAATCCAGAATCCTCAACTCAAGCTATGAGGAGATCTCAAAGAGAAAAGAAGAAACCTATTAGGTATGGGTATGATACTTCACTTGTAACCAAGCACTCTGTATATCTTGCAAAGGATATCTTGAATGAAGAACCAGGTACATTTGAAGAAGCAATCACTAAACCAGAATGGAAGGAAGCAATGGATGAAGAAATGGAGGCTCTCAAGGAGAGTGATACTTGGGACTTGGTACCCAAGAAGGACTCCATGAAGGTGATAGGATCCAGATGGATCTACAAACTCAAGAGGAACTCAGATGGTACAATAAACAGGTATAAAGCTAGGTTGGTAGCCAAGGGTTTTGCACAAACCCAAGGCATTGATTATGAGGAGACATTTTCTCCTGTGGCCAAGATGCCAACTATCAGACTTATGGTGAGTGTAGCTGCATCCAAGAATTGGAACATGTACCAATTGGATGTGAAGAATGCATTCTTGAATGGATGGATATCTGAAGAGGTCTACATGTCACAACCACCTGGCTATGAAGATCCCAATAAGGCAAATCATGTTTGTAAATTGAAGAAGGCTCTGTATGGATTGAAGCAGGCACCTAGAGCATGGAATTACAGGTTGACAACCTATCTCCTAGATCAAGGATTTGTGATGAGTAAAGCAGATACTTCATTGTTTATAAAGAGGAACAATTCAGAGGTAATATACTTGTGTGTCTATGTTGATGACATCATTATTACAGGAAATGATGTTCAGGGAATTAGACACATCAAAGGACAAATGATGAAGGAATTCAAGATCAATGATCTTGGATTATTGAAATACTTCCTAGGACTTGAATTGGTCTACACAAATTCAGGTATCTTTATTACTCAGAAGAAGTACATTCAGGACATGGTCAAGAAGTTTAATTTGCAGGAAGCTAAAGTCTCAAACATTCCTATGGAGGTCAACCACAAACTCAGTGCACATGAAGGAGAAGAACTCAAAGATATTACAGGTTACCAAAGTTTGGTAGGAAGTCTTAATTATGCTACCTTAACCAGGATTGATATATCATATGGTGTTAGTGTACTTAGCCAATTTATGCATAAACCAAGAGTACCACACTTGGAGGCAGCCAAGAAGATAGTAAAGTATCTAAAGGGAACACAAAATCATGGTTTGTACTTTCCATATTCATCAGACATTGATATTAAGGTATACTCAGATGCAGATTGGGCAGGTTGCAAGGATGACAGGAGGAGTACATCTGGTTACGTATGTTTTGCAGGTGATAAACCAATTTCTTGGTCATCCAAAAAACAACCCACAGTGGCTCTATCATCTACTGAGGCAGAATATAGAGGGCTAGCCAATGCCACTCAAGAAGCCATATGGTTGAAGCTACTATATTCAGAATTGGGCCTATACACAAGGCCACCAATCATATTTGGTGATAACACAAGTTCTCTTCACCTAGCAGCTAATCCAATTTATCATGCTAGAACAAAACACATAGAGGTTCACTACCACTATGTGAGGGAGAAGTTACTTAGCAAAGAAATTCAATTATCATATGTGTCTACTAATATACAATGTGCAGATTTGCTTACTAAAGCTCTGGATGGAAGCAAGCTATGCAGGTTTAAATCCATGATTGGATTGCTGGAAATAATTGAAGACTAGAGATGAAGACTTGAGCCAAAGTGTTTGGCTTGAGGGGGAGCTGTTGGTGCAAAACAAGCCTACACACATTGGCTTGGACAATTGGAACCTTGGAAGGCTAAAACTTGAACCCTTGAAGGATATATGTACAAGAATTAAGAACCATAGGAACTCAGTCTTATTGATTCTTACCTTTTACCTCATGTAAAAAGTCTATATAACTTTATCAATCATGTAATCACACCTACTAGACTAGAGTCATGGAAAAGTAGATGGTATGATTGAGGGAATATCTCCTTATATTTAGATGCTAGATTGAACGGAGCCAAAATTTGAATTCAAAATCAAATGACCAATCAACTCATACAAAAGATGAGGAAAAAGTCGCGGGTCTAGAGACTCTCTCCCCGAGGCAATTCTGAGTCAATCATTGAGTGTGTGTGAGCTACACTATAGCCTACACCTCTGAGTACCATTGAGCATCACATTACATGCCAATGGGAATGTACAATCATTAGATTTAATCAATATACTTACATTCATATTCTCTGCTTTCTCTGAGTGACTACCTTCAACTCTGTCAACTTCAACAGGACATATCTCAAGATCTACTGAACCAAATTGGATGAATCAAAGTGCATTGGATTCAGCTCAAAGCCTACTACACACCTACAAAGTTCCAAAGCTATTGGATCTACCATCACAGAGAAATCTCAGTCGGGGTGCTCACTGGTCTGTGACTGTAAGTCTCCTAAAAAATCAGGGGTACACCTTATTTTGCTAAAGTGATTTCTCTGAGTGTGGTTTATCATTTTCTTTCATTCCACTTGCAAATGGAAGCTTGCTAAGCTAATAGAATATCTCTAGAAGGAATTTTGCTAATTGTAACTACACTGGTCACACTGAGCATAACACTGAGCAGATATCAAGACCA
>CM035427.1:116581441-116583941 GCA_020310875.1 Ceratopteris richardii
CAATCAAAAGGTAATAATCCCTCTGCCCTATATATAGATAAGAAGTCTAAAGACAAGGGTAAAAGTAAGAAGGTTGATGAAGAAGGCTCTACCTCCCAAGCAAACTATGCAGGGAGAGGTAGATCATCTAGAGGTAGGGGCAGAGGAGGTAAGTCAGGTAGGGGGAGACCCTATAATCAATCTCCATGCAATATTTGTGGCTTGTCTAACCATACTACAGATGAATGCTACAAGAACTACAAGAATCAAAGAGGAAGAGGTCACCAAAGAGGAGGATACTCCCAAGGCAGAGGCAGATTCAATCAATCTCAAGGCTACCATGGCTATAACAATAATTACAACAACAATAGCTACAATCACAATGGCAATTATCAAGGAGGATACAGGAACAGAAAGGATTACAACAATTATGCAGAGGATCAAGATGATTCATTGTTGATTATGAACATGACATCTAAATCAGGTATCAATGATGATCATCTGTTCTATATTGATTCAGGTTGCTCTAACCATGTAGCTGGGAATGTTGCCTTACTCTCTGATTTGGAAGAACCTAAAGGCAAGCACCAAGTGCAGACAGGTGATGACACTAAACATTCAGTGGTTAAAGTAGGCAATGTTAAAACAAGTGATGGTAATCAGAATTTACTAAGCAGAGTATTGTATGTTCCAACAATCACCAAGAATCTGATGAGTGTAGGTCAGATTGTTGAAAAAGGTCTACAGGTCAGGTTCACTCAACATGGTGCATATGTGGAGGATCCAAGACATGGATTCAGAAGGATAGCCAAGGGAGAGAAATCAGGTAGATTATTTACCTTTGAACTTGAGGATACTAAGAATATTGCCTTGTACAACTATAAGGACCAAACCCTATCAGAATTGGAGATGTGGCACAAGAGATTGGGTCACATTGGAGAGAGGACCATAAAGCAAATGAGTAGAGATCAATGTGTGCTTGGGATACCTAATGTATCCAAGCAACACATGATATACAAGTGTGGGGCTTGTCAGTTTGGTAAGTCACACAGATTGCCATACACCAAGAAAGGATTTATGCATGAAGATTACTTGGAATTGGTGCATACAGATGTTTGGGGACCAAGCAAGGAGCCATCCATATCTGGATCAAGGTACTATGTGTCCTTTATAGATGACTATAGCAGATGGACTGTCTTGTACTTCATGAAACATAAAGATGAAGTATTTAATTGTTTCAAAAGGTATCTTGCATTAGTTGAGAATCAAACAGGTAGACATTTGAAGAGGCTAAGGTCTGATGGTGGTGGAGAATACTTCTCCAATGACTTTGAAGAATTCTTGCAGGAAAGAGGCATCAAGAGGGAGATTACCACAAGGTATTCACCTGAACAAAATGGGGTAGCTGAAAGGAGGAATAGACTCATTGTGGAGACAGCTAGGTCTATGCTTAATGAGAAAAAACTACCAAATTATCTTTGGGCAGAGAGTGTATCTACTGCCACATATTTAATTAACAGGTTGCCATCAAAGACACTTGATGGAATGACACCCTATGAGGCTTGGCATGGTAAGAGACCATCTCTGGATCATTGCAAGATCTTTGGGTGTGTTGCATATGTGCATATTCCCTCACAGGTAAGGGGAAAGCTAGACCCTAAGGCTGAAAAGTGTATCTTTATTGGTTATGATTTGAATCAGAAAGGATACAGGTTCTATAACCCCTCAAGTAAAGGCTTCAAGGTAAGCAGAGATGTCATCTTTGATGAAAATGATTCATGGTATGATAATGAGTGCAGGAAAGTTAGCCTACCTTATGATATGGAAGAAGACTTTCCAAAGTTTGTCAGGCAAGAACCAACTCAGAATGAGGACACAAGTTCAGATGATGAAGACACCATCAACATTGAAGAATTCAAGGCTTGGAAATCCAAAGGGAAGATGAAGATGAAGCAACTTGAAGACAATCCAGAATCCTCAACTCAAGCTATGAGGAGATCTCAAAGAGAAAAGAAGAAACCAATTAGTTATGGGTATGATACTTCACTTGTAACCAAGCACTCTGTATATCTTGCAAAGGATATCTTGAATGAAGAACCAGGTACATTTGAGGAAGCTATTACTAAACCAGAATGGAAGGAAGCAATGGATGAAGAAATGGAGGCTCTCAAGGAGAGTGATACTTGGGACTTGGTACCCAAGAAGGACTCCATGAAAGTTATAGGATCCAGATGGATCTACAAACTCAAGAGGAACTCAGATGGCACAAGAAACAGGTATAAAGCTAGGTTGGTAGCCAAGGGTTTTGCACAAACCCAAGGCATTGATTATGAGGAGACATTTTCTCCTGTGGCCAAGATGCCAACTATCAGAATTATGGTGAGTGTAGCTGCATCCAAGAATTGGAACATGTACCAATTGGATGTGAAGAATGCATTCTTGAATGGATGGATATCTGAAGAGGTCTACATGTCACAACCACCTGGCTATGAGGATCCCAATAAGGTAAATCATGTTTGCA
>CM035427.1:116593941-116626441 GCA_020310875.1 Ceratopteris richardii
AATGTTTGAGTATATCCATTCTTCCACCATGATATGTTAGGATTGTGATTACGTGTAAAACAATATTTTTTGATAACCATTTACCTCACGATTATGTCCAATATCATGTTAAAGAACAAGGTTAGATGTCTTTAGAAATGGCAAAAAGAACTAGAAAAGTGGATGAACATGGGAAATAGATGGATTTTTCTTTTTTGATGGAATTACACCAACAAACATTCTTCATTAGGTCAAGAAGAAGGAAGAAACCTTTTTTTAGTTATATTCGCATAGAACCAAAAATGCCTCACGGAGGGTGATTTCATTCACTTTTTCTTTTTGAAGGACCATAAGTTAGTCATAAAAAATGTGACTTACTTTTAACTTAGAATTAGAGCGTGGATCAAGAATGATTTTCCTCTAAGGTTTTATGCCCTTAAATTTGAGGACTATATTTCATCTTCTCTAAGGTGGGGGATATCTGCATTTCTTAGATTCTGGATCTTAGGTATTTGATATGGATGATTAGAGAGTTATATAGATGGCCAAAGATCAAGAGAGGAAGATCTCAAATTATGGGATGATATAAAATCATACTACATAGTTTTAGTAAAATAAGGAATAAAAATATTATGTGACTCAGACCAATAAATCCTATAAAAATGCATAAAATGGAGGATTGCATAATGTAAGAAGAAGCTCAAGGATAGGTGACATGGCTTCATACCATAGTAAACATGTCAAATTGAAGAAAATTAGAAAAATGAAGAACATTCTTATAGTTTAACGTGATAGGGATAGAGGGAGATTGAAATAGCATGGAGAGAAACATACTTCATAGTACATATGGAGAGAATATCAATCAAGATTATTGAAGAGCATCATTATGTTTTGAGATAATAAAATGAGCATCAATTCATGCTTCTATATTCCAAATCCCTTAATAAGGTAAGAGAATGGATAATTACCAAGGTTTTCAAAGAAATGTAGTACTTTATAATCGAATAGGGTCATTTCTAGCAAGATTCAAGCTTATTTGCATCCTTATTCGTTTTGGAATAAGGGAAAACGATTTGATTTCCTTCCTAGAAGGGAAGACCCTTTAAGGATCTTCAACAAACCTGATTTCTAAACTTGACTTATTTTAGTTTCTTTACCATTTTTCCCACACCTTTAGTGGTATCTTCCACATATAAAGCAAGTTCCATATATTTGGCTTTACATCCATTCTTTCTTATTGGCATCTCACGCAAATTTTCAGTGTTTCATATGTTCAATATATTGGCTTTAGACAAGCTAAAAGATTGATTAGGATTGTGCCAGATCTCCTTGATCTGCTATTCAGCATCCGATTATTACCCGTTTTAACCAGAGTAGTTTTCATTGCTAAGTACAAGTCTATGGAAAGTTAGCAATCGTGTGAGAGATTAAAATTTTCATATAATATGTTGAAAAAATAAACATAAATCATTTATGGAACCAGCACTATGAAGATGAATCACAAAGGGAATTAAATAAAGATATGGTTTTATTTTCTTGGACAGTTAGCAGTCGAGTGAGAGATTTTTTTTTTGTTTTTTTTTTTTGAGAGTACAATGAATAGGAAACACACTCACACACCCGACCTCATAAGGTAGAGGCACCCATCCTTGAGGAACTCAAGTTATGTTCAGCCAAGACTTGAACTCAGTACTTCCTACCAAAGACTCAAGGCGTCAAACCACTAGGCTTCAGGGGAACCAAGACTACGAAGATAGATCACAAAAGGAATTAAATAAAGATATGGTTTTATTCTCCTTCTTAGTTTGGTGATCCAATGCTCGGTCCAAATACTCTCTGAACAGAAGCATTTTAGAACCAAAATTCTCAAAAAAAAAAAATGTTGCTGGTTCACTACTCTGATTCTTGTAACAAACATGTTAAGTCATTACTCTGATCCTTGTAACAGACAATGTCATAATTTTTTATTTAAGACATTTCAAATAAGGTAGAGTCTATTTAGGTTTCAGAGATAGGAGCACATGAAATCATTCATATTTATTAACGATTTCCATGAGTAATACATGAAATATTGTCTTGATAAACAATCACAGTAACACATATGTACGTGATTTTTCTTCTGTACAAAAATTCACAGTAACACATATGTAGTTGTCTTTTAAAAAATTCAAGGCACCTATGAAGTTATATGCTTACACATACGCCAAGAAAAAGATGCGAATGAAGGGTTCGACTTCCCAAGTAACTGTCTTGGAGAGAGAAAGCTAGAAATGAGAGCAAGCAAGAGAAAGCAAAAAGCTAGAAATGTGTCCGAGCCCATGTAACTTAGTTGTTTGACGCCTTGAGTCTTTGGGAGGAAGTCCTAAATTCAAGTCTTGGCTGGATGTAAGATGGGTGCCTCTACCTTATGAGGTGGGATGTGTGAATGTGTTTTCCAATTCATTGTTCTCTCTAAAAAAAAGACACGGGAGCTAGAAATTTGTGAATGAGAAGAGAAATAGAAGGGTATAAGAGTTTGGTATGGAAGCAGTTATGGTAGCTATAGAACTGTCAGCTCTCACGTGCAGCATGCATTCCATGGGTAGCACATACAATTTTTTATCTTTGGGATTTTCTATGAACCATTCTTTGGGAGTCTCTCCGAAATGGGTAGCACATCTTTCCTTCCAAATCTTCCAAGGGAGGCAGAGCATCCAATCTCCTCACCAAGACAGCTTGCTTCCAGTTTATCATGGGATCCAATTGAAGGGGTTTGGTTATGGGCGATCTAAGGCACACCGTCTCAAATTTCTTTTCATTCAGTTATTGGGCACTTTCTCCTTCTCCTTTTTCTGCTCCTCCTCCTCCTCCTCCTCCTCCTTCTTCTTCTTCTTCTTCTCCTGGGTAGGCTGCAGAGAAGAAAAGGATATGCAATGGGGTGCATCCGCATATATATTTTTATCTGAAGATGAACTTAGCTACCATGCATTTACTCAACGGAATTTCGAATGCGATGCTATTACTACCTCTCTCTCTCTCTCTCTCTCTCTCTCTCTCTCTCAACTATTTGTATGTTTCTGCTTGTAGATCTCCGTCGACAGCAATCTTATCTTCAACCTTCCATATGATATTTTCGTGGCTTCCGGAAATTTAACATACTCTGTAGTTGTTGCAAGCTTACTGGAACCCATCACCGTAAACATTGAAGGGACTATTGACCTCACGCTCCAGAAACATTCGGGCTCTACATACGGCCCCCTCATTGGTGGCCTTGAAGTCTACCAACTCTTTGATGGAAATCTATCAATGGGGACAGATGATGCTGAAGGTACGCCTCAACTGCTTTCTTCATTGGACGTATGCATGCATGTATGTAGTGAACCGTCTTGCTTGATGAGTTGCACGTACCCATATTCTCGCTCAGTCTAGTACAAGTAACCTTAGTCATTAAAACTATGCATAACAATTTGGTTCTTCTCTAATCTCTAGTGTGTATATATATATATATATATATATATATATATAACATACGCTCTCAAAGTTTCAGAAAAAAGAGAAGGATGGAGAGAGAGATGGGTTTATCGAATATGTGTTAATAATCGTAGTTCTATAGTTCATGGTGGTTTTGAGACCGCTTAATTTGATCCCCCTTCAAACTTTTCAATGACTTTTTAACATTGACACATTGAAAAAGATGGGGATTCTAGGTAACCTAAGGTTTGTAGCCTTCTTATTCATTTGTACGCGTGATCTTTGTCTGAGTTTTGATTTGGAAGTTATTTGAGCCTAGTTTTCTCATAAATTACTAGAAATCAAAAGCTAGTGGCACAAATACTCAAAAATTTCAATTCGATATTGAGTAAAATCATAACATTATATCTAAAATAGAGTTGGAATCAAAGGATTTGAATTTCTGTTTGTCATCTAAGTCTATGCATCTCGAAAATTTTTTGTGTTGGTAATGCTAATTATTGTTTTACGTACTCTGTTCAATTTAAATTGATGCTAGATAAATCATGGATTTAGGGTGAAATTAAGCATTCAGATTATAAATAGTTCAATTACAGAGAAGTAACAAAATGGATCTAACTAAAAAATAAGGTGTGGAGATGACTCTAGTAAGGTTCTTTTCCATAAGAAAAAGACCACTACAACAGATCGATGGTGTACCGAGGTTTTTACCGAGGAAAATGAACACGGCTTTATTTACCCCGACGTCGGTGTAAAGGTTGGTATGCGCATCGGTACCAGAGCATCGGTATAGTGCATCGGTATATGCATCGGTATATGCGTCGGTATATGCATCGGTATATGCGTCGGTATATGCATCGGTATATGCGCCGGTAATAGCGACGCCCATACCAGCGCATATACCGAGGCCTCTACTGGTCTACCGTTGCGAATACCGTCACCTGCTGGGTGTACCGATGGTTATTCCAATGACATTACTGGAAGTACCATCGCGTATACCGACGACCATACCTGCAAAATTTTTTGTGGGCAGAGTGTGTTGTCTTTTGCTACAGCAACATTACCATGATGTTGCTTAACAAAAGACAATACACTCTGCCCAAAAAAAAAACCGAGTACATGTGATGTGTACTCTAATGTCAACTGAAATATGATTTCATGAAACAGAGTATTATTGGACACAAAAGAGATAATCAGAATGAACCATGAACCATGTACAAAAGAAGTTACATATTTCAATAATGAAGCATGTATAAGAGTGTGGCAAACCACTGTCATATATGACGCTTTTACAAAATGTGGCAAAGCAATGCATTGCCATATGAAAATCAAATACAAAATTTTGGTGTTCCACTACCATACACATGCAAAGAACGTTCCATATCAACAGTCTTGTAACAAAGAACATTAATAGAATGAGATAAATTCACATGAAAATTACAAACAACAAGTAAAAACCAAGTTTATAAATTAATTACCTCATCACAAATGCTCCCATGAAACGACTACACCGCATCCCTCCAAGTCCTCCAATAGTGCAATCAACCCATGACGATATCCATAAGACTCCTCTGTTCGTGTTGGAGGACGACCCATTGCAAGCTCCTGAAACAAATATACAAAAGATTAGAGGAACATACATGAGAAATTTAACACAAATAAATTCAATAAATGAAATGGTACTTACAAACTCATGATACATCATGTCATATCTGTCGTTGCCCAAATGTGACGGTCCAACCGTGACTAAATGTGTGGCTACGGCATCTCGTTGCTGGCGATATCGGTCACAAATCTGCTGCTTCTCGTCACGAATCACGTCCAACTCCTTAGCATCTAACCATACAGGCTTTGATAAGCCTGCTCTGAAAGCATCATGAGCCTCGAATCGTCGATGGGACATAACCTCACGTGCAGTGTGCAGAATCTACTCTGAACTCACAAGAGACTGTCCATCGGCTGGTCGGAACTCCTGATAAATCGTCTGTGTGATATAATTCTTCCGATCTTTATCCTGTTCACTTCATTTCAACATGATAGAGTATCCAAACTGGATGGGGCAAAGCTGTCGTATGCGTGCACACATTGCTTTGCCAGTCGCATCCATCACCGGAGCTCCATCTCGGATACTATATACCTTGGAGTCATCATGGTCATGAGCACCCCAAGGTGTACGTGGTGTTCCACGTGGTGTATTGTGTGGCGTACCTACATCTGAAATACTCGTCCTAGGAGTAGAAGCGGGCAACACAACGTCTGTCGCACAGCCTCCACAACAGCCGCCTCCTCCGCCTCCAGACCTACCTGTAGATGGTCGTGGTGGAGTCACAAAGCTAAGAGACATACCTCCTACGGGAGTAGCACCACCCCCAGGAGTGACACCGGCTGGAGTGACACCGACGGGAGTGACACTGGCGAGAGTGAGACTAGGAGGAGTGAGGTCGGCAGGAGTAAGGCGGCCAAGAGTGAGGCCGGGAGGAGTGCTACCTCGAGGGATCCAATACTGTGATGCAGCAGCCATATATGCGGGAGGAATCTGAGAGATGAACTCCAAAAACTGCTCCTCTGTCATGGAATGTGGAGTGACTGGAGGACTGTCTCCCATCGTGCTCTATAATAAAAGAACTCAAGAAATCAACATGCGATAATAAAAGTAATATAGAGAATAAACCAAAAAAAGACAAAAATTAGTACGTACAAGTGTTTTATTCAAAAGTCCTCTAGTCTAGCATCCTCTTGAAGATCCGATGCACCGAGAATATCTATCTCTATATTGATGGCTTCTAAATCGCTTGCTATGCGGATTTCTTCCTGATCATCCTCTATTGATTCGTCTTCTCGAACAATGACCTCTTCTTCTCGAACAATGATCTCTTCCTCCTTGACTATCGAATGAATCTCTGAGTCCACTAGAGATGGACTTTCTTCTATATCTATGTTCTCAAAAATTTATCTACTACGTGGAGCGACTTGTAAAACAAATAGCCACTCTGGTTCTTTTGAATCTGGTATAAAAACAACTTGCTCACAGTGTTCGGGAAGTACAAATGTATCCCTTTCATTTGTCCATAATCTTGTGGAGTCGACTTGAAGCAAACCGCTTTTATCCCATCTCACCCTTGGTTTTCTTCCATAGGTGACTACTTTGAACCATTTCACATAAAAAACAAAGTAATCAAACTTTCTGAAAGATAGTTTCAAGATGTCTTGGATCACACCACAATAATCTAGCTTGTTCATTCCATATGTTCATTCTGTGTAATATTATTAGTACTTGCTTGTATGTCTAAGTCCTTTTTTGCTCTCTTTTATCCACGAGAGGTTACCGGTGCAATGTCGTTTGGGTCCATCTGCTCACCTGGGGGACCATGCGAATGATAACGTAGGTTTTCCAGTCGACTCCTATCAAAAGATCCATACTCTCTAACATGTGCAGTACAAATCCGTCGTTTCTGATAAATTTGATACTTGCACTGTATGCAAGGACATGCCATTCTCTCTTCA
This sequence comes from Ceratopteris richardii, assembly GCA_020310875.1. Taxonomy (NCBI): domain Eukaryota; kingdom Viridiplantae; phylum Streptophyta; class Polypodiopsida; order Polypodiales; family Pteridaceae; genus Ceratopteris; species Ceratopteris richardii. Next base: position 116,600,875 of record CM035427.1, read on the forward strand.
GAATCCAAAGAAGCCATCTGCTACAATATGGATATTTTAGAACATTTGTTTTTTTATTAAACCTAAAAATCATGTTCTTAAAGACTTAAACCCTAATCTATATAACTATCCTATTTTATCTATATATTCTGATTTTTTCTTAATTGATCCTATTATATATATATATTTATTTATTTATTCATATTTTTTTCCTCGTAATTGAGTTATATGTATGCTTAAACCCTAAAACCCTAATTTTAAAGCTCTACACCTAAATTATGTATATTTCTATACACATGTGTATATACATGTATATATGTATTATATGTGTACTCCAGAGTGTGTATATATGTTATGTAGGTATTAAAACCCTAAAATCCTAATCAAAATGACCTAGACCTAAAACATGTATATATATGTATGCATGTGTATATATATGTGTATATATGTGAATATAGATAGGTGTATAAGTATGTGTGTATGTATAAACCTATTTTTATATATTTAATCATATATATTTCATTTATTTATTTAAAACACTAGTTCTTATCATATTTTATTATCTATATAATTATCCTACTTTATATATATATATTATTTATATATTCAAATTTTTTTCTTAATTAATCCTATTTTTATATATTTTATTATATATATAAAATTAAATTATTTAAAGCACTAGTTCTTTTTATATTTATTTATGTATATAATTATCTTATTATATATATATATTTTTATTTATATATTCAGATTTTTTCCTTACGTAATCCTATTTTTATATATTTAATTATATATATTTGATTAAATTATTTAAGACACTAGATCTTTTTATATTTATTTATGTATATAATTATCTATATATATATATATATATATATATAGATTTTTTCCTTATGTGATCCTAATTTTATATATTTAATTAAATTATTTAAAACACGAATTCTTTTTATATTTATTTATGTATATAATTATCTTATTTTATATATTTATTTATTTATATATTCAGATTTTTTCCTTATGTGATCCTAATTTTATATATTTAATTATATATATTTAATTAAAACCCTAATCTCAAAGATCTAGACCTAAAATATGTATATTTTTGTATGCATGTGTATCTACATGTATATATGTATTATATGTGTATGTGTATGTATGTATATATGTTATGTAGGTGTTAAAACCCTAAAACCCTAATCTTAAAGATTTAGACCTAAAATATATATATTTCTGTATGCATGTGTATCTACATGTATGTATGTATTATATGTATGTATTTAGATTTTTATAGGTGTTTAAGTATTTAGGTTTTAGTATTTCAGATTTAAAACTTAGACTTAAATCTGAAATACTAAAACCTAAATACTTAAACACCTATAAAAATCTAAACCCCTAATCCTAAAACCCTAATCATATTTTTTATATATACTTATTTATATATTCAGATTTATTTTCTTATTTTTCTCTATATTTTTTCTTAATATAAATATAATTGAGTTATATGTATGCCTAAACCCTAAAACCCTAATCTTAAATATCTTAACCTAAAATATGTGTATTTTTGTATACATGTGTATATACATGTATATATATATTATATGTGTATATGTATGTATGTGTAAATAGCCTAAAAACCCTAATCCTATTTTTATATATTTGATGTAAAAAAAAAACTTCAAAATAAAAAATTTATATATCTAATTATATATATTTAATTAAAACTCTAGCTTATGTGTGTGTGTATATGTGCATGTGTGTATGTATGTGTGTGTGTGAATGTATGCATGTGTGTATATGTGTATGTGTGTCTATGTATGCATGTGTGAGTATATGAGTATGTATGTACATATATGTGTGTATGTATGCATGTGTGTACATGTGTGTGTGTATGTATACATGCATGTGTGTATATGTGTGTATGTATGCATGTGTGTATATATGTGTGTGTATTTATGCATGTGTACACGTGTGTGTATATGTATGCATGTGTGTACATGTGTGTGTATGTGTATGTGTGTGTATGTATGCATGCATGTGTGTGTATGTATGCATGCATGTGTGTATATGTGTGTATGTATGTGTGTATACATATGTGTATATGTGTGTGTGTGTATGTATCTGTGTATGCATGTGTGTGTGTATGTATGCATGTGTGTATGTATGTGTGTGTATGTATGCATGCATGTGTGTATGTATGTGTGTATACATATGTGTATATGTGTGTGTGTATGTATGTGTGTATGCATGTGTGTTTGTATGTATGCATGTGTGTATGTATGCATGCATGTGTGTGTATGTGTGTGTATATATGCATGCATGTGTGTATATGTGTGTATGTATGAGTGTATACATATGTGTATATGTGTATGTGTATGTATGTGTGTATGCATGTGTGTGTATGTATGCATGTGTGTGTATGTATGCATGTGTGTGTATGTATGCATGTGTGTATGTATGTGTGTGTATGTATGCATGCATGTGTGTATATGTGTGTATATATGTGTGTGTGTATGTATGTGTGTATATATGTGTGTGTATGTGTATGTATGCATGTGTATATATGTGTGTGTATGTATGCATGTGTGTATATGTGTGTGTATGTAAGCATGCATGTGTGTATAGGTGTGTGTATGTAAGCATGCATGTGTGTACATGTATGTGTGTATGTATGCATGTGTAAATGTGTAAATGTGTGTGTGTGTATGTATGCTCTATTTTCCTATCTTTATCTTCCTTTCTTTCATTATTCTTTATCTCTCTCTCTCTCTATCAATAGAGAATAAAACAATCACTTACAAGTATGTCCCTCTTTTGGATCGTTGTCGTCAAAGCATAATGTATGTCGTCCAATTCCAAACAATCAACGCCAAAGAACTTCTGCAAAATCAAAGAAAAGAGAAATTATAAAACCTAAAGCATAGAGAAACACAAATGCTAACAGTACGCGCAGCACTTACCAAGATGTGAGATCTAAACCGAGAGAGAGTGTGTGTGTAGAGAGAAAGATCTGTGTGTGTGTGTGCACAAGACAATGCAGGTCGCAATTCGGTTCGCACGCGTAAGTTTGACAGAAGACCAACAATACTCAAACACGCGCAAAAATGTGAAGTTTTGCTCTCGAGTTCGCGGTATGTTTAAAACTCAGCCTCGGTATATGCATCGGTATGGGTGTCGGTAACTTCCAGTAAATTACCGATGCGTATACCGATGCTTATACCGTTGCATATATCGACACCCATACCGATGCATATACCGAGGGTTGCGGGCCACATCGACAATCCGTTTAAAACGGTCATGCCGACGGTCACTTGACCGTTAGTATCTCTAAGTGACATTTTCCAATGCCCATATCGACACCGAGCGTAACTGTCGGTATGTACAGCGTCGGTATACCCCTCATATGTTGTAGTGGACATTGTACTGATTAAATTGAAGATTTCCATAAGGCATATGAAATCAAGGTACTATACATGATTGCTTCCTCTTTTGTATGAGTCATGGATAGTGAGCTCTCATCCACCTAGACCATCAAATTAGACAGCAAGGGTTTTTTTTAGTTATCCTTTTCACTTTCAGAAAACACACATAATCTTATGGTTCGGCCATCAAAGAAATTGAAGGAATCAAGTTTCATGACAGAATTTTATCATTCTGTTATCGTCATGCGAGACTTATAGATTCTTCCAAACATTATTGTTTTCTATGCTCAAAGTTTGAACTAGGTGGATTTTTTTTTTTTTTTTTTGCTCACGGGTGGGATTTATGTTGCATTCATGTAGTGCAATTCTTGTTGCATTCATGTTCAGGAGATAAGAACTTGAGGGAAAGGCTTTCATTCTCTGTTTTTTCCACACCTCATGTTTAAGTCTTGGCTTTGAGGGTCGTGGTTTTTTTAAGTATTGTTTCTTGAAAGTGCATATCTTATGCTTGTTTCTCGTGAATGTCTTATTCTCTCCAACAAGACTAAGTTGTTGTGCATCCATTTTAGCATAGTTTTCATAGGCCTGCGCTATTTTTTATTGCATCATCTAAACTTTTGGGAGTATTCCTATTGTATAATTATAGGTCTAAGAGGCAAAATACATGGATTTAAGGGTTGAGAATCCCTTGGAGAACCCTTCGAGTTTAGTAAGAAACCCTTCGGAAAGTGTCTCCAACTCTGTGTTTGGAACCCTTGAGTGATTTGAATCATTTGAGGTCCCATTTGAAGGGGTTCAACCTTAGGATTAATGTACCTTATGGTTTCGGAACCCTAGGCTTATCAGAAGGTTCTCCAAGTACCAACTTGGGGTATATGTGAGAGGAGAAGACATTTGGTTTAGTATCCATATGATACCATATGGTTGGATCTTATTAAATTGTTCATATGAGGGACACTTGTAAGTGTCCAAAGACATGCACCTCCTTGGCCTAGAGGTATATATATGGGTGGAGTTGGTTGGGTGGATATGTGCATCTTTCACCTCTTGTAGGCTAGGCTAGCTCATTTCATATTGATTATAGTTCTCTTGTTGTGATGATACAATATTGTAATGAAATCCATGTCATGACCTTGGGAGAGTCGCACTTGTGTCAGCTATGACTTTGGGAGAGGTCAGGAGTTTCTTTCTTTCCTATAAGAAATAATAGCACAATGGAATACACTAGTAGACAAAGTTGAGAAAAAAAGGAAAACAAAGAGAGACACAGGCTGAGAGATAGAGAACACAAATTGCCAAGAGTGATGCAAATACAAAGATGGTGTTGTCCACCTGTGCACTCCCAAAGCTTCGATGCTGATCTAGATAGGCTCTAGATGAAGGGCTTACTAGTGTGCAATGCTATGTAGAGCTACATATGGGCCATGCTTATATAGCTTTTACAATGGTAGTTGGTATATACATAAACATAGACGAGAAAGAAAAAATTGTCGGTAAAATATATAATCCGACAATATCACCACGACAATGAAAGTCTTTTAGTGTTGGAGTGCCTCTATCTTTCATTGGCGATTGTGTTTGAAGAGTATGATACCTTTAGTGCAAGTGGTTAGTGACTATCTCTGGTTTTTGTGCCTTGATAGGATTGTAGGCTAATGTCACTTGCCTCTGTCCTTGTCGATAGATGCTCCGAATAAGAGGGGACTTGCAATACCTAGGAATCTGAGAAGCTTTCCATGATATCATATAGTGCCAATACAAAATGACACCTTTATCTTGTTGTTTGTATATTTTTTAAATCAAGTTTGATCTTTAAGATTTACTCTTCTAGATAGCTAAATTAATTGAAAGAACGATAAAATTCGAGCTTGGCACTCATGGAATCCCCCAAGTTCCACAAAGATACAAAGTTCAAAGGCCTAGAATGTAGTAACTGGGAAGGAACGGTCCTAAGGTCAAATGAGGAATCGTCCTTGATCTCGATCTCGTTTTGTCGAGAGCTTAAATAAATTAATCTTCATGAACATCATAACTCTAGGAAGATCTTCAAAGAATTCATTGATCTTTTTATATATGAAACTTGTTATTTAGGGTGACAAGGTTAAGTTCCTTATACAAATTAGACTTAGTAAGTCAAATATACAGTTGGTTCTAGGAATGCTTGTAGATGATACCTGAGATCGATGGATTTGGGTGGGCATACTTTGCGTTAGATTTTGAAAATTAAAATAACATTGTAAAACCCTTTCAAGGCTATGCAGCATCAATGTCAGAAACGCAAGTTCATAATACCTTTTTTCGAAAGAAACTCCCATATGGATGTGGCTTATGAAATCCAAGTTCATAATTACTTTTTATGAAATGTAAGTTCATAATACCTTTTTTGATGGATTTGTTTTATGACTTTCATAGAAACATAACTACCTCAAGGGCATTTTAGAAGAACAAGATCATGACATGGAAATGGTTTACTTGGTACAAATGTTCAGTTTTCTGAAGTTTTTAGTTCGTGAAATCGAAGTGAATTTTAAACCTTGGATACCTTTTCACAAAAGTGGCTAATATTTGTTCGAGTTAGACGTCTACGGAAGCACGCGAACATCACAAGGAAGAAGAAGAAGCTTAGACCACAAACACACTATACTGAATGTATTACTAGAGAATGTACAAAGATAAGTAGCCCATTAGGGCAATAGGCGTATATACAAGCTAGGGGAAAAAAAACCTCCTAAAGAGGGAAAAAAGTGCCCCGGCCATCCTAGTGTGTTCACACACATCACTACCTAAATATATCAACAAATCCCCCTTGGGAGTGATGTGGTGAACAAGGAGCTGGAACTCATGTATAAGGAAGTGTCAAGCTATGTGGAAATCACTCCACAAAAGGAAGTAAGCCCAAAGCTTTGCGAAAAGCCTCAAACTTCTCCCTAGGCAGAGCCTTTGTGAAAAGGTCTACAATGTTCTCCTGCGTGGGCACATATGCCAAGCTGATCTCCTAGTAGAGAACCTCTCCCTGACATAGTGATAATGCACCTCAATGTGCTTAGTGTGAGCATGGAACACAGGGTTCCTCACAACTGCCAATGCACTCTGACTGTCAGTGAAGATGGTGGTGGTAAAAGACTGGCCAACACCCAAATCAGCCATAAGGCGTCTGAGCCACACACACTCAACAGTCACTGTGAAAGCTTCCCTATACTCAGCCTCACAACTAGAAGTGGCCATAGTAGGCTGCTTCTTGCTCAACCAAGATATACATGAGCTACCAAGCATGAAGCAAAAACCACTGGTGGACACACGAGTGTCATAGCAAACCTGCCCAATCTGAGTCAGAAAAAGCATGCAAATATGGCGATAGTGATCCCCCCTTGGGATAAAACAACCCAAGTAGCCGAGTACCACTCAAGTAGCGAAAGATGCGCTTAACCGCCTTCCAATGCGTGACTCCTGGGCAATGCATAAACCTGCTCATCTGTGAGATAGCAAACTGAATATCTGGCCGAGTAATGCATAAGTAAATCAAGCATCCAACAGCCTGTTGATAGAGAACAGCATCAAATGCCCAGCATCATGAAGACTCAATCGTAAACCTGTCTCCATAGGAGTGGAAATAGGCTTACAGTCCTCAAGGCCAAAACGCTGCAATAATGTGTCAATATATTTCGTTTGACACAAAGCCATTCCACCATCAACTTGCATAAACTGAATGCCCAAATAGTGATGCAAATGCCGCAAATTAGACATCTCAAATGAGGCATGCAAATCAGCCTTGAAATCAGCAATATGCTTCTCAATAGGACCAGTGAGCAGCATGTCGTCAACATAGACAACAATGATCAGAAGCACATCATTAGCACGCTTAACATATAAGGTGCTTTCAGTTGGACTGTTCTCAAAACCATGTGCAACTAGATAGGCATGTATCTTCTCATACCAAGCACGTGGTGCTTGCTTTAAACCATATAATGCCTTCTTTAACTTGCACACCTGGTTTTCATGCCCTTTCTACACAAAGCCACGGGGCTGAAAAACATACACTTCTTCATGCAAGTCACCATTCAGAAATGCTGTTTTAATGTCCAACTGATGTACATTCCAACCATGATGGGCTGCAAGTGCATAAATGCTCCGAACAGTAGTCATACGACATGTAGGTGCAAAGATTTCATCAAGATCAATGCCTCTTTCCTACGCATAACCCTTTGCAACAAGCCTAGCCTTATACATGTCAACTGTAACATCAGGTTACGATTCAGCTTGTATACCCACTTAGTGCCAATGGCCTTCTTGCCAGGAGGCAAGTCACATAAAGACCATGTACCATTCTTCATTATAGCATCATATTCAGATTGCATAGCAGCCATCCAATTTTTTGAATTATGTGCTTCATCAAAAGAAACATGCTCATTCTCATCACAGAGACTAGACACAGCCTTAGCATAGCAATTTGATGCAAAGGAGGCACTATGAGAGCCTCAACGAGTAGGATATGACAAAGGTGCATCTAATTTGTTGTCACGCAAAGTCTTCACAAACCATTTTGGCATAGTTTTTGCCTGCTCATTATCAGCTCTCTCATCAACAAGTGCATCATGTAAATCTGCATCAGAAATGGAATATTCTGCATCATCATATGAAACCTGCAAAGGCTGAGAAGTTGCCTCATTAGGACCAGCACTAGACTGTCCACCTATAAAAAGAGGCATCAAAGTATCATACATGTCTTTGGAGCTAATAGATGTCTCCTTGGTACATGAAAGCAATGGCTGAATAGCATCTTCCACAAAGACAACATCACGGCTAACCATAATGCATTTAGTCTGTGGATGATACAGACAATAGCCTTTACTTTCAGAACTGTACCCAACAAAAATACATTTTACTGCCTTATCGTCCAATTTTCTGCGATGTTGTTCAGGCACTAGTGCATATGCCAAACAACCAAAAACACGCACATGAGCATCAGATGGCTTGCGGTCATGCCAAGCCTCATATGGAGTGATAGACTGCAGTGCTTTAGTGGGACACCTGTTCAGTATATATGCTGCACACATGACAGCCTCAAGCCAGAAACTATGTGGTAAAGCCTGACTTTTGACCATGCAACTCGCCATCTCCATGAGTGACCTATTCTTTCGTTCAGCAATTCCATTCTATTGAGGTGTATAAGGCACTGTACATTGGCATTTTATTCCACGTTCAGCCAGAAATGCATTAAAATCAGAAGACATATATTCCCCCCCTCGATCAGAACGGAGGGTGCCCATTTTACATGCTGACACATTTTCAGCCAAAACCAAAAACTGTTTAAAGCACATGAAGACTTCGGACTTTGCTTTGAGTGGATATACCCATGCATGCCTGGAAAAATCATCAATGAAAGTCACAAAGTAAAGGTAATTTCCAAAAGAGGGTGTATGCATAGGACCACAGACATCACTATATACAAGCTGCAATTTCTGTGTAGCCCGAACTGAACCATCTTTTGGAAAGGAAGAACGCTGCATTTTGCCCAAAATACAGCCTTCACAAACATGTTTTCCAGGTGCCTCAAGTTTGGGCAAAGAGGACACCATTTCAGATTTCTGCAGGCGTAGCAAACTAGCAAAATTCTGATGACCAAAGCATGCATGCCAAATCTTTGCATCTGACATAGCCTGAGAATCATTTACTCCACATGCCAAATCATTTACTGATCTTTCATAGTCTATGAGCTTATACAACCCATGACATAAAATGCCAGAAGCAATAATCACATCGCCATTTGACAGATCATGAACTGTACACCTGTCATCAACAAATTTCACAACCAAGCCAATCTTGGCTAATGCAGAAACTGATAACATGTTCTTTTTGATCCCTGGCACAAATAAAGCATCTGACAAAGTGAAAGAACTACCATCAGCAGTAGTCAAAATGATCTTACCAACTCCCATAACAGGATAAGAGGAGTTGTTGGCGCATGTAACAGTATTCCCTGTAAGGGCAGGCTCGAGTGAAGAGAAGAAACTGTGCTGCAAGGTAATATGTTTGGTTTCCCCACTGTCAAAATACCAAACATCTGAGTCTACTACAGACATGCACTGATCATGAGAAGATGGGTCAAAACTGCAGACAGTAGTAAACGCCCATTCTTCTTCCTGCACAAGATTTGCAGACTCTGTTTTTGGTGTAGAGGCCTCTGCAACAACCATTCCAGCCTCTTTCTTCTTTGCCTCTTTAGCAGCCAATTTTGGACAGTTCTTTATGATATGATCATTCCTTTACAGTACTTACAAAACAATTTCTGCTTTTCTAATTTCTTCTCATCTTTATCTTCCTTCTTCGAATATGCAAAATTAGCAGATTTCTGCTTACTAGTTGAAGAGCTCCATTTTCCTTTGCCCTTGTAACTAGCCAAGAAAGCTTGATCTGCAACTTGCATAATGGACCTGTTTTGCCTGGATTGATCTTCCTGCAACAGAACAGAGACTAACTCCTCAAATGATAAGGCATTTGGATTGCCTTTCATCATCAATCGAAGAGTAGAAGCAAAACTCTGATATGAATCAGGAAGACCATTCAGAACTGTCTACACAAGTAAGCTATCTGGTATAACCTCGTCAGCAAAAATCAACTGTTCCTTCAAGTCTTTGATCTTCGTTAGGAAACTGTCCATAGAATCACCTTCATTCATGTGCTCACTCTCCAACTGTTTTCGGAGGTAAGCAACACGAGCCTCATTCCTAGCTTGGTACAATGTGGTAAGTGTATCCCAAGCACCCTTAGTTGTTCTGCAAGAGCGAATATGAGGAATAATGGCACGTTTGACAGACAAAGCTATCAATGCATGTGCCTAGGCATCTCTGCCATCCCAGCGAATCTGCTCTGCAGTAGGTGCAGCAGAAATAGTAGTACGAACAGGAATCTATAGAATATCATCTTCGACACCATCTTCATCACACCTGTATTTGTAGTACCTATAGTCAGAGGTGTAACATGACGTCTTTCAACACCCTGCACAATGTTCCACAATCCTTTTGCAACCAATACATGTCGCATCATATAAGCCCACAATGGGTAGTTGGTACCATCCAACTTATCCTCAACAACTAACATACGGAATACATCACTGCTTTCAGACATGGCCGGTGACTAAAATACCTTGATGTAGAAAATTGACTGTAATTAAAAAAGTTGAACAGAACTACCCAGACGAGTTCTGCTAGACCTGTAGCAGAGTTCGAGACGCTTAAACTGGCGAACAAAAACTAGTATATACCTTTGGCACAAAAAGACGAAATAGCCTGCACAAGCACTGCGATAGTGAGTTCGGAGGCCGAAACGAGCTCAGATCACGATTTCGGTCTCAGTATGCTCACCAAATTTCGTGCGAATCTGAGATTGCAAACGGAGGAGTGTCGATGGCGCCCTAGATGAAGCGACGACCTGCTCTGATACCAATTGTTGGAGTTAGACGTCTGCGGAAGCACGCGAACAACACAAGGAAGAAGAAGAAGCTTGGAGCACAAACACACTATACTGAATGTATTACTAGAGAATGTACAAAGATAAGTAGCCCATTAGGGCAATAGGCGTATATACAAGCCGGGGGTAAAAAACCTCCTAAAGAGGGAAAAAAGTGCCCCGGAGGTCCTAGTATGTTCACACACATCACTAACTAAATATATCAACAATATTTCCATGCATCTTATGGGTATTATACATAGAAGAAATATGAAAACTTGGAAAGACATTTAAGACGAATGAAATTGTGGCATGGTAACCATAAATATATACCATACAAGCAAACTTGTCAACATAAGGCGAAATAAAACACAATTTATACGAGAGAGTTTTCTCTCATTTGTATCTTATCCTCTTGTAACTATCCATGAAAATATTATTAATGGAACTCCTCTTGTCCACATAAGGTGAAACAACCACACTTTGTGTCAATGATTTTTTTAACCTTTTTATCATATCCTCTTGAAACTATCCATAAACATTTTGAATGAAAATCTTATTTTTTGTATGAAGTTTGAAAAACTCTCAACATACATTTATGATCATTTTTCTTTGGTTCTTCTTTACTTATTCTTGATTGCACATGGAGCCTTCTAGAATTCTAACACTCGATTAGATCTTATAATTTTTTGTAAAAAAAAAAAATCAAAAGGTAGCTTGGGAGATGCTTCCTTCATCATCAAATTTTTCTTTCCTATTTTTATCTTTTCTTTTATCGATGTAAAGGGCAGAGGATTGATTACCTTTCTGGTTCTCACCATTCTTTATAAGTTTGGCCCCATGAGTGAAGATCTTCACTTGTCCCATGAGAGTGTCAAAATCAGGCACTTGCATTTCCATGTACAAGTCCATGGCAGTGATGAAAGTTTCCCACTAATCATGAGCCTTGATTCCATTGATGATTTGCCTCACAATCTGCTCTTCATCAATGATTTCTCCAATTCTTCATAACTGATTTGCAATGGCTTTCATTTTGGTGACAATTAATTACACTTTTCTTGCACTTCTTTTGAAGGTTATGAACTCCATCCACAATTGGTTCTTCCTAGCCTTGGTGCTTGAAGAGAAGAATGCTTCCAAAGCATACCATATATCTTGTAACGTCTTACAATTCCTAATATAAGGAAGGAAGAAATCAAAGATAGAGTTTAGATTGTATGACCTTGCCAAAGCATCCTTTGCACACCATGTGTTTAACTTTTCCTGGTCCTCTTGAGTTGGTGCCCCTTTTGTTCTGAGTATAGGCATCAGCTCATTCTTGAGATGTATTCATAGAGGTTTCTCCCTTGCAATCAAGACTCCATCCTTGGAGACAATGTTGAGTAGTTTCTTTGATCCAATTTGTTAATTGATGAGGGAAATCCATCACTCATAATGTCAAGTCTATGACTAAGCTCTCATACCACTATGAGGAGTGATGGTCAATACTCAAAAATCTATGTCAAAATAGATAACTTTTGAGTGCTTCTCAACTTTAGAAAACCTTCTATGTATGGAAAATGGTACTCAGAGTTTTACTCGAAGCTCATAGCCTGGTTGGAATTGACTCGAGACCTTTTGCACACATTCAAATGAAGTGAATTGTGAACTATTCCAAGTTATCTCATGAATTTAGAAGGACTATACTGAGAGCAAGACGAATAAAACTTAGGCTGGGGTGATCTTGACTTTTAGGGAGATGAAGTTGCACAAACGTAGTCATCTAGATATAATAATATCTCAATCTGTAAAACTCCAATGACCACGACACTTTGTAGGCATTCTCACAAGACCTACCTTCATACTTCAATCAATAGATTAGACAATAAGATCATGTACTCGATGCAATGACTCAGAGAAGATGAAAGACTTTAAGCATTGTACTATAACATCAATGAATAGAGTGCAAAATAGGTAATGAAATGTGATTTAAATGTATTCCTAAGTAAGATATGATACAAAGAGTCGTTGTAGGACTCCATGAGCTTCGAGCTAAGTAAAATAATCACTCAAAAAGTGTGATCTCCAGCTCATGTACCATCCATTAAGTGACAATGTATAAATACATTTTTTATGAGATAATTGTTGATTAAATCTACCTAAATCTCTTTCATACTTTTACGATTCATTTTGAGTTTTGAATTGAAACACGGTCATGGGTTTTGGCTCCCAATACCTTCATGAGATTCTTTTTCAACTACTCTTTTACTTTTGCTAAAAATAATGCATGATTTTAACCTTAGAACTCAGTCACCCAATGCATGTAGATGCACAAGGTTTTAACTCAATGCATAGAGTCCAACACTTAGGCTTGCCATATGCACCAACAATTAGATACTTTCTCAAATTCTTGACTTCTTTTGAATTTTTTAAAATAAGAATAATTCCTAAATCTTTTCTTTTCAAGACTTTTACCCAAACTCTTTTAGAGAACTTTAGAATCTTTCTATTGATAACGAGTTCATCTCTTTCATTTCCATTTGTATCTGTAGGAGTACATCTTCATTTTGAATCTAGGAGGCACTCCATTTCATATTACCTTAGTTGTATCTCATTGTATTTGGGTACCTTGCCATTTGCTTCTACCTTGTAATCATTCTCCCTTAAGGATAATTCTTTCATATGTGATGTGAAGAGCCTCCTCCAACTTTATATAAGGTAGGCCTCCCCCCACTTTGTACTTGGTTAGAAGTTTGGACAGACCACTTCATGCTCTTGGCAATATCATTTCTAATTCATGTGAAGTTACCAATTTCTTTGTCTCCTCATTTTGAGTCTCGCACACTCTTTCATTTTGTGAGTACACTCTACTTTTCACATTGCTTCTTTCTGAACTCTTGTTGGAGGTCTTGGTTGTTGGTTTGGCCCCACAACCCTATACTAAAGTCATTGCTATATTTTCCATAATGTAGCAATTAGGGCCAAGGACCCTATCGCTAAATTCATTGCCATAAATGAAGATTATCAACACAAACTCGTGCTATGAGCTAGGCAAATTTTGAGCATACTTTATATCCAATAGGGTCCTAAGGATGATATTTATCTTAAAAGTTTAGAAACCATACTCCATAGAGCACCTTTTACTTAAATGGTTTAAGGAAATTTAAAGTCAAGGAATAACCTCTCTATTTTTTTAATTTGATTAGGTTTTTAGGCCTTCCATCATAACATCATTGTATGATATTTATGTTTCCTGATTGTCCCATATTTTTCTTTTTGAAGCTTGAAATCTTTGATGGAAAAAGCACCCATCCTTCTTTTCTAAGGTTTTAAATGTAAAATTCCAAAGCTCTTGAATTTCTCATATTGAAGACCTTCATTGGTTCTTACTTGCCCAACTTGTACTTCTAAGAGGAAGGAGATTTTAAAGTTTCATGATACCTTTAAGTACTTTTTACCATAGTTGTCGACGTTCTATGGTCACGTTTGTATTAAAGTTCAAATGTACGTCTAAATATTACTTTGAGAATTTTAGAGATGTCTGTCCAATTTATTGAATATCTTCAAAATTGTTGCCTCCTTAGCTAAGTCGTTGCTTACTCATGATGAGTTTTCTGTATATTTTTTTATTATAGAAAGTTTAATTCTATCCTTGCCCAACATAGGTACCTTTATTGAAAGATTTCGAGTAAAGCTCTTCAAAAGAAAAGTGTTAGGAATTGTTTGTAGTTTTAAAAGATTCCTAAGAAGTGAAGGCTTTGACAAAGTATCCAAGAATAAATCATTTTGATTGTCTAGTTGAAGTTGGTTTCCCAAGAAGTGAATAGAATTTGGTTGGTTGGATACATCCACTCTCACCACCTGTGGGCTAGGCTATTTCATTTCATATATATAACTTCATGCTTTAGTATCTTGTCGAGTCTTCAAATAAAGTTATGAAAGTGACCTAAATTTTGAAGTTTGAAGTTTGAGAAATAAGTGTGAGTGGTGACCTCTTTGAAGCACTTTATCCCACTCCTCCCAATCTTTCTCATCGTCATTGTCAAGTAAGAACTCTTTTCTCAATCGTTCTTCAAATTGACACCAAGTTTAAGGATTCTCTTGGAATTTTTTTAATTCATCGACCACTTGTAGGATTTATTCCTAAATGATGGACTTGTTTCGAAGACTTGGTAATCTTTAAGAGTGTCCTTAAGTTGATGCAATTCTTGCCATTTGTCAAAAAATGTTAAGAGTTCTCTTTTATTCCTATCTTTTTCTTCTCCTCAAAATTGAAGGGTTTTCCAATCTTTCACAAAGTAAAGATGTTTAGGTCACAAAGAGGTAGTGATTTGAGGGCGTGGAATCCTCAAACTTAGGTTTAGGCAAAATCGTAGTAGAAAGAAGTAGGGAGATATCATGTTCCCCTACTTAAGGAAGGATTCATAGGTAGGTAGATTTTGATATGGGTGGAGGTTTTCTAGGGTTTGCTCCATTTTACCCATTAACTTCACCGCAGGATAAACATCTACTTGATGCATTGCCTCCTCATTCTTTTTTTTTCCTTCCCTTAGATTATAATCTACCTCATTTATTTTTTCTTCTAACCGGTAAATTTCTTGATAAACATCTATTTCATTCATTTCCTCCTCATTATTTTCTTCTTTCCCTCTTTTGGAGTATAATCTACCTCTTTTTCCTCTCCCCGCGGAGTCTAATCTTCTTATCTAGGTGCATCATTATCTACTTGCATATTACTATCATTATGCAAGTGCCTCTCCATTGACTTCCTTGAAAAACAAGAACAATGCAATGTCCCTCATCAATTCAAACGAGAGATGAAAACCAAATGGAGTACATTCCCTCATGATTTCCTTAAAATTTCTTGTCTTGTAGGTTGGCTTTGGCTCCCTTTCGATGAGTCAAAACCTTCCTTTACCTCTTGCAAACCTCCAAAATCTCCTTTGAAGCACCATGGTATGGTTTGAACTCCACTTGTTCCTCCTTGGTTGAATTCCTTTAAGGTGTTGAGGATGACGCAAATTTGCTTTGATGAAGTTCAAGATCGCCTTTGGATGCCTGCTTGAAGCCCTCTTTACTTGAAAATAAGTTGTGAAACAAGATGTCAGATGATATGATATGTAGGCTTACAAGATCCAAAAGTTGGCTTGAAGATCTTCTTCAAAAGAAGCTAAAAAAGGCCCTCATTATTGATGATTTAGCTCTCTTCTTTTGCAAAAGTTGGAATTCTAGAGAGGAGGAGATGGGCAAAAAATCATATACTCATGATTTGCAAAGGAAATATCCTATATGTGATCCAAAATGGAGAGGAGGGCTATAAGAGCAAGAGAGGAAGAGAAGATCTCTCAAAAAGAGGGAGAAAGAAGTGGCTCCTTCGGCTCTCTCTAGCTCACATAGTGTGAGATGCCTGTCTAGGTGGGCAAGGGCTCTCAAACTACTCATAGACATGTTTGGGGGGAGGGGGGGTCCTCCTTTTCTTGATGGAGTTCCTTTCTTAAGGGGGGTCCGATGGGAGCTCCTCAAGGCTCACAAAGGTGAAAGATGAATTTTCAATACTAATTTTTGCATGAAAAGAGAGAGTAATATACAAAAGTATCATGTGGGCACAAAGTCTGATGAAGGAAATCTACACCGCAAATGCACAAACATCAAGAACATGATGTTGGGAACCTATGGCCCAAACCCAACCAAACTCAAGAAACCAACTCTACCCATATACACCTCTAGGCCAAGGAGGTAGAGTTATCCATATGTCCAAGTTACATGGATACTAATTGAGTCCTTCACATGGGTTTCTAAAGCAAGAAATCACATGAGATCACATGGCATCACATGAAATCACATGGGTTTGTAAGTGAAAGGCTCTTCACTTGCATGTACACTTTTGGGTGTCTAGAAATGAGTAATCATCCAAGGTTAAGGCTCCAAACATTAGAACACATACCTAAGGGTCGAACCATTCGATTGTAGTAATTTTCCCAAGGGTTTGCCAATAAAAATTGAGGGTTCTCCAAAGGGTTTTGAAAATTTAAAACCATGCAATTATCTTCTTGAGGCCATGATTATACAACATCAAGCCACACTCTAAGAAAGAGAATAAGGAAGTAATCGTGAACCATGGTTTTTTGGGCACGTGGTATGGCCATCAAATGCTTAGACAACAAGTCATGAGCTCAAATCCCGTGCATACAACAACTACGAACCTAGGAACCTCATGATAACTCTTGAGCTAGGGATGTTAACTAAGGTAGCACATGATCCACACACACATAGAGAGATGGCCTACTTAGTGTTGTTTATACCTATACATGTATCACCTTTTAAATCCACGATTCTTCGAGAGCTTGTTAAAACCATATAGCAGTTAATGTTCTTCTCCATGTTATATATATATATATATATATATATATATATATATATATATATATATATATATATATATATATATATATATATATATATATATATATATATATATATATAAAACTATTTGAATTTTCACAAGTTTCTCGTTCATTATCTATACTAGTAGGTTCCATGTATGTTTGTCAATCAATGACATATACCATAAAGTCTCCTATCGAATTCTTCTTAGAATCATAAATGTTCTTGTCAAGTAGCTTCAATTACATTCAGTAGCTTCAACTAGATGGCTTGAAACTCATAAAATGCAAGAGATGTACATGGTTACAAAAGGCATGAGGAGGATATACTCTTCTTTTATCTCCATTTCTTAAACCTTTTTCAAGAGATGATTCATTTGTCTATTTAAAAGTTGGAGACTCGAGATCGAGATTGAAGTTGCACAGAAGGTGACTCGGAGACTTTTTGGACTTATTAGGACTTAGTATTTCACATTGCCACTATGAACATGAACTTTCTTCTAAGAAGTAACTTGAAAACTGAAATTTGTGTCACCCTCAGATTTCTCAAGGATTCTTTTAGCCATTTATAGAAGTCGATTTTTATTATACAATGCCATCTCTTAAAATGATTAGTTACAAGAATGGGGTTTTGATAGAGCCTTTGATAGATATTTGCATAAGGTTAAGTGTACATTAGGAATTTCCCCTTTAAAGGCAAGGTTCAAACTTCATAGTGAGGCACTACCTTGAGACTTATGACTTGAAAGGGAACAATATAAGGTGCATTTCACACATCAAGGAGCTCTTTTTTTTTTTTAATGGAGTTTCAGCCGAAGCCTACTCCCCCAAGCTTTAACTTTGAAATTGCTACTGTACAAGTGAATGGGCATAATACTTGTGAGACCGAGTATCCCACAAAGCAGGGGTTAGACAAAGAGACAACTTGATTACAACTGATTCGACTGACCTAAACCATTACATGTCCATACCGGAACTTGAACCCTAGACCACTGCTTAAAAGATCAAAACTTAACCAATTGCGCTACGGGACGTGGACAGCACAAAGCCTTTTCAAAAATTCGTACTTTAAGCATTTTAAAAACGCCACGTAGCAGATCCTCTTTAGGCACAGGAGGCTCTATAAATGCCAACTCACGGCGCATTTCACGTAGAGATCTGCCGATAGCCTGCCTCAAAGCGCAATTTGCAAGTTTTTAACAAACGATGCGGCATGCAATCACAGCAAATCGTCTGACAACGTGTATTATCAACACAAATCTCATGGTTTATCGGCCAGACGTTTTGTGCTTCCGCACTCCAATGTGAATAGCGCGCCACCTCCATAAACTTCTCCTTAGCATTTCTGGATGGAACACATCCATTTTTCACGTGAGTTCCACCGCCACTATGTGAAATGGGCTATGTTATGCATCAGTAAAACAGAAGAATCTCTCTCACACACACGTATACACACACGCACATGCATATCCATACGTGTGTGTGTATGGATATGTATGTTTGTGCGTGTGTGTGAGAGAGAGAGCTAAGGAGTTCAGTGCACACCAAGAACGAGGCCAACCAAGGAACTTGCACTGCACACACGAAGAACGAGGCAATGGCCTCTGTGTAAAACACAAAGGAAGACGAGGACTATAAAAGTCAACACTAGGTAGGTGAATAAAAAGGAAAACTTAGCAACCGTGAAAAAAGTTGAGTACCCTCAATTACATAACCCATTGCACAAATAAGGATGCTCTTGCACAAATAAGGCAAGACACGGGTCGCTCCTCGAAACATCTATTAACTCATTGTGTGGATCTTCGAAACTGCAAATTATCTCAATGAGAAGTCATAAAATTCGCTGTAAACAAATGTATAAGAAATTTTAAAACTCTAAAAAGAAGGAAAGAACAGCATAGCAAGCAGCACTGCTTTTTGATGGCGTATGTTTCCAGTAATTGCACGTATTGGGAGTTTAGTTGGAGTGTTTACTTGTAAAGCTGTAGATTCCCTACGCGAATGGTAACTTTGGGAAGAAATCTTGGAGAAATCCGTGTCGTGTGGACTCTGGAGATGCTAAAGTTTTCTGTGTGATAGCTGGTAGTAGTGCGTTCAGTTTACACACAAGAGAAACAAGAGACTGCGAAAAACAAGTCACACAACAACGGGCTTTCAGAATATTTGTAAGGGATTGGTTTGAAGCTACTGTGTTGGGTGGAATGACGTCTAGCCTGGAATAAGGGACAAAAAAACAGACTATTAAGAACGCCTTAAGCGAAGATAACATGGTATAGTAATACGCAGGGAAGAAGAAAGATAGAGAGCACATCCGAGGCCGCGTAGCTTAGTGGCTGATGCCTTGAAGCTGTGGGAGGAAGTCCTGAGTTCAAGCCTTGACTGGATATGTCCATGAGATTCTCATGATGGGTGCCTCTACAGTACGAGGTTGGGTGTGTGAGTGTGTATTTCCAATTCATTGTACTCTCAAAAAAAAAAAAAAAAATGGGATAGAGAGCACGAAGATGAGATTATGACGCCATGTTAAAATATTATAGGGAAGCAAAAAGACAGAGAGGAGGGAGGAGAGGGTCTCGCACCAAGAAAAGAATATATTTAATAGCCCACGTGATGACATCCTGAGTAGGTGTAGATATATGATAGGTGCAAGGTGTGATTAGATTGGGGGGAGGGGAGGGGGGATAATTGATTTTTGGGTTTTCCTTTATTTTTTGGTTTTCTTTTTTTATGTTGTTTTTTTTTTCAGTGGTCAAATCATGGAAGTACAGTTGAACGAAATGCAATTTCTATTGTAAACGTGCTCTCATTTCTTAATCTTTTCTTTCAGTGTCAACGTTGAGAGAAATCATAAGCGCTTTCCCAAGCTTGGACAGTTGGACTGCGGATCCTTGTCTTCCGTACGCATATAACTGGATTACATGTACAAATGTTTCACGACCAAAAATTTTTACGATGTAAGCATTGACTTTAAATGAAGGTAAAGCATGGTGTATTCATATCATTATCTGATACCATAAGATAGTTGATGCTGCTTTCAAGCATACAGTTCTGAAGCTTTTGCGATGACATGAGTCCATAATTTCTCTTCATATTTTAGAAATTACACCGGATTTTTATATTCTACAAAACATTCATGGCATGAGGAATCAGCCAATTATGCTTGTAAGAATGTGGCTATAAAGGCACGAGGGGATAGCTATATAGACACTAACTGACGAAATGGCTTGATGCAATGAAATAACATTTAACACGTAATGAACTCATGACTTTATTACATTACATTTCACAATGATTAATATGCAGAGGATCGGCTGATATGGATATTGGATGTCTTGGCAGATCTGGGATTCCAGAAATGTATCACCCTCTGAGGGCAAATCTCTGTTCTCTGAGGCGCTTCCTAGGAATCAATTACGTCCTCTGATTATCTTCCTGCAAAACATTTTGGCGGCTCTAAAATGAGAAGAAAAAAATCAAGATTCTATGTATGCAAAAAAATGGCACTACAGAATGTGTGTGTGTGTGTGTGTGTGTGTGTGTGCGTGCGTGCGTGCGTGCGTGCATGTGTGCGCGTGCGTTGTGTGTGTTTCTTGTAGCAGGAGAACTGAAATTTGGAAGAACATATACATGAGACCCTCTTTCAAAGGTAGGGCACTTAGTGCGAAAGTGTGCCCAAAATAAAGTGAGGGCTGATTCCCTAAGCTTTTGGATGCAAGACTTAAAAACCTTGTTTCGAGGATGACAAGGGGGCACTTAGTGTCGATTGATTGAAATGGAACTTCGATGAAACTATGTGATTCCTTGCTACACCCTTGACAAAAAAAATTCGAGTAAATCCTTTGGGGTTCGCCATGAGGTTATTACAAACGAATGACTGGCCATGTTTGAGGTATTAGCTAAGTTTAATTCATGCGCACTTTAAGGTAAGTTTGCAAGACACTTAGGCCCGCTTCAGATTGGGGCTTCGGAATAAGAACATTTTGTGAGTGTGTTCAAGGTAGAATCAGAAAACATGAAAAGTTCTTCCGCCCATGCATTCACACAGGGCAACGGTACATTAGATGAAATAATGTTTAAAAAATTTACGTGGCTGATAAAATACTCCTGGGGCGGGAGGTCGGAATAGAGAAAGGAAAGATGTTCCGTGACATGGCATTCTAGATCTGTTGGGGCGCTGCACACTCTGAATGAAGAGAACCGGAGTTCCAGGACGTGGCAAAATATCATTGGGATTCATTTTAGTACAGAACGGAGCACCGCTCAGTGTGAATTGAGCCTTAGTGTGGATTCACAGTAAGCAGCGGCAGCAAAGAATTGTTGACTTACTTCCATATGGCAGATGCTCATTTGTCAAATTCAATCTCAATATGTTCGGGACTCACAATGTTCTGTGGTAGCCTCATACTCAGAATTCAAGGGATCAAAATGTATGTTCTGAACAAACTCTCAATGCCTGGAACATGGAAAATCTACGACTATAAAAGTTCGTACTCAGAATTCAAGGATCAAAATCTATGTTCCGAACAAACTCTCAATGGTTGGAACATTCAATGACTATAAAATTTCATACTCAGAATTCAAGGATCAAAATCTATGTTCCCAATGGCTGGAACATTCAATGACTATAAAAGTTCATACTCAGAATTCAAGGATCAAAATCTATGTTTCGAACAAACTCTCAATGGCTGGAACATGGAAAATCTACAACTATAAAAGTTCGTACTCAAAATTTAAGGATCAAGATAATTTATACTGAAACTCAATAGAACATTCAAAGCAGTTATGTTAAGACACATCGATGGTTTCATAAGGTGACCTCAAAGAAGAGATCGAATTTTATCTTTTCCCGGGCAGAGATTTCAAAATTAGACTATGCAAAAATTGAAGATCCACACAAAACTGTATACGTGAAATGAGGGCTTACGTTGAGATGAGTAATGATGTCGAAGTGCAAAGCTTTTGTTTTCTTCACATGGCTGTTGCGCACATGTTTTGAGAAAGGGGACAGAATTGAGTTTGATTAGAGAGAGAAAATCTCTCTCTCTCTCTCTCTGTGTATGATGGAGAAGGCATATTGCTGTAGCTCGAATCCTTAGCAGAAGAAGCTTAATGCAGACAATGACATTGCAAGGCTCATCCTTCTCCCTGTAGCAAGGGAACTTGGCCTCCTTGTGTTTCTGTCAAGCGTGACCTCTCTCTGTGGGCATCCAAAGTTGTGCGCAAGCCGTCCTTAGAAGCAATTCGTGTCCACTAAAACTAAAGTGTTTATAAACATTTCATAATCATCTTGAGATGCAAGACACATGCCATCAAAATGGAAGTAAAAAGTGCGTTTAGATACTTTAGATACTTGAAATGCACGATTGACGCCTTAAAATGGCGACAAAGATGGAAGAAACCATCAAATCTTACCATGCAAGAGAGTGGGAGGGAAGGAAAAATGGGGGTATAAGAGTGAAAACTGAATGAAAGAGAGGGTGGGAGGTTGGGCAAATGGGCATAGTGAAACCCAAAAGAGCATGAAATGGTGGTAAAACGAAGCTTCTCTTAATGAAGATAAAACCACACCATCAAACTCAAGCACCCCCACCACCAAGACAACCGCCAAATGAACCATCAAGACATCCACCAAGTGTTCTGATATCATGTAGAGAGTACACATGCGGAAGCAAAATGAAAAGAAGAGTGTACTCACAAAGTGAAAGAGTGTGAGATACTCAAAGTGAGTAGACCGAGAAATAGATAAACTCACATAGATTAGAAATGAGCTTGTCAAGAGCATGAAATAGGCTGTCTAAGCTGAGGCCCTTCTTATATAGAGTTGGAAAACGCTCTCCAAAGTACATCATATTAGGAATAATTTCTCTTAAAGAAGAATAAATACAATGGTGTAAACAAATGGCAAGGTATCAAAATACAATGAGATACAACTAAAATAATATAAAAGGGAGTGTCTCTTGGATACAAAATGAAGATGCACTCTTATGTATACAAATGGAAATGAAAGAGATGAACTCATGTCGTCAATAATTAATACTTTTTTGTGCAGAAACTGTTCAAGAAATCAATAAAGGATCCAAACACTAATACTAAGTTTCTTACAAAAGTTTACAAATAGTGCCCTCTTAAGACTCTTTTTTCATTTTAATTTCTATTTCTTTTTTCTCCAGTATGTGATTTTATTTTTTTGACATGCAGATCTTTGGAAAACTATAATTTGCATGGAGCAATCCCCAACCAATTTAACTCGTTCGAGCTTCTCACAGAGTTGTATGTTCGATTGATGATTGTGTTTGATTCTACTCATAAATGAAAGAATGTTGTGCTTGATTCTACTTGTACATGAAAGAATGAAATGAAAGAATATCCATTGTATTCATTCAAACAATCCAGGTCCTTAGGGGGAAATATGTTGAATGGCTCAATACCAAATCTGGGTGGCCTTCAAGACCTGAAAATTCTGTAAGCCAGATCTCTCCTTGCTGAGTAGTGTTACCAAAACATAGGACAATTTACTGCTTCACTCTGAGTATATACTGCTTACTTTTATTGACAGAGATCTACATGGCAATCAGTTGAGTGGATCCATACCTGATTTTTTAGGAGACTTGCCTAACCTCACCACATTGTATGGCTATGTTTCCTCAGAATTTTTGTATTTTTCATGTTAATCATGTGATCAATGGTGATCAATCTGATCATTTATCTACTTGTGATACAGAAACCTTGAGAACAACAATCTCAGTGGAGAGATCCCAGAAAAATTGCGACACAAGGCATCAAACTCTACACTTAATTTAAGGTATCTCTAATTTTATATTGAATGATGATATCAGGTTCTTAGCCTTTAAATACTTGCACGTGCAGTGACTTTAATCCTCTGACAGGGATAAAGGTGCATATGTGGTACTGTTTTCTTGTTTTTGGATTTTGTGCATTCAGAGATTCTATTCGTTGTGAAAACTTCTAGCATCCTTTATAGCTATGAATTTGGTTTTCCTTTTTTTTTTTCTTGGTTCAGGAATTTTCTAAATGATTAATCATCCATGCTAATAAATGACGCACTTGATCATTTTACTGTTACTATAAGGTGTTTTAAACTTCTATCATTCATGAAAGGGAAAACTAGGCATTTTTTCAACTTTTCATTTTACAAGTTACCTTTATGGTTTATAATTAGTAAACTTCTATTGCAGCATTGCAGGTAATTCTTTTTTATGCAGCAATCAGAGTAATCAGGGATTCTGCAAGACGAGCATTACTGCCATTGAAAAGAAAACCAGCACGAAGATAAATAAAGTCGCTTTGATAGGAGGCCTTGCAGGAGCCTTTACACTTATTCTGGTCCTTGTTGTTTCCATTGTCTTTTATTGTAAGGGAAGAAAGCAAAAGATGCTCGTAAATGCAGAATTCCCTTCTCAACAAGTGAGAGCCATACATGCTGATGAGAATGGATTTCAAGACAACGGTAATTATTTGCAATGTCTAATCATGTTTCCTCTCTTGTGTTTTCTCAGAGTTATCATCTACCAGTAATTCTTTTTCTATACAGTTTTGTGACTCATGCATATATAAGGGACAAGATTGTCATGTTTCATATAGGAAGTACGTATTAAAAATTTCTATGTTCAGCCGGTCACTTATACACATTATTTACAGAAGATAGTTCTAATTATGATCAGATACTCATTATTCTTCTTAATTCTGTGCAGTGACTTCTCTACAACAACATACTAGGTATGGGGGAAGTCCAGTGCGGCGGTTCTCCTACAAAGATATCATATCAATGACAGAAAATCTTAGGAACCCAATTGGCAAAGGTGCTTTTGGTACCGTTTACTCTGGACTTTTAAATAATAAAGATCGTGTTGCTGTCAAAGTTTTGTCAAAGGAGTCCTGGCAAGGGGAGAAAGAATTTCGGAGTGAGGTATGACTACTTGCATGATGTTCATCCATGACTACTTACAGGATGTTTATCAATGTCTCTGCAGTGCATTTTTCTGTCATGCAATTAATTAATTCTTGGCGTTTAACTTCTATTAAATTGCTATATCCTCACAACCTCATTCCTATCTTGGCGTTTAATTTCTATTAGACTGACATCCTAGACCAACAGGAGGTACTGACATGATCTTTTCATTAAACACACTCATATACAAAGAAAAGTTATTCTTCGGAAAAAAAAAAATATTAATATTAATAGTACTGGCAGTAACGTCAGTGACAGTGGGAGTATTAGTGGAAGTGGAAGTGGCAATAGTAAAAGTAGTAGTACTAGTATATGTTATAAAAATACCAATGATAATAATAATGTTATGAGGAGTAGTACTGTCATGAATGATAATTATAAAGTCACCAATG
>CM035427.1:116636441-116651441 GCA_020310875.1 Ceratopteris richardii
TTCTCTTCAACTTTTTCAGCTACAATCATTTTTTTGCATCAAGATATTTTAGTCAGTGGCCATGGCTGAAAGAAGTGATGTATTCCGTATATTGGCTGTTGAGGATAAGTTGGATGGTACCAATTATCCATTGTGGGCTTATATGATGCGTCATGTATTGGTCGAAAAAGGAGTGTGAAATATTGTGCAGGGTGTTTAAAAACGTCCTATTACACCTATGAATATAGGTACTGAAGCTCATGCAGATGACATCGATGATGGTGATATTCTGCAGAGTCCTGTTCGTGCGGCGGCTTCTGTTGCACCTACTACAAAGCAAATTCGTTAGGATGGCAGAGATGCTCACTCACATGCATTACTAGCCTTGTCTGTCAAACGTGCCATCATTCCTCACAGTCTCTCTTGCAGAATAGCTAAGGATGCTTTGGATACACTTACCACATTGTACCAAGCTAGGAATGAGGCTCACGTTGCTCACCTCCGAAAACAGTTGGAGAGTGAGCACATGAATGAAGGTGATTCTATGGACATTTTTTTGACAAAGATCAACGATTTGAAGGAACAGTTGATTTCTGTTGATGAAATCCTTCCTGAGAGTTCATTTGTGGAGACAGTTCTGAATGGTCTTCGTGACTCATATCAGAGTTTTGCTTCTACTCTTCGTTTGATGATGAAAGGCAATCCAAATGGTTTAACATTTGAAGAGTTAGTTTCTGTTCTATTGCACGAAGATCAGTCTAGACATAACAGGCCCATTATGCGTGTTGCAAACCAAGCTTTCCTGGCTAGTCAAAAGGGCAAAAGCAAATGGAGCTCATCTAGTAAGCAGAAATCTGCAAATGTTGCACACTCGAAGAAGGGAGAAAAAGATGAGAAGAAATCAAAAAAGAAGAAATTGTTTTGCAAATACTGTAAAGCAAATGATCATGTCATTAAGAGCTGATCAAAGCTGGCATCTAAAGAGGCAAAGAAGAAAGAGGCCGGAATGGTTATTGAAGATGCCTCTACACCGAAAACAGTGTTAGTGTTTGCAGTTTTGATCCATCTTCTCATGAGCAGTGCATGTCTGCAGTAGACTCAGATGTTTGGTACTTTGATAGTGGGGCGACCAAACATATTACCTCACAGTGTAGTTTCTTCTCTTCACTTGAGCCTTCCCCTACAGGGAATACTGTTACATGCGCCAACAACTCCTCTTATCCTCTTATGGGAGTTGGTAAGATCATTCTGACTATTACTGATGGTAGTTCTTTCACTTTGTTAGATGTTTTATTTGGGCCAGGGATCAAGTATAATCTATTATCAGTTTTAGCTTTAGCCAAGATTGGCTTGGTTGCGAAATTTGTTGATGATAGGTGTACAGTTCATGATCTGTCAAATGGACACATGATTATTGCTTTTGGCATTTTATGTCCTGGGCAGTATAAGCTCATAGACTATGAAAAATTTGTGAATGATTCAACATGTGGAGTACATGATTTTGAGGCTATGTGAGATGCAAAGCTTTGGCATGCATGCTTTGGTCATATGAATTTCGCTAGTTTGCAATGCCTGCAGAAATCTGAAATGGTGTCGTCTTTGCCCAAACTTGAGGCACCTCGTAAACATGTATGTGAAGACCATATTTTGGGAAAAATGCAGCGTTCCTCCTTTCCAAAAGATGGTTCAGTTCGAGCTACTTAGAAATTGAAGCTTGTTCATAGTGATAGTGATGTTTGTGGTCCTATGCAGACACCCTGTTTTGGAAATTATCTTTACTTCGTGACTTTCATTGATGACTTTTCTAGGCATGCATGAGTATATCCATTGAAAGCAAAGTACGAAGTGTTTATGTGCTTCAAACCGTTTTTGGTTTTGGCTGAAAACCTGTCAGCATGTAAAATGGGCAACCTCCGTTCTGATCGAGGGGAGGAATATATGTCTTCTTACTTTAATACATTTCTCGCTTAACGTAGGATAAAACATCAGTGTACAGTGTCGTACACACCTCGACAGAATGGAGTTGCTTAACGCAAGGACAGGTCACTCATAGAGATGGCGAGGTATATGGTCAAGAGTTAGGCTTTACCACATAGTTTCTAGCTTGAGGTTGTTATGTGTGGAGAATATGTACTTAACAGGTCTCCCACTAAAGCACTGGAGTCTATTACTCCATATGGGGCTTGGCATGGTCGCAAACCATCTGTTGCTCATCTACATGTTTTTGGTTGTTTTGCATATGCATTAGTGCGTGAACAACATCGCAAAAAATTGGATGATAAAGTATTAAAATGTATTTTTGTTGGATACAGTTCCGAAAGTAAAGGCCATCGTCTGTATCATCTACAGACTAAACGCATTTTGGTTAGCCGTGATGTTGTTTTTGTGGAAGATGCTATTCAGCCGCTACTTTCATGTATTAAGGAGACATTTGTTAGCTCCAAAGACATGTATGATACTTTGCTTCCTCTTTTTACAAGTGGACAGTCTAATGTTGGTCCTAATGAGGCAACTTCTCAGCCTTTGCAGGTTTCATGTGATCATACAGATCATTCCATTTCTGATGCAGATTTACATGATGCACTTGTTGATGAGAGAGCTCATATTGAGGAGGCAAAAATTATGCCAAAATGGTTGGTGTAGACTTTGCACGACGGCAAATTAGATGCACCTTTGTTATACTGTACTCGTTCAGGCTCTCATAGTGCCTCTTTTGCATCAGATTCCTATGCTATGGCTGCCTCTAGTCTCTGTGATGATCATGAGCCTGTTTCGTTTGATGAAGCATAAAATTCTGAAAATTGGATAGCTGCTATGCAATCTGAATATGATGCTATAATGAAGAATGGTACCTGGTCTTTATGTGACTTGCCTCCTGGCAAGAAGGCCATTGGCACTAAGTGGGTATACAAGTTGAAACGTAAGCATGACGGAACACTTGACAGGTATAAGGCTAGGCTTGTTGCAAAGGGTTATGCGCAAGAAAGAGTTATTGATTTTGATGAGACGTTTTCACCTACATGCCAAATGACTACTGTTCGTAGCATCTGTGCACTTGGACAGTCTAATGTTATGTTGGTCCTAATGAGGCAACTTTTCAGCCTTTTGGAAGTTTCATGTGATCATACAGATCATTCCATTTCTGATGCAGATTTACATGATGCACTTGTTGATGAGAGAGCTCGTATTGAGGAGGCAAAAATTATGCAAAATGGTTGGTGTAGACTTTGCACTACGGCAAATTAGATTCACCTTTGTTATACTGTACTCGTTCAGGCTCTCATAGTGCCTCTTTTGCATCAGATTGCTATGCTATGGCTGCCTCTAGTCTCTGTGATGATCATGAGCCTGTTTCGTTTGATGAAGCATAAAATTCTGAAAATTGGATAGCTGCTATGCAATCTGAATATGATGCTATAATGAAGAATGGTACCTGGTCTTTATGTGACTTGCCTCCTGGCAAGAAGGCCATTGGCACTAAGTGGGTATACAAGCTGAAACGTAAGCATGACGGAACACTTGACAGGTATAAGGCTAGGCTTGTTGCAAAGGGTTATGCGCAAGAAAGAGTTATTGATTTTGATGAGACGTTTGCACCTACATGCCAAATGACTACTGTTCGTAGCATCTGTGCACTTGGAGCCCATCATGGTTGGAATGTACATCAGTTGGACATTAAAAGTGATGTACATCAATTGGAATGTACATAAGTTTGTAGGTTAAAGAAGGCATTATATGGTTTAAAGCAAGCACCACGTGCTTGGTATGTAAAGATACATGCCTATCTGATTACACATGGTTTTGTGAACAATCTAACTAAAAGCACCTTATATGTTAAGGGTGCTAATGATGTGCTTCTGATCATTGTTGGTATGTTGATGACATGCTGCTCACTCGTCCTATTGAGAAGCATATTGCTAATTTTAAGGTTGATTTGCATGCCTCATTTGAGATGTTTGATTTGAGGCATTTGCATCATTATCTGGGCATTCACTTTATGCAAGTTGATGGTGGAATGGCTTTGTGTCAAACCAAATATATTGACACATTATTGCATTGTTTTGGCCTCGAAGACTGTAAGCCCATTGCCACTCCTATGGAGACAGATTTATGATTGAGTCTTCATGATGGGGGGATGCATTTGATGCTTTCCTCTATGAGCTGGCTGTTAGATGCTTGATTTACTTATGCATTACTCGGCCAGATATTCAGTTTGCTGGCTCACAGATGAGCAGGTTTATGCATTGCCTAGGTGTCAAGCATTGGCAGGCGGTTAAACGCATGTTACGCTACTTGAGTGGTACGCGGCTACTTGGATTGTTTTGTCCCAAGGGGGGATCACTACTGTAAGATTTGCATGCTTTTTGTGACAGTGATTGGGCTGGTTGCTATGACACTCGTGTGTCCACTAGTGGCTTTTGCTTCATGGTTGGTAGCTCATGTATATCTTGGTTGGGCAAGTAGCAACCTACTGTGGCCACTTCCAGTTTTGAGGCTAAGTATAGGGAAGCTTTCACAATGATTGTTGAGTGTATGTGGCTCAGATCCCTTATGGTTGATTTGGGTGTTGGTCAGTCTTCTTCGACCACCATCTTCGGTGACAGTCAGAATGCATTGGCGGTTGCAAGGAATCCTGTGTTCCATGCTCTCACTAAGCACATTTAGGTTCATTATCATTATGTCAGCGAGGGAGAGGTTCTCTCCTGGAGAGATTAGATGGCATATGTGCCCACACAGGAGAACATTGCAAACCTTTTCACCAAGACTCTGCCTAGGGAGAAGTTTGAAGCTTTTCGCAAATCTTTGGGCTTATCCTTTTGTGGATTGATTCCACATAGATTGGCACTTCCTTATACATGAGTCCGAGCTCTTTGTTCACTGCATCACTCTCAAGAGGGATTTGTTGATATATTTAGGTAGTGATGTATGTGAACACACTAGCTCTTTGTTCACTGCATCACTCTCAAGAGGGATTTGTTGATATATTTAGGTAGTGATGTGTGTGAACACACTAGGACTGCCGGGGCACTTTTTTCCCTCTTTAGGAGGATTTTTCCCCTCGCTTATATATACGCCTATAACCCTAACAGGTTACTTATCTTTGTACATTCTAGTGGTAATACATTTAGTATTGGGTGTTGTGCTCCAAGCTTCTTCTTCTTCCTTGTGCTTTTCACATGCTTCCAGAGATGTCTAACTCCAACACTTTTGTATGTTCTTCCCTTCCAAATGGTAGCTCTCTCCGAGAGCTTTCCAAACATATTTTTGTGATATTTTTTGGAACCGAAATTGGAGAGTTATAGGCATTTACAATATTTTAATGACTTTTGGTCATTGTCAATGTGTGAACATGCTCAAATGACCTAAAAGTTACTTATCAATAAGAATTGGTCACAAAACTGTGATAATGTGATATAGACTTTTTCAACTTAAGACTCTCCATCTTTCTTTTTTAATTTTTGCAATGGTTTCTCTCTCTTTTTTCTCCTCATGAAGCAGATCACTCCCTTGGTGTTTGGAGCAACTGACCATACCACCATGTAGCTC
Source organism: Ceratopteris richardii (assembly GCA_020310875.1). Classification (NCBI taxonomy): domain Eukaryota; kingdom Viridiplantae; phylum Streptophyta; class Polypodiopsida; order Polypodiales; family Pteridaceae; genus Ceratopteris; species Ceratopteris richardii. Next base: position 116,641,968 of record CM035427.1, read on the forward strand.
TATGGAACCTCTTTTAACTCATATCACATATTTGAGCTATTCCATGGAGACAAAGTTGCTCCAAATACTTTTTTACTTCAGCCTATTTAAGCGCAAGGCATTTCCTTGCATTTGTGAGACTTTCATTGCGAAAAACCTTCATTTTTAGCAATAAAAGTATTGTTTTTGGAGGATTACTTCACCCCAATGCAAAGTTAAAGCAAATTTTGAGTTTTCAAAGAGTTTCTTTATGGAGAACCTCTTCTACTAAGCTTCTTTTATTCCCCTATGTCATTTCGGGAACCTTCACTCTTTGTTTGGCATTTACTTGTCTTTTGTTGCATAGATTCTCTCTCATTTGAAGTTGCAGTACATGTATGAGTATCGTGGAAGTATATACTTGCTCAAACTTATTATAGCATGTCATTTCTCTGATTTGAAATTGAGGCTTTTGTTAAAACTAGCACCTATTGACTATGTTTCGTATCTATGTATGCCTTTTGTGGTTTAAATTACATTAAAAAAAAAAAAAAAATTAATGCAATTACAACTTGGTGGTATTTTTGAAATTTTCTGCAAAAAAATTCAGAAATTGGTTCCTCTAAGTTTTGAACAGATTTTGGGTTTAATTTCTTAGCTATAGTCTCAAGAGATGATTTTGAAGAGGACAAGAGGTGAATTTTTATCTTTCTTTGTTGAAAATTTGAAGCTCTTAATGTGCAAACATGGCTTTTACCTCTTTTGATGTCAAAAACTATTTTTATATCAAAAGATTTGTGTCAAAATTTGTTTTAGATCAAGAGATTATGCTCACATCGTCTTCTTTAAAGATTACAAAGGAACTCTTCAAGAAGTCAAGCTTGAAGATATGACATATGCAACATGGACGAACCCAAACAACAAGGCCATCATTTATATTAAGATGGTTGTATTATATAAAGTTTTAATGGATCTGAATAGCTTTAGAAGTGCTTTTGAGGTATGAGAGATGCTCAAGGCTACCTATGAAAATACCAAGTATATAAATCAAGTGAATCTTATGCGTAAGCTAGTGGATATGCAACTTGATGAGTCAAAAAGTGCAATTGAGCACTTTTCTTCTTTTCAAGTACCCTCTCACAATTGAAGGGGTCCAAATTACCTACAAGACCATCTTCTTATTGATGAACTTACCCGATTCATGGGAAACATTGGTTGTTTCACTTTCGAATAATACAAATCTTACCTTTAATTGTATAAGGGGTTCTTTTGTGAATGAAGAATTCAAGAGGAAAGCGAGTGGAGAGCGTAGTGGTTCAGCCGATGTGATTAGAGGAAGAATAGAAAAGAAAAGTGGAAATGCATAGAGGAACATGAGAAAAAGCAAAAGCAAGGTTGAAGTGACTTGTTACCAATCACAAGAAGCTTGAGTATAGATAATACAAAGCTGAACTAGAAAGAAAGAAGAACACAGGTGACAAGAAGAAAAAGGATACCAAGAATGAAGCACATGAAAACTCAAAGGACAAGGACAAAGAGAATACCAATGTGGCCTCTAGTGTCATTCAGGCGCATCTTTCCATGTTACTCCTATTAAGGAGTGTTTTACTACCTTATCATGCGGGCACTCATGGACATATATCTCTTAGGAATAACCATGCCTCTTCTATTGAAGGTATTGACACAATGCATCTTATTGTAAATGCAGTAATGAGCTGATTTTGCAAGATGCAAGGCCTAGATTAGGAAAAGCCTATTGTCTTTTCAACGAATGGATATGCATGGATATCGTACCCTCTTTGAGAAGGGTTCATGGAAGCTTATCAAAGGCTCTAGGCTGATTGTTAAAGGTACAATAAAGGGACCCTTTATTGCTTGCACGGTAAAGCCTTGCTAGGCAAGTTTATTGCTTTGGTTGAAATCCATTCCCATATGGAATACTAGCATAAAAGGCTTGGCCACATGAGCCAAAAAGGCCTTGATAAGCCATGTAATTTGGACAAGTTTGATGCTAAAGGCTCAAAACTTGACCTTTGTAATGAATGCCAATATGATAAACAAGTAAAGAATTCCTACTACTCTAGTGTCTCATAAACCTAATGTTAGCATGCCCACCAAATCTATGGGTGGTGCTCTTTACTTTGTTTCGTTTATTCATGAATACTCTAGGAAGCTTTGGGTTTATTTATTAAAATCTAAGGATGAAACCTTTACTGCATCTAAGAAATTTCATGCATTTGTGAAACCCAAACAGGTAGAAAGTTGGAATGCTTACGTACTGACAATGGAAGTGAGTTTACAAGTACGCAATTCAATAGATTTTGTGAAAATCTTGGTATTAAGAGGGAGCTAACAACCCATACAGCTCCTCTTCTAACGGTGTGGCTGAAAGGTATAACAGGACTTTATATGAGAGAGTGATGTGCATGCTATCCATAGCTAATCTCCTATTTTGGGGAGAGGCTCTCAAACTAGAGTTCATGTCTACAATCGATCCCCCTCACATGTCCTTAAATGCTGACATTCCAAAAGAGGTTTGGTTTGGTAAACCAACTTCATATGACCACCTACGCATCGTTGGTTGCGATGCTTTTGTGCATATCAGGCCTGTGTTAAAGAGCAATTTTTACAAATTTGGTCTTCTCATTTCAAAAGTTTCCTATTTTTTTGCAAAGTAGTCTACTTTTTTAAAAATGGTCTACTTTTGATAACTTAAGTTTAGTCTACCATTTCACTTGTAAGAAAGAGACTAAATTTCCTAGCGACCTGCACCTCATTACCGTGGATTAAGTGACTGGCACCGAGACTCAGGAACAATGCCGATTGAATGAAGGAGGAGCCAACCAAATACCAAATTTTGGAGGATAGTGATGGTGGAGGAAATGACTAAGTGGGCATAGAGTGAAGCTTCTAGAACTACTACAATTGTTAGTGAGCTTTCAACGGGAAGAAACTGATTTTGTCCCTTTTGCTATAAGCAAGCTCCTATGAGTCCCCAAGAAAAACTATATAAGAAAACTTCTCCATGAAGGGAAGGAGATATAATCGGACAGAGGAGATAGACAGAAGACCTCTACATAGTGTGTAGAGGAGGGAGTTCCCTCTAGGTTCTCCAAGGGGTGGATGGAAGATTGAAACATGGCATTGGGAGCTATGTGAAGGATGAGTGGATCGGGCACAGGTGGAGTTGAGCAAGGGTAGCTTCCACTGCCTTCCTTACAAGTTCTCAAGTTCCTATGCTGAAAATATGTTTTCCTTTCCTGGAGGAGGAGTGAGTTGGGACTCTCCCCCTCAATTGTCCATCTCTTTTGTTTTGGGGAACTTTTGTACATAAATTTCCAAGGACTGAGACATGCATTGATTGGAAAGGTTTCCAAGAGAAGATAGCCCTCCGAAGAGCTTGTAGGATTGAAATGTTTTTGCAATTTTTAGAGTTCAACGAGATTCATTGTTGCATGTGTGTTTCTCGATATTAAGCTGCTCCAAGGTAGAATTTTTCGGAGTTTGAACTAATAAAGTGAGCATGGAGAGGTCACTTTTCCTGTGAGTCATCAAGAACCTCTCTCTGATTTCCAGTGCTTCCATGTTTGAGCCTTCAACTCTCTCTCTCTCTCTCTCTCTCTCTCTCTCTCTCTCTCTCTCTCTCTCTCCAAATTCTCCACACCATCATCTCAACACTAGTGGGCCTATTCCTTGAGTATATAGTTGACCAGGTCTTCAAGAGAGTCGACTAACATCTTGAGAGAGGAGTCACCTAGATTAACGTCTTTAGAGAGCTATTAGTCAGATTTTGGATTATTCCACTTCTTTAGCAATTAAGCAAATATAAGGAGAAAAAATTTGGATTGAGCAACCATGCTCGGGAGTCGTCCTACCAAATGACCACTTTTCCAAGTCGACTGATTTTAAATTTTTGAAGTTGAACATTTTTGAGTCCATTAAATTTCAATTTCTTAAGTTGACCACTTTCCCATTCAGCTAAGTTTCAATTTTGAAGTTGACTACTTTTCCAAGTCGCATAATCGTTATCAATATGCAAGAGCTAGAGAGATGGAGACAGTGCCAAGGGACCAACCTCTTCAATCGGGCAAGGTTTTTAAAGGTATGCAACCCATGTAAGCTACCCTTGCAATCAACAGGAAGATTAGCAATATAACATATTATCTTTAATAGATTCCAGGAGAAGCAACATACTTGAGAGAAAGTTCAACAGAAGAAAGAACAACACAGAATGCATTTCATGTGTTCTCTCCGAGGACGGAGAATGTCTAAGTGGTGGGCAACCTATAGAGGGGTACTTTGATAAATGCTTGGAATGATGTATTTTTATCCCTTTTACTTTATGAGATGGAAGGAAAGGAGGAAAGGAGTTATCTTGATTTTTGAGCAAGTTAGAAGAAGCAAAGAGGACTAAGATGGAAAAAAGAAAGAGGATCCAATTGATCAAGAAGGAAGGAATCAAAAACTTTCCCAAGTTTCCTATTATTCCAGTTTCCCATTTTTCAAATTGCACCAATTTCTCTGACCGTGACCCATTTTCCAACTTGACCAATTTCCCAAGTTTCCTATTTTTTCTAGTTTCCTATTTTACAAATTACCCAAGTTGCCTACTTTTCAAATGAACCATTTCCCAAGTTGGCTAAATTGAGTTGACCTATTTTTACAAAGTTGCCTAGTTTTTACAAATTCAGTCTAGTTTCAAAGTTGCTCATTTTTACAAATTTAGCTGATATATCTCAAAAAATTATCCATTTTCACAAATTAGGTCCACTTATTTCAAAAGTTTCCTATTTTTTGCAAAGTCTACTTTATAAAAAATGGTCTACTTTTGATAACTTAAATTTAGTCTACCATTTCACTTGTAAGAAAGGGACTAAATTTCCTAGTGACTTGCACCTCATTATTGTGGACTAAGTGACTTGCACGAGGACTCACGGATAGCGTCGAATGAATAAAGGAGGGGCGAGCCAAATACCAAAATTTGGAAGATAGTGATAGTGGAGGAAACGACTAAGTGGACAGAGAGTGAAGATTCTAGAAGTGCCAGAATTGTCAGTGAGCCTGCAAAGGGAAGAAACTGATTTTGTCCCTTTTCCTACCAGCCAACTCCTACGAGTCCCAAAGTAAAACTATATAAGTAGACCTCTCCATCAAGGGAAGGAGATATAGACAGAAAGAGGAGACACAAACACAAGACCTCTACATAGTGTGTAGAGGGGGGACTCCCTTCTAGCTTCTCCAAGGGGTGGATGGCAGATTGAAGCATGGAATTTGGAGTTGTGTGAAGGAGGAGTGGATCATGCACTTGACTACATGAGGTGGAGTTGAGCAAGGGTAGCTTCCACTACCTACCTTACAAGTCCTCAAGTACCTAGGCTGAAAAGATGTCTTCCTTTTCTTGCGGAGCAGCGACTTGGGACTCTTCCCCTCAATTCGCCATCTCTTTATGTTATGTTCTTGTGTATTGTCCATGTAATTAGTCATCAGATTATCTTGTATTCAAAGAAGTGTCCTATTCTTGTCTATGTAATGTTGCTTTTATTTCAAGGCATTGTTTGTTCTTGTTTGAATGGTTTCTATAAATAAGCTGGTAGCATATCAAGTGATGTTTTTTTTTTGTAGTCCTAGAATAAGTGATGTTCTAAATTTTCAATAAGGTGCACAAACTCCTATTTTTTTGGTGTGTGCCTGAGAGAGCATAGGGTATACTTCCCTAAAGAGAACCCCGTTGAGTAGAACGTTCCATGGGAGATTAAGCATTTTTTTTTCCCTCTTCAAAATAGAGTCGAGGGTTGTCCATTCTTCAAATAGGTTGCCGACATTTGGTATGGTTCTTGATTGTCCCTAAAGATCATATGTGGATATACCTGACATACTTCTCCTACATACAATCAGATTGGGTGAGGAATGTTCCCCACTTCTGGCTTGCTCTTTGTGGTACTTGGTCTAAATTTTTCCCCATGATGTCATGCTTCATATTTCTGTAGCCTCCTTTTCTGGATGGCAAACTGATGGTATGTGTGGTTTTAATGGGGAATCCACTCTCTTTTTTTAATCTGGCCAATATTAGCACATTTGAGTTCCTGATTTCTTTCACAAAGAATTTATTTGCTCTTCATTGTTAGACTATGGAAATGTGGTTGGTTGGAAAATGTTACTGTAGAAAAGAAGTTGTGTAGAAATTGTATGCACATTTGTCTTGATTGCTCTCTTATTTCCTTTTATTAATAACGTTAAATAATGATTTTCTGTGTCTGGTTGCTTACGATATTTGACGTCTACCCATTTTGGGTCATCAAAGGTAGTTTTATTCTTTACTTCTTCACTCTCAAGGTAGATTGGGTGTTGTTCTTCAGTTTTGGTTTTCTTGTTGATAGTATCAACCCATCTTGGTTATTGGTATCCCTTCTAGACTCCACCTTTATTTTGGGTACTTGTGTTCAGTTGGCATGGATTTTGGGGTGTTTTGTCAATTGCGTTAATGCATGCAAACAGCTACTAATATGGAACTTATAGCTACCATGAATATAAAATGGCTCAACTGTGATCCATTCTAGTTTAGTTTGTTCAAAAAGTGCTTATTCTTAGTATAGAAAAAGAAGGCTTTATTAACTCCAAGGTGGGTTATTATATAAAATAAACAAATGTAAGAAAAAGCTAATCATATGCTGATGCTCCAAGAGTTCTTTGATGGCCAGGTGGAATTTCTGTCAACGACACATCATAGGAATGTGGTTAAGTTATTGGGATATTGCACTGAACGTGAGCTAGTTCTTGTCTATGAATACATGGTGAATGGTTCCTTGTCTGATTTCTTGCATGGTAAGATTTTTTTTTTCCTCGATATTATATTTATGTATATGCGTGTGTATTAAAGTTAAAACCAATTGCATAATAACTTTTGTTAGCAGCTGTTTAGAGGATGAATCATGGTTTAAATCTTCTAATAATCAAGGTTTTTGTTGATGAATATTCATAGCTAGATACGCTTTAATTTTTTTTTAATAATTAAACCTCATTTACTTCAACAAATAAATGGAGAAATTCTGTTAATTTTACAGGTAATGGCAAAACTCTTTCTTTGTGGCGAGAACGTCTTCGGATAGCTGTGGATATAGCTAGAGGTATTCAGAAAGTCTCTCAATTTCATTAATTCATTTAGTTCCTCATCATGTGACAATCTTATCAATGATGTATTTGATTCTTTGTTTGCCTTTCTTCCTTTAATGTTCTTAATCATAATATTTATTTCAATTCTTTAGGAGGAAGTGCTGTAGTACAATGGAAGGGTAGAGTTAAAGGTTTTCTTTCCTCCTTTTTCATAAGGGGACATCATATGGGGCCTAGCAGCAAAGAATGGGTCGATATTGATAACGGAATTGTTATTAGTAAAAACCCAACAAAAATTTCAGCAACAATACATTGATTAGCAGGCATCATCCACCTTGGCACTATCCCATCATTTTGTGGTGTGCAGGTTGAGGACAGAAGGGTAGGGTCACTCTCTTCCCAGCAAGCTCATGTATATATCCAATCATGTAGAGGTATCCGATGGCCTGTATTAAGAGTCGTCCGCCCTTAATTTGGACACCTAAAGATCTGATCTGTGAAAGTACCATCTAGGATACCACCTTCTTCCCTATCCTTCAGGTTACTTGCTTAATTCTTTCAAGGAAGCCCAACGAACCTACTAGACTTAGCTTAGACAGCTTCTTGTCAAGAGCTTTCTCAAAATTAATATCAAGTTCCCTACCTTCAATGGTATGGTGCAGAAAGTTACGAACAAAATCTTACTTCGTGTCCACATTCATGAAGTAAGTGTGCACGCACCTTGTTTGCTCCACCGGTTCTTTTGTACCCACATAGCTTGCAACTCCATGGCCTTGCACCACCTCCTTCTCCCGCAAATACGGGAGAGTCCACCTCTTCCCACCATGTCCATTTGCTTGGAGGATGTCTCCTCTTGTTGTTCGATGCACTTGTTCGCGATGAAGAAGCCATAGGGGAAGACATTACTATGAGGAGCGGAGAAAAGAGGAGAATGGTGAAGACAGGGATGAGAGGATGAAGCGCAACCCTTGGATATGCAAGGGTGAAGATAGCTCAAGCTTTCACACACAAGGGATATTTGCAATGAAAGCTCCAAATGAACTTGTGGCTGAATGAGCTCAAATGTTTCCTTTTTATGCTTGTATGGGGGCTTAAGAATTTTTTAGAAACTCTTAAAGTTCGGCGCAACTTATCTTAAAAAAATTCGAACTTAAAATTTGAAATTTGAACGCCAAATTTTTCCCGCTCTCAGAAGCCCGTCCCCAGCCGTCCCGGAATTCATTCATCACATCAAGGCGTCCCGGGGACGAATCCGTGTTATGCATGCTTTTAGGGGGACAGTTGCCGTCCGGGCTTCTTGTCCCTCCTCCAATGGCTCTGGGACGGCGTCCCGACATCCCTAGGACCCGAGGACGCGTCCCCATGTGACTTTGGAACTAGGCCACCACCACATTTGAGCCTATAAATAGGATCCATGGGCTCATTTGTAAGATGTTCCTTGCATGTGGCACTTGGACTCTTGACCCTTTGGCAAAGCCTCATCACCCACGCTTGTGGAGGGCTTCTTGTATGGGACACCACTTCCTTGCAGGTGGTTGCCTGGTTAGGTCAATGTTAAGAGACTCGAGGATGAGCCCATATTGGCTCTATGGCTAGGAGGTGATTCAGATGTCCACCCTTGTAGTGTTCTAAAAGCTCTAACAAGTAAAAAACTATGAACGACATTGTAGAAGAGTAATCCAAGGTAATCAAGAGGTGGGAATATGTACAATTGTGTTACGTCCCCAAAACTTAAGGACATCTCATGGGTGCCTCTGTTCAAGTGTTCGGCGAAATATGAAATTGATACTTAGTGTGAAGTGGGCCATAACCTCATTTAAGCCTATAAATAGGATCCATAGGCTCATTTGTGAGATATCCCTTACATGAGGCCTCTTGGCTCTTTAGCAAAGCCTCGTCAACCCCATTGGTGGGGGTTGTGGTATGGGACACCAGTCCCTTGGAGGTGGCTTCCTACCTAGCTACATGTTCCCAAGCTTGGGGGTTAGCTCGTATTGGCTTTATGGTTGGGAGGTGAGTTTGATGTCTTCCCTTCTATTGTTTGTGACTATGACTTGTGTTTGGACTTGTCCAATAGAGAGGATCCAATATTGGCATCACAACATGATTATTACACCACCAACATATTCTCCATTGCCTAAGATCTCTCTATTGTCAATCCTCCAATCTATAATTTAATTCTAGATAAGTATAAATTGTACTCCCAAATGAAACCAAATGTCAAGAGTTTTTGGAACATAGAAAACCCCTTTTCGAAAGATAACATGTAATAAAGTAAGTCTATGATGTAAGGGTCCAGCCGGTTCATAGTAAGTCTAAACTCGAGATCTTTGGTCATACACACGGATGATCAAACAGTGTTCGATTTCAGATCCGTCTGAACCGGCTGGACCCCTAGATCATAAA
>CM035427.1:116656441-116658941 GCA_020310875.1 Ceratopteris richardii
AACATTGGATTGTTTGTCAAGTGAATGCTTGACATGTTGTCACCATAAATTGGAATGGTCTCCACGTGCACATCAAGATCAGCCAAGAGCTTCTTAATCCACATAGCTTCACAAGTTGCAAAGGCTAAACCTCTATATTCAGCTTCTGTAGATGATAGTGCAACAGTAGGTTGCTTCTTTGAGCTCCATGTGATAGGTTTGCTACCTATCATGAACACATAACCTGAAGTGGATCTTCTATCTTCCTTCGAACCAGCCAAATCAACATCACTGAAGCCTTTTACTTGCAATTCTTCATCATATCCATAAAACAGAGCATGATTGACTGTGTGCTTCACATATCTTAGCACTCGTTTGGCTGAATTTAAATGTTTACTTGTTGGAGCTTGCATAAATTGAGAAAGAACTCCAACAATATAACACAAATCTGGTCTTGTGATCGTAGCATAGATCAATGAACCTATAATACTCCTGTATGTAGTTACATCATGTAACTTCTCTCCATCATTTGAGCATAGCTTCACATTTGTGTCCATAGGTTGAGTGAGTGGTTTGCATTCACTCATTCCAAATCTGAAAAGAACATCCAATAGGTACTTTCTTTGCATCAAGTAAATGCCATCTTTCCCATAGACTATCTCAATGCTTAAAAAGTATTTCAGCTCACCAAGATCTGAAATTTTAAACTCTTTACCGATTTTCCTTTTGATCTCTTGTATTCCTGTAACATTACTTCCTGTTATGATGAAATCATCAACGTATATGCAAATATATACCTTATTGCCTTCTTCGTTCTTCATGTAGAGAGAGGGATCTGCATTACTTGGACTATACGCACACCTTGTGAGGTACTCGACCAATCTTTGATTCCAAGCACGTGGTGCTTGCTTCAGCCCATACAAAGCTTTCTTCAACCTACAAACAAAATTTGGATGCTTTTTGTTTTCAAATCCAATCGGTTGACTCATGTATACCTCTTCTTGAAGTTCACCATTGAGAAAAGCATTTTTTATGTCAAGTTGGTACAATGGCCATCTCCTTGCTTCACTCACTGCAATCAAGGTTCCAATTGTTCCCATCTTTGCAACCGGGCTGAAAGTCTCTTCATAATCGATGCCGTGAGTTTGCTTGAATCCTTTTGCTACTAGTCTAGCTTTATGCCTTGCTAGAGAACCATCAGCATTTCTATTTATTTCAAACACCCATTTATTTGGAACAATCTTCATACCTTCAGCCTTTGGAACTAGCTCCCATGTGTGATTGTCCTTCAGAGCTTTCATCTCTTCTTGCATAGCTTCTTGCCATTCTTTTTGTGTACATGCTTCTTCATCTGTATCCGGTTCTTTGTCTTTGATCACCTGTGTCATATATGCAAAATGCTTTGCAATAAAACTATTGGATACCTTGCTCTTGAAGACCTCCTTTCATTTCCTTTTGAACATTGCTTCTTCAACCGGTTCAACTTTACCTTTGGTGTGATCACCTCTTCATACTCTTCTTCACTTGCATTTGAATCGCTATTTTGGGCAGCACTTTCAGCTTTAGATCTTTCATAAGCTGATGTTGGTGATGAGGAATGACTCCTTAGCCTCCCCTTCCATGTTGAGCTTTCTCCAAGTGATGTAGAAGATTCTGGACCTGACATTTGAGTGCTTGTTTGCTGAAATTCTTCTTGGACAGCACCTCCATCATCTTCGCAATCTTCTTCAAGAATCTTCTCTTTCCCTTTGTCTCCAAACCATGGTCTTAGCTCATCAAATACCACATCTCGTGAGACTCGTAGCTCTTTTGTCACCGGATTGTAGCACCTATATCCCTTTTGCTCCGATGAATATCCAATAAAAATACATTTTTCGGACTTTGCCTCCATCTTTGTCCTTAGTTCTTGAGGGATGTGAACATAACACACACATCCAAAAACTTTGAGATGTATAAGGTCAGGCTTCTTACCGGAATAAACCTCCTTGGGAGTTAGATTATGCACTCCAACCGTTGTGCACTTGTTTATGAAATAAACGACCGTACTAGTTGCTTCAGCCCAATAGTTTAGTGGAATCTTCATCTCGTTGAGCATGCGTCTTGCAACTTCTGTGATATGTGGATTTTTCCTTTCAGCTATTCCATTTTGTTGAGGTGTGTACCTACATGTAAATGTCTCTTGATCCCATTTTCATAAAGAAAATCTGAAAATTCTTTGGAGAAATATTCTCCTCCTCCATCGGACCTCAAGGTCTTTATGTAGCGTCCTGTTTTCTTTTCTACCTGTGCTTTAAATCTCTTGAACATGGAGAATACATCTGATTTTTGTTTTATGCAAAACATCCATACTTTCCTTGAATGATCATCAATAAAAGTGACAAAATATCTATTACCAGCCACTGATGGTTGTTGTGATGGTCCCCATACATCCTTGTGTATCAAGTCGAGGACATTCCTTGCCACATAGTTTCTTTTCTTGAATGGTTGTCGAGTTTGCTTTCCTAGTTGGCATGCTTCACAA
>CM035427.1:116666441-116671441 GCA_020310875.1 Ceratopteris richardii
AACAATGCATCTCATGTTTGCAAACTTAAGAAAACATTATATGGACTGAAACAAGCTCCTAGAGCTTGCAATTATAGGTTGCTTACTTACCTTCAAGATCAAGGGTTCAGAGCTACCAACTGAGATCCTTCTGTATTCATAAAAATGGATCACAATGAGGTTATCAATCTATGTGTATACGTAGATGACATAATTGTGACAAGTGATGATCTAAATGGCATTCAAAGGATCAAGAGACACAGGAGTTCAAAATCAGTGATTTATGTGAGCTCACATTCTTCCTAGCTATGCGGGTCATATACAGAGATGAAGGAATGTATTTGACTGAGAGGAGATACATTCACGATCTCTTTGGAGATGAATCATAAACTTAGTGTTTATGAAGGTGAGAAAATTGAAGACATTAAAGAATATCAAAGCTTGGTAGGTAGCTTGATATATGCTACTCATACAAGGGAAGACATCTCATATAGTGTAGGAGTGCTAAGCCAATTCATGCACTCGCCAAGAAGATCACACATGGCTGTAGTCAAAAGAGTACTTAAGTATCTCAAAAGTACAATCAATGAAGGTATATTCTATCCTTACTCTTCAGATTTGGATATCAAAATCTATTCAGATGAAGATTCGGTAGGAGCTAAGGATGATAGAAGAAGTACCTCTGATTACCTAGCATTTGCAAGTTCAAAGCTAGTGTCATGAAGTTCCAAGAAGCAACCACCAGTTGCTTTATCCTGAATTGAAGCAAAGTATAGAGGTTTGACTATAGCAACTAAAGAGGCAATATGGTTAAAAGCATTGTATACAGATTTGGGACTTGTGAGTTCCAAATCTCACATATTTGGAGATAATGTAAGCTCTATGCATCTAGCAGCAAACCCTATTTTCCATGCAAGAACCAAACATATAGAGGTTCATTACCACTTCATCAAGGAGAAGCTCATGACAAAGGAGATTGACATTTCCTTTGTTCCAACCGAAAAGCAAATAACAGATATGATGATGAAGACACTTGATGGAATAAAGCTTTGTAGATTTAAATCAATGGAAAGTATTTAACATGTTAGAGAATGAAGACTCAAGCATACTTTAGCTTGAGGGGAGCTATTGGAACATAAAGTTTACACTATGCTTGAGGTTGATTTGATCTACATCAAAAAACTATCATTTGGATTACGTCAAAAAAATGTATGTTGGAGAGTTCTCTTACTTATGCTCATTTAGTGTTATTTTTAAAAAGATTTTTTTATAAATCATTTATGATTGTAAAAGCCTAGAGCTTTACACATGTAAAAGGAGCAAAAGAGAGCTCAAATTCCACGTATTTATGGTGGTTGAGCTTGACAATCAATGAATCAATCAATCACCTAAAAGTTGATCAAACTAGATCTTCACTTTTCCTAGATTGTAGAAAAGTGAATCGATTCTCTTCAACAAGCTTTACCCCCTTCATTTGAATTCAAAATCCATTTGTAGAAGTCATGGAGCACTTCAAGAATCTATATAAAGACTTCAAATCACTCGTATATTACATGGAAGCAATATACATACACTTTAGGTCATCATTGTATTGCTCCTTCATTTCTCTGCATCATCTTCTTGAACAACAATAAACTTGTAAATGCTTCTTCTCTCTCTACAGGGCTCCAAGTTTGATGAATGAGTATTCATTGGAAAGGTATTAGTGTCTAGTTTATGTGTACAAATTTTTAAAACATTTTGTTTAGTAGCATTGGAGAAATCTGAGTTTTTCTCTCTCGGGGTCTATCTTTGCGCATCCCTGAAAAATAGGAGGTACCATTGTTGAGCGTGAGGTTTATTCCAAAAGCATATTTTGCTTATTTTTTATACTCTTGTGCATTATATACACTCAACCCTATGTGTAGCACTCCTCCAGAAGGATTTTTTCCAATTGTAATCATGTTGGCTACTATGAGCATTTGAAGTTGATTGTTTCCTCAAAAGATAGTAAGTTTTTGAGCTATTCAATGCACAAACCTATCTGTTACATATCGACTCTTTCTTCTTGATGCTCTAAAGTACATAGGGGATTTTATTGCACTTATCCATGCCTATAAGGTCTATTTGCATCTTCATAAGCTCAAACACTGGTCCTGTGTTGGTTGGTTGGACCGAACTTCGTCACTTCGCAACTCTCTTTTCTACCATTTACAAGCTTCTCCAAGTTCTTCAAGCATAATGAAAGCTTGATGTTCCAACATTTGTAGCTTCTACATCATCAACACTCTTTTCCTCAATATATAGCACTTCAAGATCAGCAATGTCTCGAGGGTCATCTGCTACATGTGCCATGGTTCCCTTGAGGCATGATGGAATCTTTTTGTATCATCAACATGTTTTCTGTCCACCTCGTGGTCTTCATTCGAGCACTCATCAAGCCCATTTATACACATTCTTATAAAATTGACTTTGCCATCCTCCTCCTCAATTATATTGTAGTCCATCAACATCTTCAGAGTGCATGTCAACGTGGTACTTAAAAAAAATAAATTGCAATAAAAATGGTTTCACAGTAGTGACTTATATATCCATCTAAGAGTAGATTAGCTATGGGAGAAAATAAGTCCAATATACAATCATTATCATTCAAGAAGTATAAACCTCATTACTAATTTTTGTGCCTTCTAATAGGGTATAATGAGTGTCTTTTCCCTTCCACATGTTGAAGTTTCTTGGTAACTCCATGGCCATCATTTTAATATCCTATTCTCATTACAATGTTCCATGATTAGCTTCTCACTAACTTCATCATAGTATCCAACTCTCAGGCATTCAATTGCACTTACAAACCTATCACAAGGCATGCGATTAACATTCATTTTGAGCTTGAATCCAATAAAAGATTCGTATAAAAAACACATACAATAGAAAAAGGAAAGATTAGGTAACCAAATACCATGTAAAGCCCTCTCCACTCCATGACACCTTGACTCAAAGCTGCTGAAAGAAAGAAAGATTGCTCCCTACTTTGGAAAATAATATCCTCCACAAAGGTGAGAGGATAGATTCTGCAAAATCTTTTACCATCTTTAGTATCTTTGAGTGTTTGCAAGGATGATAATCATTTATTGAGCCGCTCATCCTAAATCCATAGGGAATCCATGCAATCAAAAGAGATGATGATTTTTTTTTTTTTTTTTTTTTTTTTTTTTTTTTTTTTTAAGGAACTGAATTACAAATGTTACTCACATCTTCATAGAAAAATCTATAATATAGGGTTCAAAGTGGGTCAATGTGGTTTGAGAATGCGTTAAATACATAGGACTCTTCTATTAATCGTTCTCCTTAGCTTTTATTCTAGATTTCTCATGCCTTTCCCTTTGAATATATGCAAGAAAATCTGGAGAGAAGTCCTCGGTGGCCTTATCACTTTTCTTATTTCTTAAAGGGTTCAAAAAAATAAGCATAACAATATCAAAAGACTGGTTCCAAGCATTCAAAATGTACTTGATATGCAATATATATATAATACGAGCACTAAGCATGAGCCTAATGTTTCAATTCGATGCTAGGCATCGAGTTCATGCTTAAACTCTGTTTGGCATTGACTTCGAATGTCACGACCATCAATATTATGCAGAAATTTGATGCCTTGCATTGAAAGATCATAAAATTGTTGCAAGGCATCGACTTCTTGCATCAAAGTAATGCATGCGAGAATGTTGAACCACAATGCCTATGCATATCAATAGGTTTTAGCTTCTATTCTATGCTTGAAATCAAAACGAGGATGCTTTCCAAGCAATTCATTCCCATGTTCAATGCCTCACATCGATTTTGTGCATAAAGTCGATTCATGCCAACAACTTTTTGCATGAATTTGATGCGAGGCATTGACTTAAAGCAAAAAAGTTGACACGAAGCATCGACTTTATGAAAAGGTATCAATTCTTTTGCAAAAAGTCAATGCAAGGCATCAAGCTTAGGAATGAAGTGCAAGGCATTCGCTATGAATAAACATGATAAGTAAAGACACTTTCCCAATCTCTAAAAAAATGAAGTACTTGGACAAGGCTTTGTATGAGGAGGTAGTTAGGTATTCTTCTTGGATCTCTTGTGAGATGAAGCACCCAAGCCTGCCCATCATGGCCTCTTTAGATTTTTGTATAAACTTTATGATTGCAAAGAAAGGAATAACTTACCCATGGTAAACTCCATGACCATCTCTTCTAGGCTTAACTCCTTTGAGATAATCCTACATAGGTTTGAAAATTGACACTAAGAGTGTCTCATCCTGATTTCTTGCAAAGCTCTCCATGGGGTGCGCTTCATGTCCTCATAAGCTTCCTTAATGGACAGATCGATCCTCCTTGATTTTACCTTGACATCCACATGTGGGTCAAGCATTGCCTTTTTCTTCTTTTGCCCTTTATCAAGCATTGTTTTCTTAAATTGGGATAAATCCTTGGCCCACATCTAGTCAATGCTTGTACATACTCATGGTGGAAGAACCTCAATCAATGAAATCTTTTGCTTGTAATCATTGTCATTATTCTGATTCCAGACCATACATTTTGCTTTCTTCGTAGATAGATTTTGCACTCGGCAAACCTGAAGAAGTATGTGATAGGGTGTTTCTTCACGAGCTATCTCTAGTCTTATGCAAAGTGTGACCCTCCTATTACATAATATTTGTAATCTTCAAAACATAACTCTTGGAAATCTTCTATTGCAATGCATTCATCGTGATCAACCGTACCAAGGAAAGGAGCCAAAGTTGCATGTGGATTTATCTTCATTTTTTTCTTCAAATTTTGCTTGGAAAAGGTTATGTGGATCTTTTATATGGAGAGGACTCTTACCTGTTGCAAGGTCTTTGGGTGGTTTGTGTATAATTGTGAGTGGAAGAAGAAAGAGCTACCCTTTCTTGAAAACTTTCTTTCTCTTGATCTCCTCCCCCATTTTATTCTTCTCTATGAGCATTACATCTAGTGCGAGCTCTTGTCCAAGGGAAACAATCTCATCGTTTGAATCTAAGC
>CM035427.1:116676441-116696441 GCA_020310875.1 Ceratopteris richardii
GCCACCTCTGGATCTGAATATTGCTTTTTATCTTGAAATTCTGGATCCAACATGTATGCCGCTGCATGAAGTGGGGAGTAGTATGCATTCCATCTACTAACACAAATAGCTGAAATTTCTTCATACCTGTCATTATCCTTCACCAATGTTTTCAGTGATTCAATTGTGCGATCCATAGATTCATACACTTTACCAATGCACGGCTCCATGGAATCCACAATTTTTAGCAAGTGCACAAGTGGATGCACAATATCCACAATGTGAGAAATGCTCTCCCACCTCGTTGCATCATCAGCTAACCTTCTAAAGTGCTTTCCTGTCGAAGTAGAAGCCTCTGGCATCCTTGCAAACTCATCACTCAATAAAAGCCCTCTCAAGACACCACTGCATTTCACTACGCGGTGTAACATGGTGAAGTTGTATGCAAATCTGGTGTCTGAATACTTGAGCAAAGCAAGAGTAGACCTCTTGCTAAACTCATTCTTCACACGTGTGTGGTTGTTGATGAAGCTAACCAATGCATTTGCCTCATTGATTCCAAGCAAAATCCAATCCAAATTCCCAATATCTTTGAGAATATTATTCAAACAATGAGCCATGCAAAAGCAAACAATAATGTGAGGGTACAAATTTTCAATAATTGCACCTGCAGCTCTATTTGAAGGCTCTCCATCCGCTACAATGCAAACAACATTTGATGGCCCCACAATCTCTATGGCAGTTGCCCACTCTGCTACAAGTATATCAGCTGATTTCCCTGTCTCAGATGCATCATGTGAGGAGATGAAGTACACGAGAATAAGCCACTAACTCCATGGATAGAGCGTCGTTGAACATCACTCCATCCATCCACAAGCAATGATACTCCATTTCTTTCCCATGATTTCTTTATGCTCTCACATGCGGCCTCAACAAGCTTCTTCTCTTTCTCCAATAAAGTGGTGCGTGAGCTCTCCAAAGATGGAGGCACATAGTGTGCTCCATATTCACCTATCTTCTTTACCATGTCTTTGAAGTATGGTGATCTATGAAAAATGGTAAAACAAAGATTTTTAAGTAATCAATTATGACACATGGAAGTGAATTTTGAACTTTGAAGTTTAACTATTTAAAACAAAACAATAAAATCAAGATAAGATTTTTACCGAGCTGCATTGAAAGCTATGTGGTCATGGTAGAAAAAATGTGCCACTGCTGTGTCCACCTCCTCTTTCAATATGGGATTCCAATTTTCATGGAGTGTTTGTTGACGAGATTGACGTACATATGGCATTCCCGATGGTGTGGAGGAGGGAGTAGAAGGAGTAGGAGTAGGAGTAGGAGTAGGAGCATGAATCGGCACCGATGAAGATGATGCTCTTGAAGAGGATGGCATAGAAGACCTCACAAATGATGCCGGGTTGATGGGAGCTTGTGAGGCACGACGAGCATGAATTTGTGCATCACTAATAGCAAGCTTGTTGAGTAATTCTTGCTTCTTCTCTGAAGTGATTGCGGAACAAAATCTTACTTCATGTCCACGTTCATGAAGTAAGTGTGCACGCACCTTATTTGCTCCACCCGTTCGTTTGTAGCCACATAGCTTGCAAGTTCATGGTCTTGCACCTCCTCCTTCTCCGGCGGATACGGGAGACTCCACCTCTTCCCACCATGTCCATTTGCTTGTAGCATGCCTCCTCTTGGTGTTTGATCCACTTGTTCGTGATGAAGAAGCCATAGAGCCTTCGAGGAGAAGGGTAAAGATGACAAAGCTGAAGAGAGGGATGAGAGGATAGAGTCTAGACTCTAGACTCTAGGGAAAAGGTTAAAGCCCTTGAATATGTTCAAGCATTCATGGCACATGCACATAGGCTGAATGCAAGGAAGCAAGTGAGCTTGACACTTGTGAGCTTGTGAGCAAGTGAGCTCTATTTATGCTTCTAAGGGACTTTAGGAACCTTCTAGATGCCCCCCAAAAGAAGGCGCTAGAAACCCTCCAAGAATCGGGGCCCAAATTCAAAGTTTGAACTCCAAAAAAACTCCTGCCAGCTCGGATCCGTCCCCGGCCGTCCCCGTTCTTGTCCGGTCACATACTGCCGTCCTCGGGACGCGTCCCCAGGACGAATGCTTGTTTCAGAGATGATAATGGGGACGGTAGACGTCCCGGCGTCCCATGTCCAAGCCACTTGGGGACGGCGTCCTGGCGGCCCTAGGACCCGGGGACGCGTCCCCTTGTGACTTTGACACACACACACACAGACAGAGAGAGGCAAATGCTTATTCAAACGTTCTGGTTTTGTGCGGGAGGTGGGTCTTGATGCGTTCTTTTATTTATTTGTTTATATATACAAAGGTTATAGTCCACCGAAATTTCTAGGTTTTCTAATAGAATCTGCCTATCTAATGAGGTATTAGATATAGTACATTGGAAGCCGTTTCAGCATGTAACTACTGGGCATGATATATGACAGAATTTTTTCATGAGATTCGTGTTAAAGCATTAGAGAATTTATGTGTTTCCATTTGTAAAGAGGAGTTCCAGGGTTTCCGAACGGGACCACAAAATTTTTAACCAGCTCCTCATAATTAAAAAAACAGGTCGTTTTGAATGATTTTTATATAATTCATATATACCATTTGTAAAATGTAATCAGGAATGGAAGAAAACTTCAAATATTTCATAACAAGATCTCTTAGATAATAGTTATGTATGTTGTAAATTTATGTATGCATATTTTGGTGTGTATATCCTTGCTTTTGTGATGGAAGCAGACTGAGCTGGAAAATTTGCTCCATTAGTTGAAGTCCTGGCGTGGTCTTGAAGAGCCTCTCTATGAGCTGAATACGATTGCAAACTGCTGCGTTAGGTTTCAGCTTTTTGTTTAATCCTTGGTTATCATGTTATTCTCAGAGTTTGTAGTTTGTGCAAAGCCATGGAAGGTTAAATAGAGCTGGCTTATCCATTTTGGAAGAAACCATGCAGAGGTAGGTGGCGATACAGATTCCCCTGCATGAAGGGGGAAGCCGCTTGTACGTTGCACGTGCAAGGTATTGATTTGTATACAATAGGAAAGATTACTAAATTATGAAGTTTCCCAATCACTTAAAAAAGTTTTTTGGTACACAATAGGAGAATCTATGTATCATTCTGACTGTGGCGAATGTGAAGTGAATTTTCAAGAAGCAAAAGACAGGGACGCTTAACTCAATGTTGAAATGGCTATTTACTTCCACAAAAACCAAATGCGATAAAAAAGAGAGGAAATCAATTATTATTGAGATAATATGTCGCATCGAATAATGAAAAAAATATCGATTAAGTTTGGAAAATTCAAGATTTTCTTGATTATCTTTGAAAAAAATTTCGTATACATTTTTAGTAACTGATAATCTTTCGATCGAAATGATGTCAGATTAAAAAGATTTTCGTCTGAAAAGATTTTAAATAAAAAAGATTCTAGATTGAAAAGAATTTAGATTGAAAATATTTTAGATTAAAAAAAAGAGAAATCCAAAAGATTTTAGAATGAAAAGCTTTTAGATCCAACTCATTAAATAAAGGTTGCATATATGTTGATTTATTTCGGTAATGATGTGTGTGAACACACTTAGAACTGTCGGCGTACTTTTTTTGCTTTTTAGGAGGTTTTTTCTCCCGACTTGTATATATGCCTAGTACGCAAACGGGTCATTTGTCTTTGTATATTCTCTTGGTACTACATTCAGTATTGTGTTGTGCTCCAAGCTTCTTCTTCCTTGCACCGTTCATGTGCTTTCGCAGACATCAAACTCCAACACTTGGTATATGGGAAGCTCTTTGCTTCGTCTAGAGCCTCGTCAACTCCCCTCTGATCACAGTCTTAGAATCACATGAAAATTGGTGAGCATTTTCAAGGTGATTTGGAGTTCAAATTATCTTTGCTTTATGGCATCAAATTTTTTATCTTAGTTTTGGCCTTCGAACACACTATCGTAGTGCTTGTGCACGTAATTTTGTCTTGTTGTGCCAAACATATATACATGTTTTGGCTTGCCAATACAAGCGCCTCAAAGTCATATATATGTTTAGTTGAGCTCATAATGATAGTTTGGTTCAACTTTTTGAGATACAGTTATTTTTCTAAATCAAGGTATTTAGTGAGTGGCCATGGCTATATATGATGTGTCATGTATTTGTAGTGAAAGGGTTATGGAATATTGTGTAAGGTATTGAAAAACATCCTACTATACCTATGAATATAGGTATTGAAGGTGACATAGATGGTGTTGAAGATGATGATCTTCGCATTCCTACTCAACAAAATAGAGTTGCTAAAAGAAAGCATAGGTCTCTCATGAAGATGGCGAGGTGTATGGTCAAAAGTCAAGCTTTACCACATAGCTTCTGGCTTGAGGCTTTTAGTGTGTAGCATATGTACTTAACAGGTATCCCACCAAAGCATTGCACTCTATCACTCCATATGAGTCTTGACATAGTCGCAACCCATCTGTTACTCACTTGTGTGTCTTTGGTTGTCTGAGATATGCATTAGTGCATGAACAATGTAGAACATTGGATGATAAAGCAGTGAAATGTATTTTTGATGGGTATAATTTTGAAAGCAAAGGCTATCGTCTGTATCATCGACATACTAAACACATTTTGGTTAGCCATTATGTTGTTTATGTGGAAGATGCAATTCAGCCATTACTTTTATGTACGAAGGAGACTTCAGTTAGCGCTGGAGATGTGTTGTTGCCTCTTTTTATTGGTGAATAGTCACGTGTTGGTCCAAATGAGGTTATTTCTCAGCCTTTACAAGGTCCACACGATGATGCAGATTTACATGATGCACTTGTTGATGAGAGGCCTAATATAGAGGCGGCAAAAACTATGCCTAAATGGTTGGTGCATAATTTGAGAGATAGCAAATTAGATGCAGCTCTCTCATATTATACTCGTTAAGGCTCTCATAGTGCTTCTTTTGCATGAGATTGCTAGGCAATGGCTGCCTCTAGTCTTTGCAATGAGAATGAGCCTATTTCTTTTGATGAAGCATAAAATTCAAAAAATTGGATGGCTACTATGCAATGAGAATATGATTCTATTATGAAGAATGAGACTTAGTCTTTATGTGATTTACCTCCAAGCAAAAAGTCCATTGGCGCTAAATGGGTATACAAGTTGAAATGTAAGCATGATGGAACAGTTGACAAGTATAAGGCTAGGCTTGTTGCAAAAGGTTATTCTCAAGAGAGAGCATTGATTTTAATAAGAAGTCTACTCCCAAATGTCGAATGACCACCATTCATAGCATATGTATAGATGCAGTTCATCATGGTTGGAATGTACATCAGTTGGATATTAAAATTGTATTTTTGAATGGTGAATTATATGAGAAGTGTATGTATTTCAGTCCTATGGTTTTGTGTAGAAAGGACATGAAAAGAAAGTGCGCAGGTTGAAAAAGGTATTATATCCTTTGAGCAAGCACCAT
This sequence comes from Ceratopteris richardii, assembly GCA_020310875.1. Taxonomy (NCBI): domain Eukaryota; kingdom Viridiplantae; phylum Streptophyta; class Polypodiopsida; order Polypodiales; family Pteridaceae; genus Ceratopteris; species Ceratopteris richardii. The sequence continues at coordinate 116,681,898 of CM035427.1, forward strand.
GTGGTTAGTATTTTCTATTTAATTATCTATTTTTCTATCCATGATATTTAAAAGTTTAATTATATTCATTTTTTTTAATATGATAGTTTGACTCTTTTATTTGCATAAATAGTAGGGAAAATCAAGAAGCACCCGAAAAAGTATTTATACAAATTCATTTTCTTTTATTTTATAAACACTGCAAGGAAAAGATCACACTATCAATGGAATTTTTAAACTATAAATATTTCGTTGATCCACTTTGTAGAACATCATACATTAACATTTGAAACTACTTTTTAAGAGTATTCGATAGACAAGAAGTACTAGACCATTCTTTTTTTCTTAGAATCATCATATAGATAATAAAATAGTGAGCCCTAAATCTTGCACTCGAAATCCTAAATCCTACATATTAAACCCTCACCTCTAAATCCTTAACCCTAAACTCTAAATTTTAAACCATAAACATCAAAACCCTAAATCTTGAATCCTATATCCTACATCGTAAATCGTAAAGCCTAAGTCCAAAATCCTAGATCTTAAAGCCTAAATCTTACACATTTTCTGACTATTTGGTTTAGGAACCAAATCCTAAGTCTGATTCTCCATCAATGCATCATATTCTTCTTGCATAGATTTCTCCCAATTTTCCTTACCTTTTGCCTCTTCATATGTAGAAGGGTCTTCATCTGCCTTTATCATATAAGCATAATCTTTGGTAGCCAAAAAAGAAGTATCATAGCTATACCTTGTAGGTTGCCATTTGTGTCTTGATGACCTTCTGAGTTCTCCACTCCTTGAGGTTTCTGGTTCATCATATTCTGGATCAAACCTTGGCACTTCTTCAACTTCAACCTGTACTTCATTGTTCTCCTCTTCATTAAATATCTGAACCTTTGATTTACCTTTCTTTTGATTCACAACTTCTTCATCACCTGCATTAATATTGATTGTACCTTCATACCAAGTACCTTGCTCATCAAATGTAACATCCTTTGATACAAGGAATTGTTTTGTGGATGGACTCCACAACCTAAATCCCATCTGCTTATCATCATAACCAATGAATACATACTTTTCAGCTTTAGATTCCAATTTATGCCTTAATTGAGATGGCACATATGCATATGCCAGACATCCAAATACTTTGCAATGATCTAGAGTAGGTCTCTTACCCCATCATGCCTCATATGGTGTCATACCCTGCAAAGCTTTACATGGTAATCTATTGACCAAATAAGTAGTTGTATTTACAGCCTCAGCCCACAAGTAATTTGGGCAATTTTTCTCCATCATCATGGATCTTGCAAACTCAACAAGAGTTCTATTTCTCCTTTCTACTACACCATTTTGTTGAGGAGAGTACCTACAAGTAATTTCCCTTTTATACCTGCATTCCACAAGTAATCATTGAACTCATTAGAGAAGTACTCTCCCCCTCCATCTGACCTTAGTCTCTTTAACTTATGACCTGTAATTCTCTCTGCATACACATGATAATGTTTGAATGTATTGAATACCTCTTCTTTATCTTTGATCACATAGATAGTGATCCATCTAGTAGCATCATCAACATAAATCACATAATACCTTGAACCATTGATACTGAAATCCTTTGGTGGTCCCCACACATCTGTGTGTACCAACTCAAGCTTCTCTGAATACATAAAACCATGCTTGGAATAAGATTGCTTATGAGCCTTACCTAATTGACATGCTTCACATCTGTATGTCATATGTTGATGTGCAACATTAGGCAACCCAAGCACTGAACCATTATTAACCATATCTTTGATACCTCTTTCATTGAAATGTCCAAGCCTCTTGTGCCAAAGATCTAAGTCAGAGATCTTATGTCCTCCATAAGTGAAAAGGCATGACCAACATTGCCTTGGATCTTCAATGTGAAGAGTCTTCCTTCTTTCTTCCCTGAAACAATTTGTTTATACCCATTGCTAGGGTCTTCCACAAACACTCCTTCATTAGTGAACCTAACTTCATAACCTTTTTCAACAATTTGTCCTACGCTTATCAGATTCTTAGGAATTGTAGGAACATACAAAACCTTACTCAAGAGAGTACTACCATCCTTGGCCTTCACTGATCCAATTGACTTCACATTGTGCTTTGTATTGACACCTTTTTGAACAACATGATTAGTTACCTTATTTTCCAAATCAGTCATCAATGCTATGTTGCCACTCAGGTGATTGCTACACCCTGAGTCAATGTAGAAAACTCTTTGGTCTTCACTTTGCCTTTCACAAGTTGCATTCATTATCAATGTTGAATCCTCCTTCTGATCTGAAGCATAATTGTAGTAGGTATTGTTGTATTGTTGACTTTGGAATCCTCTACCTACATTTCTTCCAAAGTAACCTCTACTACCTCTATCTTTGAAATTTTCTCTTTGATTTCTGCCACCTCTTCCTCTTGAATTAAAATTCTGATTATATCCACCATTGTTCTGAGTATTATGCCAACAATCATTAGCTAAGTGATTTGTCTTACCACAAATCGAGCAAGCTTTGACTCCATCTTTATTACTCCTGCCTCTTCCTCTACCTTTGCCACCTCCTCTTCCTCTTATGAAGTTAGCTTGGCTAGTTGTACCTTCATCCTCATTTGTTTGTTGCTTTCCTTTGATATTCTTCTTCTTATCCTTTGAATACATTGCATGACCTGTACTCTTATCACCTTCACCTTTGACATCCTGTTCAAATGTTAACAAATTTCCTAGCAACTGATTTAAGTCAGGAGTAAAATGATCAAGTGATAATTCAGTAGACAAAATGAATGGCTTCCATTTGTCATCACCTCTCAACCCTGTGAGGATTTGCCTTACCAATTTATCCTCCTCAATGTCTTCATCAACTGCTCCTAATGCATCTGCAATGTCCTTCATCCTTGTTACATAGTCTGAGATGGATTGAGAGGCCTTCTTCTTGAAAGTGGTAAATTCTGCCCACAAAGATGCCTTCCTTGACTTTGTGGTGTTTTGGAAATGCTCCTCCAAAGCATTCCATATATCACTTGCGCTTTCAAGACCTCTAATGTGAGGTAGCAAGTAGTCATTGACTGCCATATAGATAATGCTCCTAGCTTGAGCATCTCTCTTCATCCAATTCTTCAAATCTGATAATTCCTCCCTAGTTGGAACACTAGGATCTCTGAACTGAGGCTTTTCTTCTTCACCTGTTATATAATCTATCAAGTCTTTGCTCATAAGATGAGCTTCCATCCTCATTCACCATGCTGGATAGTTTTCTCTATCCAATTTCTCTATCTGAAGAGAATCTCCCATCCTTTCTTCACCTGTGTATTGAATTCTTCAAACTTTGTAAGTAATAGATGTACCTTTACTTTGAATAAAGTTCCTTTTGTCTTCCTTGATGTCGTATGGCCTCCTTCTCAAGCTTTGCTCTCAAGCTTTCACATTTTGAATCTTCAAATGCTGAGTTCTTTGCAGCTGCAGCAGTCGGGATCCTCCTTCCTTCAATTTTGATACTTCCTGCTCTGATACCACTGATGCAGAGTGTTAATCTCCAAAAGAACAAGCTATTCTTGAAGTTAGAGCACCTCTATAACAAGAGTAACTCAAACCTTCACCAATTTTAGAGGATTAATGAACAATTATCAAAATTTTGATCAAATTGTGAAGAAGATGATTCTTTAGAAAGTCTGCTGCACATATCTCTCTCATTCACTTATCAAACGTGTAAAGTTTTTTATAAAACTTTGGACAAGGTGTCGTCTATAGTTTGTGCACCTTCTCCAAGTTGAATCACTCCAAAAGATTTAGTAGATCTTGAGAAATGATCTCAACAAGTTACCTATGTCTAAAACTGCTCTTTTGAAAAGTCGATTCAAACACCTATAACTTCTAACACTTGATTCTCTCAATCTAGAACCCGTTTATACAAATGCTTTTAGCCATAGATGGCTTACCTTCTAACTTAAATTTTGACTCCTTACTCATGCAAAACTTTAATCTGTGCACTGAGAAATGATCAAATCATTGACCGTCGAGATTGCGCCTGTTTCAGGAAACAGTGAACACTTCTTCACATATGAATGTTCCTACTCATAATTCTCATAGCCTGTTTACAATTAGGCTCTCAAACTTTAACCATAGACTCATTAACTATGGACTTAGACATCTACAAAAGGATTCTTGAAATGATCAAGCACGGAAGGAGAATGCACAGAAATATCGGGTGCAATTTTCTTTCATTTTTGAAGGAATTTTACAAGTGAGTGATGAGAGAAATTCTACTCACTTCGAAGATGTCTAATGACTCTAATTCTCCTCAAAATTTGTCTTAACACAATCTCTCATATTTGCCCCGACATTTTTCATAGTATATATAGGCAAATATTTACAAGCTCATGACTATACAAAAGTATAAGTGAACTATCTCTGAATTAATGTACATATATGTACACATCTTCATCTTCTGAATATGCACTTCCTTCATGCTTCATGACTTTGTCTTTTCTTCAGTACTTGACTTCAATTCTTCACCCAAAACTTCAATTGTTGATTGCCCTGCACCAACAGGTATATATGCCTACACAAGATAATGTGGAAGACATATCACAAAAACTCTTCAATGGAAGAATTTTAAAGTTTTTTTGCGAAGCTTTAGGCTTATTACCTTGTGGTGGTTGATCTGCTACTCCATGCATGTGTTCACATCATCCCTTCAATGGGGGTTTGTTAAACCTATGTGTCTATCGAGTAGTTGTGATATTAACCGTTCTTGATACATGGGAAATTTTTACTCTAGTGTTGGCAAGAGGCTTTTTTTCCAAGTAAACAAATCAAAATGGTTAGGTTCATAAAATTTATTATGATTAAGGTAAGTGAACCAAACCTTAACTCCAAGGCAAGGCTCGTATAATGATTCATTACATATTATACATGGAGCAATCTTGATTCCTCACACATGCAATACATCACCATTGATCAATGATATAACTTTGTGAATGATATCATCATCAATGTCATTTGAAAAAAAATAATGTAAAAATAAGAAAAGATTTGATAAATGAGCAATGTAACGTGTGCTATTAGTTACATTATAACTCAAGAGAAATGAAATACATAATGAATAAAAATTCGTGAGTTGCATAATGTCAACTATCCAATATAAAAAAGTAAGCCTCAAAGATCTATAATCCAAACACATAACAAATCTAAAAAATATCACATGAGTGTGTAACATCAATGGCCATGACTGTTCAATGGCCACATGCTACTATTGATCTAAATCCTCTGATGTTGAAGATGTGAAGAAATATCTCCAACACTAATAACATTTTCTTTATCACCATATTCAAGCTCTCGAATAGGAACCATATCCAAATTTGTAGTATCTGCCTCTCTGATCTCATCATTTGCCATAAGTGAAGCTCCTCTATGTCATGGGCATAGAACACATGAGGAAGCCCTAGTTATTATATGACTTCTCTTAAGCACTCGATGTAACATCCAACATATGTCCTCCTGTTAATCTCTAACATGAGTTCTATGTCTTCTTGAGTCTCCATAATCTCTCCAAATATGATAAGTGATATTTACAATGGAAACATGAAATGGAGAAAAGAATCAACATTCAAATGAAAAGGTTTAGACATCAAGTTTCATTGCCTATTTATGTTATAAGTCTTTTTATCTTATTTTGACCATCCAACTTCTTCAAGTCTTGTACAAGGTGCATGTTTTCCTTACAAAAGACATCGTGCTCCAAGTGTGTGATACATAAAGGATTTCTTACTTTGATTTGCACAAGGAAATGTGATCTCCAATTATGCTCTATGCTTGAAAAGAGTGCTTGGAAGTTTTGTCTATCCATGAAAGTGCTTGTTTGTTGTTGGTAAGGTGTGTGCAAAGTGTAGGAAGTGCTGAAGGTAGGAAGCTCATTTGTGCGACTCAGTATTTTGCTCATAACTTGAAGTAGGAGCGTCAGAATGGAGGTGATCGCCGTTGGATGCGTCTTCTCGAGAGCTTCAAAATGAACGTGCTATTTGCTATATTCGGAGTTCGGAGCTGAGTGAAAAGCTTGATTTATTGTTGACTACTGCTCCAAATGTCGTGACATCTCAACGGATCCCTCAAACTTGTTTGCAATAGAGTTAGACTTATTTGCACCCTTTGAGAGTTCATTTGCATTGATCATCATTTGAATGCACGTCTTCATACACTCGGCTAGGTTTTGATACTCCTCGGATTGATAAATAAAGCGTGAATCCCCACTATATGCTCTTGAGGGGGATTGAGGTATAGTCTCTTTCTCCACAAGTCCCTAAGTTGGTTCTTAGGTACACACGTTCTCGGCACCGTTGCCAGGGAAGGTCGAATCAAACCAAGGCATTCGTGTGATGGTAAGTAGCTCTTAGCATTGAAGCGAGGAGAGGAGTTGTGAATCTCTCTTCTTTGGTAAGTCACACTCATCCGCACTTACTACTTCTCACTCTTGGAGTGTGTGTAGTGAGTTGGTAGTTTAGGGAAGTGAGTAGGGAGAGGAGTGGATTAGGTAGGAGGAAGAAGTGAGTAGGCTAGGAAGATAGAGTAGCTTTTGAACTTTGTTCTTGTTAGCCTTTTTAGTTAGGTAATTGTTCAAAAATATAAAAACCAAAAAACAAGTCTTCTACAATTCACTTGTCTCCTAGCAAGTATTGAGAGAGAGAGAGAGAGATCGAACGACAGATATCGCAAGAGTACGAAAACAAAGTGTGTGGAGCAAGGAACGTGAGCAGAGGTGGAAAAAGGAGCTGGAGGACATTGGAAAGGTGAGTACATCCCAACATTGCAAGAAAATTCCTTCAATGTCAATCAGTGGAAGAAAACACGACCTGTGGTAGATATCGTGAGGGGCTACCCTGGGGGTGAGGAGGTTTATTTTCTTAATATAGGCATTGGGAAGTGAGTAGATAAGCTCTAGGACTACTTATATTCAGTTGAAATCTAAATGCACTTGCTAAAAATTGAAAAAATGCCAAGTATCGTGTCCTCCCACGGTTGAGTATCGCGACATCTGAATGTCGTGATCTCCCGTGGCCGAGTATCGCAATACCTAGCCTTGAAAGATATCGTGTATCATTGAGTTTACTCACGATACTTGAAGGATATTGTGTATCGTTGAGTTTACTCGCGATACTTGAAAGATATCATGTATCGTTGAGTTTCTTCTCGCAATACTTGTACCATATCGGGTATCGTTGAGTTTGGCCCGCGATACTTCTAGCATGTCGAGTATTGTGGAGCCTCAATCGCGACACCTGTGGAATATCATATATCGTGAGAATTCTCTCGTGACACTTGTCTGATATCGAGTATCGTGAGGTTCTTTGCACGATACTTGTCGCATATCGTGGCTTTTCGAGTGTGTCAAGTGTCGAGTATCATGGAATTTCTTTTGGGTTAAATATCGTGTATCATGGATTCAGTGTGAGTTCTAAGTCAACCAAATATTTCTTATAACTCAGCAAAGAGCATTGGGAGCTAGGAGTTTGCTAAAACGAGACGAGAACTTTTAAGTGAATGAACCTAAGATCCGGAAGAACCATAGGGAGCAGAAGAAGTGTAATCTCGTCACTGGGAAGTGTAGCTGAACCAAGTAGTCGTTCACACTACTCTGAGACCTCGAGTGAGTCTGAGGAGGAAACTCTTATGACCTCAGAAGACATGCAGAATTCCTTACCAATAATTGGCATGATGTCAATTATTGAAGTGACTACTAGGTACTCTCCTCAACTAACTGGAGTTGCAGAGAGGAGAAACAAGACATTGGTTGGATCAGCCCGAACAATGCTTGAAGAGAAGAAGTTGCCACATTATCTATGGGCAAAAGCTATTTCAACTGCAGTGTACCTTGTCAATCGACTACCATCCAAATCACTTCAAGGTATGACTCCTTATGAAGCATGGCATGGAAGAAAACCTAGTCTTGGACATTGCAAGGTTTTTGGTTGTTTAGCTTATGTTCATGTACCATCACAAATAAGAGGTAAGCTAGATGAAAGGGCAACAAAGGCAGTGTTTATTGGATATGATTCAACTCAGATGGGTTACAGGTTCTTCAATCCTTCAACCAAGCAATTCACTACAAGTAGAGATGTTGTGTTTTAAGGACACAGGTCTTGGTATGATGAAGACAAACAAAAGGTAACACTACCATATGATCTTGATTCTGACTCTCATCAATTAGGAAGCAAGCATGATACACAGGTCCAGGATCCAAGAAGTGATACAGACGATGACCAAGATGAAAGAGAAAGGGATTACAAGCTATGGAAGTCAAGAGGCAAAGCAAAGATGCAAGAGGTTGGAGAATGCTCCAAACAAGCACCTAGAAGATCAGAAAGAGAGAAGAAACAACCAGAAAGGTATGGATATGATTCCACATTCGTTACGAAGCATTCAATCTACTTGGCAAAAGACTCTATTTCAGAGGAATCCTCAACCTATAAAGGGGCGAAGGGAAACCCTAATTGGGAAAAGGCCATGAACGAAGAAATAGATGCATTGAAGGAAATGGACACTTGGGATTTGGTTCCAATGTCACCGAGTCAAAAGGTAATTGGTTGTAGATGGATATATAAAGTTAAAAGAAATTCAGATGGATCAGTTTGTAGGTACAGTCAGAAAACTGAGAGATATGGCAGTGAGTAGTACACTTCACAAGAACATGGAAATATGAACCCAAATGATAATGAAAATGAGAGTATATTGTTTGTACAATACAATGGACTTACTGATACATATGTGTGCCTTGGAATCACACCTTGATATGGCATAAAGCTCAGCTCTTGGAGGTCTTCACATAGGTCTCTCTAACCACGACTAAAACTGCCATCTATTTATAGTTGAGTTTGGGAGGCTAACTTCCCTCAATCACTCTCCAATCAATCAATGATTGATTTGATTCTCTACCTAACACAAATCACGAATTCGTGGCTCCTCTTTCCATTCTTGATCAAGTGGACTCAACCACTTAAGATTCTTTCACTTTTACATTAAGTAAACTCTTCAAAAGTTACAATAGGTAGTTCACAAGTGAACTTAAATAGTCTTCATTTTAAAGCTTCTTTTATGACTTTGTGGGACTCAAGCCAATACTTAGGCTTGTCATAGACTTGCTCCAACAGACACCCTATGAAGCATGGCATGGTAAGAGACCCTCACAAGACCACTGCAGAATATTTGGATGTGTAGCATATGTACACATTCGTTCTCAGATAAGAGGTAAACTAGACCCAAAGGCTGAAAAATGCATCTTTATTGAGTATGATTTAAATAAAAAAGGTTACAGGTTTTATAACCCTACCAATAAGGGATTCATGGTAAGTAGAGATGTTGTCTTTGATGAAAATGATTCTTTGTATGAGAATGAATGCAGGAAGGTTAAATGACCCTATGATTTGGAAGAGGAATTTCCAAGTCTTGCAAAGGAGGAACCTACTCAGAATGAAGCCTCAAGTTCAGATGATGAAGATACTATCAACCTTGAAGAGTTCAAGGCATGGAAGTCCAAGGGCAAAATGAAGATGAAGAAGCTTGAAGACATACCTGAATCTTCAACTCAATCAATCAGAAGATCACAAAGAGAAAGCAAAAAACCTATCAGATATGGGTATGATACATCTCTTGTTACTAAACACTCTGTTTATCTTGCCAAAGATTTTTCAAATGAAGAACAAGGATCATATGAAGAAGCCATAACCAAATCAGAATGGAAAGAAGCTATGGATGAGGAGATTGAAGCACTCAAGGAAATTGACACTTGGGATTTAGTACATAAGAAGGACTCCATGAAGGTAATAAGATCCAGATGGATCTATAAACTCAAAAGAAATTCTGATGGCACAATTAATAGGTACAAAGCCAGATTGGTAGCCAAGGGTTTTGCACAAACCCAAGGCATAGACTATGAAGAGACATTTTCTCCTGTGGCCAAGATGCCAACAATCAGAGTGTCGGTAAGTATGGCTGCATCAAAAAATTGGAACATGTACCAATTGGATGTCAAGAATGCTTTCTTGAATGGATGGATTTCAGAGGAGGTGTATATGTCATAACCTCCAGGTTATGAGGACCCTAAGAAGGTAACATTTGTTTGCAAATTAAAAAAGGCTTTATATGGATTGAAGCAGGCACCTAGGGCATGGAATTATAGGTTAACTACATACCTTCAAGACCAAGGTTTTGTCATGAGCAAGGCAGATACTTCTCTATTCATCAAGAGAAGTAATTCAGAGGTAATATACCTTTGTGTTTATGTTGATGACATCATCATTATAGGTAATGATTTCAATGGAATCAAAAATATCAAAAGCCAAATGATGAAGGAGTTCAAGATCAATGATCTTGGTCTATTGAAGTATTTTCTTGGGCTTGAATTAGTCTACACTAATTCATGAATATACATTACTCAGAAAAAATATATACAGGACATGTTAAAGAAGTTTCACTTGCAGGATGCCAAAGTAGCAAGCACTCCAATGGAGGTAAACCTAAAACTAAGTGCCCATGAAGGTGATGAAGTCAATGACATTACAGGTTATCAAAGTATGGTGGGTAATTGAACTATGCTACCTTAACAAGGATAGATATTGCATATGGAGTTAGTGTTCTAAAATGTAAGCATAATCTTTTGTTGTTAGAAAGGATGTATCATAACTATACCTTATAGGCTCTTTCCTTTCCCTTGAGGATCTTCTGACCTCTGCACTTCTTGAAGTCTCAGCCACATTTGATTTTGGATCAAATCTTGGCCCATCTTCTACATTATCCTGCAATTTACTTTTATAGTCAACATCATCAATATCTTCTTCATACACATTTACTTTTGCCTTCCCTTTCCTTTGTATTTCTTTGTCATCTGCATAATCATTTGTTGACCCTATATACCATGTGCTTTGCTCATCAAAAGTAACATCTTTGGTAACAAGAAATTGCTTTGTGGATGGACTCCACAACCTGTAACCCATCTGTCTATCATCATACCCAATAAACACATACTTCTCTGCTTTGGGTTCTAGCTTATGTCTCAATTGTGAAGGAACATAAGCATATGATAAGCATCCAAATACCTTACAGTGATCAAGAGTAGGTTTCTTACCCCACCATGCTTCATAAGGAGTTCTTCCATCCAAAGCTTTACAAGGTAACCTATTCACAAGGTATGTTGCAGTGTTGATAGCTTCTGCCCATAAGTAATTTGGACAATTCTTTTCCTTCATCATTGCTCTTGCAAATTCTACAAGAGTTCTATTTCTTCTTTCTGCAACTCCATTCTGTTGAGGAGAGTACCTGCAAGTTACTTCTCTCTTTATACCTGCATTCCACAAATAGTCATCAAACTCTTTAGAGAAATACTCTCCCCCTCCATCTGATCTCAATCTCTTAAGCTTTTGTCTTGTAATCCTTTCTGCATAAGCATGATAATGTTTGAATGTCTTGAAGACTTCTGATTTATCCTTGATTACATATAAAGTAATCCATCTGGTTGCATCATCAACAAACAACACATAATATCTGGATCCATTTATGCTATAGTCCCTTGAGGGACCCCACACATCTGTATGAACCAATTCAAGAATATTTGAATACTTGTACCCTCATTTATTGTATGAACTTTTTTGTGCTTTACCTAATGGACAAGCTTCACACTTGTACACCATGTGTTGCCCTTCAATTTTTGGCAAACCAAGCACCACTTGATTCTTTGACATTTCCTTTATAGCTCTCTCATTGAAATGACCTAGCCTTTTATGCCATAGGTCTAACTCAGACATCTTTTGACTTCCATAAGTAAATAAAGCATGTCCCACATTACCTTGGACTTTGAGAGTAAACAACCTTCCTTCCTTTTTACTTGCAATTATGTTTGTATATCCCTTATTTGGATCTTGCACATAGACACCATCATTTGTGAATCTGACTTCATATCCCTTCTCCACAATTTGCCCTACACTTATCAAATTTTTAGGAATAGTAGGAACATAAAGTACCTTGCTCAAGAGTGTACTTCCACTCTTTGTCTTCATTGATCCAATGCTCTCCACTTTATGTTTGGTATTGTCACCTGTTTGAACTGTATGTCCATTCACCTTTGCTTCCATATCAGTCATCAAGGATATATTGCCACTCAGATGATTGCTACATCCTGAGTCAATATAAAACAACCTTTGATCTTCTCCTACTGATTCATGAGTTGCATTCAAGATAAGAGTCATATCATCCTTCTAATCTGATGCATAGTTATAATAATTGTTGTTGTAGGACTGAGGTTGAAAGCTTCTTCCACCTCCTCTAGCATATGATGTCCTACCACCTCTTCCTCTGAAATTGCCTCTTTGGTTTTTGCCTCCTCTACCTCTTTGATTAAAACTCTGATTATTGCTTCCACCATTTTGATTGTTATACCAACAATCATTTGCCAAATGATTGGTTCTACCACAAATCCAACAAGCTTTAGTATTATCTTTGTTCTTACCTCCTCTTCCTTTACCTCTGAAATTCATTTTTCCTTTTGTAAAGTTAGCTTGGCTTGAAGATCCTTCATCATCAGTTGACCGCTTCCCTTTGCCATTCTTTTCCTTGTCCTTGGAGTACATGGCTTGACTTGCACTCCTATCATTATCTCCCTTAATGTCCTGCTCAAAAGTTAGCATGTGTCCTAGCAATTGATTAAGATCAGGAGTAAAATGATCAAGTGACAATTCTACGGACAATATGAAAGGCTTCCACTTCTCATCTCCTCTCAGACCTGTAAGTATTTGACTTACCAATTTATCCTCTTCAATGTCTTCATCTACTGCTCCCAAGCTATCTACAATATCCTTCATCCTTGCCACATAATCAGAAATTGATTGTGAGCTCTTCTTCTTGAAAGTTGTAAACTCTGCCCATAGTGAGGATTTCCTTGACTTGGTTGTGTTTTGGAAATGCTCTTACAAAGCATTCCAAACATCTGTTGCACTTTCCAATCCTCTAATGTGAGGTAGAAGATAATCATTTACAGCCATGTAAATGATGCTCCTAGCTTGAGCATCCTTTCTCATCCAGGTCTTCAAATCTGCAAGCTCTTCCCTAGTTGGAATACTAGGATATGCAAATTCAGGCTTTTCTTCTTCTCCTATAATGAATGCCATCAAATCTTTGCTCATGAGGTGTGCCTCCATCCTCATGGACCAAGCTGGATAGTTCTCCCTATCTAGCCTATCAATCTGCAAGCTTTCTCCCATCTTTTGATCTTCTGTATCTGCAATTACTATGATTTATGATAGTAAAGTGTACTTTTGATATGAAACTTCAATCCTTTTTTATATTTTGAACTCGTGCTTTGTACTTCTGCAGGTTATCTTCACGAATTTGTCTTTGTCCACCTTCGATTAGAAAGAACTTCAATATCTGCAGCAATCGGGACTTCCAATGCCTTTACTTCCCTTGTATTGCACCTTCAGCTCTGATACCACTGCTAGAGACCTTTTAATCTCCAAATGCTTGATCTATACTGATCTAAGATCACATCTATATAAGTTGTAGACCAATCTTTACACAAATGTTACTTTGATTTACCAAATCAACCATGAACAATTCTCTGAGTGAGAATTTTTCTTCTTCAAGAAGTCTGCTTCAAAGATTGACTTCCTTACCTGCACATATCTTCAGATTTCTTCAATCTAAAAATATACATACCTTCAAGCTACCTTTGCGCAATCATATTAACCATTGATCCTTCAAAAGAATCATTAAAACTTTGATTTGATCCTTAAGATCAAAGATATGTCAAAAACTATCTTCCAGGAATGGCGATTTTGACATGGTCAACTTCTTAAGTTGATTTCTCACAGCACAAATCCCGTTTTGCTAAATGCTTTTAGCCATAGCTTCCTTACCTTCTAACTTAGATTTTGAAAGCTCAGTCATTAAAAACTTTACACTATGCACTGAGATCTAAGCAAAACATTGACACAGAAAAGTGTGCAACTCTGAGAAGTCTGTCTGCAGATTCTAGATACAAATGTTCCTATTGATCATTCTCCCAGTAGGAAAGAAATAAGACCATAAAATTCTGAAAATAGCTTCATTAGATTTTAGATTAGATGTGTACAAACGGATTTCTGATCCACATGATCAGACTGAGAGAGCTCAGAGAAAAACCCATCGCTAATTTCCTGAGTAAAAATCTCTACACAACTATCTAAGACACTTGTCTTCAAAATGACTCTCTCACATATTTCTTTACGTCATTGAATTATATACATATAGTTTTAGACTTATCTCGCGTCTATTACAGTACTCCTTATCATCCTAAGGATTATCTATACTCAGATTACAAGAATTTCCAACTATAATGTACATATGTATACATACTTCACTTCTGAGATCTCTTCACTCTCTCAAGTGTCATCTTCCACTTCAATCTGATCATAAGCTTAATTGAAGGTCTTTATAATCACCAATTTGTGATTGGTTTGTTCCAACCATAGATAGATAGATAGATAAATAGATAGATAGATAGATAGATAGATAGATAGATAGATAGATAG
>CM035427.1:116708941-116713941 GCA_020310875.1 Ceratopteris richardii
CATCTCTTTGAATCTCTGTAGCTTAGGTCCATCCAAGCTTTTTGTCATCATATCTGCCACTTGTTCTTTTGTTGGAGTGTACATCACTTCAATCTCTTTATCAAGTACCTTTTCCCTCAAGAAATGATACTGTATCTCTATATGCTTAGTCCTGGCATGAAAAACAGGGTTAGCTGCCAAATACAAAGAACTCATATTGTCTCCAAAAATTATTGGAGTACTATGATCAATCTCAAAACTTTTCATCAAGGTCTTTAACCATATAACTTCTTTTGCAGCTTCTACCATTCCCTTATACTCAGCCTCTGTGGATGATAAAGCAACTGTGTGTTGCTTCTTTGAACACCAAGACACTAACTTGTCTCCAACATAACATAGATATCCATGAGTAGACCTTCTATCATCTGAGTCACCTGCCCAATCTGCATCACTAAACACTTTGATTCTTGTGTCAGAAGTGAAACCATAGTACAAACCTTCACTTAGGGTTCCTTTGATATATCTGAGTACCCTTTGGGCTGCAATCCAATGAGTCTTCTTTGGACAATGCATAAATTGTGACAACACACCTACTGCATATGATAGGTCTGGCCTTGTCAAGGTAGCATAGATTAGACTACCTACCAAACTCTGATATTTCTTCATGTCATTGAACTCTTCACCTCCATACCTGCTTAATTTATGATTTACCTCCAATGGAGTGGTTGAGGTCTTGCAATCTTCCATGTTAAACTTGATCAAAAGATTCTTCAAGTATCTCTCTTGTGAAACATATACTCCATGTTGAGTATACACAATCTGCATTCCTAGAAAATAAGATAAGTTTCCCAAGTCACTTATCTTAAACTCCTTCTCTATTTGCTTCTTGAGTTCATTGATTCCTTGAGCATCTGTTCCTGTAACAATAATATCATCAACATAAATGCACATGTAAATATATCCATTTTCACTTGCCTTCACTAGCAAGCTACTATCTGCCTTTGATGCTTGAAATCCACATTCATTCAAGAACTTGACCAATCTGTAATTCCAAGCTCTTGGGGCTTGCTTCAACCCATATAAAGCTCTCTTGAGCTTACACACATAATCTGATCCAATTGACTCCATGAAACCTTCTGGTTGCTCCATATATACTTCATCTGCAATGTAACCATTAAGAAATGCATTCTTCACATCCAATTGTGATAATTTCCATCCTTTGCAAGCAGCAATAGCAATCAATGTCCTAATTGTAGACATCTTAGCAACAGGACTAAAGGTTTCATCATAATCTACCCCATAAGTTTGGGCATAACCTTTAACCACAAGTCTAGCCTTATATCTAGACACCTTACCATCTGCAAACCTCTTTGTTTTGTATACCCACTTGCATCCAATGACTTTCTGATTCTTTGGTCTTGGTACTAATTCCCAAGTTTCATTTTCAAGTAGAGCATCATACTCTTCTTGCATTGCCTTCTCCCAATTCTGTTTACCTTTGGCTTCTTCATAAGTGGTTGGATCTTCTTCTGTTTTCACAATGTAAGCATAATCTCTTGTTGTTAGGAAAGATGTATCATAGCTATACCTTATAGGCTCTTTCCTTTCCCTTGTAGATCTTCTGATTTCTGCACTTCTTGAAGTTTCAGCCTCATTTGATTCTGGATCAAATCTTGGCCCTTCTTCTACATGATCCTGCACTCTACATCTAGAGTCAACTTCATCAACAATTTCTTCACATACCTTTACCTTTGCCTTTCCTTTCCTTTGAATTTCTTCAACACCTGCATACTCATTTGGTGATCCTGTATACCACATGTTTTGCTCATCAAATGTTACATCTTTAGTAACAAGAAATTGCTTTGTGGATGGACTCCACAACCTGTAACCCATTTGTCTATCATCATATCCAATAAACACATACTTCTCTGCTTTTGGTTCTAGCTTATGTCTTAATTGTGAAGGAACATAAGCATATGCAATACATCCAAATACTTTACAATGATCAAGACTAGGCTTCTTACCCCACCATGCTTCATAAGGGGTTCCTCCATCCAAAGCTTTACAAGGCAACCTATTCACAAGATATGTTGCAGTGTTAATGGCCTCTGCCCATAAGTAATTTGGACAATTCTTTTCCTTCATCATGGCTCTTGCAAACTCTACAAGAGTCCTATTCCTCCTTTCTGCTACTCCATTTTGTTGAGGGGAGTACCTGCAAGTTACTTCTCTTTTGATACCTGCATTCCACAAATAATCATCAAACTCTTTTGAGAAATACTCTCCCCCTCCATCTGATCTTAACCTCTTTAGCTTTTGTCCTGTGATCCTTTCTGCATAAGCATGGAAATGTTTGAATGTCTTGAAGACTTCTGATTTGTCCTTGATTACATACAAAGTAATCCACCTGGTTGCATCATCAACAAACAACACATAATATCTGGATCCATTTATGCTATAGTCCCTTGAGGGACCCCATACATCTGTATGAACCAATTCAAGCATGTTTGAATACTTGTACCCTGATTTGTTATAAGAACTTTTATGTGCTTTACCTAATTGACAAGCTTCACACTTGTACACCATATGTTGCCCTTCAATGTTTGGCAATCCAAGCACTATCTGATTCTTTGACATCTCCTTTATAGCTCTCTCATTGAAATGACCTAGCCTTTTATGCCATAGGTCTAATTCAGATACCTTTTGACCTCCATAGGTAAACAATGCATGTCCTACATTACCTTGGACTTTGAGAGTGAACAATCTTCCCTCCTTTTTACCTGCAATTATGGTTCTATATCCCTGATTTGGATCTTGTACATAGACACCATCATTTGTAAATCTTACCTCATATCCTTTCTCCACAATTTGCCCTACACTTATCAAATTTTTAGGAATAGTAGGAACATAAAGTACCTTGCTCAGAAGTGTACTTCCACTCTTTGTCTTCACTGATCCAATGCTCTCCACTTTATGTTTAGTATTGTCACCTGTTTGAACTGTATGTCCATTTACCCTTGCTTCCATATCAGTCATCAAGGATAGGTTCCCACTCAGATGATTACTGCACCCTGAGTCAATATAAAACACTCTTTGATCTTCTCCCATTGATTCATGAGTTGCATTCAGGATAAGAGTCATGTCATCCTTCTGATCTGATGCATAATTGTAATAATTATTGTTGTAGGACTGAGATTGGAAGTTTCTTCCACCTCCTCTACCATATGATGTCCTACCACCTCTTCCTCTGAAATTGCCTCTTTGGTTTCTGCCTCCTCTACCTCTTTGACTATAATTCTGATTGTTGTATCCTCCACTTTGATTGTTATACCAACAATCATTTGCCAAATGATTTGTTCTGCCACAAATCCAACAAGCTTTAGCATTATCTTTGTTCTTACCTCCTCTTCCTTTACCTCTGAAATTTGTCTTCCCTTTTGTGAAGTTGGCTTGATTTGAGTTCCCTTCATCCTCATTTGATTGCTTTCCCTTGCCATTCTTTTTCTTATCTTTGGAGTACATAGCTTGACTTGTACTTCTATCATTGTCTCCTTTAAGATCCTGCTCAAAGGTTAGCATGTGTCCTAGCAATTGATTAAGGTCAGGAGTAAAGTGATCAAGTGACAATTCTATGGACAATATAAAAGGCTTCCACTTCTCATCACCTCTTAGACCTGTAAGTATTTGTCTTACCAACTTTTCCTCTTCAATATCTTCATCCACTGCTCCCAAGCTATCTGCAATATCTTTCATCCTTGCCACATAATCTGAAATTGATTGTGAGCTCTTCTTCTTGAAAGTTGTGAACTCAGCCCATAGTGAGGACTTCCTTGACTTAGTAGTATTTTGGAAATGCTCTTCCAAGGCATTCCAAACATTTGTAGCACTTTCCAAACCTCTGATGTGAGGTAGAAGGTAATCATTTACAGCCATGTAGATGATACTCCTTGCTTGAGCATCCTTTCTCATCCAAGTCTTCAACATTGCAAGTTCCTCCCTAGTAGGAATACTTGGATCTACAAATTCTGGTTTTTCTTCATCTCCTGTAATAAATGATATAAGATCTTTGCTCATGAGGTGTGCTTCCATCCTCATGGACCATGCTGGATAGTTCTCCCTATCTAGCTTATCAATCTGCAAGCTTTCTCCCATCTTGTATCCACCTGTGTATTAAAATCTTCAAGCTTTACAAACAATGTATGTACCTTTACTTCGAATTGAACTCCTTTTGCCTTTCTTGATGTCAATTTGTCTTCTCCTCGAGCTTTGACTCCAAGCTTTCACTTCCTGATCCTTCAAATGTTGAATTTCTTGAATCTGCAGCAGTCGGGATCCTCCTTTTCTTCAAATTGATGTCTCCTGCTCTGATACCACTGATGGAGAATGTTAATCTCCAAAAGAACAACTTATTCTTGTGATTAGAGCACCTCTATACCAAGAATAAGTCAAAACCTTTCACACATTTAGAGAATCAACTTCTAATTATCAAAAGATGAACAAATCTGTGAAGAAGATGATACACAGAAAAGTCTGCTGCACTATTTCCTTATATTGACTTATCAAACGTGTAAAGTTTTTGTTGAAATTTTGTACGAATCATCTCTTAGAGATTGCGCAACTATTCCAAGTTGAATTACTCCAAAAGATTAAGTGTATCTTGAGAAATCAACTTCTCAAGTTACCTATGTCAGAAAATGTACTTCTGAGAAGTCGATTCAGACACCCCTAACTTCTTAACTTTGATTCTCACAATATCTAACCCGTTTTGCCAAATGCTTTTAGCCACGAGTAGATCACCTTCCAACTTAAAGATTAAGTGCTTGCTTGCACAAAACTTTAAACTATGGAGTGAGCACTGACCAAAAGATTAAACACGAAATTTGCGCCTGTTTCAGAGAACTGTAGACATTCAACACATATGAATGTTCCTATTCACAATTCTCCTAGCCTGTTTACAATTGGACTCTGAAATTCAGGTCACAGGCTCATTAACTAACAACTTAGATATCCTCAAAAGGATT
>CM035427.1:116718941-116741441 GCA_020310875.1 Ceratopteris richardii
TGTGGATGTGGCCGTGGGAGTGATTGTGAACATGGGAATTGTCAGTGTGGTTATGGTTGTGTAGGTGTAAAGTGGTGTGTGCAGTTGTGAATATGAACCACCTGGAAGTGTGATCAGGGGAATGGGGTTTGCCGAGGCTAGTGTTAGAATTACAGTGTCAGTGGTAGTGTTTACAATAGGGGTGGTGATAGGTTGTGCAGGTTGTGAGGGTTGACTGACGGTCTGTGCTTCGGTGTGGGAAGTGGACTCTGAGGCGGTGACACTGGTGGTTACACTGGTAGTGGGAGGTGAGGGTTGTGGAGTTGGAGGGGAGGGTGGTAAAGGGGGTGATGGGGGTGCACTTGATGTATGGGCTTCCTCAGTGTCATGAATGGTTTGAGCTGTGCTTGTGATCGTGGATGTGGTGCCATGTGGTTCTGATACCAATACGTTCATTTGTTTCCCTGATCGAGGGGGGCGTCTGATGTATCTTCTCTCGGCTCTTCGCGAGTGCGCAAGAGCGGTATGCACCGTCTCAGGTACCCCTAATGCGTCAACGATCATGTCAAGGGTTGCTCTGTATTGCTCATCCACCCCTTCTTCTTCAAGGATTTGGTTCATGAGGGCTTTTCTTGCTGCCAGGGATAGTCTGTGTTGTTCTTGAAATCGTTTGATTGTATCATACAGCTTTTTCAGTTGCTTAGTATAAGCCGGGGCTCCTTCAAGTTCCTGTACGACTTCTTGATCATATTCATGCTCTTCTTCTTCGGACAGTCCTTGTCGTTCATCCTCTTGCTCATCTTCTGCAGTTTCCTCTTCATCATCATCCACTTTGACTACTTCTGGTTGGACTAGATGGGGTTGGTCTGTGACTGTCTGTTGTCCGCCTGCTTGCTCTGCCTCAACCTCCAAATTAGTAGCATTAATTATTCTAGCTACTTCCTCATCAGTTAGATCTTCTAGTGTAAATCCATGAGGGAACTCTAAGTCGGTGGGTATGGGTGGAAACACGAGGTTTGGGCCTTCCGTGCTATGCCTCGGTAACCTGATAGTGAATGGTTGCACTCGCCTTGGAAGCCGTGGAGTGGTTTCTGGTGTCAGTGTAGCTCCTCGGGCCTGTGCACAAGGCATCTGAACTGCTCCTCTCATTTTCTTGGATGGAAGCCCTACGATTGATAGTCTGCGTTGAAATTCTTGCACCCTGGTCCAAACAAGTGCCCGTTGAATTGGCACATCATATGCCAAGCAGCGGTAAACAATCCTTGTGAGAGCACAACATCCATAAAGCACTGATTTTTGCTTCTTATACCACCGTTGATGTGCCCCGGTTCTGTGAGAATATACAAATGAATGTTAACATTGCAAATGGATACCAAGTGGTCACGTGTCCCCGTTACAACATTAACATGAGGTTTTAGTGATATGTTAGTTAGTCAGAGAGTGCTCCATGATTGTGGGTGTAGTTAGTGGATGGATTGTCCTAAAAGCTAGATGGAAAGATGCAGAGTGAGAATGATGTTGTTAGTGGATGGAGGTGAATTTACACGTGGGGTCGGGGGATTTATTACAAGCTTTGGGCAGCCAAACATAGTGGATGGCTTTGAGTTTTGGTTTGGTGGAGACTCTTGAGGGCTTTGTGAGAGTATCTGCTTGGAAGTGAGGCTTTTTAGGGACCCATTTACAAGTGATTCTACTCGTGCTCATGGGTGAATATGTGTTTGTGCGTGATGTATAAGAGTGGATATCAGCTGTTCGAGTTAGTGAACCATGTTGCGCAGGGTGTGGTCTTGGTGTATCTATTTGAGCCCGCAGGCAAGCCTTAGGCACCCAAATTTGTCTTGATCATGGGTCAACCTTCATCGACTTCTTGGGTACCCAGATAGACTTCGCTTTTACAGAAGAATTTTTGGAAGACTTCTTATTAGTGTCGTGTTGTTGATCACTAATAGGGAGTTGGGCTAGTTGTTGTAGCTTGACCGCCATAGGATGCTTGCCTTTCCGTACCCACATTTGTTTTGGAGGTTGAGACACCTTGCTCAGTATTTTCTTTTGGCTTTGAGCATAAGTCGTTTGCTTCTTCTGCATTTGATTCGCCTTTGGTTGCTGCATCTCGGTGGCTTTTGGAAAAGAAGGGAGTTCCGTCATATCCTTGAATTCTTTGTTGAGATAATCATCCCTTTGCATCACATAGTTTTGGACAAGAATAGCATGGTCATCTTCATGTGTACTCCTGGAAGGACCAAGAGTTTGTGCCTTTCCTAGTTCCCTGAGTGCTCCATTACCTAACTCAACTGTAATTCGACTCTGATTTACCCATACCTGAAGAAGTCCACTTCTTAGGTTTAGGTTGAATGCATGATCATAGATCCAGTCTTGACCCAAGACAAGAGGCTCAGTGAGATCCTCATCTTGACACACTAGTACTTTAACTATCATTAAAACATCTTGAATGTTGAGAGGAAGTTCCACCTCACCCATGCAAGGGGTTTCCACACCTCCCAATCCTATGAGATATGCTTCTATAGGATTCACATTTAATTTCAACTTTTGACTGTAAGAAAATTTAACAGCACTAGTGGCTGCACCCGAGTCAATCAAGGCCCTTACAGTCCTTGCACTCTTTCCTTGTCCTATCTCTAAGGTTACAAAAGGACGTTGATCAATTATTCTATGAGAACTATTACTTGAAACTTCTCACATAGCCATATGATATCCTGGATCTACATACGCCTCTGTCCTATGCTGATCTCTACCTTGTCTTCTCAACTTCATCCTTCGGATGCGTTCCAATGCCTCTGCATGTGCCTCTTCTCAGATTCGCTTTTCCTCTTCTTTGTGTTTCTTGGCAGTGTTGAGTCGATTTAGCATCCCTTCAGTCAGGGGTTCTTGATATAACTTGACTCTGCATCCACTGATGTAACTAGGGAGGACATCACCTTCGAGTGTAGCTAATTGAACTGCTCCACTAGTTGAGATCCTATTTATGATCATAGGTCCATAGCCTCTCTTCTCTAATTTTTGTGCATGTTGCTTCAACGTGTAGACTAAAACTAAATCTCCTGCCTTCAAGCCTTTATCCTTAACGTGGGCATCAAATTATGCTTTTTGTCTTTTCTTAGCTGCATATATTCTGGCTGCCGCTCTTAGTCTTGTCTCACCTAGTCGTTCCAGATAAAAAATCCTCGAAGAGAGTTCATGACCCGTCCACTCATGCTCTTGTGCTACTTTCAAGGTAGGTATCAAGAAGTCCAATGGTAACACTACATTTTGACCCAATACCATCTGAAAGGGCATGGCTTGGAGGACCATTTTATAGGCAACTCGGTATGCCCAAACAGCATGGTGTAGCTGTTTGTCCCAATCAGAGCGTTTGTTATTCACTAATTTAGTGAGCACATTAAGAATCTTATTTGTGCTTTCAGCTTGCCCATTGTGTACTACCAAGAAGTCTTGAAGGAGGTTTTCAATAACTTCATTCAAGAAGTGAGTGCCTCTATCACTAACTAGCTCTATTGGCAGCCCGTATCTAGTGAACACATTCTCAAATAAGAACTTAGCGGTCGTCTGAGCATCATTCTTTGTCATAGCCTTTACCTCTACCCACTTGGTTAGATAGTCTGTGGCCACAATAATATACTCTGCATGCGAACCCTTAGCCGGGGGATTAATAGGACCTACAAAGTCTATTCCCCACTTAGAGAATGCACGTCCACCCATCATAGGTTTCAGGGGCATGTCATCTTTACGTATAGGATACTGAGTTCATTGGCAAACATCACACCTCTTCACATAGGTATGTGCATCCATGTGAAGCATGGGCCACCAAAGACCTGCAAATAGTATAGCCTTGATCACCCGATCTAGTCCGAAATGTCCTCCTGCTACGCCCTGGTGAGCAGTTTCCAAGATCTTTAAATATTCACTCTCATGGACACAGAGTCTAGGGTAGCCATCTTTACCCCGCTTGTATAGATTATTACCAATGAGTGAATAATCTATGGTTTCTTGTTCTAAACTTCTTTTCTTGCCCAAAGTCATGTCTTGTGGGAATGTTTTCGTCCTCAGGAAGGCTACTAGTGGTTCACTCCAATCTGGCACTATGGAGAGTTGATAAAGAGTGGCATGTTCCACAGGTGGTTTAGTGCTTCAAATTAGGCATTCCTTGCACAACTTATGGACATCGGCCTCCATAGTCGGCCAATGCACTCCGAGTCTCCTTAGTGTTTGTAGGGTTCGTTGCTTTGAGTAGTGCTGCTCTAATGCACCTACATGTGCTAATTGCAACCATTTTGCGTACTCATCCTCTTCCACACAACAAGCTAGGACCCCTTGATCTGTATGCTTGTACATACTTCCTGCCATGATCTGGTATTTTTGGGCTTTTACTATCTCCCTATCCTGTGTGTTTATTACTGGGTGTTTAGGCCCGTATGTCAATATTGGCACTAATGTCTTAGCCCATTGAGGTACAACTTCTAGATTAAACAAGTAAGCATCAGGAAGGTCATCTGATACACCTTGTGGGGCCTCTCTGGATGTGAGCCTAGAGAGATGGTCTGCTCTTAAGTGAGTCTTCCCTTTCCTCACCACAACTTCAAAGTCGTATTCCATTAGTAAGAGAAACCATCTTACTAACCTACCTGTATTGCATGGCTTGTTCACGAGATATAACAATGCTTGATGGTCAGTAAAAATTTTAAACTTATTTGCGAGCAAATAGTGTCTAAACTTCTTAACCGCATATACCATGCCTAATCCTTCTCGTTCAGTGGTGGTATAGTTTCGTTCAGCTGCATTCAACTATCTACTAGCATAGGCAATTGGAAGATCCATATTACCTTCACCAGTAGGTTGTGCGAGTACACACCCAATGGCATAATTGGATGCATCTACATGAGCATGAAAGGGTTTATTCCAATCTGGTGTGGTCAAGATTGGTGCTGAACACAATCTCCTTTTGAGCTCGTTGAAAGAGTTTTCACATTCATCGTTCCACTCAAAGTTAGTCAAAAGTCCGTACAGAGGCTTTGCAATAATGGCGTACATGTGTATAAAGCGTCGGTAATAACCACAATGCCCCATGAAAGCCTGTACTTCCTTGACATTCTTTGGCCTAGGTAGCTCTGCTATGGCTCTAACTTTTTCCTCATCCGTGGATATGCCATTCTTTGACACTATGTGTCCTAGAATCTTGCCTTGCCTGACCATGAAAACACACTTTTCTAGGTTCAAGCAGACTTGATATTCTCTACATTTGTCAAAGATTTGCCTGAGCTCAGGTATATGTGTTTGTCTAATGTTGGAATGCGCACAAAGATCATCAACATAGACTTCTAAATTCTTCCTCAGGAACTCTTTAAATACATGACACATCAGCATCTGGAAGGTAGCGGGTGCATTGGTAAGCCCAAATGGCATTACTCTAAAGGCAAAATATGCCCCACTCTGTGGCAAAAGCCGTCTTATGCTGATCTTCTGGTGCAATGGCTACTTGATTGTAGCCCGAAAATCCATCTAGGAAGTTGTACACTTCCTTACCTGCTACTCTTTCTAGTAGATGCTCAGTGATAGGAAGTGGATAGTTATCTCGGATAGTGGCTGCATTAACCTTCTTTAAGTTAGTGCACACATGTAGCTTTCCATTCTTTTTGGGCACCACTACAATTCGGGATACCCACTCAGTGTGCTCAATTTCATAAATAAATCCAGCTTCAACTAAGCAATCTATCTCTTCTTTGATCTTGGCAGCATAATTATCATTATAAGTGTATGGCTTCTGCTTAGAGGGTTTGGCATCTGAGGTCATGGGGATAGTGTGTGAGCATATGTCGGGGTCTACACCTTTCAAATCCTTGTAACTCCACGCGAATACATCTCTGTACTCTCTTAACAAAGCTATCAACTCTTGCTCCTCCTCTTCCGTCAGGTCATGTCCTATGTAAGTGCATCTCTCTTCTCCTTCTTCCATGGCTACCACTATTTTCTTGGTGGTTTCTTTGTTATCATAGGCTTCCCCTGATTGCGCCTCACGTTTGGGCATTCTTACCATGACTCTTCTATCGTCTATTTCATACTTTTTAAAGTTTTCAGGGACCTCAAACAAGGATTCTTCTTCTTCTGGTGTGACTTCTTTCTTCTTCCTCTTCTTGCCTTCACTCTTAGCGGCCATCTGTGTGGTTAACCTTACTTCTTTTATAAGCTCTTCATGTCTCTGAGGATGCACTTCTACCTCATAGAAGTATTCTTCATCTAATGCAAATGGTGGGTCCATAATGATTGACTCTAGGTCTGAGTCACTTGCATCCTCGAATGCATCGGTGCTAGGTTCGCATTCTTCTAAAACCGAATCTCCCATGATTGGCTCTATGGAGAAAACTGAGATGTCATAGCCATCCTCATCACAATGGGGTTTCCATTGTTCTTCATTGATGGCTACATCCATGGTTGCTAAAATTTTTGCACAGCCGTGAGGTTCAAATTCTTTGTCTGGAAATACTACAGGTGCATAGGCTGGGTCTTGAACTGATCTATGGGTTTCCTTCGCACCTACCTCTCTGGCTTTTTCTCTCTTTTCTTCTTCTACTGCCACTTTACACATCCATAAGTGTGTGTCTTCATGCATCCATGAGGATCCTGATCCTATGGAATGCACTGACTCTGTATCATCTTTGGCTCTGTGGATGGGATTCCATTGGATGGGGGGTACATCTCTATGAGAGTAATCTTTAAGATTCACTTTGGTAGTGACACCTAAGTGTTGCAAATACAAGGAATTGGTTCCCCAATCCTGTACCACTTGCAACTGTCACATAAATGGTCTTCCCAAAATCATCCCATAGGCATGATTTTTGCTAAAGTCACAAATAGCAAATGTGTGCTCAAACTCTACACCACATGTAGTGAGAGTTATTCCTTCTAGCAAGCCTAAGGGTCTTTCTATGTGGCCATCAGCCATTTGCAATTTCATTCTTGTTGGCCTGAGTGCTGGCTTGCCCCAACGCTTCCATAGGGAAGTGGTGGCAATTGCAACTCCTGTGCCTGAGTCCAAAATTGCTTTGGTTGTGTATCCTTGATGGGTGATGGGAAGATAGGTGTTTCCTTCTTCTCCTTCACTCATGTCTCCTATCTTATCCAAGGGTATTTCTGGCACTGTTCTATGGGATCCTACCTTGGAACAAGGTTTAGCTATCTTTGGTACTTGTTTGGCTACATGTTTCCACAGTTCTGGCCTAACCTTGAGCAGCTCTTCTAAAGTGAGATTGCACTGCACTTTAGTATTCTTTACTACCTCTGTATTCCTAGGTATGACATAGTCTTCGTTTCTTACCATGACTGTGGGTGCTCTCATACAAGTGGACTTTGCTTCCCATGGACCTGTGAAATGGGGTAGTTCCTGCAAGGAATTAGACTCAAAGTCTAATCTCTCTTGAGATTGTGCACTCTCCTGCTCCTCATAAATGGAAGGAATGTCTTGTGTGAATTGTGTGAAGAGAGATGGTGGATGCAATCCAAAGATGAGTAGGTGCCGCTACAACCAGCTTCACACCAGCCAACTGAGACTTCAGAGTTGATTAGTAGACCCTTTGAGATTCCTAAATCCACCAAAATATCAGCCAAGTACTTTGGAACATGTATCCCAAAAGTTTAAGTCAAGACAGACGAGTTGCAAAATGACTAGCTCCCAAAACTTGCTATTTTTGGACATACACCTACTGGAAAAAATGAACAGTGCTCTCAATCTCGTAGGAATTAGATAAATTCCTTTTGGGCATAGCAAATAGACCTAACAAGCTTGCTATTCCAAGTTAAAACACTTCAAATGATGGACTGAGCACTAAGAACATGATTTATCGATTTCTGGAACATGCCCACCATTCTCGGGACTCTATAGAGATAGATCAGTGAGCAGTAAAATGCAGATATCTCCACGATTGTAAATTCAATGACCTTGAAAACTTATATGAAGAAAGAATACAGTAAGATCTATCCAACGCACATTAAATCACTGAAAAATGTTCAGTAAAACTCGAGATATGACCTTCTGAAGTTACTGCTCTGAGTGAGTATGGCAGAGAACAAAATAGAGAAGTAGATAATGAAAAATGTATAGATTCACATATGATTACAACCACATTGGCAATGAACCTTTGCACAATGGGAGTAGAATGATAGAGCTATGGAGTAAGCTCTTCAAGCTCTACAAAATGACATGAAGTGGTCACATACAAGGCTTGCTAATCGCCTCTTCCTTCTTGCTCTTTTTATAGCTATTCTTGGAGGGAGTTTTGAATTCGAATTCGAATGGCTCCACCTAAAAGTGATCCCCAAAGTTAGGAGATATTCCCTCAGCTCAAAAATTCGTGGTTTTATGTAGATAGGGCCACGAATTTGCTTTTACATCATGGATGAGGTAAGCCATCCTTTTCCTTTTTTTCTTTTTCAAATTACAAGAGATAAAAATGAACTCGTTTACAAGAGGTGTTCACATGACTACTCATGTGACTTACAAATGAGGATAATATCAAGCATATCAAGCATGTAGGCTTGGGTAAAATGCACCAACAGCTCCCCCTCAAGCCTAACATGCTTGGCCTCCAAATAAGTCTTCAATTGTCCTTGATTTCCTGCAAGCCAATCATCAACTTGAATCTACTTAACTTTGTACCATCAAGAGCTTTAGTCAACATGTCTGCACATTGCATATCTATAGAGACATAGGATAGTTGAATATCCTTGCTCATTAGCTTCTCCCTTACATAATGGTACTGGACTTCAATATGCTTGGTTCTAGCATGGTATACCAGATTAGCTGCTAGATGTAGTGAGCTTGTGTTGTCACCAAAAATGTGAGGTGTTGAAGAATGAAGTCCAAGATATGTGTACAAAGACTTTAACCACATGATTTCTTGAGTTGCATTAGCCAAACCTCTATATTCGGCTTCGGTAGAAGATAATGCCATGGTTCGTTGCTTCTTCGATGACCAAGAAATGATTTTTGAACCTGCAAATGATATATACCCGGATGTGCTTCTTCTATCATCTCTAGATCCGGCCCAATCTGCATCTGAGTAGACTTTTAGCTCAATATCTGAAGTATATGAATAAAACAAACCTTCATTCATGGTCCCCTTTAGGTACTTGAGGACTCTCTTGGCCGCTTCCATATGTGTTCTTCTCGGCTTATGCATAAACTGACTCAATATGCTAACACTATAGCATATATCCACCCTTGTGAGAGTTGCATAATTCAAACTTCCAACCAAGCTTTGATAGCTTGTGATGTCTTCAATTGGCTCTCCTTCATAAGCACTAAGCTTATGATTTTGCTCCATAGGTGTACCTGCACACTTGGTATTTTCCATCTTGAATTTGACGAGCATGTCATGCACATACTTCCTTTGTGTGATGTATATACCTGAACCTGTGTAGATTAACTCCAATCCAAGAAAGTAAGTGAGTGGTCTGAGATCACTTATTTTGAACTCCTCCTTTATTTGACTCTTTACCTGTTTGATTCCTTCAAGATCATTGCCTGTGATAATAATATCATCAACATACACACATAAATAGATCACTTCAGATCCATTCCTCTTTATGAACAAAGAGGTATCCGCCTTGCTAGCTTTGAATCCTTGGTCCTGCAAATAATTCACCAATCTGAAATTCCAAGCTCTTCTTCTGTAGCTTTGGTCCATCCAAGCTTTTGGTAAGCATATTAGCTATCTGATCTTTTGTTGAAGTATGTATGACTTCAATCTCTTTATCCATCACCTTCTCTCTTAGAAAGTGATACTGAATCTCAATGTGTTTGGTCCTGGCATGAAAAACAGGGTTAGCAGCTAGATACAATGAACTCATGTTATCTCCATATATGATAGGTGTACTCTGTATAGTGTAAAAACTCTTCATCAGAGTCTTAAGCCATATTATTTCCTTTGCAAATTCAACCATGCCTTTGTACTCTGCTTCTGTAGATGATAAAGCAACTGTGTGTTGCTTCTTTGAACACCAAGAGATTAACTTATCTCCCACATAACACATGTATCCATAGGTTGACCTTCTATCATCAGGATTACCTGCCCAATCTGCATCACTATATATTTTGATATTTGTATCTGATGTAAAACCATAATACAAACCCTCTTTGAGTGTACCCTTAATGTACCTCAACACTCTTTGACCTGCAATCCAATGTTCTTTTCTAGGACAATGCATGAATTGAGACAAAACCCCAACTGCATATGATAAATCAGGCCTAGTTAATGTAGCATAGATAAGACTACCAACCAAACTCTGATATAACTTCATATCCTTGAATTCTTCTCCACCATATCTACTCAATTTGTGATTCACCTCCATTGGAGTAGGTGCTACCCTGCAATCATTCATTTTAAACTTGATTAACAAGTACTTCAAATACTTTTCTTGAGTCACATACACTCCATGTTGAGTATATGAAATCTCCATGCCCAAGAAATATGACAAGTCTCCCAAGTCACTGATTTTGAACTCTTTTTCCATTTGCTTCTTTAGGCTTTGAATGCCTTTCTCATCTATACCTGTAATAATTATATCATCAACATATATGCACATGTAAATGAACCCATCATCACTTGCTTTCACAAGCAAGCTACTATCTGCCTTAGATACTTGAAATCCAAGTTCTTTCAAGAACTTCACAAGTCTATAATTCCATGCCCTTGGGGCCTGCTTCAAACCATACAAAGTTCTCTTGAGCTTACACACATGATCTAGATACCTTTTATCTCTGAATCCTTGTGGTTGCTCCATGAAAACATCATCTGAAATGTAACCATTTAAAAAAGCATTCTTTACATCTAATTGACATAATTTCCAACCTTTACATGCAGCAATTGCTATGAGTGTCCTGATGGTTGTCATCTTTGCCATAGGACTATAGGTCTCATCATAATCAATACCATATGTCTGAGCAAACCCTTTGACAACAAGTCTAGCTTTGTACCTAGACACACTTCCATCTGCAAATCTCTTTGTCTTATAAACCCACTTGCATCCAATGATCTTCTGGCTATTTGGTTTAGGAACCAAATCCCATGTCTGATTCTCCAATAATGCATCATATTCTTCCTGCATAGCTTTCTCCCAATTTTCCTTACCTTTTGCCTCTTCATATGTAGAAGGGTCTTCATCTGCTTTAATCATATAAGCATAATCTTTGGTAGCTAGAAAAGAAGTATCATAGCTATACCTTGTAGGTTGCCACTTATGTCTTGATGACCTTCTGAGTTCTCCACTCCTTGAGGTTTCTGGTTCTTCACACTCAGGATCAAATCTTGGCATTTCTTCCACTTCAACCTGCACTTCATTATTCTCTTGTTCATCAAATATCTGAACCTTTGATTTACCTTTCTTTTGACTCACAATTTCTTCATCACCTGTATTAATATTGATTGTACCTGCATACCAAGTATCTTGCTCATCAAATGTAACATCTTTTGATACAAGAAATTGTTTTGTGGATGGACTCCACAACCTATATCCCATCTGCTTATCATCATAACCAATGAACACATACTTTTCAGCCTTAGGTTCCAATTTGTGCCTTAATTGTGATGGCACATATGCATATGCCAAACATCCAAATACTTTGCAATGATCTAAGGTAGGTCTCTTACCCCACCATGCCTCATATGGTGTCATACCCTGCAAGGCTTTACATGGTAGCCTATTGACCAGATAAGTAGCTGTATTTACAGCCTCAGCCCATAAATAATTTGGGCAATTTTTCTCCTTCATCATGGATCTTGCAAACTCAACAAGAGTTCTATTCCTCCTTTCTGCTACACCATTTTGTTGAGGAGAGTACCTGCAAGTGATTTCCCTTTTTATACCTGCATTCCACAAGTAATCGCTGAACTCATTAGAGAAATACTCTCCCCCTCCATCTGACCTTAGTCTCTTCAACTTATGACCTGTAATTCTCTCTGCATACACATGATAATGTTTGAATGTACTAAATACTTCTGACTTATCTTTGATCACATAGATAGTGATCCATCTGGTAGCATCATCAACATAAATCACATAGTATCTTGATCCATTTATACTGAAATCCTTTGATGGTCCCCACACATCTGTGTGTACCAACTCAAGCTTCTCTGAATACATAAAACCATGCTTAGAATAAGATTGCTTATGAGCCTTACCTAATTGACATGCCTCACATCTGTATGTCATATGTTGACCTGTAACATTAGGCAATCCAAGCACTGAACCATTGTTAATCATATCTTTGATACCTCTTTCATAAAAGTGTCCAAGCGTCTTGTGCCAAAGATCTAACTCAGAGATCTTATGTCCTCCATATGTGAACAAGGCATGACCAACATTACCTTGAATCTTCAATGTGAACAATCTTCCTTCTTTCTTCCCTGAAATAATCTGTTTATACCCATTGCTAGGGTCTTCCACAAACACTCCTTCATTAGTGAATCTCACTTCATAACCCTTTTCAACAATTTGTCCTACACTTATCAGATTCTTAGGAATTGTAGAAACATACAAGACCTTACTCAATAAGGTGCTACCATCCTTAGCCTTCACTGATCCAATTGACTTCACATTATGCTTTGTATTGTCACCTGTTTGAACAACATGATTAGATACCTTATTTTCTAAATCAGTCATCAATGCTATGTTACCACTCAGGTGATTGCTACACCCTGAGTCAATATAGAAGACTCTTTGATCTTCACTTTGCCTTTCACAAGTTGCATTCATTATCAATGTTGAATCCTCCTTCTGATCTGAAGCTTAATTGTAGTAGGTATTATTGTATTGTTGACTTTGGAATCCTCTACCTGCATTTCTTCCAAAGTAACCCCTACTACCTCTTCCTCTGAAGTTACATCTTTGATTTCTGCCACCTCTTCCTCTTGAATTAAAGTTCTGATTATATCCACTATTACTCTGAGTATTATGCCAACAATCATTAGCTAAGTGATTTGTCTTACCACAAATCCAGCAAGCTTTGACTCCATCTTTATTACTCCTGCCTCTTCCTCTACCTTTGCCACCTCCTCTTCCTCTTAGGAAGTTTGCTTGACTAGTTGTGCCTTCATCTTCATTTGCTTGTTGCTTTCCTTTGCTATTTTTCTTCTTATCCTTTGAGTACATTGCATGACCTGTACTCTTGTCACCTTCACCTTTGACATCTTGCTCAAAGGTTAACATATGTCCTAGCAACTGATTTAAGTCAGGAGTAAAATGATCAAGTGATAATTCAGTAGACAAAATAAATGGCTTCCATTTGTCATCACCTCTCAAACCTGTGAGTATTTGCCTTACCAATTTATCCTCCTCAATGTCTTCATCAACAGCTCCTAATGCATCTGCAATGTCTTTCATCCTTGTTACATAATCTGAGATGGATTGAGAGGCCTTCTTCTTGAAAGTGGTAAATTCTGCCCACAAAGATGTCTTCCTTGACTTTGTGGTGTTTTGGAAATGCTCCTCCAAAGCATTCCATATATCACTTGCACTTTCAAGACCTCTAATGTGAGGTAGCAAGTAATCATTGACTGCCATATAGATAATGCTCCTAGCTTGAGCATCTCTCTTCATCCAATTCTTCAAATCTGATAATTCCTCCCTGGTTGGAACACTAGGATCTCTGAATTGTGGCTTTTCTTCTTCACCTGTAATGTAAGCTATCAAGTCTTTGCTCATTAGATGAACTTCCATCCTCATTGACCATGCAGGATAGTTCTCTCTATCCAATTTCTCTATTTGAAGAGAATCTCCCATTCTTCCTTCTCCTGTGTATTGAGTTCTTCAAACTTTATGAGTAATAGATGTACCTTTACTTTGAATGACACTCCTTTTGACTTCCTTGATGTCGTATGATCTCCTTCTCAAGCTTTATCTCCAATCTTTCACCTTTTGAACCTTTAGATGTTGAATTCCTTGCACCTGCAGCAGTCGGGATCCTCCTTCCTTCAATTTTGATGCTTCCTGCTCTGATACCACTGATGGAGAGTGTTAATCTCCAAAAGAACAACCTACTCTTGAAATTAGAGCACCTCTATATCAAGAGTAAGTCAAAACCTTCACCAATTTGGAGGATCAACATTCAATTATAAGGATTCTGGAAAATATGTGAAAAGGATGATTCTACAGAAAGTCTGCTCCACATATCTTTCTCATTGTTTTATCAAATGTGTAAAGTTTTTTATAAAACTTTGCAAAAGGTGTCCCCTAAAGATTGCGCACCTCCTCCAAGTCGAATCACTCCAAAAGATTCAGTAGATTTTGAGAAATCAACTTGACAAGTCACCTATGTCTAAAACTGTACTTCTGAGAAGTCGATTTAGACACCTATAACTTCTAAGACATGGTTCTCCAAGATTAGAACCCGTTTAAGCAAATGCTTTTAGTTTCATTTCTGAAGGAGTTTACAACTGAATGATGAGAGAGAGTTCAACTAACTTCTAAGATGTCTAATGACTCTTACAACTTCTCATTTCTCTATTCTCATGCTCTCTCATGCTTTCCCCGACATTTTCCATAGTATTTATAGGCAAATATTTACAAACTTATGACTAATCAAAAATATAAGTGACCTATATCTGAACTAATGTACATATGTGTACATTTCTTTCAACTCCTGAACGTAAACTTCTTCTATGCTTCAAAACTTGATCTTGTCTTCATTCTTTGACTTCCAAAACTTCAATTGTTGATTTCTCTACACCAACATCACTGAACTCATTAGAGAAATACTCTCCCCCTCCATCTGACCTTAGTCTCTTTAACTTATGACCTATGATTCTTTCTGCATATGCATGATAGTGTTTAAATGTATTAAACACTTCTGACTTATCTTTGATCACATAGATTGTGATCCACCTGGTAGCATCATCAACATATATGACATAATATCTTGAACCATTTATACTGAAATCTTTTGAAGGACCCCATACATCTGTATGTAACAATTCAAGTCTTTCTGAATACATAAAACTATGCTTATTATATGATTTCTTATGAGCCTTACCTAACTGACATGCTTCACATATGTATGTCATGTGTTGACCTGCAACATTAGGTAATCCAAGCACTGAACCACTATTTATCATTTCTTTGATACCTCTTTCATTAAAATGTCCAAGTCTTTTATGCCAAAGATCCAATTCAGACACCTTTTGCTCTCCATATGTAAACATAGTATGTCCAATATTACCTTGTATCTTTAATGTGAAGAGCCTTCCTTCCTTCTTTCCTGTAACAATTTGTTTATAACCTTGACTAGGGTCTTCAACATAAACTCCATCATTAGTGAACCTTACCTCATATCCTTTTTCCACAATTTGTCCTACACTGATCAAATTCTTTGGAATTGTAGGAACATACAAAACCTTACTCAAGAGAGTGCTTCCATCTTTGGCTTTGACTGAACCAATTGACTTTACTTTGTGCTTTGTATTATCACCTATTTGAACTGTATGATTAATTGCATTATGATCTAGATCAGTCATCAAAGCAATGTTTCCACTCAGATGATTGCTACATCCTAAGTCAATATAAAATACTCTCATGTCTTCATGTGAGGCTTCACATGTTGTATTCATAATAATAGTCGAATCTTCTTTTTTATCTGATGCATAATTGTAGTAGGTGTTATTATAGGATTGATTTTGGAAGCTTCTTCCTCCACCTCTTCCAAAAGAATTCCTACCACCTCTACCTCTGAAGTTTCCTCTCTGATATCTGCCACCTCTTCCTCTTTTATTAAAATTCTGATTAAAATTACCATTGCTTTGATTATTATGCCAACAATCATGAGATAGATGATTGGTCTTACCACATATCCAACAAGCTTTGACATTATCTTTGTTTATTTCTGCCTCTTCCTCTACTTCTGCCACTTCCTCTACCTCTTAGGAAGTTTGCTTGACTTGAAGTACCTTCATCTTCAACTGATTGTTGCTTTGCTTTGCTAGCTTTCTTCTTGTCTTTAGAATACATTGCATGACCTGCACTCTTATCAACATCTCCTTTGATATCATTCTCAAAAGTTAGCATATGTCCTAACAATTGATTCAAATCAGGAGTGAAATGATCTAATGAAAGTTCTGTAGATAAAATAAAAGGCTTCCACTTCTCATCTCCTCTAAGTCCTGTGAGAATTTGTCTTACCAACTTATCTTCTTCAATATCTTCATCAACTGCACCTAATTGATTGTGAAGCCTTCTTCTTGAAGGTAGTAAACTCTGCCCATAATGAAGCTTTCCTTGATTTGGTTGCATTCTGAAAATGCTCTTCCAAAGCATTCCAAATGCCACTTGCACTTTCAAGTCCTCTGATATGAGGAAGCAAATAATCATTTACTGCCATGTAGATTATGCTCCTTGCTTGAGCATCCTTCTTCATCCAAATCTTTATATTTGCAAGCTCCTCCCTAGTTGGAACACTAGGATCTTTAAACTCTGGCTTTTCTTCCTCTCCTGTTATGTATCCCATCAGATCTTT
This sequence comes from Ceratopteris richardii, assembly GCA_020310875.1. Taxonomy (NCBI): domain Eukaryota; kingdom Viridiplantae; phylum Streptophyta; class Polypodiopsida; order Polypodiales; family Pteridaceae; genus Ceratopteris; species Ceratopteris richardii. The sequence goes on from CM035427.1 coordinate 116,735,434, forward strand.
GCTCATAAGATAAGCTTCCATTCTCATAGACCAAGCTGGATAGTTCTCTCTATCCAACTTTTCAATTTGGAGACTATCTCCCATCCTTGCTTCACCTGTAGTCTCAAATCTTTAATCCTTATAAGGAATGAATGTACCTTGACTTCGAGTGTTGCTCCTTCTGATCCTTTTGATGACCTTTATGTGTCTTCCTTTCCTCAATTTTGATACTTCCTGCTCTGATACCACTGATGGAGAGTGTTAATCTTCAAAAGAACAAGCTATCCTTGATGTTAGACCACCTCTATATCAAGAATAACTTTAAACTCCAACCAATTTTGGAAGAAAAGCACCAAACTATCAAGAAATTATCTAACTGTGAAGAAAGACATTTCTCAGAAAAGTCTGTTGCACATTAATCATTCATTGATTAATCATTTGTGTAAAGTTTCTGATAAAACTTTGTAGAATGTGTCGCCTAGAGGTTGCGCACCTTCCAACTTAAAGTTTGACTCCTCATTTGTGTAAAACTTTACACTATGCACTGAGCACTGTCCATTTCTTTGACCATCGAATCTGCGCCTGTTTCAGAAGACACTCAACACTTTCTCACATATAGATGTTCCTATCCAAAATTCTCTCAGCCTGTTTGCAATTGAACTCTCAAACTTTAACCATAGATAGATTAACTATTGATTTAGATGTGTACAAAAGGATTTCTTATAAGATTAAACACAGAAGGAGAACTAGAGAAAAGATCGACGCGCTATTCTCTGAAAACTTTTCCTTATGTTAACTCTTCATACATCTGATGGATGATACATACAATGTTCATCATCTACTCATCTATATTTCATCTTTCACTCTCTTATGCTCACAATACGACTATGAGCATGTACTTATATATACATATGAGTACTGATTCGTCATTACTTCAAGTATATTGAAGTATATACAGAACTAATGTACATATAATTTAAAGAACTTTGCTATCTGAAACTTCTCTTTACTTCATGAAGTTGATCTTTAGTCTTTCCTTCATCTCTTCACTTCTAGGCTTTATATAATCACCAATTGTTGATTGTACTGCTCCAACAGGTAACACTTTTCATGATCGGTTACGTTTGGCCCTTCTTGGATTCTGGCCTGATATGCCTTAAGCATCATGTTAAGGTCCTTGGGAGTGGGATCTTCTAACACTGATCCTACTATGGGGGGTGGTGGGATAGTCTGAGGCGGGTTGGAAGGTGGTGGATCGGATGGAGATGGGAATGGTGGTGGTGGGGTAGTGTGAGAGGGAGGTTGAGATGTAAGTTCAGTTATCTTGGCTCTCATTTCTCTTAGGCTTTCCTCAAGTTCACTGATCTTCTTTGCCCATTGCCTTTTCATTCTCTCGCGGCTTTCCTTCCAGGCTCTAGTCCTCTTCTTGGTTATGCTCTCAGTTTCACTAACCTCGGAGCTCTTTTCTTGGTCTACACCTTGGTTCTGCTGCAATGCTTGAGCTCTAGTGATCACTTGCACTGGTGCAGTGGAAGCTACACTTCCTGAGGAATCTACTACTAATCCAATAACGTTGATAGGAGTGATTTTTGGCATGTTATTGGGATTCTTTGGGCAATCTCGTAAGAGATGCTCCTTCCCGCAATCCTGGCAAAAACCCTGGATTGTTACTAGCTAGGGTTGTGTAGGTGCAGGCATGGGACAATCGTGAATGAGGTGATCTCCCTGACATCTATAGCATGGTCCTCTAGGGAACGGGGGTCGTATCTGCCTAGGTTGAGGTCTAGAGTTGGGGTTTGTGTACATTACATTTGCATACTCTGGCTCCCAACTAGGTTCACTCGGTTCTTCACTATAGTAAGATTCACCATGTTCAGGAGACTGCATGTAGTAAGCCTGGGGGCTATCAATATGAGTAGAATCAAAACTATGATCACTATGGTCACTTTCAGAAAGCAATGGTGTTACCGGGACTATATCTCTATTCAAATTTTCTTCTGCAGCTACATATTTTACTGGGACTATAGCTCTATTCAAATTTTCTTCTACAGCTGCATATTTTACTTGGATCACATTGGCTGCAGGTTGTTGGGCTAACACAGGCTAAGGCCTTTGCTAATTTTGGTAGGGTTGCTGATAGGGCTATTGTGGTCTGCCATATTGTTGTGGTGGGTATTGGTTCTGATATCTTCCTGGTTGAGGAGGTGGCTGAGGGTAGTTTTGTCTGACAGTTTGCTTGTTGTATGGGCAGTCTTGTGCATTGTGATTGGTGTATCTTTGCTCTATTGTGCAGTACTGGCTATTAGGATTCACTTGGGGTTGAGCCATAATGGGACATATATTCGCCATATGGTCACCTCCACAAGTATAGCACCACCTTACTGGGGCAAATCTTGGAATTTGTTTGCTAGAGACACCGAGTTTTTGAGCTACCTTCTCTGCAAGTTCCTCAATAGATGTGGATTGTGTGGAAGAAAGGCTAGAAGAACTATCTGAATCTTTGTAGATTTTTGAAAGTTTTAGTTCCTCCCCTAGGTTATGTTCAATGTCAATGCACATGCGAACACACTCTTCTATGGTCCTAGGGTCCTTCAAGTACACATAAGATCTCAATTTGGTACTTAGCAATCCATCTAAAAATAAAGCCACTTCTTGGCTGGAGTGCGTAGCTCAGGAATTGGACATCTCTCTAGATATTGCCTAAATCTCCTTCCTGCAAGTCGAACCGTCTCTTGAGGAGTTTGCTTGAAGCTGTGAATCAGTGAGGAAGTATTATGCCTTATGCCACTCTTAGAGAATTCAATAATGAATGCCTCTAGAAGTTGGTCTATGTTCCTGAAGTGTCTCTCATTTAGAGGCTAGAACCATGTAAGCGCGGTGTTCCTAAGGGTTAGACCAAAGGCATTGTATTGCGTGAATAGGTCCTCGACTTGTTCAGCTCTCAAGACTTGTCTAAATTCGGCCACATGATCATACAGGTCTCTAGTGCCATCGAAGTAGTTCTTCATGGACTTAACTAGTTGGTTGGGCCTCAAGGTTCTAGTGTGTTCCCTCGGTCTTGGCAAAGGAAAATCATCAGCATTTCTTAGGTTCCTTGGGGCTCTAAGTCCCTCAGGTTCCACTCTATTTGTTTCTGTTCTCGTTCTTTCTCTTCCCAATGGGGTGGCAAAACTCACTTTTGGCCTATCTCTACTTCTGTCCCATTGAGCTCCATGAGCTTGGGACGTTCCAACTCTTGGGTGGCCATAAGATACATTAGATCTTGGTTGGGGAAAGATAAATTCACCTTTCCAAGTGTAGGCATGTCTACCATGTTCGGTGACCACAAATATCCTTTCTGAAGTATTGTCTAAATAGGTCACTCTGCCGGGGCTATCAGGATCTTTGAGCTCATAGATTGTGATTGTTCCTCCCTCAATTGGTTGATCAGGCTTATACCTCCAAAAGGCTTCATCAGTCTCTCGGTTCAATAGCATATCTATGCTCTTGTTGTCCTGGGGAATCCACTCTGGTGTAATAATTCTAGTAAGAACATATTTGCCTCGAGGGGTTTTAGGCTCTCCATCTATGTTCCCTTGCTCTAAGTCACCTAAGTCCATTTCTGGGATCACATTTCCGAATTCATCTGTCCTGTCCGGGTGACTGGTGACTACATATATGGTTCCTTCTTTGTCCAAGTATGATCCATTTTCAAATTTGACTACTGGACGTTCAAGTCCAATGGGTTGGTCAGGATTTCTAATTTGGACCACGGACCTTCCTAGGCCGTCCTCATAGATGCTAGCACCTAATCGGTTGGTCCTAAGGTATTCTAGTTGCATCTTGTAGGGGCCTTCTACCCTATGTAAGTATGGCACATTTGAACTTCCTGTGGGTCTCTCCATACTTTGAGACATCTCTGACTCACTAGTCTCAGAGCTAGGGTAGTACGAATGATGGCTCAACTGCTGGGCCCAAGACCTAGCAGTATGATTGACACTAGCCTCTAAAGATCTAAGACTTTGTCTATCTCTCCTTAGGTGTCGTCCTGATCTAAGATTCATAAGCCTAACTGAGCAATCCCAATTTTTACCCAAGGTACAACCTCGTTGCTGAGTTCTTTTGTATCAGTCACTTGATTCCTTTTTATGTTGATTATCGTGTTTATGATCTTGTCTAATATCACATCGTCAGGAATACTTGAGTTAGTTTCCGCACTTTAAGTTGATCGTTCCACGTTAGGTTTTTTTCCTTTAAGGTTGTCGGTCACACACAGGTTATCTCTTGACTTGAACTTGATTTCTTAGATAGTCTTGACTTGTCTCGTGCCTATCGTTGCCCTGACTTACTTCTAGCACTATTCACGTGTAGCCTAAGCTAGGAATTGACAGAGGGAGTTGAGAGTATTCCAACCTCACTTGCTGATCCCTTGCCCTTTGGTGCTCAAGAATTCGGTTCTCAAGCTTGCAAAAATCCCTTTCTCTGGATGCCCTCAAGTGCTCTCAATGGACCTGTAAAAGTCCCAAGGTTAGCTCAAGACTTAGATTCAAATGACATAATAAATCACTTCCATTCATGCAATTTAGATATCAATTTTCCCTCTGTCTTTATGGCAAACAATTCTAGATATCCCTTGGTTTTGTTCCCCTTGGGTATGGTCCACTTAAAAATACTATATCTAATAATCCTAAAAATACTTAACAATACTAGATCTAATACTATATCCCCATGAGCTTTCCAACATGCCTAAGATCACCCCGAACGGATTTTGTATGAGGAAGTTATGACAGTTCAGGGTTTTGGAGTTAAAACAGGGTTCAAACAGGCTAACAGTTCGTAGGATTTTTCTCAAAACACACGTGTAGGGACCTCATAAATCATTAATTCCTTGGTAAGTATGCCTAAAATTTACCCCAAAAATTTGGAACAAAAAACCCCTAAAATTTGGCCGAAAAAGCCTGTCAATCACGATCGATAGGTCAGACAATCGCGATTGACGTCAGGGCCTATCGGTCGCGATCGACATGTCAATCGTGATTGACAATGTCAATTGTGATCGACAGAGTCGGTCGTGGGTCCTGTCAATCGTGATCGATACTTTTTCCGAGATTTTTGTCGTGATTTCAGTCGATCAGGGATGTGTTCGTCGCGATGAACACGTGGCAACACAAGTTTTGGTGTCAACCATCAAATTTCAATCGGTCGCGATTGACTGAATCATATGTGGCAGTCGGTCGGTCGTGGGTCTGTGGGTCGCGATCGACAGGTCTGTCGATCACGATTGACAGGGTTTGTCGGTCGCGATTGACAGAGGTTGTCGATCGAGGTTGTCGATCGCAATCGATGGTGTCAATCGCGATTGATAGAAAAACACGGAATTTTTTTTACTGTGATTAGTGATTTAGGATGTGCTCATCATGCTTGTTATAGTGGTGCACTTTGTTTTACCAAATAAGCGATTTTTTTGTCGATCGCGATCGACAGGGGTCTACGACACAGAGACAGGGCCGAGCTTTTTCGTACCTGTGCAGCCTGCTGGAGATGGTGGGATAGCCAGATCCTGCAAGAAAACTCAAGAAACATGCAAAAACAGTGCACACAAATCACTCTCTCGCTCTCTCTCACAAGTGAAATGAGGGAAATGGAAGTGGGAAGGAGATATGATCAAAAACTGAAATTTCCGCGATGATGGAGATGGAGATCGGATATGATGAGGAAGATGATGGTGATGATGATGGTGAAGTAAGAAAGAGAAAAGTAATGAAAAAGTAAAGAAATTACCTACAACGCCAACGTCATAACTCTACGTCTTACCATCACACGCTCATCCTCAAAGCTGGATCCCTGGCAACGGCGCCAAAATTTGGTGTAGCTCAGTGATGAGTAGCACCTCCTTTAATGTCAATCCGGGAAGACATGAGGATGGTATGAAGACCTCGAACAAGTGATGGCACAAGTGTGTGAGTGAGAAGCACACTAACATGCACACACATACACACACGCGGACACACAGCAAGACAAAGAGAAAGACAATGGAGTTCTTTTAGATT
>CM035427.1:116746441-116751441 GCA_020310875.1 Ceratopteris richardii
CTCACACTTATTGATATGCACTCATACACTTATACATGATGAAGAAGCACACACACATGCATATACCTACATATACACATATACATGCACATACACACACATACACATAGAGTTATACATATACACACACATACACAAGAACATGCACATATTGATACATACATATACACTTATACATGCACATGCATATACATACATATACACACACATACACATGCACATATACACATATACATGCACATACACACACATACACATAGAGTTATACATATACATGCATATACATATACACACATACACATGCACATGCACATACTCATACACACATATACACTTATACATGCACATGCACATACATACATATACACACACATACACATGCACATACATACATATACACACACATACATATACACTTAGGTACACACATATGAATGAATTATATAATTAAAGTATTAAAACACATGCTTAATATAAACAATAATAACAATCAATAGAACAAAACTCTTCATTACTTAATACCATACACACAATTCAAAACATGACTTAAATGAAAAATATATAGATAAATATATGTATATATCAATGTAAATACATATAATCCAATGTCATAATCAACGTCTAAAATCCTAATCATCATCATCATGATCATGATCATCATCAGCAATATCATGATCATCCTGATCTTCCTCATCCTCATCCTCATGATCACCCTGTGACGATCGAGATCGTCCCTCCTGTGTCTGTCTCTCCACCTCATCCATATTTGTCTCCCCATAATACTCCTGTATTACATATAACAAACATAAATCAATAAAATAATTAAAACATTCATAACAACAAAATAATTATATAAAATTTAAAAATACTCACAAAGGCATCAGGATGATCTTGTATATACTCGCTCAAACGCCGATATCCAAAATGTGTAGCATACTCGATCTCGTGTTTCGTAGGATATCGGCCATAATCCTTTCGCTGCAATGAAACAAATAAAAAACATTAGTTGCTTGCATTTTAACTAAAATAAAAAATATACTCACAATAACACATATACTTACAAACGTACCTACAAAACCATTATGGCCCATTTGGCCTAAGTGCGATGTGTGGCCCGACTCCACTCTCTTCTTTGCAGCAGCCTGTTTATTCAAGGAAAAAAATACATAAATTAAATTAAAAAATTACTAAAATATCTAAAAATTATAAATATAAACTATTAATTTGTGTACCTTCTGCTGAGGAAATGACTCCTGAAGACGTAGCTATCTACGAAAAAACTGCCATGACTCAGGTGGTATGTTAGCTCGCCTCTTATTTTTTTCGACCATACAATATCTCCTGTTAATTTAATCTCAAACAGAAAAAAAGTCAGAATACATACACATATATACACACATATACACATACACATACACATACACATACCCACATACACATATACATGCAAACATATACGCATGCATATATGTATATATATACACATATACATACATATAACATAAACACACATATACATATCCACATATATACGTACACACACATGCATGCATATACACTTATTCATACAAAATACATGCATTTATCCCACAATAATATGTGTTGTGTATATGTGAATATGTGTGTATGTATAAATGTGTATATGTGAATATGTGTGTATGTGTAAATATGTATATGTGAATTTTTTATTTATGTAGATAATCAAATTATTAATATCAAATACCATTATTTGTAGATTCTGATCAATCAGATGGAACTCCACCACCGTCTCCTCATCGTGCAACGACTTTATACTGTAAGTATATGAAATATTTAATTTTAACTATATTTGATGGATACATAACTTATATATTTTTTTTATGTTTCTTATGATGTGCAGATTCTGATCAATCAGAGGGTACTCCACCACCTCCTACCCATGCAATGACTTCACATGTGTCCTCCGATAGGAATTATGATGAATTTTACTATCAAGAGCATATTATATGTTGGTGTAACTCTTGTTATGGCACGTATCGAAGACCACGATTGGAATGTATTGAACATGAGGCAGAGTATGGTACTTTTGAGCATGCACCATCACCTAGTCAACGTGATAATGCTTGGGTATGTATTTTCAATATATATTAATGTCATTTTTTTATTTAAAAACCATGTATACATATATTAGTATGCATATATATGTATTTCATGTATATGTATGTGTTTGCATGTGTGTGATATATGTATACATGTATTCATGTATGTAATATATGCAAGTGTTTATAATTGTGTACATGTATATATGTATATGTGTCTATGTGTAAATATGTACATGTAAATATGTATGCATGTATATATATGTTTATGTGTGCATGTAGGCATGTACATGTATGTGTAAATATGTACATGTAAATATGTTAGTATGTATATATATATTTATGTGTGCATTTAGGCATGTATGTGTGAAGCATAATATATCTACTACATTTTATATTTATGTATCCTATCTACATGATGTGTATATATCTTTACATATATTATGAATCATGATCCTCGTTGATTCGAGTAGCTATATATAGAGGCATAAGGTTGGGAGGAGAGACATCTCTCTAGTAGGACGTCGGAGGTGTACATATACTTCAAACATATGGCTAAAAGGTTGAATTAGAGTTTTTAAATTAGGGATTTCAAAACCCTAATATCGAGATTAGTGCTCTCTGTCTCTCTCATAGTGGTTAGCAACGGGATGGCAACGTCGTAGGCAACGGGTTGCTAACGCGTTAGCAACGGGTTCAAGTTGCGAACCCCAAGTTGCGATAAAGTTGCGTACAAATCAATTTTTATTTTAGATTTTTTTATATGTATATGTGTGTGTGTGTATATATATATATATATATATAGATACATAGATACATACATACATATATACACACACACATACATACATACATGGATTATATTATATTACATACATAGCAGTAAATATATACTACATACATACGTGTAATGTAATACACACATTTTTATGTATATATACACATAGTATATACATATTACATTTATACACAACACATAGATGTATACATACATGATACACATGCATACATACATACTACAAAAATAGAAACATGTATATTAGATACATATATAAGTTAATATACATGCCTTTCAGTAAACATAGAGTAATAGATTTTAGGAATGACATCATACATACATAGATGCATATATAGATACATACATACGTACATACATACATAGCTAAATAAATAAACATATCTTTGGGTAAACATACAAAAATAGGAATATACATCATAGATTACACATATAGTTAGTACATACATACATACATATTACATAACCACACACACACACACACACACACACACACACATATATATATATATATATATATATATATATATATATATATATATATATATATATATATATATATATATATATATATATATATATATATATATATATATATATATATATATATATATATATATATATATATATATATGCACTTCTCTTTTCCACCTTGAGGTATTGGTCTTTCTTCCTTGATCAACAACTTTTTTGTTCATAAGTTGTAAGGGTTAAGACTTAAAAGACCCTTGTGGACCATTTTTGGACTTTTGGGAAATATTTTTTTTTGGAAGATTAGCAACGCGTTGCGAACGTGTACGCAACGTGGAGTTGCGTTGCGAAAGTTGCGAACGTTCGCAACGCGTTGCGTATGCAACACTGGTCTCTCTCTCTCTCTCTCTCATATACATACATACCGTGCATTGTCGCGACGATGAGCCATAAGTGTCCGCATCTCTTTTAAACACCACTTAAGGGACCATCCTGTCTCAAACTCTGTCTCAAGTGAACTAAGCACATACTTTTTATCCCTCTCATCATGCTCACTACAAAAATAAAAAACATAATGTAAATAAAACATAAGATATACATTTCAATTTATATGTAAAACTTTTACTTACTTCCATGGTAAGTGGATAAAGCGCAGGTAAGAGTCGCATAGTGCCCGCATTCTTCTCTTGAACTCCAATCCATTCCCTATGTACACAATGTTCCCCTCCGGCTCTATGTCGCACTCTAGTCCTAAGGTGCCTATGCATGTCCTCATAGGCAACTCTGCTCTGCTATCACGTGCTGGAGGTGGTATAGGTGTCCTAAAAATAGATAGATAGAAATAAATAAAAATATGTGCTATAATATCATTAAAAAATTTATGAAAAAAAACATACCTATGAGCAGATAGCTCTCTTCCTGCATGTGGATCCGCAGAAGAGCCCTCGTCTAATCGCGTAAGCATCTGGATCGTATAATCCAGCTCCTCATCGGACATCTCTGCGTAGTCCCGCATTATGGCCCCTAGAGTATCTGACGGAACTCTTGCTCTCATAAGACTTTTTATGAGAGTGAGTTTCGCCTTTCTCTCTTTACTGGGATCCATAATACCTAACATATAAAACAAAATGGTTAGAAATCAATATATATATACGTGTATGTGTGTGTATGCATGTGTATGTGTGTGCATGCATGTGTATGTGTGTGTATGCATCATTATGTGTGTATGTGTGTAGGTATATGTGTGTGTTGTCTATGTGTACGTGTGTGTGTATGAGTGTGTATGTGTTTATGTATATGTATGTATCTACGTGTGTGTATGTATCTATGTGTGTATGTGTATGCATGTATGTATGCATGTGTGTGTATGCATATGTATGTGTGTGTATGCATCATTATGTGTGTCTATGTATGCATTTGTACGTGTGTATGCATCATTGCATGTGCATGTGTCTATGTGTGTATGTGTGTGTGTATGTGTGTGTGTCTATGTGTATGTGTGTGTGTTTATGAGTGTGTATGTGTTTATGTGTATGTATGTATCTATGTGTGTCTATGTGTCTAAGTGTGTATGTGTATGCATGTATGTATGCATATGTATGTGTATGCATATGTATGTGTGTGTATGCATTATTATGTGTGTCTATGTATGCATG
>CM035427.1:116768941-116876441 GCA_020310875.1 Ceratopteris richardii
TGGCATAAGCAAAAAAGGCTCACAAGCCATAATCTATAAAAATACTTTCCAACCTACAAAAGGCACTTTATCTAGAAAAAAACATTCCATATGCAAAAACATTATTGTGGGTATGTATCTATCTATGTATATATGTATGTATTTAATTCACCTATTTATGTATGTATATATATATAAATATATATGGATGTATGTATTCAATGTATGTTTGCATGTATGTAAACTATGAATGAATGAATGTATGTATGTATGGATGCATGCATGCATGAAAGTACTATCATTGCACTATCAAAAAACATTCTACTTGCAAGGGATAGGATCAATGGTGATCCAGATCAAGATCAAGGAAGAAAATTCTCTTCATCAATAGGAAGAGGGAAGTACAAAAGTAGAGGAGGAAGGCAGAATTAGAATAGAAACAACCATAATTCAAAAGTTTGCTTCATATTTGGCAAATATGGTGACTATGCAAGGAATTGCTATCAAAGTAAGAAGACAAATTCAACATATAAAGGACAAGGTAATTATTCATCTACTTGAAATGAGAATGAAAGTATGCCAGTTATGATATAGATGAGTGACTTCAAGGAAAAATGGTCAAGCACATGGTACATTGATAGTGGATGCAACACTCACATGAGCAAGAACAAGCGTTTCTTTTCAAACATGTAGGTGCCATCAACTAAAGGGTATGTGGAAATAGGTGATGATACTCCTCATGCTATCACATACATAGGTGAAGTTATGTTGGATGGCTCTCACAAGGCTAAGTGTTGGAAGAATGTTCTTTGTGTTTCAACATTCACAAAGAATCTTGTTTCTATGGGCCAAATGCTTGAGAGAGGATTGTGGGTCAAGTTCAATTAGAAGGGATGCTCTTCCAAAAACCCTTAAGAGTGGTATAGAATGATAGCCAAATGCAAGAAGGAGACAAGCCTATGCTTTTTGGATGTGAAGCCAAATTTGAACCACACAACCTACTTCATATATGAAAGCAGGAAGGTAGCAAAATTTGACCTATGGCACAAAAGATGTGGACAAATAAATACTTTGAGATTGAAGGATATGGAAAGAAAGAGGTTATCGCTAGGGTTACCAAACTCCTATAATAAAAAACTTAAGAATTTGAGTAAGGCTTGTCAATTGGGTAAGCAGACTAGGTTTCCCTTCAAGAAGAGAAATTATGCAAGCTATCATCCACTTGACTTAATCGATAAAGATGTTTGGGGACTAACAAAGGAGAATCTAATTGGAGATAATAGGTAGTTTCTAACTTTCATTGATGATTGCACAAGGATGACTTGACTTTATTGTATGAAGCATAAATTAGATGTCATTTATTACTTCAAGAAGTTCAAAGCTATTGTAGAGAAGGAATATGATAGGTATACCAAATGCTTAATGTGAGGTGGGGGAGGATAATAATTCTCCCATGATTTCTCTAATTTCTTAGAGATACATTGCATCAAGAGACAAATTGCATGCATGTACACACCACAACAAATGGTGTGCCAAAAAGGAATAATAGTTACATAACATAATGCACAAGGGATATGATGAAGGAGATGGGTATGCCTAATTGCTATTGGGCTGATGTAGCAACCACTAAAATATACATAATGAATAAAGCTCCCACATCAGGTATACATGTTGCCACACCTTATGAAGGTTGGTATAATAGGAATCAAGATGTATCACATTTGAGAGTGTTTGGATGTACATTATATGTGTTGATTTCAAGTGAATTAAGAAGCAGACTTGAGGATAGATCAAAGAGATGTATCTTTATAGGATATATAGGTAATAAAAAGGGTTATTGATTCTATAAACCCAAAACATGAGCGAATAGTATCAATGGATTTCATGTTGTATGAGTTTTTACCTTGGTATATTTCAATTGTATCTATGTAGGGAAATCAAGATGAAGAAAGGAAGACTTCAAGTGAAGAACCAAAAACCAAAAAATATAAGAAATGAAGACTTATGGATTGATCTAAATACAAAACATCATGCAAAGAAGAGGGAGAGCTCAAAGTTCAACAACAAATATCCAAATCAATGGAATGGTGAGATATGATGGTTTGATAGGGTAAGGCATGTAGTTGAAAGACTTACCTATGATTCATTTATGGCTAGACATTATTCATATATGAGCAAGGTTGTTGAAGAACCCACATGCTTTGAAGAATAAAACACTTGCAAGAAAAGGCAATAATCTATGCAGAAAGAGATCAAAGCTTTGGAGGACAATCACACTTGGACATAGTACCAAGGAAGAAGGATATGAAGGTAATTGGAAACAAGTGGGTATATTATAAGGTAAGGAAGTACTCAGATGGTAGTATTCCAAGGTATAAAGCTAGGCTTGCAGCTAACAAATTTTCTGAGACATAATGAATAGAGTATGAAGAGACATTCAACCCTATAGATAAGATGACTAGCATTAAAACCATCATTTCTATTGCAACAAGAAAGCATTGGAAGATGTATCAACTTGATGTGAAGAATGCACTTCTGAATGGAGGTCTCGAGAAGGTAGTGTACATGAACCAACCATTAGGGTTTGAAGATAAAAATAGGAATGATTACATCTGTAGGTTGAAGAAATCATTACATGGTATTAAGGAGGCCCCAAGGGCATGGAATCAAAGGATTGTAGACTATTTTATTAGTTGTGGATACAATCAAAGCAAAACAAATCCATCATTGTTCTACAAGAGAGAAGGTGAAGCTTATGTCTACGTATGTGTATATGTAGATGACTTGACTATTACAAGTGATCATCAAGAATGCATCAAAGATATCAAAGAGAAGCTTGGGAAGGATTTCAAGATATTAAACCTTGCTTGAATACTTCTCAGGTATTGAAGTCATATATAAGGATAATGGTATTTGGCTTACGTAGAGAAGGTATATCTTGGATGTATTGAAGACGTATGGACTCATAGGATGCAAACCATTGAAAAACCCAATCGCTGTAAACATTAAAATTGACTCAAACATAAGGTATTGAAGCTTAGGATCCTCTTTTGTACAGGTCTATAGTGGGCTCATTAAAGTATGCCCCTATCACAAGGCCTGACCTAGCATATACAATTGGTGTGCTATCACAATTCATGCACACACTTAGGGTTCCACATCTCCTTGTAGCTAAGAGAGTACTTAAGTACCTCAAAGTACATTCAATTAAGGTGTTTTATATCCTTTTCAAGATGATTTGCAAGTCAAAGAATATACAAGTTCTAATTGAGCTAGGTCCAAAGAAGATAGGAGGAGTACAAGTGGATGTGCAATGATGGCTGGCAAGAAAGTTATCTTTTGGATGAAGAAAACCAACCTATAGTTGCTCTATCTTCCATGAAATTTTGTGTTGGTGTTTGAGGTCTTTGGGAGCTATCTAGCTCAAAGCTATCCAACTCACTGATGTCAGAGCTATCTAGCTCACAAATTTTCATGTGTAGGAGCTAGATAGCTCTAAGTGTTGAGCAAAGCTTCATTATCAAAATGTACTCATTTCTTGTAATATTTGATTTTTTAGAAAGATATCATTTTCCCCTAACTTTATTTAGAAGCTCAAACAAAAATCTACATATTCTTAGAGAAGTCACTCTTGAAGTGAACAGTGGTCTCTATGTGCATGCCTAGTGAAGCCAATAACTATTCTATCTTGGAGTCATTGGTTCTCATATTAAGAGTGAGCTTTTTGAGTGAGGTAACTTGCATTATCAAGCTCATATAATGTAGTTTTTGTGTGCAAAAATGCATGGGTTCAGTCCTCAATACATCTGAGAATCATTTATTTGAGTGAATAGAGGTATCTATGAGTGTGCCGATGAGGCCATCTATGATTTAAGGCTGCATTCGGAAGTTGTACATTCTCCCATCATTGTGTGTATGTATGTGTTTATGCTTATTTCTTTGTGTGTGTATGTGTGTATGTGTGTGTATGTACGTAAGTATGTGTGTATGTAAGCCTGTGTATATGTAAGTATGTGTGCATGTATGTGTGCATGTTTGTCTTTGTGTGTGTGTGTGTGTATGTATGTAAGTATGTGCATATGCATGTGTGTATATTTTATGTCTTTTTGTGTGTATGTATGTATATAAGTATGTGTGTATGTATGTGTATATGTGAGTATGTGTTTATGTTTATGTATGTGTGTGTGTGTATTTTTGTGTGTTTATGTAAGTGTATGTCTACATATGTATGTGTGTCTATGTGTGTGTGTATGTATGTATGTATGTGTTTCTATGTATAAATGTGTGTGGTTGTGTGTATGAATGTGTGTATCTATGTGTATATAAATATGTATGAATGTGTTTCTCTATATTTATTAATTTTATTAATCAAATAATTTCCTTAATTGTAATGATTTTTGAAATAAAATCAATTATGATGTTTTTTTTTTTGTTTGATTGAGTAAATAAAACATTTCAGTAAAGAGGTAAATAAAGAATTGATTTTTTTCACTTAGTTGAAGCTCCTTAATTTAAATTGCATAAACATTAACTCATTTAAATTTAGTGTGCAGATGAAAAGCTATGTAATTTTTTATGTACTTAAAAACACACTAAAACGCCTAATAGTAAAACAAAACTAGTGAATTATGGTAATAGTAAAACAAAACTAGTGAATGAGAGTGAGTGAGATAGTGAGTGAGAAAGAGAGAGAGAGAGTAAGAAAAATGAGAGAAATACATGAAAAAAGGTACCAATGAGTGAAAACACATATTTGGAGTCTTAGTTGTTGTGTGTGGCCTCTCAATATTGCTCTCGATAAATATCACGCATAGCGCATAGGTTTTTCCATTTAAAAAAGCATGAATATAACAACCAAACAAATTTGTCAACATACCAGTCATAAATTATTAATTTTTTCGTTGCTATAGTGGTTTGTATCTTAATGGGAAATTAGGAGCCCCAAGTTAATGGTAAAGCACAAAAAAAGAAATATCACTTTATGTGTCACTATACCCATCACTATATGTGTGTCGCAAAATAGAGATATGAAAATCAAACTTTCCCTCCAAATAAGAAAACACCTTTTCTCAGACTCTTATACCGACCAACATACTGAAAAGTATACCGAACTAACACTTTTCTTTGAAAATCATTTTGCTAATAGATATACCTACATCCATCATTTTTAGTTCACTTTAGGTCCATTTCTAACTTCTTTTTTAGTGTAGCGAGTAACACCAGTCTTAACTAAGGAGTTATTTCCATTATCCAAATAGGTATTAGATCTTGTATTGGATAGAGGCAACCATTTTATGAATAAACTCATTCAAGGTATCATTGGTGACTTCAAGATTTGACATATTCAAGAACAAAGTTTACTGTGGATTTTGTGAAAATTATTATCATTTTGCAAATTGGGATCAATATTTTGGCCGTAATTGGTTTTACTCCCTTTAAGCTATCTTACCACTATAATTAGTAGTCCAGAGTCTCAAGTATATTATTGAATTTTGCCAAATGAATCTTTAGAAACCTATATGAATGTTCTCGAAAATCTACAAGAAAACTATAATGAAACGTTTTTGTTTCTTCAAGCAATGCACAAAAGACAAAAGACATGGCATGATTGAAATCTCCAAACTCCAATTTTTATAGCTTGAGACATGGGCTTATTTTCTTATTGTAAGCTAAAACACAAGGAAAATAGTTCTTTGCTTGGGAGGATCTTTTTGTTTTTTTTTAATCCCCTTTTGTTTTTGTCTTGTGTAGGGAATGAAAGGGAGTTCTTTCCTTGCATGGAGGAGAGCTCAAAAAAAGGGGAAACAGGCTCAAAATTCAACACAGTGGATGCAATTAGTACAGTTCTAATTGAGTTTAGATGTCCTCTTTGAGATGTAGAGGGATCAAATTTGGAGAGGAATGAAAGAACTTGGAGAAGCTTGTAGAAGGTAGAAAAGTGTGTTTCGAAGCGATGAAGTTTGGTCAAGCCAACCGGCACATGACCAACCCTTGAGCTTATGGAGACTCAAATAGACCTTATCGGCATGCTATAAGTGCAAAGAAATGCACTATGTACTTTGGAGCATCAAAGACATTGAGTCGATACAAAACAGATAGCTTTGCGGGTCGACTAGCTCAAAAAAACTTACTATCTATGGAAGAGACAATGAACTTCAAATGCCCGTAGCGACCAGCGAGATTACAATTAGAAAACATCATTTTATGGGAGTGATACACATAGGGCTGAGTGTATGGAATGCACAAAAGTATAAGGAATAAGCAAAATATGCTATAGGAATGAATGCGACATTCACCGGTGGTACTTCCTATTTTTCAGGAATACGCAGAGATTGACCCCGAGGCCAAAAAACTGAGTTTTCTCCAAATGTACTGAACCAAATGCTTTGAAAATTTACAGGCATAAATTAGACACTAATACCTTTCCAATGATTCCTCTTGCACTCAATTTGCAGCTCTAGAGAGAGAGAGCAGCAGCCTCTGCAAGATTACTGTTGGCGAAGAAGATGATGCAGAAAATTGAAGGAGCAAGACAATGATGGTCACAAGTGTATGTATATTGCTTCCATGTATTTTACAAGTGATTCCAAGTCTTTATATAGACTCTAGGAGTGTTCCAAGAGTTTTACAAGTTGAATTTGAATTCAAATGAAGGTGGGAATGGTTGTTGGAGGGAATCAATTCACTTTCCTACAATCTAGGAAAAGTGAAGATCTTGATTGATCTACTTTTAGGTGATTTGATTTGCTTGATTGAATGCAACTTCAACCACCAAAAATTCGTGGGATTTGGGCTCTATATTTGTACCTTTACATGTGTAAAGCTCAAGGCTTTTACAATGGTAAATGAGCCATCAAAAATCTCTCAAAAAAATACAATTAATGAGCATATGAAAAAGAACTCTCCAACGGATATTCTTTCGATGCGATAGCCTTTGATGTAGATCAAACCCACCTCAAGCATAGTGTAAGCTTGATGTTCCAATAGCTCCCCCTCAAGCTAAAGTATGCTTGAGTCTTCATTCTCTGATAGGTTGAATCCCTGCCATAGCTTTGAATCTACAAAGTTTTATTCCATCAAGTGCCTTTGTCATCATATCTGTTACTTGCTTTTCAGTAGGAACAAAAGAAATGTCAATCTCCTTTGCCATGAGCTTCTCCCTGATGAAGTGGTAATGGACTTCTATGTGCTTGGTTCTCGCATGGAAAATAGGATTTGCCTCTAGATGCATGGAACTTACATTATCTCCAAATATGTGAGGTTTGGAACTCACAAGTCCCAAATCTATATACAATGCTTTTAACCATATTGCCTCTTGAGTTGCTATGGTCAAGCCTCTGTACTCTACTTCAGTTGAAGATAAAGCAACTGTTGGTTGCTTCTTGGAACTCCATGACACTAGCTTCGAACCTGCAAATGCTAAGTAACCAGATGTACTTTTTCTATCATCCTTAGCTCCTCCCAATCTGCATCTGAGTAGATTTTGATATCCAAATATGAAGAGTAAAGATAGAATATACCTTCGTTGATTGTACCTTTGAGATACTTAAGTACTCTCTTAGACGCATCCATGTGTGGTCTTCTCGGTGAGTGCATCAACTGACTAAGCACTCCCACACTATATGAGATGTCTGACCTTGTATGAGTAGCATATATCAAGCTACCTACCAAGCTTTGATACTCCTTAATGTCTTCAATTTTCTCACCTTCATAAACACTTAGTTTATGATTCATCTCTAAAGGTGTACCTGTAGGTTTAGTGTTCTGCATTTTGAACTTGAGAAGAAGATCCTGAATGTATCTTCTTTGAGTCAAATACATTCCTTCTTCTGTGTATATCACGTGCATACCTAGGAAATATGTGAGCTCACCTAGGTCACTGATTTTGAACTCCTCTTGCATGTGTCTTTTGATCCTTTGAATGCCATTTAGATCATCACTTATCACAATAATATCATCTACATATACACATAGATAGATAACCTCATTGTGATTCCTTTTGATGAGTAGAGAAGGATTTGAGCTGCTAGCTTTGAACCCTTGATCTTGAAGATATGTAACCAACCTGTAATTCCAAGCTATAGGAGCTTGTTTCAATCCATACAATGCTTTCTTAAGTCTGCAAACATAAGATGGATGATTAGGGTTTTCAAAACCTGGTGGTTGTGACATGTATACCTCTTCACTTATCCAACCATTTAAGAATGCATTTTTTACATCAAGTTGGAGGAGTCTCCAATTCCTTGCAACAGCTACACTTATCAATATCCTGATTGTAGTCATCTTTGCAACCGGTGAGAATGTTTCCTCATAGTCAATACCATGAGTTTGTGAGCATCCTTTGGCAACTAATCTTGCCTTGTACGTGCATACTAATCCATTTGAATTTCTTTTAACTTTATATACCCATCTGCAACCAATTACCTTTTGATTCGGCGACATTGGAACCAAATCCCAAGTGTCCATCTCCTTCAATGCATCTATCTCTTCGTTCATGGCCTTTTCCCAATTAGGGTTTCTCTTTGCCTCTTCATAGGTTGAGGGTTCCTCTAAAATAGAGTCTTTTGCCAAGTAGATTGAATGCTTCGTAAGGAATGTGGAATCATATCCATACCTTTCTGGTTGTTTCTTCTCTCTTGCTGATCTCCTAGGTGCTTGTTTGGAGCATTCTCCAACCTCTTGCATCTTTGCTTTGCCTCTTGACTTCCATAGTTTGTAATCCCTTTCTCTTCCATCTTGGTCATCGTCTGTATCACTTCTTGGATCCTCGACCTGTGTATCATGCTTGCTTCCTAATTGATGAGAGTCAGAATCAAGATCATATGGTAGTGTTACCTTTTGTTTGTCTTCATCATACCAAGACCTGTGTTCTTCAAACACAACATCTCTACTTGTAGTGAATTGCTTGGTTGAAGGATTGAAGAACCTGTAACCCATCAGAGTTGAATCATATCCAATAAACACTGCCTTTGTTGCCCTTTCATCTAGCTTACCTCTTATTTGTGATGGTACATGAACATAAGCTAAACAACCAAAAACCTTGCAATGTCCAAGACTAAGTTTTCTTCCATGCCATGCTTAATAAGGAGTCATACCTTGAAGTGATTTGGATGGTAGTCTATTAATAAGGCACACTATATTTGAAATAGCTTCTGCCCATAGATAATGTGGCAACTTCTTCTCTTCAAGCATTGTTTGGGCTGATCCAACCAATGTCTTGTTTCTCCTCTCTGCAATTCCATTTAGTTGAGGAGAGTACCTAGTAGTCACTTCCCTTTTGATACCTTTGTCCTGCAAGAACGCATCAAACTCTTTGGAGAAGTATTCTCCCCCTTCATGAGATCTGAGCTTCTTTAGTGATCTACCTGTATGATTCTCCACATGTGCAAGATACTTCTTGAAGCAATCAAACACTTCATTCTTACTCTTGATAAAGTATAGAACAGTCCATCTACTATGGTCGTTAATAAATGAGACATAATACCTTGATCCTGCCAATGAAGGTTCTTGACTTGGTCCCCATACATCTGTATGTACTAAGTCCAATAAGTTGTTGTGGATGTAGCCTTTGTGGTTGAATGGTTGTCTTTGTGCCTTCCCAATTTGA
This sequence comes from Ceratopteris richardii, assembly GCA_020310875.1. Lineage (NCBI taxonomy): Eukaryota > Viridiplantae > Streptophyta > Polypodiopsida > Polypodiales > Pteridaceae > Ceratopteris > Ceratopteris richardii. Next base: position 116,778,528 of record CM035427.1, read on the forward strand.
CATGCATCACACCTGTTGATCATGTGTTGCTTTGATATGTTCGACAGTCCTAGAACACTTTGATCCCTGCATATATCCTTCAAGGTTCTTTCATTCACATGAGCAAGTCTCTTATGCCACACTTCAAGCTCACTTAGGGTTTGAGACCCAAAGTTGAGCTATGTTCTTGGTTTCTCCTACTTCAAAAGTAAAGAGCCTACCATGCTTCTCACCTCGGGCTATCTTCTTGAAGCCTTGACATGGATCTTCCACAAAAGCTCCATGTTGGGTGAACCTAACTTGCAAGCCTTTTTTAACTATTTGGCCTACACTTATTAGGTTTTTAGTGATAGTGGGTACATAGAGAACCTTAATCAGAATGTTTGTCCTGCCATTGGAAGCTTTGACATTACCAATCTTCTCCACATTGTGCTTTGTGTCATCCCCTGTTTGCACTTCATGTCTATGTATTGGACTTTCCAAATCAGATAGAAGAGCAATGTTGCCTGCAACATGATTCAAACATCCTGAATCTATGTAGAACAAATGATCATCTTCTTTACCTTCTTTGTGGCTTAGATTCATGAGAAGTAATGAGTCTTCATGTGGTTGATCTTGTGAATAATTGTTGTAGTCCCTTCTGTTATAGCCTCTATTGCTATTGTTGAAGTTGTGTCCACCTCTGCCTCTATTGCTGCCATATCCACCTCTTCCACTTCCTTTCTGGGTCTTCCCATTGAACCAGCAATTCTGAGTGGTGTGGTTGGTCTTATCGCATATAGCACAAGGTTGAACATTCTGACCTTTGGCTTTGTCTTGCTTTGGTCCTTTCTTCTCCCCTTTCCACTTGCTCTTGCTTGCGAAGTTGGCTTGGGACGTCTCTTCTTCATCTTCTTCCTTCTTCTTGCCTTTCTGCTTGTTATCCTTCTTATCTACATATAGAGCACTAGAAGAATTTCCATGATAAGAGTTACCTTCCTTTATGCTATTGTTGGCTTCTTGATTGAAGAGTTGTCCAAGAAAGATGTTGAAGTCTGGATTCTGCACATCCATGATGAGATCATAAGCCGTCGTGAAGGTTTGCCATTGCTTATCACTTCGAATGCCATTGAGAATTTGTCTCATGATGACCTCTTCTTCAATTAGTTCTCCAATGGATGCTAACTGATCCGCAACCTCCTTGACCTTGGTAACAAACTCTGTGATGGTTTGTTTAGGTGTCTTCTTCATTTGGTTGAACTCGTTCCAAAGATGATTCTTTCTTGCTTTGGTACTAGCAGAAAAGAAAGTCTCCAGGGCATCCCAAGTCTCTTGAGATGTCTTGCATCCTCTAATATGTGATAATAGAAAGTCAGAGATAGAGTTTAGTATGTACGACCTTGCTTGAGCATCCCTTGTGCACCAAAGTGTGAGCTTATCTGTCTCCTCTTGTGTAGGTCCTCCTTTGGATCTTGGAATAGGCATAGCTTCATCACCTGCTACAATTCCATAAAGATTTCTACCTTGCAAATAGGCCTCCATTCTGATTTGCCAAGCCGCGTAGTTGTGTCGATGAAGCTTCTCGATCATTGAGGGAAAGCCGTCACCCATCTTGATCTAACTCTGATACCACTGAAAGAACTTGGAGAAGCTTGTAGAAGGTAGAAAAGTGCGTTTCGAAGCGATGAAGTTTGGTCAAGCCAACCGGAACAAGATCAACCCTTGAGCTTATGGAGACTCAAATACACCTTATAGGCATGCTATAGGTGCAAAGAAATGCACTATGTACTTTGGAGCATCAAAGAGAATGAGTCGATACAAAACAGATAGCTTCGCGGGTCGACTAGCTCAGAAAAACTTACTATCTATGGAAGAGACAATGAACTTCAAATGCCCATAGCGACCAGCGAGATTACAATTAGAAAAACTCCTTTTATGGGAGTGATACACATAGGGTTAAGTGTATGGAATGCACAAAAGTATAAGGAATAAGCAAAATATGCTATAGGAATGAATGCGACATTCACCGGTGGTACTTCCTATTTTTTAGGAATACGTAGAGATTGACCCCGAGGCCCAAAAACTGAGATTTCTCCAAATCTACTGAACCAAATGCTTTGGAAATTTACAGGCATAACCTAGACACTAATACCTTTCCAAGGAGTCCTCTTGCACTCAATTTGGAGCTCTGGAGAGAGAGCAGTAGCCTCTGCAAGATTACTATTGGCGAAGAAGATGATGCAGAAAATTGAAGGAGCAAGACAATGATGGTCACAAGTGTATGTATATTGCTTCCATGTATTTTACAAGTGATTCCAAGTCTTTATATAGACTCTAGGAGTGTTCCACGAGTTTTACAAGTTGAATTTGAATTCAAATGAAGGTGGGAATGGTTGTTGGAGGGAATCAATTCACTTTTCTACAATCTAGGAAAAGTGAAGATCTTGATTGATCTACTTTTATGTGATTTGATTTGCTTGATTGAATGCAACTTCAACCACCACAAATTCGTGGGATTTGGGCTTTATATTTGTACCTTTACATGTGTAAAGCTCAAGGCTTTTACAATGGTAAATGAGCCATCAAAAATCTCTCAAAAAAATACAATAAATGAGCATATGAAAAAGAACTCTCCAACGGATATTCTTTCGATGTGATAGCCTTTGATGTAGATCAAATCCACCTCAAGCATAGTGTAAGCTTGATGTTCCAACAAGGAATTCATTGATGGAGGGGTTTACATGTGCATGAAGAAGAGTGAGAGTTGTGGGCTGTTGTGGAAGCTTTACTGATAATGGGGTCAAATGCTTAATCTCTCGGTCACTAAGTTCAATAATCCATTATAGAGAGGCAAGGTTGAGAGGAGTGCTCAAGGAAGGTAGCTGAAGTACTTTGTTTCTCAATTGGAGTAGGTTTATCCAAGTTTGGTGCATGAAAGTCCTTATTCTGTTTTGAATGCCTCCAAAAGTCTTCAGAGGGGGGTTTTTACCTCCATTTTGGTGTGTATGGTTATTGTTGGCTGATTTTGTGGTGTAAATATAATTCTAGTTCCTATCATCACTAGTGGTTGCCTCCGCATGAGCAATAGTGCGAGTGAACATTTATATTGTAGTCTTGAATTTTGGTTGCATCCTATAGCATTCGGATCTTAAAACCGTCTGCATATCTATTCAGTTATTTTGAAGCCTTTCGACCATGTATTTGAGATGAGAAACTCCTTTGAGGGTGACATCATGTGACTGAAATTCTCTCTAATAGGCATGGGCTTTATTGAAGGCTGAAGTTACTCATGTTCTTAAGTTTAAGATCTATGAAAATATTCATCAAAGACAATCAACACTTTTCTTTGGAAGGATGTTCATCATGTTGGATGTGATGGCTGGGTACAATCAGAAGATCAAGTTGGTGCTGCAAATCCTGCTTCACACCTGCCCTCCTTTCTCTTCAGATATGCTTAGGAGACTCCTTGAGCTTCCAAATGACACCAAGAAACTATATATGTGCTTTACAAATCAATTGTGTAATGACCAAATCAAATCAGATGATTTTGAACCTTCACAAATCCAAAAACTTTCTATTCCTGTAATGACACCTGCTCAGTCTTAAGCTTAGTGTGACCAGTACACTTGCAATTGGATTAAATCCTTCTGGGAGTATTAAATTAACTTAACAAGCTACCAATAGCAAGTTAAATCACTCCAATTAACAAACTATGCACTGAGAATGATCTTTAGCAAAATCAGAGACACCCCCGACTTTTTAGGAACTACATAGAAAAATACCAGTGACTGCCTCGACTGTGATTTCTCCCAATTGGCTGAATAGAATGACTTGAAATTTTGTAGTGTTGTAGAATGCTTTGAGCTGGTTCCAATGAGCTTTGAGTCATCCAATTTGGTTCAGTAGATCTTGAGATATGTCCTGTTGAAGTTGACAGACTTGAAGATGGTCACTCAGAGAAAACAGTGATAATGAATATGAGTATATGTATTAAATCTATCAAATGTACATTCCCATTGGCAAGATATGTAATGCCCAATGGTACTCAGAGGTGTAGGCTAAAGAGTAGCTCTCACACACTCAATGATCTGCTTGAATTAGCCTCGGGAGGAGTGCAACTCTGCCGCGATTTTTTCATAGCTCTTTTTATAAGAGTTTGAAGAGAGTTTGAATTTCAAATTCAAATGTAGGCTCCCTCAAATCTCTCAACTAAACATATGGAGATATTCTCTCCATTCATACCTTTCAAATTCCACGACTTTTGAAGGTAGGTGTGATTACAAGAAGTCATATGGACTTTTACATGAAGTAAAAAGTAACTAAGCATAGGCATGTGTTCCTATGGTTATTGATTCTTATGAATATATCCTCCAAGGGTCCAATCTTTTAACCTTCCAAGGTTCCAATTGTCCAAGCCTTATGTTGAGTCCTCAAGACACAAATCAAAGCCAAGTGTGAAGGCTTGTTTGCACCAACAGCTCCCCCTCAAGCCAAACACTTTGGCTCAAGTCTTCATTTCTAGTCTTCAATGATTTCCTGCAATCCAATCATGGATTTAAACCTGCATAGCTTGCTCCCATCCAGAGCTTTTGTAAGCAAATCTGCACATTGTATGTTAGTAGACACATATGATAATTGGATTTCCTTGCTAAGTAATTTCTCCCTCACATAGTGGTAATGAACTTCTATGTGTTTTGTCCTAGCATGATAAACTGGATTAGCTGCTAGGTGAAGTGAACTTGTATTATCTCCAAATATGATTGATGGCCTTGTGTATAGGCCCAATTCTGAATATAGTAGCTTTAACCATATGGCTTCTTGAGTGGCATTGGCTAGCCCTCTGTACTCTGCCTCAGTAGATGATAGAGCCACTGTGGGTTGTTTCTTGGATGACCAAGAAATTGGTTTATCACCTGCAAAGCATATGTAACCAGATGTACTCCTCCTGTCATCCTTGCAACCTGCCCAATCTGCATCTGAGTATACTTTGATATCAATGTCTGATGAATATGGAAAATACAAACCATGATTTTGTGTTCCCTTTAGGTACTTTACTATCTTCTTGGCTGCCTCCAAATGTGGTACTCTTGGCTTATGCATAAATTGGCTAAGTACACTAACACCATATGATATATCAATCCTGGTTAAGGTAGCATAATTAAGACTACCTACCAAACTTTGGTAACCTGTAATATCCTTGAGTTCTTCTCCTTCATGTGCACTGAGTTTGTGGTTGACCTCCATAGGAATGTTTGAGACTTTAGCTTCCTGCAAATTAAACTTCTTGACCATGTCCTGAATGTACTTCTTCTGAGTAATAAAGATACCTTAATTTGTGTAGACCAATTCAAGTCCTAGGAAGTACTTCAATAATCCAAGATCATTGATCTTGAATTCCTTCATCATTTGACTTTTGATATGTCTAATCCCATTTACATCATTACCTGTAATAATGATGTCATCAACATAGACACACAAGTATATTACCTCTGAATTGTTCTTCTTTATAAACAATGAAGTATCTGCTTTACTCATCACAAATCCTTGATCCAAGAGATAGGTTGTCAACCTGTAATTCCATGCTCTAGGTGCCTGCTTCAATCCATACAGAGCCTTCTTCAATTTACAAACATGATTTACCTTATTATGATCCTCATAGCCAGGTGGTTGTGACATGTAGACCTCTTCAGATATCCATCCATTCAAGAATGCATTCTTCACATCCAATTGGTACATGTTCCAATTCTTGGATGCAGCTACACTCACCATAATTCTGATAGTTGGCATCTTGGCCACAGGAGAAAATGTCTCCTCATAATCAATGCCTTGGGTTTGTGCAAAACCCTTGGTTACCAACCTAGCTTTATACCTGTTTATTGTGCCATCTGAGTTCCTCTTGAGTTTGTAGATCCATCTGGATCCTATTACCTTCATGGAGTCCTTCTTGGGTACCAAGTCCCAAGTATCACTCTCCTTGAGAGCCTCCATTTCTTCATCCATTGCTTCCTTCCATTCTGGTTTAGTAATTGCTTCTTCAAATGTACCTGGTTCTTCATTCAAGATATCCTTTGCAAGATATACAGAGTGCTTGGTTACAAGTGAAGTATCATACCCATACCTAATTGGTTTCTTCTTTTCTCTTTGAGATCTCCTCATAGCTTGAGTTGAGGATTCTGGATTGTCTTCTAGTTGCTTCATCTTCATCTTCCCTTTGGATTTCCAAGCCTTGAATTCTTCAATGTTGATGGTGTCTTCATCATCTGAGCTTGTGTCCTCCTTCTGAGTAGGTTCTTGCCTGATGAGCTTTGGAAAGTCTTCTTCCATATCATAAGGTAGGCTAACTTTCCTGCACTCATTTTCATACCATGAATCATTTTCATCAAAGATGACATCTCTGCTTACCTTGAAGCCTTTGTTTGAGGGGTTATAGAACCTGTATCCTTTCTAATTCAAATCATAACCAATGAAAATACATTTTTCAGCCTTAGGGTCTAGCTTTCCCCTTACCTGTGAGGGAATATGCACATATGCAACACACCCAAAGATCTTGCAATGATCCAGAGATGGTCTCTTACCATGCCAAGCCTCATAGGGTGTCATTCCATCAAGTGTCTTTGATGGTAACCTGTTGATTAAGTATGTGGCAGTAGATACACTCTCTGCCCAAAGATAATTTGGTAATTTTTTCTCATTAAGCATAGACCTAGCTGTCTCTACAATGAGTCTATTCCTTCTTTCAGCTACCCCATTTTGTTCAGGTGAGTACCTTGTGGTAATCTCCCTCTTGATGCCTCTTTCCTGCAAGAAATCTTCAAAGTCATTGGAGAAGTATTCTCCACCACCATCTGACCTTAGCCTCTTCAAATGTCTACCTGTTTGATTCTCAACTAATGCAAGATACCTTTTGAAACAATTAAATACTTCATCTTTATGTTTCATGAAGTACAAGACAGTCCATCTGCTATAGTCATCAATAAAGGACACATAGTACCTTGATCCAGATATGGATGGCTCCTTGCTTGGTCCCCAAACATCTGTATGTACCAATTCCAAGTAATCTTCATGCATAAAACCTTTCTTGGTATATGGCAATCTGTGTGACTTACCAAATTGACAAGCCCCACACTTGTATATCATGTGTTGCTTGGATACATTAGGTATCCCAAGCACACATTGATCCCTACTCATTTGTTTTATGGTCCTCTCTCCAATGTGACCTAATCTCTTGTGCCACATCTCCAATTCTGATAGGGTTTGGTCCTTGTAGTTGTACAAAGCAATATTCTTAGTATCCTCAAGTTCAAAGGTAAATAATCTACCTGACTTCTCTCCCTTGGCTATCCTTCTGAATCCATGTCTTGGATCCTCCACATATGCACCATGTTGAGTGAACCTGACCTGTAGACCTTTTTCAACAATCTGACCTACACTCATCAGATTCTTGGTGATTGTTGGAACATACAACACTCTGCTTAGTAAATTCTGATTACCATCACTTGTTTTGACATTGCCTACTTTAACAACTGAATGTTTAGTGTCATCACCTGTCTGCACTTGGTGCTTGCCTTTGGGTTCTTCCAAATCAGAGAGTAAGGCAACATTTCCAGCTACATGGTTAGAGCAACCTGAATCAATATAGAACAAATGATCATCATTGATACCTGATTTAGATGTCATGTTCATAATCAACAAGGAATCATCTTGATCCTCTGCATAATTGTTGTAATCCTTCCTGTTCCTGTATCCTCCTTGATAATTGCCATTGTGATTGTAGCTATTGTTGTAATTATTGTTGTAGCCATGGTAGCCTTGAGATTGATTGAATCTGCCTCTGCCTTGAGAGTATCCTCCTCTTTGGTGACCTCTTCCTCTTTGGTTCTTGTAGTTTTTGTAGCATTCATCTGTAGTATGGTTAGACAAGCCACAAATATTGCATGGAGATTGATTGTAGGATCTCCCCCTACCTGACTTACCTCCTCTGCCCCTACCTCTAGATGATCTACCTCTCCCTGCATAGTTTGCTTGGGAGGTAGAGCTTTCTTCATCAACCTTCTTGCTTTTACCCTTGTCTTTAGTCTTCTTATCAGTATATAGGGCAGAGGGATTGTTACCTTTTGATTGCTCTCCATTCTTTGTGATCTTTGCTTCATGTGTAAAGAGTTGTCCAATCAGAGTTGTTAGATCAGGTGCTTGGATGTCCATGTACAAGTCCATTGCAGTGGTGAAGCTCTCCCACTTGTCATCTGCCTTTAGTCCATTGATCACTTGTCTGACTATTTGCTCTTCTTCAATTTCTTCACCAACACTTGCAAGTTGATCTGCTATGTCTTTGACTTTGGTGACAAAATCTGAGACACATTGTTTTGATTGCTTCCTAAGAGTTGTAAACTCAATCCATAGCTGATTCTTTCTGGCCCTTGTGCTTGATGAAAAGTATGTTGACAATGTTTCCCAAGTCTCTTGGGAAGTCTTACAGTTCCTTACATGAGGTAGAAGGAAATCAGAGATAGAGTTTAGAAGATATGACCTTGCCAAAGCATCTTTAGCACACCATTGGTTGAGCCTCTCATGTTCATCCTTTGTAGGTAGGCCTCTGGTTTTGAATGAGGGCAACTCCTCATCTCCTGATATGTATCCATACAAGCTTCTCCCTTGTAGATAGGTTTTCATTCTTAATGACCAAGCCTGGTAATTATTTCTATCCAATTTGTCAATGAAGGAAGGGAAACCATCACCCATGATTACCTTATTTGCTCTGATACCACTGTTGGATGTGATGGCTGGGTACAATCAGAAGATCAAGTTGGTGCTGCAAATCCTGCTTCACACCTGCCCTCCTTTCTCTTCAGATATGCTTAGGAGACTCCTTGAGCTTCCAAATGACACCAAGAAACTATATATGTGCTTTACAAATCAATTGTGTAATGACCAAATCAAATCAGATGATTTTGAACCTTCACAAATCCAAAAACTTTCTATTCCTGTAATGACACCTGCTCAGTCTTAAGCTTAGTGTGACCAGTACACTTGCAATTGGATTAAATCCTTCTGGGAGTATTAAATTAACTTAACAAGCTACCAATAGCAAGTTAAATCACTCCAATTAACAAACTATGCACTGAGAATGATCTTTAGCAAAATCAGAGACACCCCCGACTTTTTAGGAACTACACAGAAAAATACCAGTGACTGCCTCGACTGTGATTTCTCCCAATTGGCTGAATAGAATGACTTGAAATTTTGTAGTGTTGTAGAATGCTTTGAGCTGGTTCCAATGAGCTTTGAGTCATCCAATTTGGTTCAGTAGATCTTGAGATATGTCCTGTTGAAGTTGACAGACTTGAAGATGGTCACTCAGAGAAAACAGTGATAATGAATATGAGTATATGTATTAAATCTATCAAATGTACATTCCCATTGGCAAGATATGTAATGCCCAATGGTACTCAGAGGTGTAGGCTAAAGAGTAGCTCTCACACACTCAATGATCTGCTTGAATTAGCCTCGGGAGGAGTGCAACTCTACCGCGATTTTTTCATAGCTCTTTTTATAAGAGTTTGAAGAGAGTTTGAATTTCAAATTCAAATGTAGGCTCCCTCAAATCTCTCAACTAAACATATGGAGATATTCTCTCCATTCATACCTTTCAAATTCCACGACTTTTGAAGGTAGGTGTGATTACAAGAAGTCATATGGACTTTTACATGAAGTAAAAAGTAACTAAGCATAGGCATGTGTTCCTATGGTTATTGATTCTTATGAATATATCCTCCAAGGGTCCAATCTTTTAACCTTCCAAGGTTCCAATTGTCCAAGCCTTATGTTGAGTCTTCAAGACACAAATCAAAGCCAAGTGTGAAGGCTTGTTTGCACCAACACATCAAGGAAGCAATGAGGTAAGGTGCTGCATTTGAACAGAAGCATGGGTGAGAGTGTGTATGAAGGAGTGTGTGGGAAGGGGAGAGAGAGTACAAGTGTGAGTGCAACAAGAGAGTGTGCGAGTAAGTGTGTGTGTGCAAGGGTTTGTGTGGACGTGTGTGTGTTTGGGTACATGCATAAGAGGGTGTGTGGAAGTGTATGTGTGTGCACGAGAGTAAGTGAGAGGGGAAGATAGCTCATACGGGAGTGAAAGAGAAAAAATAAGGAGAGTGGGGAATGATAGTAAAAGTGGATGTGTATGAGTAAAAGAGTGTGTGTGTGTGTGTAAGAGAGAGAAAGAAAAAGAGAATGAAAGAGGGTGGAAGGGTATGAGTGTGTGCATGTAAGAGAATGTGTGAGTGAAAGAGAGTGTGAGAGAGTATTGTATGTGTGTGAGAAAGTGAGGGTGTGTGAGAGGGAGTGAGAAAGAGGGGAAAGAGAGGAAGAGTGAGGAGTGTGCAAAACTGTTCGTGTGTGTGCAAGAGTAAGGAGGAAGAAGTATATACCCATTGAAGGGGGACTAGAATTATAGGAAAGTGCGCAAATTCTTCCCCCATATCAATGCTAAAGTTTGACCAAGAAATTGATCACACCATAATTGAATCGTGAGTTGAAGTTGGACTTAAGGACCCAACCCCCAAAGGTTTAGTCTATTGGGGATCAGAAGTGAGTGTAAGTTGTGCACAATTAGTGACTTGGAGGTGGAATAAACTTGACACGGTATAGACAACTATGCAAATCCATTTGCATGTGTGCATCTTTTCTTTGGGCTATAAGCATAATTATTAACCACATTATCATCCATCATAGCATCATCTATCCAATTATATGCTCGCTTCTAACATATGTGATCTTAAATATCCTCAATGACCTAAGTAACCTTTTTGGTCTAATCTTCTATGGTTAGATAATCACTACTATCCTTGAGTAACAATTGCTTGTGAAGAAGAGTTTTATAGAGGTAAAAACTAAATATTTCATCCCTTTGCATTTAAATAAAACATGTAATCTAAAAATAGTTTTTGTAAGGATCTTATTATCTTGTAAGAGCTCCAGTATATTCTATAAAAGTCCTATGGATCATAATATCTCTATCTATGATTATAGGTTTCAACAAATCTTGCAATATGGAGATATTCCATCTAAAAAACTTATGAAAATCCCACTATCTCCTAGACGGGTACAAGTCACTTAAATCAATATATCAATTACTAAAAAATTGCTTTTGTGAAATTTTTGCATGCAACATAGAGAGAGAGAGAGATCACTTTTTCTATATTTGGTGGATCACACACTTCCTAAAGGATGATAAACTTTGTTTTGAAAGAAATTTGCTGCATCAATATATTTGATGAGAGTGGGAGTGTAATTGAGAGCGTGAGTATGAATGAGATTGCGATAGCTCGGAGGTGGTTGGGAGGTTGAGCCTTCATCATGAAGCTATTTTCCAAAGGTATTGTATCGATTGATTCAACTCTGTAATACCAAAACTTTTCTTTCTCTACATATCTTGTCTACTCTTCCACATCACTTTTTCTCTTTTTTGTGCAAGTTTTGTTTTTTTTCTCTTCTACTATTGTTGAGTAATCAAAAGCTTGTGATTGGGGATAGCTTGTGATTGAGGAAGCATTACAAATGGTATTAGAGTAGAATCAATCCTAAAGAATGATGGTAGGTTTGACACAAAAGATCAATGAGTAAGAGGAGCTTATTCAAAAGCTTCTTGGAGAATTATGCAAAGAATGAGGTAGAAAGCAACTAGAATGCACTAAAAAATTGTTCGTGGAGCTGAATGATGAAGTGCATGAAGGTGTGAGAACATCTACTATGCATGGAAGAAGACATAAACATAAATATGAAGATATGGAGGTAGGTGAGCTTGCAAGAGTGTGGTCAAAATCTAAACATAGATGGCAAGAGTGTGGTCAAAATCTACACCATAAGAAATGAAGGTTACTCCTCGCAATCCTAATGGTTTCTCCATATGTTCATGTGCTAGTTGTTACTTCATTCTAGTTGGCCTTAATGCCGACTTACCCCACTTGATCCACAAGGACTTGGTAGCAGCTCCTACACTTGCTCCAAAGTCCATAATAGCTTTAGTGGTGACATCATTGAAGGTGATAGGAATACAAGTATTCCCTTCATCCCCTTCACTATACTCTCCCACTTTATCTATGGATATTTCCTAGAATTTATTTTCCAATTTCACCTTTTAGGAATCTAGGCCAAATTATCAAGCTATGTCATCTTAGTAGTGAGGTTTCAATTTGATTAGCTCTTCTGCTGTGAGAATACAATTTAGTGTATCTTTCTTGACATTGACTAGGGTTCCTTGAGAACTCTTAAGCTCAATCTTCTTTGAGCAAAGTATTGTTGTCTTTTTTCACTATGAATTGTCTTTGTGTGGCCCTAGATATCTCGGTAAGGTACTTAGGCTAGCATTCTTACATTCAAACATTTCGTCACTAGTAGGTCCAACACTTTGGATATCTAGAACATCTATCATAGTGAATGCACGTGCATTGATCTCATCAAATGGAGGCTTTCACACCTATCACTTTGTCCATTTCTCTACCTGTAATTCATGAAACAACTTATCCCAAAAAGACTCATCAATATTTGGATATTGGATTCAACATCTTCTCCAAATGCCTTATGTTTAGGCTCTTCTTAATTCTTAGCATCATGCCTCGTATCTTTGTCTAGAATATCAAAAGAATTATATCCCATTCCATCTTCAAAGACTTGGATTAGGATATATACCTTTGAACTAGTCCCAAGTGTCTCTGGCTACTTTTTTGGAAGTAGTCTTATAGATTCTAGGGAGGATGTAGATGATACATTGTGGTGTTGGGGAGGGTGTAAATGATTCATTTTGTGCTAATTCTCCATGTTTATTGTCTAATTGTGGTGTAGGAGTGCACACTTAGCGAGCTTAATATCTTCAATGATTGGCTTTTCTTCACTGGCCCTAATTTTGTTGCATTTGTTGTTGGATCAAACACCATTGGTTGAGAGGGTAGAATAGGAATGTGAGTATATTATATTAGATAGGTCATCCATAAGAACCAAAGCTTAGGCATTCAAGTGTTAGAAAGAGGATTAAGTTCCTTTTCTAACAACTATTGAGCCACATCGATCATTCTTCTTCACATATCCAATGTCTCTCTTTCTATGTCAGCTCTAGGCTAGCACTTCTCAAGGTTTTGAATTGATGATCGTGTGGCTATCCTAACTTGATAAGCTTTGAGAATCATTTGCGGGTCTTCAGGTAGTGGGGTTTCTCATATCGATCTTGCTCTTTTTCGCTCATGTTGTAGGCTTTGCCTTTCTCACATCCCTCCGGACATAGTCTTAGAATGACATGAAAATTGGTGACAATATTGAGCTCCTTTTGACCTCCAAATGCACTATCCTTAATGCTTGTGCAGGCAATTTTTTCCTTTTGTGCCAAACATATATATAGGTTTTAGTTTGCTAGTACAAGCACCTTGAAGTCTACTATAGGTTTAGCAAAGCTCAATAAGGTAGTTCTATTTAAATTTTGGAGATACAATCATTTTTCTCCATCAGGGTATTTTAGTCTATGGCCATGGTTGAAAGCAATGATGTATTTTGTATGTTGGTTGTTGAGGATATATTAGATGGTACTAATTACCCATTATGGGCATATATGATGCATCATGTATTGGTAGCAACAAGATTATGGAATATTGTGCAAGTTGTTGAAAAAGATCCTACTATACCTGCGAATATAGTTATTGAAGGTGATGCAAATGGCATTGAATATGATGATCCTCAAATTCCTATTTGTGTTGCGGTTCCTACTAGAATTACTATAGAGAAACTTCATTGAGATGGAAGAGGTGCTCAAGCACATGCATTGATAGCTTTGTCTATCAAATGTGCCATTATTCCTCACATTCACTCTTTAAAAATAGCAAAGGATACTTGGAATACGCTTACCACTTTATACCAAGCAAGGAATGAGGCCCATGTTGCTTACCTAAGAAAATAGTTGGAGAGTGAGCATATGAATAAAGGAGATTCTATGGACAATTTTTTGACAAAGATCAAAGATTTGAAGGAGCAGCTGATTTTTGTTGATGGTCTTATGAGATAGCTCACTTGTGTAGATTGTTATTAATGGTATTTCAGATTTATATCAAAGTTTTGCTTCTACTCTTTAGTTGATGATAAAATCCAATCCAAATGCCTTAACATTTGAGGAGTTAGTCTCTATTTTGTTGTAGGACGATCAATCTAGGTAGAACAAGTCAGTCATGCATGTTGTAGATCAAGCTTTCTTAGCTAGTCTAAACGGCAAGGGAAAATAGAGCTCATCTTCTTGCAAGCAAAAATCTGCTAATGATCCACAATCAAAGACAAAAGAGAGAGAGAGAAAACAGAAAAGCAGATACAATTTTGCAAATACTATAAAGGAAATGATCATGTCATAAAGATTTGTCTGAAACTAGTTGCAAAAGATGTTGGAAGTGGGGTGGGCCTCAAAGGCTAAGAAAAAAGAGGTTGGAATGGTTGTTGTAGAGGCCTCTACACCAAAGATAGATTCTACTAATCTTGTGTAGAATGAAGAATGAGAATTACTATTGTATGCAGTTATGACCCATCTTCTCATGATCAGTGCATGACTATAGTAGACTTACATGTTTGGTACTTTGATAGTGGGGCAAACAAACATATTACCTCCTAATATAGTTTCTTCAGTTAGTTGAGTCTACCCCTACAGGGAATACTATCACATGTGTTGACAACTCCTCTTATCCTGTAATGGGAGTTGGTAAGACCATTTTGAATACTACTTATGTTAGTTCTTTCACATTTCTAGATGCTTTGAATGTGTCAATGATTAGGAAAAATCTATTATCAGTTTCATCATTATCCAAGATTAGTTTAGTTGTCAAATCCATTGATTTCAGATGTACAGTTCATGATCTTTCAAATGGAAATGTGATTATTGCTTCTTGCATTTTATATCATGTTTTGTATAAGCTAATAGATTATGCAAAATCTATGAATGATTCGGCACGTGTAGTTCAAGATTCTCATGTTATATTAGATGCAAAGCTTTGGGATGCATGATGGAGATCTTCAAATCCCCAATGTCAAGTCTACCTTGTCTTAAGAACACCTATATGTCAAGTACAAACAAAAATTTACCTCACTCACTTCCAATCTTTCAAGTTCAAGAATGAAATATACTTCCTTCTTCAATTTTTACACTTTTGTTCTTCAATAGTCTGTCTCGAGATTCAAGTTCATTATCTGCAAATGCCATGAATTTTAGTCTACACCAACAACTCCCCCCCTCAATGATCACTAATTGTGATTATGCTCTTCTTATTTATTCCTGCCATCTCTTCAAATCTTTGTAACTTAGGTCCATCTAGACTCTTGGTTAACATATCTGCTACATGTTCTTTTGTTGGCGAATATATGAATTCAATTTCTTTACCAAGTACCTTTTCCCTTAGGAAATGATATTGAATCTCAATATGTTTAGTCCTGGCATGAAACGGAGGGTTAGCTGCAAAGTAAAGTGAGCTCATTTTATCACCATGTTAATTGGAATCCCTTGCTCAATTCCAAGACTCTTCAACAAATTCTTCATCCATATGACTTCCTTTGCTGCTTCTACCATTCCTTTATACTTAGCTTCTATTGATGATAAAGCAACTATGTGTTGCTTCTTTGAAAACCATGATACAAGCTTATCTCCAATATAGCATAAGTATGCATGAGTAGATATTCTATCATTTGTACTAGCTGCCTAATCTACATCACTAAAACCTTTGATTCCAGTGTCAGAAGTGAAACCATAGTACAAACCTTCACTAGAAGTTCCTTTGATGTATTGTAACACTCTTTGTGTTGCAATCCAATGTGTTATCTTTGGACAATGCATGAATTGTGACAAAACACCAACTGCATATGAAAGATCTGGTCTTGTCAAGGTAGCATAAATCAGACTACCTACCAAAATTTGATACATCTTCATATCTTTGAATTATTCACCTCCATATCTGCTTTGCTTATGATTTACCTCCAATGGGTTTGTTGAGATTCTGCAATTTTCCATATTGAACTTCGACAAAAGATTCTTCAAATACGTTTCTTGTGTAGCATACACTCCATGTTGAGTGTAGATGATTTCCATGCCTAGAAAAAAGGATAAACTTCCAAAGTCACTTATCTTGAACTCCTTCTTCATTTGCTTCTTAAGCTTTTGAATTCCTTTGGTATCTCTTCCTATAAGTATAATGTGATGAACATAAATGCAAATTTATATGTACCCATCTTCACTTGCTTTCACTAGCAAGCTACTAATTGCCTTTGATGCTTGATATCCAAGTTCATTTAAAAACTTTACAAGTTGATAATTCGAAGCCCTCGAGGCCTACTTCAACCCATACAAAGCTCTTTTGAGCTTACACACACAATTTGGTTCATTTGAATTTTTAAAGCCTTCTAGTTGCTCCATGTATACTTCATCTATAATGTATCCATTTAGAAAATCATTTCTAACATCCAATTGTGATAGTGTCCATCCTTTGCAAGCTACAATAGCTACCAACATTCTAATAGTAGAAATTTTAGCCATTGGACTATAGGTTTTATCATAATCTACACCTTGTGCCTGAGCATATCCTTTGACCACTGGTCTAGCTTTATATCCAGATACATTTCCGTCTACAAATCTTTTTGTTTTATACACCCATTTACATCCAATTACCTTCTGATTCCTTGGTCTAGGTACCAAGTCCCATATACCATTCTCAAGTAGAGCATCATGCTCTTCCTCCATTGCTTTTTCCCAATTCTCCTTACCTTTAGTTTCTGCATAGGTTGATGGATCTTCATCTGCCTTCAATATGTATGCATAATCCTTGGTTATGATGTAAGAAGTAGCATAGCTATACATTATAGGTTACTTTTTGTCTCTTGAAGACCTTCTTAACTCTCCATTCCTTGAAGTCTTTGCTTCATCATGCTCTGGATCAAACCTTGGTCTATCTTCACCTTCAATCTATATTTCATTGCTATATCTATCATCATCTCTTTCATCTTCATATACCTATATCTTAGATTTTCCTTTCCTTCTCTTCATGATCTCTTCACAATCTGCATGAGTGTTAGTTGATCTTGTATACCATGTACTTTGCTCATCAAATGTCACATCTTTTGAAATAAGAAATTGCTTTGTGGATGGACTCCACAACTTGTATCCCATTCTTTTATCATCATACCCTACAAAGATATACTTCTCTACCTTTGGCTCTAACTTATGTCTTAATTGAGATGGAACATAAACATATGCCAAAAATCCAAATATTTTGCAATGATCAAGAGTAGGTTTCTTACCCCACCATGCTTCATAAAGAGTCGTTCCCTCCAAAGCTTTATAAGGTAGCCTATTCCCAAGATAGGTACTTGTGTTAACAATCTCTGCCCATAAGAAATTAGGGCAATTCTTTTCCTTCATCATGGATCTAGCAAATTCCACAAGTGTTCTATTACTCCTTTCTGCAACTCCATTTTGTTGAGGAGAGTACCTGAAAGTTAATTCTCTTTTTATACATGCATTGCATGAGTAATCATTAAATTCTTTGGAGAAATACTCTCCCCCTCCATCTCACCTCAATCTTTTGAGTTTTTGTCTTATAATCCTTTTTGCATATGCATTTAAATGTAATAAACACTTCTGATTTGTCCTTGATCACATAGAGTGTGATCCATCTTCTTGCATCATCTACAAAAAAAAACATAATATATGGATCCATTGGTACTATAATCCTTTGAAGGATCCCACACATCCATGTGAATTAATTCAAGCTTATTTGTATGCATAAATCCCTGTTTCTTATATAATTTTTTCATGTCATTGACCTAAGTGACAAGCTTCACACTTTTATGCCATGTGTTGACCTTGAATATTTGGTAGACCTAGCATTGAACCATTATTTTCCATGTTTTTATACCTCTCTCATTGAAATGTCCTAGTGTTTTATGCCATAAGCCCAACTCAATCATCTTGTGGCATATCCTATATTACCTTGTACCTTTTGAGTAAAGAGTGTCACGAGGAAAGAGATAAGGAAGAGAGCTCACACACACACACACACACACACACACACACACTCCCACAATAAAGAGAGGCACACACTCAGATTTAGGCAAGGAAGCAGAATCTTCTTTCTTCTTCTTCTATTACATAGAAAAGAATGTACGAGAATGACCTAAAAAAAACAAGAATAGTGATACGTGTCATCCTGGATCATCACATGTTGAGCTTGATAGCTCAAAAGAGTCTTCCTTCTTTTTGACCTATAACAATACTATTATATCCTTGATTTGGATCTTCAACATAAACTCCATCGTTAGTGAATTTGACTTCATAAACTTTCTCAACGACTTGTCCTACACTAATTAAATTCTTTGGAATTGTAGGGACATAGAGTACCTTATGAAAGAACTTGGAGAAGCTTGTAGAAGGTAGAAAAGTGTGTTTCGAAGCAATGAAGTTTGGCCAAGCCAACGGGCACAAGACCAGCCCTTGAGCTTATGGAGACTCAAATAGACCAGCTGCTATAAGTGCAAAGAAACACACTATGTACTTTGGAGCATCAAGGAGAATGAGTCGATACAAAACAGATAGGTTTGCGCGTCAACTAGCTCAAAAAACTTACTATCTATGGAAGAGACAATGAACTTCAAATGCCCATAGCGACCAGCATGACTACAATTAGAAAAACTCCTTTTATGGGAGTGATACACATAGGGTTGAGTGTATGTAATGCACAAAAGTATAAGGAATAAGAAAAATATTCTATAGGAATGAATGCGACATTCACCGGTGGTACTTCCTATTTTTCAAGAATACGTAGAGATTGACCCCGATATAGAAAACCTCAGATTTCTCCCGATCAGCTGAACCAAATGCTTTGACAATTTAAAGGCATAAACTAGACACTGATACCCTTCCAATGAGCCATCTTGCACTCAATTTGGAGCTCTGGAGAGAGAGCAACAGCCTCTGCAAGATTACTATGGGCGAAGAAGATGATGCAGAGAATTGAAGGAGCAAGACAATGATGGTCACAAGTGCATGTATATTGCTTCCATGTAATGTACAAGTTATTTCAAGTCCTTATATAGCCTCTACGAGTGTTCCACGACTTTTACAAGAGAAATTTGAATTCAAATGAAGGTGGGAATGGTTGTTGGAGGGAATCAATTCACTTTCCTACAATCTAGGAAAAGTGAAGATCTAGTTTGATCTACTTTTAGGTGATTGAATGCAACTCCAACCACCACAAATTCGTGAGATTTTGGCTCTATATTTCTATCTTTACATGTGTAAAGCTCAAGGCTTTTACAACGGTAAATGAACCATCAAAAATCTCTCAAAGAAATACAATAAATGAGCATATGAAAAAGAACTCTCCAACGGATATTCTTTTGACGTGTTAGCCTTTGATGTAGATCAAATCCACCTCAAGCATAGTGTGAGCTTGATGTTCCAACAGCTCCCCCTCAAGCTAAAGTATGCTTGAGTCTTCATTCTCTAATAGGTTGAATACCTGCCATAGCTTTGAATCTACAAAGCTTTATTCCATCAAGTGCCTTCGTCATCATATCTGCTACTTGCTTTTCACTAGGAACAAAAGAAATGTCAATCTCCTTTGCCATGAGCTTCTCCCTGATGAAGTGGTAATGGACTTCTATGTGCTTGGTTTTCTCATGGAAAATAGGATTTGCCACTAGATGCATGGAACTTACATTATCTCCAAATATGTGAGGTTTGGAACTCACTAGTCCCAAATCTGTATACAATGCTTTTAACCATATTGCCTCTTGAGTTGTTATGGTCAAGCCTTTGTACTCTGCTTCAAGTGAAGATAAAGCAACTGTTGGTTGCTTCTTGGAACTCCATGAAACTAGCTTCGAACTTGCAAATGCTAAGTAACCATATGTACTTTTTCTATCATCCTTAGCTCCTGCCCAATCTGCATCTGAGTAGATTTTGATATCCAAATCTGAAGAGTAAGGATAGAATATACCTTCGTTGATTGTACCTTTGAGATACTTGAGTACTCTCTTAGCTGCATCCATGTGTGGTCTTCTCGGTGAGTGCATAAACTGACTAAGCACTCCCACACTATATGAGATGTCTGCCCTTGTATGAGTAGCATATATAAGGCTACCTACCAAGCTTTGATACTCTTTAATGTCTTCAATTTTCTCACCTTCATAAACACTAAGTTTATGATTCATCTCCAAAGGTGTACCTGTAGGTTTAGTGTTCTCCATTTTGAACTTGAGAAGAAGATCCTCAATGTTTCTTCTTTGAGTCAAATACATTCCTTCATCTGTATATATCCCTGCATACCTAGGAAATATGTGAGCTCACCTAGGTCACTGATTTTGAACTCCTCTTGCATGTGTCTCTTCATCCTTTGAATGCCATTTAGATAATCACCTGTCACAATAATATCATCTACATATACACATAGATAGATAACCTCGTTGTGATCCCTTTTGATGAATAGAGAAGGATTTGAGCTGTTAGCTTTGAACCCTTGATCTTGAAGATATGTAACCAACCTGTAATTCCAACTCTTGGAGCTTGTTTCAATCCATACAATGCTTTCTTAAGTCTGCAAACATAAGATGAATGATTAGGGTTTTCAAAACCTGGCGGTTATGACATGTATACCTCTTCACTTATCCAACCATTCAAGTTGGAGGAGTCTCCAATTCCTTGCAGCACCTACACTTATCAATGTCCTGATTGTAGTTATCTTTGCAACTGGTGAGAATGTTTCCTCATAGTCTATACCATGAGTTTGTGAGCATCCTTTGGCAACTAATCTTGCCTTGTATCTGCAAACAGATCCATCTAAATTTCTTTTAGCTTTATATACCTATCTGCAACCAATTACCTTTCGACTCGGTGACATTGGAACCAAATCCCAAGTTCCATCACCTTCAATGCATCTATCTCTTCGTTCATGGCCTTTTCCCAATTAGGATTTCCCTTTGCCTCTTCATAGGTTGAGGGTTCCTCTGAAATAGAGTCTTTTGCCAAGTATATTGAATGCTTCGTAACAAATGTGGAATCATATCCATACCTTTCTGGTTGTTTCTTCTCTCTTGCTGATCTTCTAGGTGCTTGTTTGGAGCATTCTCCAACCTCTTGTATCTTTGCTTTGCCTCTTGACTTCCATAGCTTGCAATCCCTTTCTTTTTCATCTTGGTCATCTTCTGTATCACTTCTTGGATCTTCGACCTGTGTATCATGCTTGCTTCCTAATTGATGAGAGTCAGAATCAAGATCATATGGTAGTGTTACCTTTTGTTTGTCTTCATCATACCAAGACCTGTGTTCTTCAAACACAACATCTCTACCTGTAGTGAATTGCTTGGTTGAAGGATTGAAGAACATGTAACCCATCTGAGTTGAATCATATCCAATAAACACTACCTTTGTTGCCCTTTCATCTAGCTTACCTCTTATTTGTGATGGTACATGAACATAAGCTAAACAACCAAAAACCTTGCAATGTCCAAGACTAGGTTTTCTTCCATGCCATGCTTCATAAGGAGTCATACCTTGAAGTGATTTGGATGGTAGTTGATTGACAAGGTACATAGCAGTTGAAATAGCTTCTGCCCATAGATAATGTGGCAACTTCTTCTCTTCAAGCATTGTTCGGGCTGATCCAACCAATGTCTTGTTTCTCCTCTCTACAATTCCATTTAGTTGAGGAGAGTACCTAGTAGTCACTTCCCTTTTGATACCTTTTCCCTGCAATAACTCATCAAACTCTTTGGAGAAGTATTCTCCCCCTCCATCAAATCTGAGCTTCTTTAGTGATCTACCTATATGATTCTCCACATGTGCAAGATACTTCTTCAAGCAATCAAACACTTCATTCTTACTCTTGATAAAATATAGAAGAGTCCATCTACTATGGTCGTCAATAAATGAGACATAATACCTTGATCCTGCTAATGAAGGTTCTTGACTTGGTCCCCATACATTTGTATGTACTAAGTCCAATAAGTTTTTGTGGATGTAGCCTTTGTGGTTGAATGGTTGTCTTTGTGCCTTCCCAATATGACATGCATCACACCTGTTGATCATGTGTTGCTTTGATATGTTCGATAGTCCTAGAACACTTTGATCCCTGCATATATCCCTCAAGGTTCTTTCATTCACATGAGCAAGTCTCTTATGCCACACTTCAAGCTCACTTAGGGTTTGAGACCCAAAGTCGAATAGAGCTATGTTCCTGGTTTCTCCTACTTCAAAAGTAAAGAGCCTACCATGCTTCTCACCTCGGGCTATTTTCTTGAAGCCTTGACATGGATCTTCCACAAAAGCTCCATGTTGGGTGAACCTAACTTGCAAGCCTATTCAACTATTTGGCCTACATTATTAGGTTTTTAGTGATAGTGGGTACATAAAGAACCTTACTTAGAATTTTTGTCCTTCCATTGGAAGCTTTGAAATTACCAATCTTCTCCACATTGTGCTTTGTGTCATCCCCTGTTTGCACTTCATGTCTATGCTTTGGACCTTCCAAGTCAGATAGAAGAGCAAGGTTTCCTGCAACATGATTCGAACATCCTGGATCTATGTAGAACAAATGATCATCTTCTTTACCTTCTTTGTGGCTTAGATTCATAAGAAGCTTCTGAATAATTGTTATAGTCCCTTCTATTATAGCTTCTATTGTTATTGTTGAAGTTGTGTCCACCTCTGCCTCTATTGCTGCCATATCCACCTCTTCCACTTCCTTTCTAGGTCTTCCCATTGAACCAACAATTCTGAGTGGTGTGGTTGGTCTTATCACATATGGCACAAGGTTGAACATTCTGACCTTTGGCTTTGTCTTGCTTTGGTCTTTCTTCTTCCCTTTACACTTGCTCTTGCTTGCAAAGTTGGCTCGGGAAGTCTCTTCTTCATCATCTTCCTTCTTCTTGCCTTTCTGCTTCTTATCCTTCTTATCTGCATATAGAGCACTAGTTGAATTACCACGATAAGAGTTACCTTCCTTTATGCTATTGTTGGCTTCTTGATTGAAGAGTTGTCCAAGAAAGATGTTGAAGTGTGGAGTCTGCACATCCATGATGAGATCATAAGTCGTCATGAAGGATTGCCATTGCTTATCACTTCGAATGCCGTTGAGAATTTTCCTCATGATGACCTCTTCTTCAATCAGCTCTCCAATGGATGCTAACTGATCTGCAACCTCCTTGACCTTGGTAACAAACTCTGTGATGGTTTGTTTAGGTGTCTTCTTCATTTGGTTGAACTTGTTCCAAAGATGATTCTTTCTTGCTTTGGTACTAGCAGAAAAGAACGTCTCCAGGGCATCCCAAGTCTCCTAAGATATCTTGCATCCTCTAATATGTGGTAATAGAAAGTCAGAGATAGATTTTAGTATGTACGACCTTGCTTGAGCATCCCTTGCGCACCAAAGTGTGAGCTTATTTGTCTCCTCTTGCGTAGATCCTCCTTTGGATCTTGGAATAGGCATAGCTTCATCACCTGCTACAATTCTATAAAGATTTCTACCTTGCAAATAGGCCTCCATTCTGATTTGCCAAGCCGCGTAGTTGTGTCGATCAAGTTTCTCGATCATTGAGGGAAAGCCGTCACCCATCTTGATCTAGCTCTGATACCACTGAAAGAACTTGGAGAAGCTTGTAGAAGGTAGAAAAGTGTGTTTCGAAGCGATGAAGTTTGGTCAAGCAAACCGGCACAAGACTAGCCCTTGAGCTTATGGAGACTCAAATAGACCTTATAGGCATGCTATAAGTGCAAAGAAACACACTATGTACTTTGGAGCATCAAGGAGAATGAGTCGATACAAAACAGATAGGTTCGCGGGTCAACTAGCTCAAAAAACTTACTATCTATGGAAGAGACAATGATATTCAAATGCCCATAGCGACCAGCGTGATTACAATTAGAAAAAATCATTTTATGGGAGTGATACACATAGGGTTGAGTATATGGAATGCACAAAAGTATAATTAATAAGCAAAATATTCTATAGGAATGAATGCAACATTCACCGGTGGTACTTCCTATTTTTCAGGAATACGCAGAGATTGACCCTGAGACAAAAAAACTCAGATTTGTTTCAATCGGCTGAACTAAATGCTTTGAAAATTTAGAGGAATAAACTAAACACTGATACCTTTCGAATGAGCCATCTTGAATGCAATTCGGAGCTCTAAAGAGAGAGCAGCAGCCTCTACAAGATTACTATTGGTGAAAAAGATGATGCAGAGAATTGAAGGAGCAAGACAATGATGGTCACAAGTGTATGTATATTGCTTCCATGTAATATACAAGTGATTTCAAGTCCTTATATAGCCTCTAGGAGTTTTCCATGACTTTTACAAGAGAAATTTGAATTCAAATGAAGATGGGAATGGTTGCTGGAGGGAATCAATTCACTTTCCTACAATCTAGGAAAAGTGAAGATCTAGTTTGATCTACTTTTAGGTGATTGATTTCTTGATTGAATGCAACTCCAACCACCACAAATTCATGGGATTTTGGCTCTATATTTCTACGTTTACATGTGTAAAGCTCAAGGCTTTTACAACGGTAAATGAACCATCAAAAATCTCTCAAAGAAATACAATAAATGAGCATATGAAAAGAACTCTCCAACGGATATTCTTTCGACGTGATAGCCTTTGATGTAGATCAAATCCACCTCAAGCATAGTGTAAGCTTGATGTTCCAACACCTTACTCAGAAGTGTACCTCCATTCTTTTACTTCACTGATCCAATTCTCTGCACTTTATGTTTGGTATTGTCTCTTGTTTGAATTGTGTGTCCATTCACCTTTTCTTCCATGTCAGTCATCAAGGCAATATTACAACTCAAGTCATTGCTACAACCTGAGTCAATATAAAACAATCTTTGGGCTTCATTTGGTGCCTAATTTGTAGCATTCATTAGATTTGAACCCTCCTTTTGATCTAATGCATAGTTGTAGTAAGTGTTGTTGTAGGACTAACTTTGGAAGTTTCTTCCACCTCCTCTACCATATGAGTTCCTACCACCTCTACCTCTCAAATTACCTCTTTGATTTCTTCGTCCTATACCTCTTTGATTGTAGTTCTCATTGTTATTGCCATTGTTCTGATTATTATGCCAACATTCATTGGCCAAATGATTTTTTTTTCCACAAATCCAACAAGCTCTACCATTATCTTTATTTTTTCCACCTCTTCCTCTACTTCTGCCATTTCCTTTACTTCTAATGAGATTAGCTTGGTTCGAGGTGCCTTCTTCTTCATTTGATTGTTGCTTGCCTTAAGCATTCTTCTTCTTGTCCTTTGAGAACACAGCTTGTGAAAGAACTTGGAGAAGCTTGTCGAAGGTAGAAAAGTGTGTTTCATGGCGACGAAGTTTGGTCAAGCCAACCGGCACAAGACAAGCCCTTGAGCTTATGGAGACTCAAAAAGATCTTATAGACATGTGATAAGTGCAAAGAAACACACTATGTACTTTGAAGCATCAAGGAGAATGAGTTGATACAAAACAGATAGGTTCGCAGGTCGACTAGCTCAAAAACTTACTATCTATGGAAGAGACAATGAACTTCAAATGCCCATAGCGACCAGCGTGATTACAATTAGAAAAAATCCTTTTATGGGAGTGATACACATAGGGTTGAGAGTATGGAATGCACAAAAGTATAAGGAATAAGAAAAATATGCTATAGGAATGAATGCGACATTCAACGGTGGTAATCCTATTTTTCAAGAATACGCAGAGATTGACCCTGAGATAGAAAAGCAACTGTTGGTTGCTTCTTGGAACTCCATGACACTAGCTTCGAACCTGCAAATGCTAAATAACCAGATGTACTTTTTCTATCATGCTTAGCTCCTGCCCAATCTACATCTGAGTAGATTTTGATATCCAAATCTGAAGATTAAGGATAGAATATACCTTCGTTGATTGTACCTTTGAGGTACTTAACTACTCTCTTAGCCCCATCCATGTGTGGTCTTCTCGGTGAGTGCATGAACTGACTAAGCACTCCCACACTATATGAGATGTCTGCCCTTGTATGAGTAGCATATATCAAGCTACCTACCAAGCTTTGATACTCTTTAATGTCTTCAATTTTCTCACCTTCATAAACACTAAGTTTATGATTCATTTCCAAAGGTGTACCTGCAGGTTTAGTGTTCTCCATTTTGAACTTGAGAAGAAGATCTTGAATGTATCTTCTTTGAGTCAAATACATTCCTTTATCTGTATATATCACCTGCATACCTAGGAAATATGTGAGCTCACCTAGGTCACTGATTTTGAACTCCTCTTGCATGTGTCTCTTGATCCTTTGAATGCCATTTAGATCATCACCTGTCACAATAATATCATCTACATATACACATAGATAGATAACCTCATTCTGATCCCTTTTCATGAATAGAGAAGGATCTGAGCTGCTAGCTTTGAACCCTTGATCTTGAAGATATGTAACCAACCTGTAATTCCAAGCTCTAGGAGCTTGTTTCAATCCATACAATGCTTTCTTAAGTCTACAAACATAAGATGGATGATTAGGGTTTTCAAAACCTGGTGGTTGTGACATGTATACCTCTGCACTTATCCAACCATTTAAGAATGCATTTTTTACATCAAGTTGGAGGAGTCTCCAATTTCTTGCAGCAGCTACTCTTATCAATGTCTTGATTGTAGTCATCTTTGCAACCGGTGAGAATGTTTCCTCATAGTCTATACCATGAGTTTGTGAGCATCCTTTGGCAACTAATCTTGCCTTGTACCTGCAAATTGATCCATTTGAATTTCTTTTATTTTTATATACCCATCTGCAACCAATTAGCTTTTGACTCGGTGACATTGGAAGCAAATCCCAAGTGTCCATCTCCTTCAATGCATCTATCTCTTCGTTCATAGCCTTTTCCCAATTAGGGTTTCCCTTTGCCTCTTCATAGGTTGAGGGTTCCTCTAAAATAGAGTCTTTTGCCAAGTATATTGAATGCTTCGTAACAAACGTGGAATCATATCCATACCTTTCTGGTTGTTTCTTCTCTCTTGCTGATCTTCTAGGTGCTTGTTTTGAGCATTCTCCAACCTCTTGCATCTTTGCTTTGCCTCTTGACTTCCATAGTTTGTAATCCCTTTCTCTTTCATCTTGGTCATCGTCTATATCATTTCCTGGATCCTGGACCTGTGTATCATACTTGCTTCCTAATTGATGAGAGTCAGAATCAAGATCATATGGTAGTGTTACCTTTTGTTTGTTTTCATCATACCAAGACCTGTGTTCTTCAAACACAACATCTCTACTTGTAGTGAATTGCTTGGTTGAAGGATTGAAGAACCTGTAACCCATCTGAGTTGAAAAATATCCAATAAACACTACCTTTGTTTCCCTTTCATCTAGCTTACCTCTTATTTGTGATGGTACATGAAAATAAGCTAAAAAACCAAAAACCTTGCAATGTCCAAGACTAGGTTTTCTTCCATGCCATGCTTCATAAGGAGTCATACCTTGAAGTGCTTTGGATGGTAGTCTATTGAAAAGGTACACAGCAGTTGAAATAGCTTCTGCCCATAGATAATATGGCAACTTCTTCTCTTCAAGCATTGTTCGGGCTCATCCAACCAATGTCTTGTTTCTCCTCTCTGCAATTCCATTTAGTTGAGGAGAGTACCTAGTAGTCACTTCCCTTTTGATTCCTTTGTCCTGCAAAAACTCATCAAACTCTTTGGAGAAGTATTCTCCCCCTCCATCAGATCTGAGCTTCTTTAGTGATCTACCTGTATGATTCTCCACATGTGCAAGATACTTCTTCAAGCAATCAAACACTTCATTCTTACCGTTGATAAAGTATAGAACAGTCCATCTACTATGGTCGTCAATAAATGAGACATAATACCTTGATCCTGCCAATGAAGGTTCTTGACTTGGTCCCCATACATCTGTATGTACAATGTCCAATAAGTTGTTGTGGATGTAGCCTTTGTGGTTGAATGGTTGTCTTTGTGCCTTCCCAATCTGACATGCATCACACTTGTTGATCATGTGTTGCTTTGATATGTTCGGCAGTCCTAGAACACTTTGATCCCTGCATATATCCTTCAAGGTTCTTTCATTCACATGAGCAAGTCTCTTATGCTACACTTCAAGCTCACTTAGGGTTTGAGACCCAAAGTTGAATAGAGCTATGTTCCTGGTTTCTCCTACTTCAAAAGTAAAGAGCCTGTCATGCTTCTCACCTTGGGCTATCTTCTTGAAGCCTTGACATGGATCTTCCACAAAAGGTCCATGTTGGGTGAACCTAACTTGCAAGCCTTTTTCAACTATTTGGCCTACACTTATTAGGTTTTTAGTGATAGTGGGTACAGAAAACCGTACTTAGAATGTTTGTCCTGTCATTGGAAGATTTGACATTACCAATCTTCTCCACATTGTGCTTCGTGTCATCCCCTGTTTGCACTTCATGTCTATGCTTTGGACTTTCCAAGTCACATAGAAGAGCAATGTTGCCTACAACATGATTCGAACATCCTGAATCTATGAAGAACAAATGATCATCTTCTTTACCTTCTTTGTGGCTTAGATTCATAAGAAGCAATGAGTCTTCATGTGGTTGATCTTCTGAATAATTGTTGTAGTCTCTTCTATTATAGCTTCTATTGTTATTGTTGAAGTTGTGTCCACCTCTGCCTCTATTGCTGCCATATCAACCTCTTCCACTTCCTTTCAGGGTCTTCCCATTGAACCAGTAATTCTGAGTGGTGTGGTTGATCTTATCGCATATGGCACAAGGTTGAACATTCTGACCTTTGGCTTTGTCTTGCTTTGGTCCTTTCTTCTTCCCTTTCCACTTGCTCTTGCTTGCAAAGCTGGCTTGAGAAGTCTCTTCTTCATCTTCTTCCTTCTTCTTGTCTTTCTGCTTCTTATCCTTCTTATCTGCATATAGAGCACTAGATGCATTTCCATGATAAGAGTTACCTTCCTTTATGCTAGTGTTGGCTTCTTGATTGAAGAGTTGTCCAAGAAAGATGTTGAAGTCTGGAGTTTGCACATCCATGATCATAAGCCGTCATGAAGGATTCCCATTGCTTATCACTTCGAATGCCGTTGAGAATTTGCCTCATGATGACCTCTTCTTCAATCAGCTCTCCAATGGATGCTAACTGATCCACAACCTCCTTGACCTTGGTAACAAACTCTATGATGGTTTGTTTAGGTGTCTTCTTCATTTGGTTGAACTCGTTCCAAAGATGATTCTTTCTTGCTTTCGTACTAGCAGAAAAGAACGTCTCGAGGGCATCCCAAGTCTCTTGAGATGTCTTGCATCCTCTAATATGTGGTAATAGAAAGTCAGAGATAGATTTTAGTATGTACGACCTTGCTTGAGCATCCCTTGCACACCAAAGTGTGAGCTTATCTATCTCCTCTTGTGTAGGTCCTCCTTTGCATCTTGGAATAGGCATAGCTTCATCACCTGCTACAATTGCATAAAGATTTCTACCTTACAAATAGGTCTCCATTCTGATTTGCCAAGCCGCATAGTTGTTTCAATCAAGCTTCTTGATCATTGAGGGAAAGCCGTCACCCATCTTGATCTAGCTCTGATACCACTGAAAGAACTTGGAGAAGCTTGTCGAAGATAGAAAAGTGCGTTTCGAGGCGACATAGTTTCGTCAAGCCAACCGGCACAAGACTAGCCCTTGAGCTTATGGAGACTTAAATAGACCTTATAGGCATGCGATAAGTGCAAAGAAACACACTATGTACTTTGGAGCATCAAGGAGAATGAGTCGATACAAAACAGATAGGTTCGCGGGTTGACTAGCAAAAAAACTTACTATCTATGGAAGAGATAATGAACTTCAAATGCTCATTGTGACCAGCGTGATTATAATTAGAAAAAATCCTTTTATGGGAGTGATACACATAGGGTTTAGTGTATGTAATGCTCAAAAGTATAAGGAATAAGAAAAATATGCTATAGGAATGAATGCGACATTCACCGGTGGTACTTCCTATTTTTCAGGAATACGCAGAGATTGACCCTGAGAGAGAAACACTGAGATTTCTCCCAATCTACAGAACTAAATGATTTGCAAATTTTTAAGCATAAACTAGGCAGTTATACTTTCCAATGAGCCATCTTGCACTCAATTTGGAGCTCTAGAAAGAGAGCAGCAGCCTCTGCAAGATTACTATTGGCGAAGAAGATGATGGAGAGAATTGAAGCAACAAGACAATAATGGTCACAAGTGTATGTATATTGCTTCCATGTAATATACAAGTGATTCCAAGTCTTTATATAGACTCTAGGAGTGTTTGACGACTTTTACAAGTTGAATTTGAATTCAAATGAAGGTGGGATGGTTGTTGGAGGGAATCAATTCACTTTCCTAAAATCTAGGAAAACTAAGATCTAGTTTGATCTACTTTTAGGTGATTGATTGCTTGATTGAATGCAACTTCAACCACCACAAATTCGTGGGATTTGGGCTCTATCTTTCTACCTTTACATCTGTAAAGCTCAAGGCTTTTACAATAGTAAATGAACCATCAAAAATCTCTCAAAAAAATACCATAAATGAGCATATGGAAAAGAACTCTCCAACGGATATTCTTTCGACACGATAGCCTTTGATGTAGATCAAATCCACCTCAAGCATAGTGTAAGCTTGATGTTCCAACAGCTCCCCCTCAAGCTAAAGTATGCTTGAGTCTTCATTCTCTAATAGGTTGAATACCTGCCATAGCTTTGAATCTACAAAGCTTTATTCCATCAAGTGCCTTCGTCATCATATCTGCTACTTGCTTTTCAATTGGAACAAAAGAAATGGCAATCTCTTTTGCCATGAGCTTCTCCCTAATGAAGTGGTAATGGACTTCTATGTGCTTGGTTCTCGCATGGAAAATAGGATTTGCCACTAGATGCATGGAACTTATATTATCTCCAAATATGTGAGGTTTGGAGCTCACTAGTCCCAAATCTGTATACGATGCTTTTAACCATATTGCCTCTTGAGTTGCTATGGTCAAGCTTCTGTATTCTGCTTCAGTTGAAGATAAAGCAACTGTTGGTTGCTTCTTGGAACTCCATGACACTAGCCTCGAACCTGCAAATGCTAAGTAACCAGATGTACTTTTTCTATCATCCTTAGCTCCTGCCAATCTACATCTGAGTAGATTTTGATATCCAAATCTGAAGAGTAAGGATAGAATATACCTTCGTTGATTGTACCTTTGAGGTACTTAAGTACTCTCTTAGCCGCATCCATGTGTGGTCTTCTCGGTGAGTGCATGAACTAACTAAGCACTCCCACACTATATGAGATGCCTGCCCTTGTATGAGTAGCATATATCAAGCTACCTACCAAGATTTGATACTCTTTAATGTCTTCAATTTTCTCACCGTCATAAACACTAAGTTTATGATTCATTTCCAAAGGTGTACCTACAGGTTTAGTGTTCTCCATTTTGAACTTGAGAAGAAGATCCTGAATGTATCTTCTTTGAGTCAAATACATTCCTTTATCTGTATATATCACCTGCATACCTAGGAAATATGTGAACTCACCTAGGTCACTGATTTTGAACTCCACTTGCATGTGTCTCTTGATCCTTTGAATGCCATTTAGATCATCACCTCTCACAATAATATCATCTACATATACACATAGATAGATAACCTCATTGTGATCCCTTTTCATGAATAGAGAAGGATCTGAGCTGCTAGCTTTGAACTCTTGATATTGAAGATATGTAATCAACCTGTAATTCCAAGCTCTAGGAGCTTGTTTCAATCCATACAATGATTTCTTAAGTCTGCAAACATAAGATGGATGATTAGGGTTTTCAAAACCTGGTGGTTGTGACATGTATACCTCTTCACTTATCCAACCATTTAAGAATGCATTTTTTACATCAAGTTGGAGGAGTCTCCAATTTCTTGCAGCAGCTACTTTTATCAATGTCTTGATTGTAGTCATCTTTGCAACCGGTGAGAATGTTTCCTCATAGTCTATACCATGAGTTTGTGAGCATCCTTTGGCAACTAATCTTGCCTTGTACCTGCAAACTGATCCATCTGAATTTCTTTTAACTTTATATACCCATCTACGAACAAATACCTTTTGACTCGGTGACATTGGAACCAAATCCCAAGTGTCCATCTCCTTCAATGCATCTATCTCTTTGTTCATGGCCTTTTCCCAATTAGGGTTTCCCTTTGCCTCTTCATAGGTTGAGGGTTCCTCTGAAATAGAGTCTTTTGTCAAGTATATTAAATGCTTCGTAACTAACGTGGAATCATATCCATACCTTTCTAGTTGTTTCTCTTCTCTTGCTGATCTTCTAGGTGCTTGTTTTGAGCATTCTCCAACCTCTTACATCTTTGCTTTGCCTCTTGACTTCCATAGTTTATAATCCCTTTCTCTTTCATCTTAGTCATTGTCTGTATCACTTCTTGGATCTTGGATCCTGGACTTGTGTATCATGCTTGCTTCCTAATTGATGAGAGTCAGAATCAAGATCATATGGTAGTGTTACCTTTTGTTTGTCTTCATCATACCAAGACCTGTGTTCTTCAAACACAACATCTCTACTTGTAGTGAATTGCTAAGTTGAAGGATTGAAGAACATGTAACCCATCTGAGTTGAATCATATCCAATAAACACTGCCTTTGTTGCCCTTTCATCTAGCTTACCTCTTATTTGTGATGGTACATGAACATAAGCTAAACAACCAAAAACCTTGCAATGTCCAAGACTAGGTTTTCTTCCATGCCATGCTTCATAAGGAGTCATTCCTTGAAGTGATTTGGATGGTAGTCTATTGACAAGGTACACAGCAGTTGAAATAGCTTCTGCCCATAGATAATGTGGCACCTTCTTCTCTTCAAGCATTGTTCGGGCTGATCCACCCAATGTCTTGTTTCTCCTCTCTGCAATTCCATTTAGTTGGGGAGAGTACCTAGTAGTCACTTCCCTTTTGATACCGTTGTCCTACAAGAACTCATCAAACTCTTTGGACAAGTATTCTCCCCCTCCATCAGATCTGAGCTTCTTTAGTGATCTACCTGTATGATTCTCCACATGTGCAAGATACTTCTTCAAGCAATCAAACACTTCATTCTTACTGTTGATAAAGTATAGAACAGTCCATCTACTATGATCGTCAATAAATGAGACATAATACCTTGATCCTGCCAATGAAGGTTCTTGAATTGGTCCCCATACATTTGTATGTACTAAGTCCAATAAGTTGTTGTGGATGTAGCCTTTGTGGTTGAATGGTTGTCTTTGTGCCTTCCCAATCTGACATGCATCACACCTATTGATCATGTGTTGCTTTGATCCATGCATATATCCTTCAAGGTTCTTTCATTCACATGAGCAAGTCTCTTATGCCACACTTCAAGCTCACTTAGGGTTTGAGACCCAAAGTTGAATAGAGCTATGTTCCTGGTTTCTCCTACTTCAAAAGTAAAGAGCCTACCATGCTTCTCACCTCGGGCTATCTTCTTGAAGCCTTGACATGGATCTTCCACAAAAGCTCCATGTTGGGTGAACCTAACTTGCAAGCCTTTTTCAACTATTTGGCCTACACTTATTAGGTTTTCAGTGATAGTGGGTACATAGAGAACCTTACTTAGAATGTTTGTCCTGTCATTGGAAGCTTTGACATTACCAATCTTCTCCACATTGTGCTTTGTGTCATCCCCTCTTTGCACTTCATGTCTATGCTTTGCACCTTCCAAGTCAGATAGAAGAGCAATGTTGCCTGCAACATGATTCGAACATCCTGAATCTATGTAGAACAAATGATCATCTTCTTTACCTTCTTTGTGGCTTAGATTCATAGGAAGCAATGAGTCTTCATGTGGTTGATCTTCTGAATAATTGTTGTAGTCTCTTCTATTATAGCTTCTATTGTTATTGTTGAAGTTGTGTCCACCTCTGCCTCTATTGCTTCCATATCAACCTCTTCCACTTCCTTTCTGGGTCTTCCCATTGAACCAGCAATTTTGAGTGGTGTGGTTAGTCTTATTGCATATGGCACAAGGTTGAACATTCTGACCTTTGGCTTTTTCTTGCTTCGGTCCTTTCTTCTTCCCTTTCCACTTGCTCTTGCTTGCGAAGTTGGCTTGAGAAGTCTCTTGTTCATCTTCTTCCTTCTTCTTGCCTTTTTGCTTCTTATCCTTCTTATTTGCATATAGAGCACTAGATGATTTTCCATGATAAGAGTTATCTTCCTTTATGCTATTGTTGGCTTCTAGATTGAAGAGTTGTCCAAGAAAGATGTTGACGTCTGGAGTTTGCACATCCATGATGAGATCATAAGCCGTCGTGAAGGATTGCCATTGCTTATCACTTCGAATGCCGTTGAGAATTTGCCTCATGATGACCTCTTCTTCAATCAGCTCTCCAATGGATGCTAACTGATCCGCAACCTCCTTGACCTTGGTAACAAACTCTGTGATGGTTTGTTTAGATGTCTTCTTCATTTGGTTGAACTCGTTCCAAAGATGATTCTTTCTTGCTTTCGTACTAGCAGAAAAGAACGTCTCGAGGGCATCCCAAGTCTCTTGAGAGGTCTTGCATCCTCTAATATGTGGTAATAGAAAGTCAGAGATAGATTTTAGTATGTACGACCTTGCTTGAGCATCCCTTGCACACCAAAGTGTGAGCTTATCTGTCTCCTCTTGTGTAGGTCCTCCTTTGGATCTTGGAATAGGCATAGCTTCATCACCTGCTACAATTCCAAAAAGATTTCTACCTTGCAAATAGGCCTCCATTTTGATTTGCCAAGCTGCATAGTTGTGTCGATCAAGCTTCTTGATCATTGAGGGAAAGGCCATCACCATCTTGATCTAGCTCTGATACCACTGAAAGAACTTGGAGAAGCTTGTCGAAGGTAGAAAAGTGTGTTTCGAGGCGACGAAGTTTGGTCAAGCCAACCGACACAAGACCAGCCCTTGAGGTTATGGAGACTCAAATAGACCTTATAGGCATGCGATAAGTGCAAAGAAACACACTATGTACTTTGGAGCATCAAGGAGAATGAGTCGATACAAAACAGATAGGTTCGTGGGTCGACTAGCTCAAAAACTTACTATCTATGGAAGAGACAATGAACTTCAAATGCTCATAGCGACCAGCGTGATTACAATTAGAAAAAATACTTTTATGGGAGTGATACACATATGGTTGAGTGTATGGAATGCATAAAAGTATAAGGAATAAGAAGAATATGCTATAGGAATGAATGTGACATTCACCGGTGGTACTTCCTATTTTTGAGGAATACGTAGAGATTGACCCCGAGACAGAAAAACTGAGATTTCGCCAAATCTACTGAACCAAATGATTTGAAAATTTATATGCATAACCTAGACAGTTATACCTTTCCAATGAACTATCTTGCACTCAATTTGGAGCTCTGGAGAGAGAGCAGCAGCCTCTGCAAGATTACTATTGGCGAAGAAGATGATGCAAAGAATTGAAGGAGCAAGATAATAATGGTCACAAGTGTATGTATATTGCTTCCATGTAATGCACAAGTGATTCCAAGTCTTTACATAGACTCTAGGAGTGTTCCACGACTTTTACAAGTTGAATTTGAATTCAAATGAAGGTGGGAATGGTTGTTGGAGGGAATCAATTCACTTTCCTACAATCTAGGAAAACTAAGATCTAGTTTGATCTACTTTTAGGTGATTGATTGCTTGATTGAATGCAAGTTCAACCGCCACAAATTCATGGGATTTGGGCTCTATCTTTCTAGCTTTACATGTGTAAAGCTCAAGGCTTTTACAATGGTAAATGAACCATCAAAAATCTCTCAAAAAAATACAATAAATGAGCATATGAAAAAGAACTCTCCAATGGATATTCTTTCGACGCGATAGCCTTTGATGTAGATCAAATCCACCTCAAGCATAGTGTAAGCTTGATGTTCCAACAGCTTGTCCTGCACTTTTCTCATTCTCATCTTTAATATCCTATTCAAGTGTTAGCATATGTCCTAACAACTTATTTAGATCTGGAGTGAAATGATCCAATGATAATTTAGTTAGGCTTCCACCTTTTATCTCCCCTTAGACCTATAAGGATTTTTCTTATCAATTTATATTCTTTAATGTCTTCATCAACTCCACCTAAGCAATCTGCCATATCTTTCATCTTTGTTACATAACAAGGCTTTCTTCTTGAAGGTTGTGAATTCTACCCATAGTGAGGCCTATTGGTGCAAATGATTCCAAGCTTACATACTTGGACAATTATCCTTCACTTCATAAAATTCACATATGAATATCCTCTTGTAAAAAAAGCATTTACTTTTATCCTTATAAAAGTGCAAATGTTATAGCACTTACTCTCACGTGGAATTAGGAAGAAGAAAATCACGAATTATTTGGTAGCTGGTTGATGGAAAAGCAAGTCCTAATGTTTAGGATTCACTTTATGGTAAGAGTTTGAATTTGAATTCAAAAAGTGGCTCCAGCTTTAGCTATAAAAGATAAAGATCAAAATCTCGTGTCAATTGAGCCCAATTTGAAGATCATTTGAGAGACTTGTTCAATGCTTAGTGAGCTCATTCTATAGCTCCATCACTACCCTCACATTGTGCAGCTAAACATTTCCAATGTCATTGTAATTATATGTGATTTAATACATATACATTGATCACACCTCTACTTCACTCCTCTATCATGTTCAACTCAAAACATTGACTTTCTCAGACTTGTTTCTCAGTGCATACTTGATCATTTCATGTGATTTAAGTTGGCATAGATTCAGCATACTCTATTATTTCTTGTTTCAAAGCTTCATTGTCATTGCTTTAGTCAATCTAGAGATATCTTCAAAACTCTGCTCACTAGTCTACATACATTTGAAGCCCAAAATTGTCGAGATATACCCCTAACTTGATAACCATAATTCTCTCAGTGCACTTTATCATTTCAAGTGAAATAACTTGCGATTGATATCTATCTAATTTGATTAGATACTTCCAAAAGGAATTTGATCAATTGATAGTGGGTAGGGAGTATTGTTCAATTTACTGAGCAGGTGTAGTGACCAAAATAGTAGGTTTTTGTTCACTATGAATATTCAAAGTCATCTACTTTGATCCATTGATTAGAGGATCATACTCCAAAGAACTTAGGTGATTATTTGGTTCTTCGGAAGATCAAGAGGTCCACTTTACACTTCTCAACTTGCTCTTGGCTAGTGTGAAGCAGGGATTTGCAATAGCATCTCATTTCTAGAATCTATCCACCATCTCCTCCAACAGTGGTATCAGAGCAAAATTAAGGTAAAATGGGAGATGGGTTTCCATCATTCATTGACAAATTGGATAGGGGAAATTATCTAGCCCGGTCCCTAAGGATGAAGGCTTACCTCCAAGGAAGAAGCCTCTATGGATACATCTCTGGAGATGAAGAAATGCCAACATTCAGAAGCAAACATCAACCTACAAGAGAGGAGCAAGAAAGACTAGCTACATGGTGTGCAAAGGATGCTCTAGTTAGGTCTTATATGCTTAACTTAATATCTGATTTCTTATTACCTCACATTAGGAATTGCAAGGCCTCCCAAGAGACTTGGGAAGTACTCTCTTCATACTTCTCATCAAATACAAGGGCTAGGAAGAACCAATTTTGGATGGAGCTCACAACCTTGAAGAAGCAACCAAAGCAAAGTGTAGTCGACTATGTGACCAAGATGAAGGATGTAGCTGATCAACTTGGGAGTATAGGAGAAGAAATAGAAGAGGAACAGATATTAACAAAGATCATAAATGGCATTAAAGCTAATGATAAATGGGAGTCTTTTATCACAACAATGGACCTATAAATGGACATGCAGATACCTGACCTCAACACATTGATGGGGCAACTCTTCACACATGAGACAAAGCTCAACAAGAATGGAGATACTTCTAGAGGTAATCAATCTTCTACCCTTTACACAAATAAAAATAAGAGTAAAGATAAAGGCAAAGGTAAAAGGAATGAAGAAGAGGCAAGTGCCTCTCAAGTGAATTTCATAGGTAGAGGAAGAGGTATTAGAGGAAGGGGCAGAGGAGGAAAACAATGCAGGGGGAGACCATACAACTCTTCACTTTGCAACATTTGTGAGTGCTTTAAGGACACAAAGAATCAGAGAGAAAGAGGCTTCCACAGAGGAGGCTATGGACAATCTAGAGGTAGGATCAATAATGGAGGAAGCAACTACCATCACCATTACAACCAAGGCTACAACAACAACTATCAAGGAGGCTTGAGAGGTAGAAGAGACTATAACAACTATACAGATGATCAAGAAGATTCCCTTCTACTCATGAATATGATAGCTAAGGAAGGTAAAGATGATGAGTACCTATTCTATATTCATTCTAGTTGTTCCAATCATGTGACTAGAGATGTAGCATAGTTATCTGATCTTGAAGAACCTCAAGGAAAGCATGAATTCCAGATAGGTGATGACACTAGACACTTTGTTAAGAAGATTAAAAATGTTAAAGCATACGATGGTAACATGAACCTCTTAAGTAAAGTATTATTTGTGCCAACAATAACAAAAAACCTAATCAGTGTTGGGCAGATTGTTGAGAAGGGCTTACAGGTTAGATTCACAAGGCATGGAGCATATGTGGAGGACCCTCAACAAGGCTTCAACAAGATTGCAAGAGGTGAGAAATCTAGTAGACGTTTTACACCTGAAGTTGAAGATACAAGGAATATTTCTCTCTTCAATCACAAAGATCAAACCCTATCTGAATTGGAGATATGGCAGAAGAGACTAGGTCATACAAGTTAAAGGACACTAAAGCAAATATGCAAGGATCAGAGTGTACTTGGAATTCCAAATGTGTCCAAGCAACACATGATTTATAAATGTGGAGCATTCCAATTTGGCAAATCACACATTCAACCATTGAACAAAAGAGGATACATGTACGAAGACTACTTGGAGCTTGTACACATAGATGTGTGGGATCCTAGTAGAGGGTCATCAATCTCAGGGTCAAGGTATTATGTTTCATTCATATATGACTATAGTAGATGGACAATACTTTACTTTGTGAAAAATAAAGATGAAGTCTTCACTTGTTTCAAGAAGTATCTGGCATTGGTTGAGAATCAAATAGGTAGAAGCTTGAAGAGGCTCAATTTTGATGGAGGTGGTGCATATTTCTCACAAGAATTTGACTCATTCTTACAGGAAAGAGGCATAAAGAGAGAGATTGTAACAAGGTACACTCTTGAACAGAATGGAGTGGCAGAGAGAAGAAATATACTAATAGTAGAGGCTACAAGATCAATGTTGAATGAAAAGAAACTTCCAAATTACTTATGAGTAGAGGCTATTTCTACAGCCACATACCTAATTAATAGGCTTCCATCTTGCTTATGCACATATACCCTCATAGATTAGAGGAAAGACTGATCCAAAGGCTGAAAGGTGCATATTCAATGGCTATGATCAAAATCAGAAAGGATATAGGTTGTATAATCCCACTAATCAAGGATTTACAGTTAGTAGGGATGTGGTGTTTGATTAAAATAACTCTTGATTTGAAGATGATTGCAAGAAAATAGAGCTATCCTATGACTTGGAAAATGATTTTCCAACTCTAACTCAAGAAGAACCACAAATATCAAAATATTTCAACTCAAAAGATGAACATATTGACTTCAAACCTTGGAAGTCCAAGGGCAATACAAAATTCAAACAATGGAAAGACATTCTAGAGTCATCCAATCAAGCACTTAGAAGATCTCAAAGGGAGATCAAGAAACCCATAAGGTATGGCTATGACAAATAACTGGTCACCAAGCATTCTATATACATGGCTAAAGATTCTATGGTAGAGGATCCTTCTTCATTTGAAGAAGCCAATAAGAAGGAAGAATAGAGAGAAGCTATGTAGGAAGAAATTAAAGTGATTCAAGAGAACAACACTTGGGATTTGGCTCCCAAGAAACCATGCATGAAGGTAATAGGATCCAAAAGGATTTACAAAGTAAAGAAGAATTCAGATGGTTCAATCAACAGGTATAAATCAAGGCTAGTAGCAAAGGGGTTTGCTCAAACCCATGGAGTGGATTATGAGGAGACCTTCTCAACTGTGGCTAAGATGCCAACAATCAGAGTTTTAGTAACTATTGCTGCTTCAAAGAATTTGAACTTGTATTAGTTAGATGTTAAAAATGCATTCCTAAATGGATGAATCTCTGAAGAGGTCTACATGGCTCAACCACGAGGATATAAAGACAAGGAAAAACCTTATTTCGTATGTAAATTGAGGAAGAAATTGTATGGATTAAAGAAAGATCCTAGAGCTTGGAACCATAGGCTTGTCACATATTTGCACGACCAAGGCTTTGTTGTAAGCCAAGCAGATTCTTCATTATTTGTTAAGAAGACTAATTCAAAGATTATCTACCTATGTGTTTATGTGAATGACATTATCATTACTAGCCCCTAATGGTTGAAAGAGATTTCTCTAATATAATGAATCAAGAACCCTCTCAATGCAAATTTTGAGTTCCTCTATTAAATCCATTGGTAGATTGAAAAAAAAAAGCTCTTTTGATGTTCTTTCTCGTACGATTATTAGTCTTGGGTGCTTAAGCCATCTACAACTTGATCTTATATGATTATATAGTTTTTTTCTTGGACCTACACAAAATCGATTGTCTAAATATCCTAGGTAGCTGGATGTGTGATTTTTCTCCCTTATCAAGTATAAGCACTCTCAAGCTCTCCCCAAGAGGTGCCTTATAGTATGATGATTGTTCCCAAGCCTTTGAACCTCAAATTTCCTCACTATGCATTCACTCAAACACTCTACTAGAGCAATCAAAGGTGTGTCATATGCCTTTTCTGGTTCTTTATAATGATTTATATTACTTTTCTTCTCAATTTTCTTCCCATGATTTTTGCATGGATTAGATCTTTTAGGCTTAAATGTGCATGAGGCCAATTTCCTAGCCAATTGGGTAGTCGGATGGATGCACTCAACTTTTTTAGCATTCGTTTTTTAAATGTTTATGAACTAAGTGATGTGGTCCTTCACAACTCACCTACCTTAATTTAAAGCCTGAAAAATTGCCTTTCCATCTCTTGTCATCTTGGAACATATTTCCTATGAGCCATTGAACTAGTATTGTAGGGGTCCGCAACATTAGAGGTTTTACTTCTGAGCACATCAAGCCTTTTATCCTTGAGATTAGGGTTGAGAATGTGGTACATGTTATCACAAACAATGTCTCAAATCAAAAGAACTGATAGAGAAGAAGTTTCCTAGAATCATCTAGATGCCATGTGTAGTGCACTGCTTTGTTCTTTTTATCAGAAACTCCTATTTTTTGTTCCCATAGTTTAGTGGATATGATTCGACCTATATATATATATATATATATATATATATATATAGGTTTTTTTAGAGATACCAAGGAATCGTGGATGCTTTGAACATATCTATCATTCATTGTTGATGGGATTTCATGCATAGAAAAAAACACTAATCTTGCATGCCATATGCAACATAGTGTTGACTAACACCATTTGGGCTGATATTGCAACCATAGCACCCATCTTGAGATGCATATACATTGGGCTACTTATTATGGACAGAGAAAGATCCACTCTCATTCTTGTGTACCACATGTGCACGAACATGCAAGAGGATATCCCTTCATCGATGACACTGTCACTGGTTACGTATTTCTCATATGTTCTAAAATAAATCTTTTAAGTAAATACAAATTTTCACTTTACTACTGATTTGAAATTTGAATAATTTGAATATTTTAATTTTAAAGAAACAAGGATATCTTAGACTTAGTAGAAGCACAATGGGACATACTATCTCATCTCATCTTGGATTTTCAGCCCTTTTGTATCAACGGACCTATAGTATGGGCTCAAATGAGTCTTCAATTGATGAAGAACTAATATATGGAGGAGATCTTGACATCAAATCAGCAACTCACATTCAATAGGATTTTACTAGCTAAATGAGCAATGTTGGTATTACTTATGGATAGAGTACCTCGCTTCATAAGGAGGTGACCATGCACATCCTTCAGTGGTACCAAAATTATGGTTATGTTCATCCTATCATTGCACCTATTGCATTATGATTTCCCTCACAAGTACAATCGAATTGAATTTCTCTTTTTTTGTTAAATTTTGATCAAAATTTTATGCTACATTCTCAATGTATATCTTATACTAGATATATCAAAGGATTCTTCTTTGAGTGCATATGAGCATAATTGAGATCACATTTCCTTGTGCACATCGAAGTAAGAAATTGTTTCTGTATCACACACTTGGAGCATGATGTTTTTTGTAAGGAAAACCTACACCTTGTACAAGACTTGAAGAAGTTGGATGTTCTGAATAACATAAAAAGACTTACAACATAAATAGGCAATGAAATTCGATGTCTAAATCTTTTCATTTGAATGTTGATTCTTTTCTCCATTTCATGTTTCCATTGTAAATCTCACTTATCATATTTAGAGAGATTATGGACACTCAAGAAGACATAGAAATCATGTTAGAAATTAGTAGGAGGACATATGTTGGATGTTACATCCAGTGCTTAAGAGAATTCATACAATGACTAGGGCTTCCTCATGTGTTCTATGCCCATGACATAGAGGAGCTTCACATGATGAGATCAGAGAGGTAGATGCTACAAATTTGGATATGGTTCCTATTCGGGAGCTTGAATATGGTGATAAAGAAAATATTATTAGTGTTTGAGATATTTCTTCACATCTTCAACATCAGAGGACTTAGATCAATAATAGCATGTGGCCATTGGACAGTCATGGCCATTGATATGTATGAACATTTGACATTGATGTTACACATTCATGTGATATTTTTTAGGTTTTTTCTGTGTTTGGATTATAGATCTTTGAGGCTTAGTTTTTTATACTAGATAGTTAACATTATGCCACTCATGAATTTTTATTCATTATGTATTTCGTTTCTCTTGAGTTGTAATGTAACTAATGGTGCATGTTACATTGCTCATTTATCGAATCTTTTCATTATTCTACATTGTTTGTTTTCAAATTACATTGACAATGATATCATTGACAAAGTTATATCATTGATCAATGGTGATGTATTGCTTGTGTGAGGAATCATGATTGCTCCATGTATAATATGTAATGAATCATTATACGAGCCTTGTCTTGGATTTAAGGTTTGGTTCACTTACCTTAATCGTAATAAATCTTATGAACCTAATCATTTTGATTTGTTTATTTGGAAAAAAAACAATACTAGAGTAAAAAGTATCCATGTATAAGGAAACAATTCATATCATAGCTACTCGACAGACACATAGGTGTAACAAAACACCATCGAAGGGATGATGTGAACACATGCATGGAGTGGCAAATCAACCACCACAAGGTAATAAGCCTAAAGTTTTGCAAAAAAACTTTAGAATTCTCCCATCGAAGAGTTTTTGTGATGTCTTCCACATTATCTTGTGTAGGCTGTAAGACAATAGTTACGCAATATAACATAGGAGCAGCAGCAGAGAAGATAACAGATACAAGAGAATCTCAACAATTTTCTACTAACAGCAAGTACAAAGATGATGGCGTTGTCCACCCCTGTGCTCTCAACGTAGAGCTTAAATGGTGATCTAGACAACTCTAGATAGGGAGATACAAGGTAGAGGTATGCTGGCTCAACTTGATGTCTCAGGTAGTGTAGAACTCATGTATATATAGGATCATGGGTGGCCTTTTGTGCGACTATACATGGGCGGTAGAGCATGGGCGGCCACCGCCCACGTAATTGTCATACACGGCTTAGACCGATTGAACCGACCTAACAAATATAAATGATTTCTGACTTCGATAGGGATATTCTATGGAATATTCCCTTTACCACTGCGTTGGGGGCGCTGCCCCGGACCCCTACCAGGGGGCCCGCTGGTCACCTTAGACCCCCCAGCCAGGGCTGCTTCCCACTACCCCGGACCCTCCAATTGGGGGCCCTGGTAACTCCCTTTCCTTACAATACCTTACATGGTCTAATATGACCTTCATCCAACATGCTGGTTGGGATTCCCATCAATTGGGTAATGCACGCTTGGCTTCTTCTCATAATGGGGGCCTTACAAAATGTGCATACAATCATGAGGGGTAGACATTGATCATATACTAACACCCCCCCTCAATGTTTACTAAT
The DNA here is from genome assembly GCA_020310875.1 of Ceratopteris richardii. Classification (NCBI taxonomy): domain Eukaryota; kingdom Viridiplantae; phylum Streptophyta; class Polypodiopsida; order Polypodiales; family Pteridaceae; genus Ceratopteris; species Ceratopteris richardii. The sequence goes on from CM035427.1 coordinate 116,822,721, forward strand.
GAAAAATCAAGTAGGTTTCGGTCCTATGCCCATCTGTTGAAGATGTCTGTTGAGCTGCTCTCTTCCACGTGCTTTAGTGAATATGTCAGCACAATTTGCCTCTGTTGGGCAATATTCTAGCTCCACAATTTCATCTTCAATTAGCTCACGAATGTAATGGTACTGTACTTCTATGTGCTTGGTGCGAGCATGAAATACCGGGTTCTTTGCAATATCCATACAACTTTGATTATCACACTTGAGTACAATCGCCATATTCGATGGAAAGCCTAGATCTGCAAGAATTCTCCTTAACCAGACTGCCTCACAAGAAGCAAAACAAGCTGCTTTGTAATCTGCTTCAGTGGAGGAGAGTGCGAGAGTTGGTTGCTTTCTACTTACCCAAGAAAATATTCCTGAACCAAGTGAGAAACAATATCCAGAAACTGATTTTCTAGAATCACAATCTCTAGCCCAATCTGAATCACAATATCCTTGGAGTGTATCACCTATGGTATAAAAAATTCCAAAATCCAAGGTTCCTACAATGTACCTTAGAATTTGCATTCCAGCATTCCAGTGACTCTCCTTAGGTTTGTTGGAAAACCTACTTAATACTCCAACAACGTAGCAAATGTCTGGTCTAGTGTTGCACAGAAAAATAAGACTTCCAACGAGCTTCCTATACTTCTTAGCATCTACATCAGGCATGTTATCATCCATAGATAGCTAATGATTTACCTCCATAGGTGTGCTAGTTGGTTTACAATCCATCACTCTAAATACCTTGAGAATCTCTTTGGCATATTTTTGTTGTGAGATGAAAATGCCATCCTTCCTTTGCCATACTTCAATTCCCAAACAAATATGGAGTAGACCTAAGTCTGTCATTTCAAACTCAGTTCCCAAGCTTATCCGAGTTTGATTGATGAGTTCCTGATGATCTCCTGTAATGATCAAATCATCTACATGACAACAACTAGCTTGCTATCCCTTTTCGTTACATACAAGTTAGCATCAGAAGTACTTCTTTCAAAACCCATATTTTTGAAAAAATGATCTATTTGTTGGTACCAAGCCCGTGGAGCTTGATTAAGTCCATACAAAGCTTTCTTCAACCTGCAAACTTTAATTTCTGAATTGGGCACCTCAAAGCCTGGTGGTTGAGATACATATACCTCCTCCTTGAGGTGACCATTCAAAAATGTAGATTTGACATCCATATGGAAAATAGGCCAGGCCTTTTGTGCAGCGACTGCAAGTACCATCTGAATAGTTGTCATGCGTGCTGTTGGCGCAAAAGTTTCTTGAACGTCAAATCGTTCGATCTGTGAAAAAACATATGCAACTAATCTTGCCTTTTACTTTTCTAATGTTCCATCTGCTTTATACTTAGCTTTCCAAATCCATTTAGTACCTATTACCTTCTTCTTTGGCGGCAAGTCGACTAGATCCCATGTATCATTTTTTAGTATACTATCATACTCCGACTGCATTGCCGCTCTCCAACCTGGATCATCAAGGGCTTCTTCAATGGTGGTAGGTTCCTTTATCGAGCCCATGATATCTGCCATTAGAGCCATGTTAACAATGTGTTCTGAGGCTCTTGTTTGCTCCTCTATTCTCTTTGATCTTCTTAATCCATCCGATGATGATTCTGGTACATCTACATGTGGATTGTGATCATCAAAGAGCTGTTGTGCCCACTTCAGTAGTGGCTTATGTTGTGCAGCTACAACTGGTTGACTTTTTATTGAGGAAATTTCTCCATCAGATGTTGCCTCCTCCTCAAGTTTAACCTGTCTTTTGATAGGCACAAGGTGAGATATTTCTCCGTTTGATGAGATAGTAGATTTACCTTTATCTTCTACTAAGTGTGGTCGTTCATCAAACACCACATCTCGGCTGACAAAAATCTTCCTTGCCTCAGGATCCCACAACCTGTATGCTTTAGACTCTTCACTATATCCTAGGAAGACACACTTTTTGCTTTTTGAATCCAACTTTGATCTTGTTGAATCAGGAATATGTGCATAACAGAAACAACCAAAAATTCTGAAATGCAAAACTGAAGGCTTTTTACCAGAATATGCTTCTTGAGGATTCATCCACTTCAGTGCTTTTGTGTAGCTTCAATTGAGGATGTAGACTGTTGTATTGACTGTTTCTGCCCAGAATGAATCAGGCATGTCTTGAGCCTTTAACATACAACGAGCCATTTTAACTACTATCCTGTTCCTATGCTCAACAATGCCATTTTGTTGAGGTGTATGAGTTGTGGTAAGTTGCCTTTTCACACCATGCTCCTTACAGTAATTATTGAATTCTGTTGACAAGAATTCACCTCCTCTATCTGTTCTCAATTTCTTCAATTTCCTTCCTGATTCATTTTCCACATACTTATGCCACATTTTAAATTTTTCAAAAGCATCATCCTTCTCTCGAATGAAATAAATCCACATCTTTCTACTATAATCGTCGACTTGGCTAAGCATCTCTACCATAAAAGATACCCAAACTCAAAGTTTCTTTGAGATACCTAAACACAATTTTTATTCCTTGGTAATGCTTAGTCTGAAGGTTATGCATAGATTGACTCAAATAGGAAACTCTATAGTATATATCCAGCTATGTTACATGCATATATCAAATATCTCATAGCTTTTTGAGAAAGAGAAGTATCAAGTCCATCACTTGCATCCTCAATTGAGAACCTAAATCTTGTTTCCACTGGTGTTGAGATAGGCTTGCAATTCTCAAGAACTAAAACATTGAAGTAGTTTCCCAATATACTTTGCTTGATGCGCAATAATTTCCCCCTCAACAAATACAAAATGGATAAAGATTTGAGGATTTAGGATTTAGGGTTTAGGGTTCTAGGTTTAGGGATTTAGGGTTCTAGATTTGAGGATTTAGGGTTTAGGGTTCTAGGTTTTGGGTTTATGATGTGGATTTAGGATTTAGAGTTTATGGATTAGGATTTAGGATTTAGTGTTAAAAGTTTAGGATTTAAGATGTAGGATTTATGGTTTAGCATTTTGAATTTAGGTTTTATGATTAAGGATATATGGTTTAAGATTAAGATTTAGGCTTTTGGATTTATGATACATAGTTTATGGTCTCAAATTTATAGTTCATATTTCAATGTGTAAGATTTAGGCTTTAAGATCTAGGATTTCAGACTTAGGCTTTACGATTTATGATGTAGGATATAGGATTAAGGATTTAGGGTTTTGATGTTTATGGTTTAAAATTTAGAGTTTAGGGTTAAGGATTTAGAGGTGAGGGTTTAATATGTAGGATTTAGGATTCCGAGTGCAAGATTTAGGGCTCACTATTTTATTATCGATATGATGATTCTAAAAGAAAAGAATGATCTAGTACTTCTCGTCTATCTGATACTCTTAAAAATTAGTTTCAAATGTTAATAATGTATGATGTTCTACAAAGTGGATCAACGAAATCCTTATAGTTTAAAAATTCCATTGATAGTGTGATCGTTTCCTTACATTGTTTAAAAAATAAAAGAAAATGAATTTCTATAAATAATCTTCCGGGTACTTATTGATTTTCCCTACTATCTATGCAAATAAAAGAGTCGAACTATCAGATTTAAAAAAATGAATATAATTAAACTTTTAGACATTTACATGAGAAACAGTTAAATACTTCAAATATCATGGATAGAAGAATAGATAATTTAATAAAAATATTATCATACTAACCACATGGTGCTTGCTTCAAAGGATATAATACCTTTTTCAACCTGCACACTTTGTTTTCATGTCGTTTCTTGTTTTGGATAAAGACTTGAAGTCAAAGGATGAAGAAAAGATTAACAGTTGAAGATTCAAGATAGAGTATATTTAGGAAATGAAGACTTGTATACATATGAGATCAACAATTGAAGATTAAAGATAGAGTATATTCAAGAAATGAAGACTTGTATACATATGTACATTAATTTATAGTTAGCTCACTTAAACCTTTGTTATGGTCATGAGCTTGTACCTATATGCCTATATATACAAGTAAAAAGTCAGGGAAAGTATGAGAGAGCATGTGAAGAGAAGAATTAGAAGTTTTAAGATTCATTTAGACATTTTTGAAATGAGGAAGATCTCTCTCATCACTCAGATGTAAAACTTTTCAAAGAAGAAGAAAAATTGTGCCCGATCTTTTGCCAAATACTCCTTCTGTGTTTAATCTTTGGTGAAATGCTTTTGTAGAAGTCTAAGTTTATAGTTGATTGACCTCTGTACAAATTTTTAGATCCTAATTGTGATTAGGCTGAGAGAATTGAGAGTGGGAACATTTACATGTGTAGATATAAAGAAGTGAAGTTGCAGCAGGCACAAAATTCGATGCTAATGTTTTGATCAGTTCTCCTTCCACAATGTAAAGTTTTGAGCAAGCAAGCACTCATTATTTAAGTTGGAAGGTAAGCTACTTATGACTAAAAGCATTTGAATAAATGGGTTGTAGTTTAAGAGAACTATGCATTAAAGTCATAGGTGTCAAAGTCGACTATAGAGAAGTAAAGTTTTGGACATAGGTGGATTAATCGAATCATTTCTCAAGATCTACTAAGTCTTTTGAGATGATTTAACTTGGAGAACGTTCGAAATCTATAGGTGTCACTTGTGCAAAGTTTTATAAAAAACTCTACACATTTGATCAGTCAATCAGTGAGTTATGTGCATCAGACTTTCTGAGTAGTGACTCTCTTCACAATTAGTACAAATTTTGATAGTTTGGAATTGGTCTTCCAAAATTGAGTAAGGTTTTGAGTTATTCTTGATATAGAAGTGTTCCAACATCAAGGATAGCTTGTTTGTTTGGAGATTAACACTCTCCATCAGTGGTATCAGAGTAGGAATCATCAAAATTGAAGAAAGGAAGACCCCGACTGCTGCAGTCATACAAAAATCAACACTTGAAGGTTCAAAAGGTGAAAGTTTAAGGAGAAAGCTTGAGAAGGAGGCCTAAATCTATCAAGAAGATCAAAAGGAACTTCATTTAAAGTAAAGGTACACTTATTCCTCATAAAGCTTGCAGAATTTAATACACGGGTGAAGAAAGGATGGGAGATTCTCTTCATATAGAGAAATTGGATAGAGAAAACTATCCAGCTTGGTCAATGAGGATGGAAGCTCATCTCATGAGTAAAGACTTGATAAGCTACATCATAGGTGAAGAAGAAAAACCACAATTGAGAGATCTTAGTGTTCCAACTAGGGATGAACTCTCAGATTTGAAGACTTGGATGAAGAAGGATGTTCAAGCAAGGAGCATTATCTACATGGGATTCAATGACTATTTTCTATCTCATATTAGAGGTCTTGAAAGTGCAAGTGATATATGGAATGCTTTGGAGGAGCATTTCCAAAACACTACAAAGTCAAGTAAGGCATCTTTGCGGGCAGAGTTTACCACATTCAAGAAAGAAGGCTTCTCAATCCATTTCTGATTATGTAACAAGGATGAAGGACATTGCATATGCATTAGGAGCAGTTGATGAAGATATAGAAGAGGATAAATCAATAAGGCAAATCCTCATAGGTTTGAGAGGAGATGAGAAATGCAAACCATTCATTTTGTCTATTGAATTGTCAATAGATCATTTCACTCCTGATTTAAATGAGTTGCTAGGACACATGCTAACTTTTGAGCAGGATGTCAAAGGTGATGGTGATAAGAGTGTAGGTCAAGCAATGTATTCAAAGGAGAAGAAGACGAATAGCAAAGGCAAGCAACAAGTAAATGATGAAGAAGGTACAACTAGCCAAGCTAACTTCCTAAGAGGAAGAGGAGGTGGCAAAGGTAGAGGAAGAGGCAGAAGCAATAAAGATGGAGCCAAAGCTTGCTGGATTTGTGGTAAGACAAATCATTTAGCTCATGATTGTTGGCATAATAATCAGAATAATGGAGGATATAGTCAGAATTTTAATTCAAGAGGAAGAGGGGGTAGAAACCAAAGAGGTAATTTCAAAGGTAGAGGTAGTAGAGGTTAATTTGGAAGAAATGCAAGGAGAGGATTCCAAAATCAATCCTACAACAATATCTAATACCATTATGCTTCAGATCAGAAAGACAATTCAACCTTAACATGAATGCAACTTGTGAAAGACAAAGTGAAGATCAAAGAGTCTTCTACATTGACTCAGGGTGTAGCAATCACCTGAGTGGTAACATAGCTTTGATGACTAATTTGGAGAATAAGGTAGCTAATCATGTAGTTCAAACACATGATAATACAAAGCACAATGTGAAGTCAATTGGATAAGTGAAGGCCAAGGATGGAAGTACTCTTTTGAGTAAGGTCTTGTATGTTCCTACAATTCCAAAGATGGAACCTAAAGCTGAAAAGTATGTGTTCATTGGATATGATGATAATCAGATGGGTTATAGGTTGTCGGGTCCATCCACAAAGTAATTCCTTGTATCAAAGGATGTTACATTTGATGAGTAAGGTACTTGGTATGCAGGTACAGCCAATAATCATGCAGGTGATGAAGAAGTTTTGAATCAAAAGAAAGGTAAATCAAAGGTTTAGATATTTGATGAAGGAGAGAACAATAAAGTACAAGTTGAAGCTGAAGAAGTGCCAAGGTTTAATTTAGAATGTGATGAACCAAAAACCTCAAGAAGTGGAGAAATCAGAAGGTCATCAAGACACAAATGGCAACCTACAAGGTATAGCTATGACACTTCTTTTTTTACTACTAAAGACTATGCTTACATGGTGAAATAAAATGAAGACCCTTCTACATATGAAGAGGCAAAAGGTAAGGAAAATTGGGAGAAAGCTATGCAAGAAGAGTATGATGCATTGATGGAGCATGAGACATAGGATTTGGTTCCTAAACCAAATAGTCAGAAGATCATCATTGGATGCAAATGGGTATACAAAACAAAGAGGTATGCAGATGGAAGTGTGTCTACGTATAAAGCTAGACTTGTTGTGAAATGGTATTCTCAGACATATGGTATAGACTATGATGAGACATATAGTCATGTGGCAAAGATGACAACCATCAAGAAACTCATAGCCATTGTTGCATGTAAAGGTTGGAGATTATGTCAATTAGATGTGAAGAATGCTTTTCTTAATGGTTATATTTCAGATGATGTTTTCATGGAGCAACCACAAGGGTTCAGAGATAAAAGGTATTCAAAATATGTATGCAAGCTCAAGAGAGCTTTGTATGGTTTAAAGCAAGCCCCAACGACATGAAATTATAGACTTGTGAAGTTCTTGAAGGAACTTGGTTTCCAAATATCTAAATTTGATAGTAGCTTGCTTGTCAAAGCAAGTGATGATGGGTTCATTTACATGTGCATATATGTTGATGACATAATTCTTACAGGTACAGATGAGAAGGGAATACAAAGCTTAAAGAAGCAAATGGAGAAAGAGTTCAAGGTTAGTGACTTGGGAGACTTGTCATATTTTTTCGGGGATGGAGATCTCATATACTCAACATGGAGTATATGTAACTCAAGAAAGATACTTGAAGAACTTGTTAATCAAGTTTAAAATGGATCCAATGGAGGTGAATCACAAATTGAGTAGATATGGAGGAGAAAAATTTAAGGATATGAAGTTGTATCAAAGTCTGGTTGGTAGTCTAATCTATGCTACATTAATTAGGTCTGATTTGTCATATGCAGTTTGTGTTGTCTCAATTCATGCATTGTCCTAGGAAGGAACATTGGGTTGCAGGACAAAGAGTATTGAGATACATTAAGGGTACACTCAAGGAAGGTTTGTATTATGGTTTTACATCAGATACAAACATCAAGATATATAGTGATATAGATTGGGCAGGTAATCTTGATGATAGGAGATCAACATATGGATACTTGTGTTATGTGGGAGATAAGTTAATTTCTTGGTGCTCTAAGAAGCAACACACAATTGCCTTATCATCTACATAGGTAGAGTATAAAGGTATGGTTGAAGCTGCAAAGGAAGGCATATGGTTGAAAACTCTCATGAAGAGTTTTGACATCATTCAGAGCACACCCACTATTCATGGAGATAATATGAGTTCATTGTATCTAGCTGCTAACCCTATTTTTCATGTCAAGACTAAACACATTGAGATTCATTATCACTTCCTAAGAGAGAAGGTGATTGATAAGGAGATTGAAGTCATATATACTTCAACAAAAGATCAAATTGCAGATATGCTAACCAAAAGCTTGGATGGACCAAAGCTACAAAGATTTAAAGACATGGCAAGTATAAAGAAGATAGAGAAAACCTCAATTGATGATTGAGGAGGAGTTGTTGGTGCATGTCAACCACCAATTGATGTTTTGGATAAAGAGATGAAGTCAAATTATGAAGAAAGGATCAACAATTGAAGATTAAAGATAGAGTATATTCAGGAAATGAAGACTTGTATACATATGTACATTAATTTATAGTTAGCTCACTTAAACCTTTGTTATGGTCATGAGCTTGTACATATATGCCTATATATACAAGTAAAAAGTCTCGATAAGTATGAGAGAGCATGTGAAGAGAAGAATTAGAAGTTTTATGAGTCATTTAGACATTTAAACAAATGAGGAAGATCTCTCTAATCACTCAGATGTAAAACTTTTCAGAGAAGAAGAAAAATTGCACCCGATGTTTTACTGAGTACTCCTTTTGTGTTTAATCTTTGGTGAAATGCTTTTGTACAAGTCTAAGTCTATAGTTGATTGACCTTTGTACAAGTTTTCAGATCCTAATTGTGATGAGGCTGAGAGAATTGAGAGTAGGAACATTTACATGTGTAAATGTAAAGAAGCACAGCTGTAGCAGGCGCAAAATTTGATGCTAATGTTTTGGTCATTTCTCCTTCCACAGTGTAAAGTTTTGAGCAAGCAAGCACTCATTCTTTAAGTTTCAAGGTAATCTACCTATGACTAAAAGAATTTGAATAAACAGCTTGTATTTTAAGAGAACTATGCATTAAAAGTCACAGGTGTCAAAGTCGATTGTAGAGAAGTACAATTTTAGACATAGGTGGATTGATTGAATCATTTCTCAAGATCTACTGAGTCTTTTGAGATGATTTACTTGGAGAAGGTGTGCAATCTATAGGCAACAGCATGTGCAATGTTTTATCAAAAACTTTAAACATTTGATCAGTCAATGAGTGAGTTATGTGTAGGAGACTTTCTGAGTAGTGACTCTCTTCACAGTTAGTACAAATTTTGATAGTTTGGAATTGGTCTTCCAAAATTGAGTAAGGTTTTGAGTTATTCTTGATATAGAAGTGTTCTAACATCAAGAATAGCTTGTTCATTTGGAAATTAACACTCTCCATCATTTCTGCACAAAACCATAGGGCTGAAATGCATACGCTTCTCGTGTAATTCACCATTCAAAAATGCAATTTTAATATCAAACTAATGTACATTCCAACCATGATGAACTGCATCTACACATATGCTATGAATGGTGGTCATTCAACATGTGGGAGCAAACGTCTTATTAAAATCAATGCCTCTCTATTGAGAATAACCTTTTGCAACAAGCCTAGCCTTATACCTGTCAACTGTTCCATCATGCTTATGTTTCAACTTGTATACCCATTTAGTGCCAATGGTCTTTTTGCCTGGAGGCAAATCACATAAAGACTAAGTCTCATTCTTCATAATAGCATCATATTCTCATTGCATAGTAGTCATCCAATTTTTTGAATTTTGTGCTTCATCAAAAGAAATAGGCTCATTCTCATTGCTAAGACTAGAGGCAGCCATTGCATAGCAATCTCATGCAAAAGAAGCACTATGAGAGCCTTAACAAGTATGATATGAGAGATTGCATCTAATTTTCTATCTCTCAAATTCTGCACCAACCATTTAGGCATTGTTTTTTCCTCCTCTATATCAGGACTCTCATCAACAAGTGCATCATGTAAATTTGCATCACAAGTGGAATGATTTGCATCATTATATGGACCTTGTAAAGGTTGAGAAATAGCCTCATTTGGACCAACACTTGACTGTTCACCTATAAAAAGAGGCAACAACACATCTCCAGAGCTAACTGAACTCTCCTTTGTACTTAAAAGTAATAGTTGAATTGCATCTTCCACATAAACAACATCATGTCTAACCAAAATGTGTTTAGTATGTTGATGATACAGACGATAGCCTTTGCTTTCAGAACTATAACCATCAAAAATACATTTCATTGCTTTATCATCCAATGTTCTACATTGTTGTTTATGCACTAATGCATATGCCAGACAACCAAAGACACACAAGTGAGTAAAATATGGCTTGCGAATATGTCAAGGCTCATATGGAGTGATAGATTGCAATGCTTTGGTGGGATACCTGTCAAGTACATATGTTGCACACTAAAAGCCTCAAGCCAAAAGCTATTTGGTAAAGCTTGGCTTTTGACCATACACCTTGCCATCTCCATGAGAGACCTATTCTTTCTTTCAACAACCCTATTTTGTTGAGTAGGAATGTGAAGATCATCATCCTCAACACCATCTATGTGACCTTCAATACCTATATTCGTAGGTATAGTAGGATGTTTTGTTACCGTTAGTCATGTGAAAGGCCAAATGGCCATTGGACACTTCTTTGTATATGTTCTTTAATAAAACATATAGTGGTCTGGTCAATCACATACTCTATGTTCAACCACATTTGTAAGACCTAAGAAGTCTATCTTCATGCTCCCTATGTACTGCGTTTTCTGCGTATTCTGCAGCCTCTATGCGAAATATTGTGTGCGGTCTTAGGAGCTTGGTTTTCTACTCCGAGGATATCATCGTGGAGCTCTTGAGAAGGAGAACGCAGTGTGGTGCATCGCCAACAAAATACTTCACTGGTATCAGAGAAGTTCAACGCAAAGGCTTTGTTCCTTTTGTGTGAGTAAAGCGAGCACTCCCCCTTTCTCCAAGGCTTATGACCAAGGCGGTGACCAAGGCATAGACCTCGGCATACCCTGTCATCCGAGTCATTGAACTCACCATTGGCGCCGTTGGCTACGCATGAGGGAAGACCTCAACGATCAAGGAAGATAGAGGTTCCCGGTACTATTCGAAAGGTCACCCATCCCAATATTATTCCCCCCCGAGCTCGCTTAACCGTGTCAATCTCTTGCCACTAAGCTACATTCTTGTGGTGTCTAAAGAAGGGGAAAGACTAAGGTTCACATTATCTTGAACATGTTTTGGTCTCTCAAAGCTTCATTCTTTGCTTTCAAAACCTATTTTTGAAGCATTTTTGGGGTTAACACTGAGTCACAACAAAGGAGAACAAAGACATGTTCTCTATTCCTTTTTACCTAAAGACCATGATATCAAGCAATAAAGTGGGCATTTTACAATATCTAGAAAGCATCACTTGTTCTTGCTTGTAAATATTGACTAGAAGCTTGATCCCATATCCCAAGTAGTCAAGATAGATATAATAAAATACTTGGTGCCATGAAAACTAGTTGTTCAGCACGATCAAGAATCCCACATCATGATCTTTGACAAGAGATTAAAGTTGAAGGTACAAGTAAGAGTTCGGGAAGCTCCTTCATTACATCTATAACCTCAACAAGCACATATTATAGCTGATTAAAAGCTACTCGAAAATCAGAGTACATGTGTTGCAAAAATCGGAACATTTTAACAAGGCAATTAAGATCATCCCCTTTGTATAGTTAAGATCGTCATTGAATGTTGGGCCATATTCACAGAATATGAAATAAATTTCACAAAAGCATTCCCAAGAGAAGATTATAATCAACAAAATTATACTAAGAAACATTCACACATTCATCAGAGAAATGCTCAAGATAAGTCAAGTTGAACACAAAGTGGAAGCAGAACTCGACATTATATTTCTATTAAAATGATGTTTTACATTTCATGTGTTTTACAAGAGTAATATGAATCTACAATAGAAGCTGATCATAGCTTTCCTCAGGCTCAAGCATAATGGGATCCTCTGGAACATTAGAACACAACTCCTGCCTCTCTTGCTCCAAGATTGGCTCTTCAAGGTCAGCCATGTCCCCCGGTTCATCTGCAAGTGGGGGAACAGGCTCCCTTGAAGCCAGTTGGAATCTCTCCGTGTCTGCAATGTGCTTCCTTCCAACCTCTTGGTCTTCATCTGGGCATTCATTCAGCCCATTGATTCTCATTCTAATGAAGCTCACTTGAGCATCATCCTTCTCCACAGCTATGCAGTGCCTGAACATCTTTAAGGAGCAAGCCGGAGAAAACCACTTAGAGGCCAATCAACATGATGACTAATGAAAATTGTTAAAATTGAAATTACCTGTGCCCGAAAAAAGGTCTAGGACCCAGTCATCATCATTGGAGAATAGTTGAAGCAATCTCATTATGAGCTTTTGTGGCTTCTGATAGGGGTTAAGCAATGTCATGTCCCCAGCTACATGATGAAGTTTCTTGGTAACGGCTGGGAACATGAGCACATTTGAGATCCCATTCTCATTGCAATGCTCCCTGACTCTCCTTTTGCTTACTTCATCATAATAGCCAACTGTAATGCATTCAGTGGAGCTCACAAACCTATGCAAAGGAGTGTGATTGATGTTTGTCTTCACCCTGCCAACAAGAACTATGAGTGACAGAGAGCATCATTAAAGCCATGGAGATAGAAAGAAGATTACTTACCATGTGAGGCACTCCACAGCATGACATCTTGCCTTCAGAGCAGTTGAAACAGAGAAAGATTGGTCTCTGCTATGGAAAATTACTATCCTCCAAAGAGGAGACATAGTCAACTCTGCAAAATCAGTGACCATCTTCCGAATCTGAGGGTGTTTGAAGGGTTCATCGTCATTTACTGATCCCAACATCCTAAATCCATAGGGTATGTCTGCTATGAGAAGGGAGAAATGCTTTCTAGGCACAACAAAACAAATGTTATTTACATCACTACAGAATACATTGTAATATACAGGCCTAAGGGGGTCTAGGGGATTGGATAAACATTTTAGATCATGTTCATAATCAAAATCAATCTCCTTGGCTTTCAGTCTAGATTTCTCATGCCTTGCTCTTTGAATGTGAGCCAGGAATGCAGGGGGGCAATCATCTAGTAGCTCTGCAGACTTACTTTTCTTTGATTTCTGCAGAATAAAGTGGAAAGACAATTAAATGAGCTCTTCAATATAGAAAACGAAACATAAGGAATCAATGCATGGCATCGATTTCGTGTGTGGGTAGATGCCAGGCATCGACTTTCTATTGAAAGTCGATGCCTAGCATCGACTTTGGGACATAAGTCGATGCCTGGCATCCACTTATGTCACGAGGTCGATGCCAGGCATCGACTTATGCCCCCAAGTCGATGCCAGGCATCGACTTATGCCAGGAGGTCGATGCCAGGCATCAACTTTTGGCAGCAGGTCGATGCCAGGCATCGAACTTAGCAGTAAGTCAATGCCAGACATCGAATTCCTACTAAAAGCCTGGCATCAAATTGGTTAGGTGAATCAAGGCATCTAGACTAATAGAAACCAGGCATGATCTCTGAAAGAGAACCTACCCAATCACGAAATAGGATAAAATATTCTGATAAAGCTTTGTAGGATGATGTGGTTGGATAGTCTGCTTGGACCTCTGTCCAAGAAAAGCAACCCAACCTCTTCATCATCACCTCCTGAATCTTCATGTATACTTTATGACTACAGTCACAGAAATGAAAAAGAGACTAGGTTAGACCAGAAACATGGGAGGAGGGAAAAAGGATATGAGAATAACATACATACTTATTGAGCTCAGTAACCATCTCCTCCAGGCTTAACTCCTTGGAGATTACCCTTGACAAAGTTGATATAATCAATGTATCATCCTTGATTCCTTGAAGGGCCCTCCATGGTCTCAGCTTCATGTCCTCTAGAACCTCTTCAATTGAGAGGTCAACTTTCCTTCCCTTTCCCTTCAGATCCACCTGTGGGTCTGGCCTCGACTTCCGTTGCTTCTGGCCCTTGACCTCCTTATTCTCCCACATTGTGAATATTTTATCCTGCAGATCCTAGATCTCACCTATTCTGAATGCCAGTTGAAACCATGGATCATATTTCCTCAAAGCATCAGACTTTCTATTCTCATCCAGTGCAATTCCAACCTCAATAAGGCATTGATTTCGTAGATTGGGATGTATTCTTCCAGGTTCCTTCATGAGACAATCTTCATATTCATCGTGGAAGAACCGAATTCTCTCTATGGAGGACATTTTTTGCCTGTAGTCATTGTCATTGTTGTGATCCCAAGCAAGAAGCTTGGCTTCCTCAGTTGTAAGACCAACATATATCTTGCACTTTGCATACCTAAAGAAGAATGTGGTAGGGTGCTCCTTCACTAGCTGTCTGCGGGCCTCTACAGAGTGTGAACCTCCAATCACATAATATGTATAATCCTCAAACAAACCCTCATTGAACTCCTCCACAGAGCTGCACTCATTCGGATCCACCATGACAAGGAAAGGCACAACAGTAGCATGAGGATTTATTTTCATTTTCTTCTTAAGATTCTGCATGTGCAAATTGTGTGGCTCCCTGATCTCAAGGGGCCTCCTCCCTGTGACTGGATCTATTGGTGGCCTATGGATGATATTGATTGGTAGGTGGAACAACTGCCCCTTCTTCACAACTTTTCTTCTCGCTATGTCCTCCCTCATCTTGTTCTGCTCAGTACCAAGAACATCCGAGGCAAGCTCTCCACCAGGTGCAACTATTATATCCTCAGAGCTAGTGCTTGAGTCAGAAGACTCCTCATCAGCAATTCTCTTCTTTTTCTTCTAGAACTTTTTCTGCACGCTCTGCTTACCCCTTGCCTTTACAGGGGTTGTCATCTTCTGTTGTGTTGGCATGATGTTGCCGTGGATCCATGGCATCAAGTCCTTGATAAGATTCACTGAGTCCCTGCATATCTCTGGAAGCCCATCTGGAACACAGCACTCTGGGCACAAGAAATCCATCTTGCATATAACATTTCTTAAACCTTTCAATGTCTCTAGGTTGTGAGAATCCTCATCTTCATAATCCAGTTTGAACACAAGGCCATACTGAAAACCCTGTGTTGTCGTAATCTTTCCTCTCTCGTACGCCCCTGCAAACACAAGGAGGACTGCATTCTTTTCTTCAACATACTAAAGGCACCACTCCAGGTTTATCATGTCTCGGAGTGGACGATCTGTCCTTAAGACCTCTACGTCCCTCGACCTTTCCTTCCTAGTTGTATCATCCTCACGAATTTTGATGCTACTCTGTCCACCAAAGGACATTCCAACCGGATTGCTGGCCTTCTCAGAGGATAAGGATGCAATAATTTTCTTTGGTTTTGCTTGGTGACCAATGCCTCTGTCACGTTGCTGGTTAGCAGAGCTCATGGTCACTCTCAGCTTCTTGAAGGGCCTCTCACTCTTGGACTCAGCATCCCTGAAGGGGCTTGGAAATATGAGCTCATACGTTAATGTGTTTTTCAAGGGTCCAAGTCGATGCCTGGCATCGACTTTGCACCCTAAAGTCGATGCCTGGCATCGACTTTCAGGCCACATTCGATGCCAGGCATCAACCTTCCAGGTCAATGCCTGGCATCGAGTTGCACCCTCAAGTCGATGCCTGGCATCGACTTGCACACAAAGTCGATGCCTGGCATCGACTTGCACCTAAAAGTTGATGCCTAGCATCGACTTACACCATTAAGTCGATGCCTAGCATCGAGTTGTACCCTCATTGGATCTATATTTTATGAGCTAAGAAAAATAAAAACCTAGAAAGCATACTATTTACTCAAACATACAAAAGGAATCTTTTAGGAATCTTTTTTGGTGGTTTGATTTTGTCTACCTCTTGGTACTCTTGCCAACATTCTTCTTCTCCATGAGAGTTGCCTTGCTGGTTTGCTGAGCTCTGTGCTCCATAGCTGTCTGTGCTCTATTGCTCTCTCTTGCTCGTGGATTTTGAAAATGAGAATGATCTCCTCCTCTACTATTTATAGGCAATTGGGTAACTTGAACCAGAGACTAACTAGATCTAACTGAATGAATCCAGTTGCTAACTATATCTATCAACTTATCTAACCAGGAAATACCACTCACACAAATAGGTTGTTTCACCTCGACTTTAATGAAATAGTCATAGAACCTTGGAACTATTTATATACATTTTCATGTAATTTACACTTCAGTGGCAAGAGTATGGTATGTACATGAGGAAGTTTAATCTCATGTATAAATTGTTTCTTAGAATCTCTTGCTTGGGAAAAATCAAGTCTAAGTTGTGTTGAACATGGGAGATTAATGACATCTTTATAGTGTTATCCTTCTCACTTCAGTTCATATTCACATTTATCTTGTAACACATTGTTGAAAAGGAAAATCAATGTATGAATAAACGTTCAACAAAGAACTTTGGGGTAATTTCAACAAAATAGGTTGGTAATTTCAACAAAATAGCTTGGTAATTTCAAACGTCACTCATTGTTTTTGCATCCAACGTTAAGGAAAATTGTAGATTCAAAATTCATTTAAAAAATCTTTTGTAACAAGCACATACTTAATTATTACATATAATTCTTACATATACTTTTCCATATACTTCTTACATATACTTTTCCATGTACCTCTTTTACACATAATTCTTTTTTAGTATACTTTCATCTACCTTTTTGAGATCTAGCCAAGACCACAATAAAACCTAATCCTTGAAATCTTAACCAAAGGTAAAATTTCTTCTTGTAAAGTCTTCAATGGCACTACTCCAAACAATTTTAATATCTAATCCAGTTGGAACTCAACTTGGATATATTTTGATTCACTCATAATGCTAAGACTCAATGACTCATATCTAGTTAGAAATCAACTGTGTATCTCATCTTTCAAAAGTGAATCAAATCTTTGGTTTCCTTATTAGTGTATATCTGAGTAATTAAGTAATTTGATGCTTAATGTAATTTAATGTACTTTAATGAACTTTTGATTTCATATCTACTTGATGTGACATTTGATGTGACATCTTCACTTGATCTCGGATTTCTACTTATTTAAAAAGGTCATTCATCTTCAGTCTTCTTTGAGCTGAGTTAAGATGAGCTCAATCTTTTTAGTGGATGCTTGGGCATCAGCTTCCTCTGCTCATATTGATACAGTTTCGGATTCATTGTTCTCAGTTGACCCTTTCCACATAAGTGATGATCCCTATGGTTTAGAACGTGCTGATGATTCTATGTTTTCTGTTGAGTCATTTAAGTTACCCAATTCACAGTGCAATGCTGCTCAACCAAATGCACCTCTTGATCTCCCATCTAATCCAACCATTGATCTCCCTTCTGACTCAAGTGCATGTGGAGCAACGGAAAAGCAAAGCAAGTTCAATCTACGTTTTAAAAGAAGGCCTCGTGAAGTAAGTCAAAAAAGATTTAAATTTCTTACTTCAGATAGGCAGATTGCATTGGATATTGTGAAGCATTGTTGTGGTTTGAAATGTTTGTACAATTTAGGAATGAAGAAACTAAAGCACCTAAGAGAGAAATTCCTCCATTTAGATAGTGAAAGGCAGAATATATACCTTGTTTCTCGCATGCAAATGATTGAGGATAACAAGTCAGTAACATGTGTTGCTTTTGAATATTTCTTTAGTCAAGGGATGCGATGTTGTAGGGCTGCATTTAAAATTGCAATGGGTGTGGGAAATTTTAGAATACATAGGGTTCAACAGGGGTTTTTGAATGGGGATCTCATTTTGGATATGTTCCATGTTGGGACCAAAGGATCTGTTGGACGTCATGCAATGAATTGGATGATGAACTGTTTTAGCTTGCATTGTGAGGTTATGCCTACAATTGGAAGGTTGCACTTGTCAGATAACTTTACTCGTCGAGAGGTATTTCAAATATATAGAGAAGAAATGGAAAATAGAAATGAGAAGTATGTGTTGTATCGTCACTTTACTCGATTATGGAAGGAAGAGTTTAACAATGTGTCTATTCCTCGTAAAGTTAGAATGGGTGAATGTTAAGCTTGTGCCACTTTGAAAAACATGGCAAAGGGGGCTACAACACCACAGAAAAAGAATAATTTTAAAAACCTTCTTAACAACCCTTGTGAGAGTTAAGCTTTAGAGAGAAAGAAAGCAATTGATCATCGAAGTAAAGCACTAAGAAATCCGGAGCGTTATATGTGTCTGTTGATCGATGGTATGGATCAAAAAAAACTTGTTTGCCACATTTTTATCGCATCCCTAAGGACATTGGAGATGAAGTCCTTGTGCAAATGCATTTGGTTGGTGCTTTGGTATACAATGGAACTGTAATGTCCAAGGTTTTCTTCACATATCCGAATGTGCATAATGATCCAAACCTTACAGTTATTGTCATTCATCGTGTTTTGCAATCATGGAAGGGTCTTTTGCCACCAACTCTATATTTGCAACTTGATAATACTGCAAGAGAGAATAAAAATTCTACATTCTTTGGATATTTAAGCATGCTTGTTGATAAAGAGGTATTTCAGAAGGTTAAGGTAAATTTCCTTCTGGTTGGCCACACTCATGATCACATTGATCAAATGTTCAGTACTTTCTCTAAGAAGTTGTCACGTTTTTACTCTTCTGATTTTATCTGAGCTGATTTCAGAAGCATATACTCCAAAACCAGAAGTTCAACACCTCACACAGATTTATAACTTTAAGCACTTTTGCTCAATGGGCCTTGATAACAGTGCTAAGGTTTTGGCTCCATTGCACAATATTAGTTTCAACCATGTATTCTTGATGAGGAGGGTTGATGAAATAACCCTTTTATTTGCAAAGCAGTATTCATCTTCTCCTGGGTGGGGGCCTAAAGAGGGATGCAGATTCTTATTGCAGGTGCCTAATTTGTCTACAATGTATGGTGCAGAACAATCACCATATGAAGATAAAAACAATACAAAAAGATGTGGAAATGTGGTTGATCAAAGTAAAAGCTAGAAGCATGCACTCATTGAAAAGAAGAGACATATTGAGCGTGCAAAAAAATATGATGGAGATCAAGATGTATCTTGGTGGGAGGACTTTTTCAATCATCAAGAAGAGATTATACAATATACAATTGCAGGTCATTGGCCAATTGATATTCCATTCACATGGGATTTTTGTACACAAAGATCCGTGAATGTGGCCCAAGCATGTAATGCAGATGCACTTCAAAGTTTTATACATCCACCAGAAAGAAATATTTATGTAGGCCCAAGGATGACAAAACAGGCAGAAGCAAGATGGCAAGGAAATTTAATAGAGATAAATGTTGGAACACTTATTGCAGTACTTGCTGATGGTGATGAGGCTACCAGACCATTTTGGATTGCAAAGGTTTTAGAGATAACTAAAGATATTGATCAAAGAAGAATAGAGGCTTTGATGGTGCATTGGTATTATACTAAAAGTAGTAATGCATTCACAGGTAAATATAACTTAGAAATGGTGTGTGATACTAAACGAACAGGTTCAAAAAAGAAAAAGAATATTCGAAGCACATCCACTCTTAAAATGGATGATGTAGATATTCTTGTTTATGATTTTTCCTTGACAAAAACAGGTCACTTGAGGAAAGCAACCATCAATATGATAAAACAAAAGCTTCCAGATGTATGTGGTACGGGAAATCATAGGCAAACAAGAAGATTTGTGCATGATCCTGCAGAATTTGGTATGTACATGGATGAAGATAGAGCTCTTGTGGATATAGAAGAAGAAGAAGAGAGCTCTCAACAATATAAGACTGAATCAAGTGCATCAGATGATGAGGGTGTAGACATAGATCGACATAGTTGTGAGTTCCATTGAAACTCTCTAACATTTTTAGTGCTTATGTAAATGCCTTGAAGTAGTTTGGTTAATGAAACCATGTTTTGTAGCAATTTTGAATAACAATCAGATATCCACCCATTGAAAATATGTCTAAAATGTTATTTTTGTATAAGAATTATTCAGTTTTACATTCTTTATATAGATTTTAGACATGTCAATGTCTTATCATATAGATTTTGGACATGTCAATGTCTTATCATATAGATTTTGGACATGTCAATGCCTTATATAGTGAAATTTTGACTACATTTTGAGCTCTTTTTTTATGAGAAAATGACAAAAAATATCAAAAAATCACATTTTTTCACTTCATTTTTGTAATATATGTATACTAGTATAAAGGAATCTCAAACATAACCTCACATTTGCTTGATTTTGAAGAGATTGTTTTCTTTTTATGACATAGTTCTCGTTTGTTACGACTCGTTGTTGGTGTCTTTTGGAGCCATTTTGGAGTCCTTTTGCACATAGTTCTCTTCACACAGGTCCAAGAACATCAACAAGAGTTTAACAATCAATATCAATCTTTGGGGCTGTGTTTTCAGCCACGCCCGTAAAATTACAGGTTTCTCAAAAGATTTTCAGTTTTGGTGGGAGAAGCCATTGTAAATTTATGCAGGTTTTTGAGCCTAAAGCATCAGAGTTGACAGACACTTGCAAGTGTTTGTTGGCTAGTTTTTGGGCTATGCATTCAGTCTTTTAGTGTCATTTTACTGCATATATTGAGCAAGTACACACCATGTACGCTTCTGTTGATACCGCTTATGTACGTCCATGTGGTCATTGATATAGCGGTTATGTTTTTGCATAACGCCTTATACGTTTGATAAAGAGGGTCGTGGTGAGATTTTCTTAACCGCAGGTGAAAGACTTACCCAGTCTCACCATAGGAGATGTATGATAGTTCTTCATAGGTTCTCAATAAATCTAGTTGGCTTCTATTGGGTAATTGATTATATGCAATGAAGTCAGTGATTCACTATGCAGGTAAACATGTCAGTACTTGTAGTTTTATGATATTTTGACACTAGTCATATGCTCATTTTGCAGAGGATACTCTGGCAAAATGTTTCCAGATTTTTGGTCTAGTCAACTACAGTGGTCTATTTACTCCTTAACACACTCATTCATTGTTTTTTGAGTCTTCTAGCTCAATTATCATTCCATTTAGTTCTCCACCATCATGGCATCAAAGGTCTCAGGCACTTTTGGTGGATAAGGCCTAGTGCTAGTGTTTCGAGGAGGAGCTATAATTTATAGGGCAAAGACCATTTTGAGATCTGAAAATTTGATGGCACAAACTTTGCTCTATGAAAGAATTAGATTAAAGATGTGCTGATTCAAAGGAGGCAATGGAAGCTAGTAAATGGAATTTCAAAGAAGCCTACTAACATGGATGAAGATGATTGGGATGAGTTGGATGAAACGGCCAGGTCTACCATTTGCTTGCACCTAGCAGATAATTTTTACTTTACAATATTAGACTGTGAAAGTGCAGAGGAGATTTGGAAGAAGTTATGCAATACATATGAAAAAGAGACGACATCAAATAAAGTGTATTTGATGAGAAAATTATATGACCTTCATATGAAGGACACAAATAGTGTTGCTGCTCATCTAAATGAGTTTGATGCTATATTCTCCTAGTTACAGGCTCAAAAAATGGATATGGATAATGACATGAACGCAGTATTGCTATTATGCACCTTGCCATCATCATGGGATACGTTTTGCACAACTATTAGCAATAGTGCACCTCGTGGTAAACTCATCTATGATGACATATATGGAGCACTCTTGAGTGAGAAGATTTGTAGAAAATCTATGGTTGGAACTCTTAGTGGAGATGCTTATAATGTTCATGATTCTTACCAAGGAAAGGATCAGCAATGTGGCAGGAGCAAGAAAAAGGAAAATAATGGTCAACGAAATAAGAGTAGAAGTAAATCAAGGAAGAGGGATATTGAATGTCATTAATGTCATAAGAAAGGACACATGAAGAAAGAATGTTATGCATTAAAGGATGCTAAAGGTAAAGGACAGAATGTTGATGGGCATGTGAAATAGTTACCTGCATCATTTACTTCCACTGTGAAGATTGAAGAAATTAATGCTATTTCTGATGATGTTGATGTGTCGAAACTTGATAGTATTGTGCCAACTGAGGCTCTTATGGCTGATTCTCTTTCCCACATGTGGCCGCTAGATTCTGGTGCTTCTTTCCATGTGATGTGGGGATTGGAGATGTGGTTGTGCAATTCATTGATGGTTCAAAATTTACTATGCATAATGTATGCCATGTACCTCAGTTATCATGCATTTTGATGTCAATTGGTCAACTTCATGACCTTGGTTACAAAGTTGTCTTCTATGTTCAGTCCTTTCGCATATCAAAGGACAATATGGTTATTGCAAAAGGAAGAAAAGTTGGCTCACTTTATCCTTTATTTGTATCAAAGAAAGAACACTTCTTAGCTGTAATTGAATAGCCCATGGCTTGTATTTGGCATGGTTGTTTGGGCCATATATCTCATAGTGGAATGGAAAATCTTTCTCATTCTAGCTACTTACCTCTGTTATCTTTCTCCGATTTTTCATTTTTTGAGCATTGTCATTATGGAAAGAAAACCAGAAATGTGCATAGAACGCGCATTGACTCTTCAGTTCAGCCTTTAGATCTCATTCATAAAGATGTGTGTGGTCCTATGCCCACTAGGTCCTTAGGTGGTTCTCTTTACTTTATCACTTTCATAGATGATGCTACTAGAAAAGTTTAGGTATATCCTATCAAATCAAAGGATGAGGTATTCCCTACTTTCAAAAAATGGCTTTCTTCAGTTGAGACTGAAAAAGGAACTAAGCTTAAGGCTTTCTACCTCACATGAATTCAGCTTTTTCTTTCAGTCTAGAGGGATTCATAGAGAGTTTACAGCTCCTTGTACCCTTGTACAGAATTGTGTAACTGAGGATACATAGAACTATTCGTGATAGAGTACTCTCTATGTTGCATCATGCAAACCTCTCACAAGGTTTTTGGGCACAAGCAGTATTGACTGAAGTTCATGTGATTAACCTTTCACCTAGTAGTGCCAAAGGTCTGAAAGTGGCACAAGAATTGTGGATAGGGAAGCCACCATATTATGATCATCTTTGAGTTTTTGGGTGTGAAGCATATGTTCATATACCCAATAATCTTAGACAAAAGTTGGACCATAAGTCAAAGAAATGCATTTTTCTTGGATATGGTCGAGAAGGACAATTTGGATATCGCTTATGGGATCCTAACACACGGTCAGTGATAAGAAGTAGTGATGTCATTTTCAATGAGTCTAAGATGCATAAACAACCCATTAAGGAGGTTGAAGTGAGAAAAGTGGTGTTTGAGGATACTACTCCTCCGGTTAGCATGCATAAAAATGTTATACATAGTGATGTTCAAGAGAATGTCCATTCAGATGAGTCTACACATGTTCCTGTTAGCAACCATTGAGACGTTCTGCACCTGTCTCACATCCATCTGATAGATATGTTCCAGGTTTAGATTTGTTATGCTAACAGATGGTGGTGAGCCTTCATGCTACAAAGAGGTTATGCAGATAGAGGATCATGTCGTGGGAGCGTGCCATGAAGAGTGAGTTGGATTCTATTCACAACAATGGTACTTGGGATTTAGTACCTTTTCCAAAGGGCAAGAAAGCTTTACCATGTAAATGGGTATATAAGCTGAAATCCACATGAGAAACATAGACACATGCACATACTCACATACACGTACACATACTCACATACACATACACATGCATAATCATATGTACACACACATAGACTCATATATTCATATTTACATGCATATATACATATACACATGCATATATACACACAAAACACATGCATATGCACATATAGATACACATACATACACAACACATGCATACGCATAAATAAATAAATAAATAAATAAATCCTATTTCAAAAATCCTAAATTGAAAACACTAATTTTGATATTAGGGTTTTGAAATCCCTAATTTAAAAACTCTAATTCAACCTTTTAGCCATATGTTTGAAGTATATGTACACCTCCGACATCCTTCTAGAGAGATGTCTCTCCTCCCAACCTTATGCCTCTATATATAGCTACTCGAATCAACGAGGATCATAATACATGTAAAGATATATACACATCATGTAGATAGGATACATAAATATAAAATGGAGTAGATATATTATGCATCACACATACATGCCTAAATGCACACATAAATATATATATACATACTAACATATTTACATGTACACATTTACACATAGACATATATACATATATACATGTACACGTCACATATACATGCCTACATGCACACATAAACATATATATACATGCATACATATTTACATGTACATATTACACATAGACACATATACATATATACATGTACACAATTATAAACACTTGCATATATTACATGAATACATGAATATGTTACATAAATGCATATGCACATATACACATGCATATTTAACACATGTATACATATATCACACACATGCAAACACATACATATACATGAAATACATATATATGCATACTAACATATTGATACATATAATACACATGAATACACACACATATGCATACATACATGATAAAAATTTGCTCCTCGAAGAGAAAGCTATATGTAAAATAATTAGGCATACCCCCGAGCTTCATGTTCTAACTTAGAAGAACAGGATTTCATCTCTCTAGTAGGATTCATCGTTATTCAAGTTAATAAAAAAAAACCTATTGTCTGATATCCATTCAGAAGCTTCAAGTTATTGATCAATAACTAGAGTAGAATTTACTATCTAATCTGCTCATATGTTTTCATTATTGCCATCATTTTGGTAAGACATCAATACAGTCTCATCTTCATTATCCTTATTGATTTCATTTATTTCTTCTATTGTTAAATCTATGTTCTCATGATCACATCATCTATTGATGGATTAATATCTATTTCTGGTAATTCCTCTTCCTCATCAGTAGAATCAGCATGTAGAGAATTATCCTCTTCATCAAAAGATTAGTATCATTATCACGTATAATGATTCTAATTTCTATATTCTTCGATCTCTCTAACAATAAACTATTCAAACAATGACCTACCTCTAGGTTGCACATGAATGACTTGCCACCAAGGATGAGCATCTGGGTTTTTGTAAAAAAATGCTTGTTCAATATGCCTAGGAAGAATATATGGTTCTTTAGTAGATCGCATTACCTTGGAAGAATCAATTGCCCAAAACCCAGATAATTCCTTTCTTAATGTGGAATTACTACCTTTATACTCCTCTCGAAACCACCAACCTTCAAAATGACCTATCAAAATATATAACAACAAAAACCCATTATTAGGTGCTTAAGAAAATAATTAACTCTAAAAAAATATATATAAACTTTTTTCTACCTGTTTGAATGTACGAAATGAAATTTCATAGATACCAATAATAGTTCCTACGTAACCAAGTTCGCTATCTATAAGGTTGTGTCTTTTGAGCTAGCACGTGATAGTTGCTTGAAAGAAGCAACAATACTAGAATCCTCTGTTTTACGTAAAGAATCAATGGCTTCGATTCTAATATGCTGTCCAAAAGCCCACATATTAGTGAGCATTCGAGCCTGCAAAATAAATTCAATTAGTAAATAGAAACTAACATACATATATGAAAAAAATAAAATATTATTCTAATAAAATTACCTTTCGTTCATAACCTATCATTAACTCTCTTTTTTCATGTGAGATTTCTTCATTATTTGTGTTGGCACGTTGCAAACGACTATATAGCGAATCTGTGAAAGAAGGTATATCTGTAATCTCATTATTATCGAGATTACGTCTAGATCTTTTGTTTTTTCGTCTTTTACTTCAAAGACTTTGAAGTTCTCGTACTCGCTAAGGAATGCTTGCATGCATTCGCTATTATATGCTACAAAAGTAGAAACATCATTTTTTTCTTGAAATGTAAATAAGAATGGAACCCCCTTACCTGATAATACCTCATCTGTTATTTTTGAAGAAGACTCGTTGGTCCATGCACGTGGAGCTTCTTCGTGAACTCTTTCAAGGTACTCACTAACGTAATACATGCACTCTTTAAGCATCCAACCCTTTGCCATGGATCCTTTTGGTTTTTCTCTTTATCGTACATAACCTTTTAGTATTCCCATAAATCGCTTGACCCAAAACATCCATCGAGTGTTGACAACACCTGCAATCTCTATCTCATCTACAAGATGGACTAATAAATGAGCCTGAATATCAAAAAATGAAGTAGGAAGTTCTTTTTCCATCAAACATAGTAGCTCTTTGCATTCACGTTTTTTTTGTGGGATCGAATTTTTATCGATCTCTTTGGATGTAATCCGCCTATACATATCATAAAAACAATTATAAAGAAGTTAATTAAAAAAATAAAAGATATCCAATATTCATACATATTAAATATAAAAGTATCATAGTTACCTTATAAGTGATCCAAGACGATAGATCACATCTCGTACTCCTTTTGTTGTACATCCATCGATAACCAAAGGTAAAATATGTTTCAAAAAGTTATGTCAGTCATGGGTCTTTAACCTAGATAAGCTCTTATCATCCATAGTAAACATGTTTTGAAACGATGCTCCATATCCTGTAGGAGTCTTAACCAATTGAATTCTATTGTTCATATTCTATATCTCTTTTGTTGTAAGTACCCAAGGAGCAGATGCATAAGTCGTTTCTTGTTGATGTCTATCAAAAACTGGCCATAACTTTGGTTTGGATTTTTTATCTTTCAAATCATTCCTTGATGATGTGGTATCTTTTAGTCCAAGAAGATGCTGCCATAGTGAATAACCAATATTTTTGAATATATGCATAGGATCAAGAAGATGACATACTTTTAACTCTTTCCAATACTCCAAAGAATACCATATTGATATGTTCTCTGCGAGTGCCAATTTTCCTTTACCTCTGTTCACATACTCATTATCTGAATCATCACTGAAGATTTCTGCTTCTGGATCTATCAGAGGTCCATCTGTCCATTTTTTATACCAATCCATAGGCGTCATAGGTTTTGGATACTGACCTGTTTCAAGCTTTCCATTAAAATGTATCGCTTCTCTTTTAGATCTTAATGGATGATCATCGGGCAAGAATCCTCGATGTCGAAGATAAATATTTTTGTTGAGATTCTTACTATAGATTGATCTCAACCAATCACCACAATATGGACAAGCTTTATAACCCTTAGTAGATATTCCTGCATCATGGAAAATGATAAAAATATAATTAGATTAAATCATATTTATTTACATGCATATTGAATAAAAAAATTACATCAATACCTGAACAAACACCATATCCAGGAAAATCGTGAATAGTCCAAGCCACAATACCACGAACCGTAATATGTCTTTCATTGATGCTTTTCGATACATCAATGACATTAATACCTCTCTTGAAGATCGTCAATGAGAGGAGCAAGATATATATTCATATCTTTAACTTGTCTTTTGCCTGGGATTAAAGGTGAAAGCAATAAATGTTCCTTTTTAATGATAAGATATGGCGGAAGATTGTAGTTTATGACTACCACTGGCCATGTTGACCATTTACTGGATTTCATGGAGAATGGATTAACCCCATCTAATGCAACTCCTAACTTTAGATTCTGTGGATTTTGTGCAAATTCAAGCCATGTAGAATCAATATGCTGAAAAGCAACACTATCATGAGGTATTCTGATTATTCCATCAGTACTTTTGTGATCATGTCCCCAAGTCAAAAGCTTTGATAATTTGGGGCTTTGAAACATATGTATAATCCGTGGAGCCAATGGAAAATGTCTCAATACCTTTTTTGGGATTTTACCTTCTTCACCCTTATATCGAGGAGATTGACATTTGGGACATGTCAAAGAGTCTGCATATTCACCTCTATATAAAATACAATCGTTCGGACATGCATGTATACATTGATAATCTATACCAAGATTGTTGATTATCTTCTTCATTTCATCATGTGAGGTAGGAAGAATATTCTGACTTGGTAAAAACTTATCAGATAATAACCTGTAAGTTTATCAAAAAAAGATATATTAAAAAAGGTAAATAAATAAATATACATATATACATGTAGGTTTTTATTCTTACTTTAGATAAGGTAAGAACAAGAACTTGAATTGAATGGACACTTTTTGTCCGCGCATCTTTTAAAACTATTAATGCATCTTTCAAAATATTTACGCAAAATTTGATTGTTTTGGATGGCAGGATATGATTGTTTATTTTGGAAGATATGAAGTATGTACCTTCATTGACTGATTTGTCGATTCACACATATGTTCAGTTTGAAAGTGTGAGAAGCGAATTTATAATTGTTATTCAAAGAATTTAGCACTGTTTATAGGCCATACAATGGTGACCTGGATGAATCGCATGCACAGAGGTTACTCAAGATAGAGCAAGATTTCTCGGGTATGCAGTAAACCTCTTGCATGTCAATGATGAGCATCTGAACTTTAGGATACAAAGTGGAAATCATGGTGACTTGAGAGGATCACTTTTATACTTCAAAGAACTTCAGGTTTATGACATGCAAGAGGCTTACTGCATACCCGAGGAATCCTACTGGCACTACTCCATTATAATCAGATTGTTGTCTCTTGAGTAACCTCTGTGCATGCGATTCATCCAGGTCACCATTGTATGGCCTATAAACAGTGCCAAATTCTTTGAATAACAATTTTAAATCCACTTCTCACACTTTCAAACTGAACATATGTGTGAATCGACAAATCATTCATATCCTCCAAAACAAACAATCGTATCGTGCCATCCAAACAATCAAATTTTTTGCGAATATTTTGAAAGATGCATTAATAGTTTTAAAAGATGCGCGGATAAAAAGTGTCCATTCAATTCAAGTTCTTGTTCTTACCTTATCTAAAGTAAGAATAAAAACCTGCATGTATTTATATATATATATATATATATATATATATATATATATATATTTATGCATATATATATATATAAATAGATAGAAAATTGAAAATTATACCTTAATAGTGTCGAAACAGATACATTACTCCATCCAAAACGATTTTGAAGGTTGAGAATAAGTAAGCTCACACTTAGTCGTGTCAAACGAATTCCTTCATATACATGCTTTAGACATTCCTCTCGAAGATATTTCTCATTTTTAGAAATATCAATGCTCTCACTGTCATTTTGATACCAATGCTCAATAAAATCTGCCATGCCATCATCTTCATCATTGTCACACAAATCTTGTACTTTATCATCTTTTGAATATAGATCTTTCAACTTTGCATATTGCACATGATTAGTTTTGTGTAGCCTCCTCATGGAAGCTTCTGATAAATGAGGTCTTATTGGTAACTGTGAATGTTGTGGACGAATATCATCAACATCATACGTTGGAATCTACACATATAAATAAAACTCATTAGTATTCCATAAATGAATAAAAAGTAAACTTAAAATATAAAATTAAGTATATAACTTATTAAAGATGGATAGAAAATTTTTATTCTCTCTAGCTAAAAGGTGCTCTTGGAGGTCTACGCCATCCATAATTCACTAATAGTTCATCACCATGTAATGTAGTAATAGCATTGACAACTATGTATTTTGATACATCTCTACTCATGTATGGTGATTCATGACTATTTTCACGCTCCTCAAATGTGCAATTAGTCCTTGAGCTATTATGTAACCCTCGACTACTATTTATTAAACCTGCTATATTTCCATGTGTGTAAGGTCTTCCATCAATATATAATCTTTCATTTTCTGCATGTAAAATCCTTCTACTAGTAAGGGATGCTGCATTCAAGCATATTCCATAAGTACTCATGCTTTGAACATAACGTGAAAGTCGATGCCAATCTCCCCATCCATATATAGGACCACAAAATGACATAAGAGTGACTTCAGAGTTCGGAGACACATACAAATCCTCTACAATAAAGAGACCACGACCAGCATTAGTAATAGTGGATGGAGCAATCATATAGCAATTACCCCAAAAGTTGAAAAATTCTCCATCTAAAGGAAGTGGTCCTCTATTCCATCCTCCATATCTTCTTCTATCATATGTTTGTACTAAAGAACGATCACGAGCTGGCAATGGATAATCTCTAGCCGTTTCATTCTCTAAACCAGGAGGTAGAGGATTTCTAGAAACCTCTGCTTGTAATTGATGAATAGCAAGTCCATGACGTGTACGAGGTATATTAACATTATGAGAAAAATCATCATCATCATCATCGAGCAAGTATTCCTGTATATCAACAATAATTTGATTTTATATATGGTTTTTAAATAAAATAATGACATTAATATATATAGAAAATACATACCCAAGCATTATCACGTTGACTAGGTGATGGTGCACGCTCAAAAGTACCATACTCTGCCTCATGTTCAATACATTCCAATCGTGGTCTTCGATACGTGCCATAACAAGAGTTACACCAACATATAATATGCTCTTCATAGTAAAATTCATCATAATTCCTATCGGAGGACACATGTGAAGTCATTGCATGGGTAGGAGGTGGTGGAGTACCCTCTTATTGATCAGAATCTGCACATAATAAGAAACATAAAAAAAAAAGTTATGTATCCATCAAATATATTTAAAATTATATATTTCATATACTTACAGTATAAAGTGGTTGCACGATGAGGAGACGGTGGTGGAGTTCCATCTGATTGATCAGAATCTACAAATAATGGTATTTGATATTAATAATTTGATTATCTACATAAACAAAAAATTCACATATACATATTTACACATACACACATATTCACATATACACATTTACACATACACACATGCATATTCAGATATACACAACTACACATTATTGTGGGATAAATGCATGTATTTTGTATGAATGAGTGTATATGCATGCATGTGTGTACGTATATATGTGGATATGTATATGTGTGTTTATGTTATATGTATGTATATGTGTATATGTATACATATATGCATGCGTATATGTTTGCATGTATATGTGTATGTGGGTATGTGTATGTGTATGTGTATGTGTGTGTATATATGTGTATGTATTCTGATTTTTTTTTTCTGTTTGAGATTAAATTAACAAGAGATATTGTATGGTCGAAAAATAATAAGAGGCGAGCTAACATACCACCTAAGACATGGCAGTTTTTTCGTAGACAGCTACGTCTTCAAGGGTCATTTCCTCAGCAGAAGGTACACAAATTAATAGTCTATATTTATAATTTTTATATATTTTAGTAATTTTTTACATTTAATTTATGTATTTTTTTCTTGAATAAACAGGTTGTTGCAAAGAAGAGAGTGGAGTCGGGCCACACATTGTACCTAGGCCAAATGGGCCATAATGGTTTTGTAGCTACGTTTGTAAGTATATGTGTTATTGTGAGTATATTTTTATTTTAGTTAAAATGCAAGCAACTAATGTTTTTTATTTGTTTCATTGCAGCGGAAGGATTATGGCCGATATCCTACAAAACATGAGATCGAGTATGCTAAACATTTTGGATATCGGCGTTTGGGCGAGTATATGCAAGATCATCCTGATGCCTTTGTGAGTATTTTTAAATTTTATATAATTATTTTGTTTTTATGCATGGCCGATATCCTTTTATTTATTTATGTTTGTTATATGTAACACAAGAGTATTATGGAGAGACAAATATGGATGAGGTGGAGAGACAGACACAAGAGGGACGATCTCGATCGTCACAGGGTGATCATGAGGATGAGGATGACGAAGATCAGAATGATCATGATATTGCTGATGATGATGATGATGATCATGATGATGATGATTAGGATTTTAGTTGATTATGACATTGGATTATATGTATTTACATTCATATATATATATATATATATATATATATATATATATATATATATATATATATATATATATATATATATATTATCTATATATTTTTCATTTCAGTTATGTTTTGAATTGTGTGTATGGTATTAAGTAATGAAGAGTTTTGTTCTATTGATTGTTATTATTGTTTATATTAAGCATGTGTTTTAATACTTTAATTATGTATGTGTGTGTATATGTATGTATGTGCATGTGTATGTGTGTGTATATGTATGTATGTGCATGTGCATGTATAAGTGTATATGTGTGTATGAGTATGTGCATATGCATGTGTATGTACGTATGTGTATATGTATATGCATGTATATGTATTACTCTATGTGTATATGTGTGTATGTGCATGTATATGTGTATATGTAGGTATGTGCATGTGTGTGCATGTGTATATGTGTTTTAATACTTTAATTATATAATTCATTCATATGTGTGTACCTAAGAGTATATGTATGTGTGTGTATATGTATGTATGTGCATGTGTGTGTGTGTATATGTATGTATGTGCATGTGCATGTATAAGTGTATATGTGTGTATGAGTATGTGCATGTTCTTGTGTATGTGTGTGTATATGTATATGCATGTATATGTATATGCATGTATATGTATATGCATGTATATGTATATGCATGTATATGTATGTGTGTGTATGTGTATATGCATGTATATGTATATGTGTGTATATGTATATGTATATGTATATGTATATGTATATGTATATGTATATGTATATGTATATGTATATGTATATGTATATGTATATGTGTATATGTATATGCATGTGTATGTATATGCATGTGTATATGTATGAAACATGCATGTGTATGTGGATGCATTTCCATTTGCATCCATGTGCATGCATGTGAATGCGCATGCATGTGGATGTGCATATACATGTATTTGCATATATGTTAATGTGTGTATGTCTGTGTGTATATATATATATATATATATATATATATATATATATATATATATATATATATATATATATATATATATATATATATATATATATATATGCAATAATGCATGCATGTAAGTCTTTTTATGTGGTTGTAGGAATGTTTGTGCATATGCATGTGTATATGTGTGTATGTCTAAGTGTATGTGCACATGTATCTGTGTGTATATATGTGTGTGTATGTGCATGTGTATATATGTATATGTGTGAAAGTGCATGTTCATCATGTATAAGTGTATAAGTGCATATCAATAACTGTGAGTATGCTATGTAACGAAAATAACACAATTCAAATGATCTACAAAGAATAGAAATTGTACTTACAATTGTTAGCCATACTTTTTGCTTGGTTAGCTTCTTGAATAACCTGCAATAAAGAGAGAAAGAAGAGAGAGAGAGAGAGAGAGAGAATTCAAAGAGAGAAAGATGTAGAAAGAGAGAAACAGAGACAGAGGGAGACAATAAGAGAGAGTTTAGGCAAAACAAAAATTCTGCATATACTTGCTTCAGCTCGTAAGCGCAGCGCAATTGCGAACGTTGGAGAGCTCTTCGATCGGATGCGTGAAAATGCCGATCGCAGAGCCTCCAACATTTTAATTTTTGTCCGTCAACAGATCGTCGTGTAAGCGATGCTATTCGTCGTCGTATAAGCGACATCTTTTAGCATCGCTTATGCGACGGCAAGCATCGTCGCCTATGCGATGCAAAAAAGTGTCGCTTATGCGACGCTTCTAAATAGCATCGTTTTAGCAACGTTGTATGGGAGTGTCGCAATCCCCTCGCGTCACAAATCACAAAAACCGTCGTGTTATGTGTCGTTTAATCGACGGTCCGCACGCGACGCTAATTACGATGCACGTTGCAATTTTATAGCGATGAAATTTTGTCGCCTTAACCGTCGCTATACGCCCGTATTCCTTGTAGTGGCCTTAACCTTGGATAAAGACTCATTTCTAGACACCCAAAAGGTGTACATGCAAGTGAAGAGCCTTTCACTTTAAAAACCATGTGATTTCATGCGATGCCATGTGATATCATGTGATTTCTTGCTTTAGAAACCCATGTGAAGGATTCAATTAGTATCCATGTAACTTGGACATATGGCTAGCTCTACCTCCTTGGCCTAGAGGTGTATATGGGTAGAGTTGGTTTCTTCCGTTTGGTTGGGTTTGGGCCATAGGTTCCCAACATCATTTTCTTGATGTTTGTGCATTTGGAGGTGTAGATTTCCTTCATCAGAGTTTGTGCCCACATGATACCTTTGTATAGTACTCTCTCTTTTCGTACAAAAATTAGTATTGAAGATTCATCTTTCACCTTTGTGAGCCTTGAGGAGCTCCCATCGGAACCCCCCTTAAGGAAGGAACTCCACCAAGGAAAGGAGGATCCCCCGCCCAACATGCCTATGAGCAGTTTGAGAGCCCTTGCCCACCTAGACAGGCATCTCACACTATTTGAAAGCTAGAGAGAGTTGAAGGAGTCACTTTTGTTTCCCTCTTTTTGAGAGATCTTCTCTTCCTCTCTTTCTCTTATAGCCCTCCTCTCCATTTTGGATCAAATATAGGATATTTTCTTTACAAATCATGAGTATATGATTTCTTTCCCATCTCCTTCTCTCTAGAATTCCAACTTTTGCAAAAGATGAGAGCTAGATAATCAATAATGAGGGTCTTTTTGAGCTTCTTTTGAAGAAGATCTTCAAGCCAACTTTTGGATCTTGTAAGCCTACATATCATATCATCTTGCAAGAACTTTCACAACTCTTTTTCAATTAAAGAGGGCTTCAAGCAGGCATCCCAAAGGCGATCTTGAACTTCATCAAAGCAAATTTGTGTCATCCTCTACATCTTAAAGGAATTCAACCAAGGAGGAACAAGTGGAGTTCAAACCATATCATGGTGCTTCAAAGGAGATTCTGGAGGTTTGCAAGAGGTAAAGGAAAGTTTTGACTCATCGAAAGGGAGCCCAAGCCAACCTACAAGATAAGAATTTTTTAGGAAATAAGGAGCGAAAGTAACCCATTTGGTTTTCATCTCTCGTTTGAATTGATGAGGGGCATTGCATTGTTCTTGTTTTTCCAAGGAAGTCAATGGAGAGGCACTTGCATAATGATAGTAATATGCAAGTAGATAATGATGCACCTAGATAAGAAGATTAGACTCCAAGGGAAGAGAAAAAAGAGGTAGATTATACTCGAAACGAGGGAAAAAAGAAAATAATGAGGAGGAAAGAATGAAGTAGATGTTTATCAAGAAATTTACGGGTTAGAAGAAAAAATAAATGAGGCAAATTATAATCCAAGGGAAGGAAAAAAAGAATGAGGAGGAAATGCATCAAGTAGATGCTTATCATTGGGTGAAGTTAATGGGTAAAATGGAGCAAACCCTAGAAAACCTCCACCCATATCAAACTCTACCTACCCAATAAAGTCCATGTCTATTCAACCTATGAATCCTTCCTAAGTAGGGGAACATGATATATCCCTACTTCTTTCTACTACAATTTCTCCTAAACCTAAGTTTGAGGATTCGCTCTCACTACCTCTTTGTGACCTAAACATCTTTAGTTTGTGAAAGATTTGAAAACCCTTCAATTTTGAGGAGAAGAAAAAGATAGGAATAAAAGAGAAATCTTAACATTTTTTGACAAATGGCAAGACTTGCATCAACTTAAGGACACTCTTGAAGATTACCAAGTCTTCGAAACAAGTCTATCATTTAGGGCTAAATCCTACAAGAGGCCGATGAATTAAAAAAATCCCAAGAGAATCCGTAAACTTGGTGTCAATTTGAAGAACGCTTTAGAAAAGCAGTTCTTACTTGACAATGACGATGAGAAAGATTGGGAGGAGTGGGATAAAGTGCTTCAAAGAGGTCACCACTCACACTTATTTCTAGATATAGAAAAACAACCCTCAAACTTCAAAATTTAGGTCACTTTCATAACTTTATTTGAAGACGACAAGATACTAAAGCATGAAGTTGTTGTATCCATCGAACAAGAGAACCATAATAACTATGAAGTGAAATAGCCTATCCCACAAGTGGTGAGAGTGGATGTATCCAACCAACCAAATTCTATTCACTTCCTGGGAAACCAACTTCAAAAAGACAATCAAAATGATTTATTCTTGGATACTTTCTCAAAGTCTTCATGTGTGCATACATACACACACATACGCATATACACACATGCATACATACACACATATACACACATGCATACATACACCCACATGTACACACATGCATACATACACACACATGCATACATACACACACACATGTACAAACATGCATACATACACACACACACATGTACACACATGCATACATACACACACATATGTCCAAAGTGTGGAGCAAAAAAATTTAGAGAAGACCTTGTAGGTGAAGCAATCCCTGCAAAGGTTCTTCTCCATATTCCTGCCTACTAACTTTGATGCTTGGAAGCACATAGATAGTAAGTGGCTAGAGTTTGCTAGTGAGCCTCGGTCCATATGTCTAGGCCTAGCTATGGATGGAGTGAATCCATTTGGTTTATGCACCTCTTCATGGAGCACATGGCCTGTATGTTTGGTCATAATATCCCACCATGGCTGGCCACAAAGAAAGGTTATTTATTATTAGCTCTTATTGTACGAGGTAAGTATAAGGTAAAAAACATGGATGTATATCTTGCACCACTTGTGGAAGAACTGCACATTTTATGGGATGGGATTTCTGTGCGTGACATGTCTCAACCTATAAGAAGAGGAGACGTGCGAGTGCAAGGCATACTTATGTGGACAATGCATGATTGGCCTGGTTATGGTGAATGTTCAAGCTTATGGAGTTTGGGTTACCAAGCTTGTCTCTTATGTGGACCATGAATCGAAGCATGCTATTCCAAAGCAGTACATAAGACTGTCTATGAAGGACATCATAGATATTTGCCTAATGGACATGTTTTATGTGAAGGACAAATTGGTCGACAAGCACAACACCAAATGAAAGATTCTTCTTAGGAATCTTTTAAAACTACAACCAATTCCTAAAAATTTTCTTTTGAAGAGCTTTACTCAAAATCTTCCAGTAAAGGTACCTCTATTGGGAAAGGATAGAATTAAACTTTCTATAATAAAAAAACATATAGAAAACTCATCATGAGTAAGCAACGACTTAGCTAAGGAGGCATCAATTTTGAAGATATTCAATAAATTGGACAAACATCTCTAAAACTCTCAAAGTATCATTTAGATGTACATTTGAACTTTAATACAAAAGTGACCATAGAAGTTCGACAAGTATGGTAAAAAGTACTTAGAGGTATCATGAAACTTTAAAATCTCCTTCCTCTTAGAAGTACAAGTTGGGCAAGTAAGGACCAATGAAGGTCTCCAAGAGCTTTGGAATTTTACATTTAAAACCTTAGAAAAGAAGGATGGGTGCTTTTTCCATCAAAGATTTCAAGCTTCAAAAAGAAAAATATGGGACAATCACGAAACATAAATATCATACAATGATGTTATGATGGAAGACCTAAAAACCTAATAAAGTTAAAAAAATATAGAGGTTATTCCTTGACTTTAATTTTCGTTGAAAGTTTTAATTAAAAGGTGCTCTATGGAGTATAGTTTCTAAAATTTTAAGATAAATATCATCCACAGAACCGTGTTGGATATAAAGTATTCTAAAAAGTTGCCGGACACATAGCACGAGTTTGCATTGATAATCTTCATTTATGGCAATGAATTTAGCGATAGGGTCCTTGGCCTAATTGCTACATTATGGAAAATATAGCAATGACTTTAGTATAGGGTTGGGGGCCAAACCAACAACCAAGACCTCTAGTTAGAGTTCAAAAAGAAGCAATGTAAAAAGCAGTGTGTACTCACAAAGTGAAAGAGTGTGAGAGACTCAAAATGAGGAGACAAAGAAATTGGTAACTTCACATGAATTAGAAATGAGCTTGCCAAGAGCATGAAGTGGTCTGTCAGAGGAGGCTCTTCAAGACATCACATATGAAAGAATTATCCTTAAGGGAGAATGATTACAAGGTAGAAGATAATGGCTAGGTACCCAAATACAATGAGATACAACTAAGGTAATATGAAATGGAGTGCCTTCTAGATTCAAAATGAAGATGCACTCATACAGATACAAATGGAAATGAAAGAGATGAACTCCTTATCAATAGAAAGATTCTAAAGTTCTCTAAAAGAGTTTGGGTAAAAGTCTTGAAGAGAAAAGATTTAGGAAGTATTCTTATTTTAAAGAATTCAAAAGAAGTCAAGAATTTGAGAAACTATCCAAGTGGTAGTGCATATGGCAAGCCTAAGTTTTGGACTCTATGCATTGAGTTAAAACCTTGTGCATCTACATGCATTGGATGACTAAGTTCTAAGGTTAAAATCATGCATTATTTTTAGAAAAAGTAAAAGAGTAATTGAAAGAGAATCTCATGAAGGTATTGGGAGCCAAAACCCATGACCATGTTTAAATTCCAAATTTAAAATGAATCGTAAAGGTATGAAATAGATTTAGGTAGATTCAATCGATAATTATCTCATAAAAGTGTATTTATACATTGTCACTTAGTGGCTAGTACATGAGCTAAAGATCACACTTTTTGAGTGATTATTTTACTTACCTCGAAGCTTATGGTGTCCTTCAATGACTCTTCGTATCTTACTTAACAGTACATTTACATCACATTTCTTTAGATATTTTGCACTCTATTCAATGTTATAGTACAATGCTTAAAGTCTTTCATCCTCTCTATTATCTATTCTATTGATTGAATTATGAAGTTAGGTCTTGTCTATTCTATTGATTGACGTATGAAGGTACATCTTACGAGTATGCCTACAAAGTTTCATGGTCATTGGACTTTTACACATTGAGATATTAATAGATCTAGATGACTATGTTTGTGCATCTTATCTCACTAAAAAGTCAGAATCACCCCAACTTGAGTTTTTATCCATATTTCTCTCAATATAGTCCTTCTAAACTCATGAAATAACTTGGAATAGCTCACAATTCACTGCATTTGAATGTGTGCAAAAGGTTTGAGGTCAATTCCAACCAGGTTATGAGCTTCGAGTAAAACTCTAAGTACCATTATCCATACATAGAAGGTTTTAAAGTTGAGAAGTACTCAAAAGTTATCTATTTTGACATAGAGTTTTGAGTATTGGCCATCACTTCTCATAGTGGTATGAGAGATTAATCATAGACTTGACATTATGAGTGATAGATTTCCCTCATCAATTGACAAATTGGATCAAAGAAACTACTAAACATGGTCTCCAAGGATGGAGCCTTGATTACAAGGGAGAAACCTCTATGATTACATCTCAAGAGATGAGTTGATGCATATACTCAGAACAAAAGGGAAACCAACTCAAGAGGAGCAGGAAAGGTTAAACACATGGTGTGCAAAGGATGCTTCGGCAAGATCATACAATCTAAACTCTATCTTTGATTTCTTCCTCCCATATATTAGGAATTGTAAGAGAATACAAGAAACATGGTTTTCTTTGGAAGCATTCTTCTCTTCAAGCATCAAGGTTAGGAAGAACTAATTATGGATGGAGTTCATAACCTCCAAAAGAAGCACAAGCAAAGTATAACTAATTTTGTCACCAAAATGAATGCCATTAATGCAGATCAGTTATGGAGCATTGGAGAAATCATCGATGAAGAGCAGATTGTGAGGCAAGTCATGAATGGAATCAAGGCTCATGATTAGTGGCGCTGCCATGTGTTGGTGTAAATCACAAGCCTACACATTTGGCTTGAAAATTATCTTGAAGATCTTACATATGTGAAGAAGCATAGGAACCATTGCTAGTGGTTAATTACCACTTTATCTCATTGTAAAAGTCAAATTGACTTTGAATCTCTTGTAATCACCTACCAAAAGGATTCGTTGTTTGATTGAAAGAATATCTCCTAGCATATAGCAGCTTGATCATAGGGAGCCAAATGTTTGAATTTGAATTCAAATTTTTACTCATTCCTTATAAAAATGGACATGAAAAGTCGCGGGTAAGAGAGATCACTCCCGAGCCTATCATTACTGATTTTTGAGTGTGTGTGAGGACTACACTCTAGCCCACACCTCTCTACACCATTTGGCAATGAAGTTCATGCCAATGGAGTTGTATACAAGTGTTTATTAATACATACATTCACATTGTCCATCTCTCAGTTCTCTGTTAGTCTAGTCAAAAGTCTGTCAACTTGTGAAGGGCATATCTCGGTCAATTCTTCACCAAATTCAGTGATTTAAAGCTTGTTGGATTCAGATTGAAGTCATATACATAGTGTCAAAGTTTGAAGACATTCTATTCAGCTATTTTGGAGAAATCTGCGTCGAGGTGATCTCTGATCATTTTCTGCTACAGTCCTAAAAAGTCGGGGGTATAACTTAACTTGCTAAATTGATTTCTCTAAACATAGTTTATCATTTTAAATCATTCCACTTGGAATAGGTAGCTTACTAAGCTAATTAGATACCCCTAAAAGGAATTTTTCCAATTCCTACTGTGCTAGTCATACTGAGCAAAATACCCAGCAGGTATCAAGACATAAATAGAAGGTTTTCTTGAGTTTGTGACTTGCAAAGGTATCTGTTTTGATCCAATCATTGCACACATCATTTCCAAAGTACATAGGACATTTTATGGTGTCATTGGAAAGCTAAGGAGTTCTACTTATCAATTCTGAAGCAAAAGAGGACTGGTACAAATCAGGTTTAGCAGTACCTACTCAGTCTCTTGGAGCATCCATCCATCTTTCCAAACAGTGGTATCAAAGCAAGTCAAGGTAAAATGGGAGATGGTTTTCCTTAATTTATTGATAAATTGGACAGGAACAACTATCAAGCATGGTCTCTAAGGATGAAGACCTACTTACAAGGAAGGAGTCTCTATGGATACATCTCAGGAGATGAGGAATTGCCCTCATTCAAAACAAGAGGATTACCAACCAAGGAAGAACATGAAAAGCTCAACACATGGTGTGCCAAGGATGCATTGGCAAGGTCTTACTTACTCAACTCTATATCTGATTTTCTTTTGCCACATACTAGAAATTGTAAGACATCCCAAGAGACTTGGGAAACCTTGTCATCTTATTTTTCCTCCAACACAAGGGCTAGGAAAAATCAGTTGTGGATTGAGTTCACAACATGAAGGAAGCAACCTAAGCAAGCTATTTCAGAATTTGTGACCAAGATTAAAGATGTAGCAGATCAGTTAGCTAGCATAGGAGAAGAGATTGAAGAAGAACAGATTGTAAGGCAAGTAATCATTGGGATCAAGGATGATGACAAATGGGAAAGCTTCACCATTGCTATGGATCTTTACATGGACATGCACACTCCAGGTCTTACAACTCTCATGGGACAATTGTTTACTCATGAAGCAAAGCTCAACAAGAATGGAGATACATCCAAAGGTAATAACTCTTCTGCCCTATACACTAATAAGAAGTCTAAAGATAAAGGAAAGAGCAAGAAAGTGGAAGATGAAGTTTCTACCTCCCAAGCCAACTATGCAAGGAGAGGTAGATCATCAAGAGGAAGGGGCAGAGGAGGTAAGCAAGGTAGGGGGAGATCCTATAACTCCTCACCATGCAACATTTGTGGTTTATCAAATCATACTACAGATGAGTGTTTCAGGAATTACAAGAATCAGAGAGGAAGAGGATATCAAAGACGTGGATACTCACAATCAAGAGGTTGATTCAACCATCACCAAGGCTACAACAATAGCTACAACAACAACTACAACAATAATTACAATGGCAACTACCAAGGAGGATTCAAATCCAGGAAAGATTACAATAACTACACAGAGGAGCAGGATGAATCTCTTCTGATCATGAACATGACTTCAAAGTCAGGTACAAATGATGACCACCTATTTTACATTGACTCAAGATGCTCAAATCATGTGGCTGGCAATGTAGCACTACTCTCTGATCTTGAAGAACCAAAAGGTAAGCATCAAGTCCAAATAGGTGATGATACAAAGCATT
The DNA here is from genome assembly GCA_020310875.1 of Ceratopteris richardii. Taxonomy (NCBI): domain Eukaryota; kingdom Viridiplantae; phylum Streptophyta; class Polypodiopsida; order Polypodiales; family Pteridaceae; genus Ceratopteris; species Ceratopteris richardii. The sequence goes on from CM035427.1 coordinate 116,864,489, forward strand.
CAGTAGTTAAAGTTGGAAATGTTAAGACTTGTGATGGAAATCATAATTTGCTGAGTAGGGTACTCTATGTACCAACCATTACCAAAACCTTGATGAGTGTTGGACAGATTGTGGAGAAAGGTTTGCAGGTTAGATTCAACCAATATGGAGCATTTGTGGAGGATCCAAGACATGGATTCAAGAGGATAGCTAAAGGAGAAAAATCAGGTAGACTATTCACTTTTGAGTTAGAAGACACAAAGAATATTGCTTTATACAGTTATAAAGATCAAACACTTTTAGAGCTTGAGATTTGGCACAAAAGATTAGGACATATAGGGGAAAGAACCTTGAAGCAAATGTGCAGGGACCAATGTGTGCTTGGGATACCTAATGTATCCAAGCAACATATGATTTACAAGTGTGGTGCTTGTCAATTGGGGAAGTCTCACAGGTTACCCTTCTCAAAGAAAGGATACATGCATAAAGACTACCTAGAGCTTGTACACACAGATGTATGGGGACCAAGCAAAGACCCCTCAGTCTCAGGATCAAGGTACTATGTGTCTTTCATTGATGATTATAGCGGATGGACTGTATTTTACTTCATGAAACACAAGGATGAGGTATTTAATTGCTTTAAAAAATATCTTGCATTAGTTGAAAATCAGACAGGAAGGAATTTGAAGAGACTAAGGTCAGATGGAGGAGGTGAGTACTTCTCCAATGAATTTGAAGACTTCTTGCAAGACAGAGGCATCAAAAGAGAAATAACCACAAGGTATTCTCTTGAACAGAATGGGGTAGCTGAGAGAAGAAATAGATTAATTGTTGAGACAGCTAGGTCTATGTTGAATGAGAAAAAATTACTTAACTATCTATGGGCAGAAAGTGTTTCCACTGCCACTTACCTCATAAACAGGTTACCATCTAAGTCTCATGATGGCATGACACCCTATGAAGCATGGCATGGTAAGAGACCCTCACTTGACAATTGCAAAATATTTGGATGTGTAGCATATGTACACATTCCTTCTCAGATAAGAGGTAAGCTAGACCCAAAGGCTGAAAAATGTATCTTTATTGGGTATGATTTAAATCAAAAAGGTTACAGGTTCTATAACCCTACCAATAAGGGATTCATGGTAAGCAGAGATGTTGTCTTTGATGAAAATGAATCTTGGTATGAGAATGAATGCAGGAAGGTTAAACTACCCTATGATTTGGAAGAGGAATTTCCAAAACTTACAAAGGAGGAACCTACTCAGAATGAAGACTCAAGTACAGATGATGAAGACACTATCAACCTTGAAGAGTTCAAGGCATGGAAGTCCAAGGGCAAAATGAAGATGAAGAAGCTTGAAGACATACCTGAATCTTCAACTCAACCATTTAGAAGATCACAAAGAGAAAGCAAGAAACCTATCAGATATGGGTATGATAGATCTCTTGTTACTAAACATTCTGTTTATCTTGCCAAAGATTTGTCAAATGAATAACCAGGATCATATGAAGAAGCAATAACCAAATCAGAATGGAAAGAGGCTATGGATGAGAAGATTGATGCACTCAAGGAGAGTGACACATGGGATTTAGTACCTAAGAAGGAATCCATAAAGGTAATAGGATCCAGATGGATCTATAAACTTAAAAGAAATTCTGATGGCACAATTAATAGGTACAAAGCCAGATTGGTGGCCAAGGGTTTTGCACAAACCCAAGGCATTGACTATGAGGAGACATTCTCACCTGTGGCCAAGATGCCAACAATCAGAGTATTGGTAAGTGTGGCTACATCAAAAAATTGGAATATGTACCAATTGGATGTCAAGAATGCTTTTTTGAATGGATGGATTTCAGAGGAGGTATATATATCACAACCTCCTGGCTATGAGGACCCTAAGAAGGTAACATATGTTTGCAAATTAAAAAAGGCTTTATATGGATTGAAGCAGGCACCTAGGGCATGGAATTACAGGTTAATTACATACCTCCAAGACCAAGGTTTTGTCATGAGCAAGGCAGATACTTCTCTGTTCATCAAGAGAAGTAATTCAGAGGTAATATATCTTTGTGTTTATGTTGATGACATCATCATTATAGGTAATGATGTCAATGGAATCAAATATATCAAAAGTCAAATGATGAAGGAGTTCAAGATCAATGATCTTGGTCTATTGAAGTATTTTTTGGGACTTGAATTGGTCTACACTAATTCAGGGATATACATCACTCAAAAAAAATACATACAGGATATGTTGAAGAAGTTTCACTTGCAGGATGCCAAAGTAGCAAGCACTCCAATGGAGGTAAACCTAAAACTAAGTGCCCATGAAGGTGATGAAGTCAAGGACATTACAGGCTATCAAAGTATGGTGGGTAGCTTGAACTATGCTACCTTAACAAGGATAGATATTGCATATGGAGTTAGTGTGCTAAGTCAATTTATGCACAAGCCAAGGATACCTCACTTAGAGGCTGCCAAGAGAATCTTGAAGTATCTCAAGGGTACACAGAACCATGGTTTGTATTTCCCTTACACTTCAGATATTGACATAAAAGTCTATTCAGATGCAGATTGGGCAGGATGCAAGGATGATAGGAGAAGAACTTTTGGATATATTTCTTTTGCAGGTGACAAACCAATTTCATGGTCTTCAAAGAAGCAACCTACTATTGCTTTGTCTTCCACAGAGGCAAAGTATAGAGGACTAGCTAATGCCACACAAGAAGCAATATGGATTAAGATTTTGTATACAAAATTGGGATTATATACTAGGTCACCAATTATCTTTGGAGATAATACAAGTTCTCTTCACCTTGCAGCTAATCCTATTTATCATGCTAGGACCAAACACATAGAGGTCCATTACCATTATGTGAGAGAAAATTTGATAAGCAAGGACATTCAACTAACCTATGTTTCAATCAACATGCAATGTGCAGATTTGTTAACCAAAGCTTTGGATGGAACCAAACTTTGCAGGTTCAAAGCCATGATTGGATTGCAGGATATACTTGAAGATTGAAGATGAAGACTTAAGCCAAAATGTTTGGCTTGAGGGGGAGCTATTGGTGTAAATCACAAGCCTACACATTTGGCTTGAAAGATATCTTGAAGATCTTACATATGTGAAGAAGCATAGGAACCATTGCTAGTGGTTAATTACCACTTTATCTCATTGTAAAAGTCAAATTGACTTTGAATCTCTTGTAATCACCTACCAAAAGGATTCATGGAAAAATTAGTTGTTTGATTGAAAGAATATCTCCTAGCATATAGGAGCTTGATCATAGGGAGCCAAAAGTTTGAATTTGAATTCAAATTTTTACTCATTCCTTATAAAAATGGACATGAAAAGTCGCGGGTAAGAGAGATCACTCTCGAGCCTATCATTACTGATTTTTGAGTGTGTGTGAGGACTACACTCTAGCCCACACCTCTCTACACCATTTGGCAATGACGTTCATGCCAATGGAGTTGTATAGAAGTGTTTATTAATACATACATTCACATTGTCCATCTCTGAGTTCTCTGTTAGTCTACTCAAAAGTCTGTCAACTTGTGAAGGGCATATCTCGGTCAATTCTTCATCAAATTCAGTGATTCAAAGCTTGTTGGATTCAGATTAAAGTCATCTACATGCTGTCAAAGTTTGAAGACATTCTATTCAGCTATTTTGGAGAAATCTGCGTCGAGGTGATCTCTGGTCATTTTCTGCTATAGTCCTAAAATGTCGGGGGTATAGCTTAACTTGCTAAATTGATTTCTCTAAACATAGTTTATCATTTTACATCATTACACTTGGAATAGGTAGCGTACTAAGCTAATTAGATACCCCTAAAAGGAGTTTTTCCAATTCCTACTCTGTTGGTCATACTGAGCAAAATACCCAGCAGGTATCAAGACATAAATAGAAGGTTTTCTTGAGTTTGTGAGTTGCAAAGGTATCTGTTTTGATCCAATCATTGCACACATCATTTCCAAAGTACATAGGACATTTTATGGTGTCATTGGAAAGCTAAGGAGGTCTATTTATCAAGTCTGAAGCAAAAGAGGGCTGGTACAAAGCAGGTTTAGTAGTACCTACTCAGTCTCTTGGAGCATCCATCCATCTTTCCAAACACCATGGACTTGTACATGGAAATGAAAGTCCGTGATTTTGACACTCTCATGTGACAAGTATTCGCTCATGAGGCCAAGCTTATGAAGAATGGTGAGAATGAGAAAGGTAATCAATCCTCTACCCTGTACATCAATAAAAGAAATGGTAAAGGTAGGAAAGAAAAAGACAAAATTTGATGATGAAGGAAGCACCTCCCAAGCTACCTTTTGATTTAAAAAAAAACTATAAGATCTAATCAAGTGTTAGAATTATAGAAGCCTCAATATGCAATCGATTAATAATGTTTTCATGGATAGTTACAAGAGGATAAGATACAAATGAGAGAAATCTCGCTCGTATAAATTGTGTTTTATTTTGCCCTATATATGTTGACAAGTTTTCTTGTATGGTATATATTTATGGTTACCAAGCCACATTTCATTCGTCTTAAATTTCTTTCCATGTTTTCATATTTCTTCTATGTATAATACCCATGAGATGCATGGAAATGTTAGCCACTTTTGTGAAAAGGTATCCAAGGTTTAAAACTCACTTAGATTTCACGAACTAAAAACTTCAAAAACGTGAACATGTGTACCAAGTAAACCATTTCCATGTCATGATCTTGTTCTTCTAAAATGCCCTTGAGGTAGTTATGTTTCTATGAAAGTCATAAAACAAATCCATCGAAAAAAGTATTATGAACTTACATTTCATAAAAAGGTACTATGAACTTGCATTTCATAAGCCACATCCATATGGGAGTTTCTACATCGAAAAAAGATATTATGAACTTGCATTTCTAACATTGATGGTGCATAGCCTTGAAAGGGTTTTACAATGTTATTTTAATTTTCAAAAACGCAAAGTATGCCCACCCAAATCCATCGACCTCAGGTATCAACTACAAGCATTCCTAGAACCAACTGTATATTTGACTTACTAAGTCTAATTTGTATAAGGAACTTAACCTTCTCACCATAAATAACAAGCTTCATATATAAAAAATCAATGAATTCTTTGAACATCTTCGTAGAGTAATGATGTCCACTAAGATTAATTTAAGCTCTCGACAAAATGAGATCGAGATCAGGGATGATTCCTCGTTTGACCTCAGGACCATCCCTTCCCAGTTACTACATTCTAGGCCTTTGGGCTTTGTATCTTAGTATGATTAGGTGTTACTACATTCTAGGCCTTTGGGCTTTGTATCTTAGTATGATTAGGTGTTCAAATCGTGCTTTGTGGAACTTGGGGGATTCCATGAGTGCTAAGCCCGAATTTTATTGTACTTTCAATTAATTTGGCTATCTAGAGGAGTAGATCTTAAAGATCAAAATTCATTAAAAAAATATGTGTCATTTCACATGAAAAAACCATGACCATGAGTATTGACACTATTTGATATCATGGAAAGCTTCTCAAATTCCTAGGTATTGCAAGTCCCCTCTTATTCCAACCATCTGTCGACAAGGACAGATGCAAGTGACATTAGCCTACAATCCTATTGAGGCACAGAAACCAGAGATAGTAACTAACCACTTGCACTAAAGGTATCATACTCTTCAAACACAATTGCCAATGAATGATAGAGGCACTCCATTCATTGTCGTGGTGATATTGTCGGATTATATATTTTACCGGCTATTTTGTCTTTCTTCTCTATGTTTATGTATACCAATTGCCATGGTAAAACCTATATAAGCATGGCCCATATGTAGCTCTACATAGCATTGCACACTACTAAGCCCTTCATCTAGAGTCTGTCTAGATCACCATCGAAGCTTTGGGAACACACAAGGTGGACAACACCATCTTTGTAGTTGCATCACTCTCGGCAATTTGTGTTCTGTATCTCTCTGTCTATGTCTCTCTTTGTTTTCCTTTTTTTCTCAACTTTGTCTACTGGTGTATTCCATTGTGCTATTATTTCTTACAGGCAAGAAAGAAACTCCTGACCTCTCCCAAAGTCATAGCTTACACAAGTGCGACTCTCCCAAGATCATGACATGGATTTCATTACCAATATTGTATCATCACAACAACATAACTATAATCAATATGAAATGAACTAGGATAGCCTACACGAGGTGAAAGATGCACATATCCACCCATATATATACCTCCAAGCCAAGGAGGTGCATGTCTTTGGACACTTCCAAGTATCCCTCATATGAACAATTTAATAAGATCCAACCATATGGTATCACATGGTATCATGTGGATACTAAATCAAATGTCTTCTCCTCTCACATACACCCAATCTGGTACTTGGAGAACCTTATGATAAGCCTAGGGTTCCAAAACCTTAAGATACATTAATCCTAAGGTTAAACTTCTTCAAATGGGACCTCAAATGATTCAAATGACTCAAGGGTTCCAAACACAGAGTTGGATACACTTTCCCGAGGGTTTCTTACTAAACTCGAAAGGTTCTCCAAGGGATTCTCAACCCTTAAATCCATGTATTTTGCCTCTTAGACCTATAATTATACAATATAAAAATACTCCCAAAAGTTTAGATGATGCAATAAAAAATAGCACAGGTCTATGAAAACTATGCTAAAATGGATGCACAACAACTTACTCTTGTTGGAGAGAATAAAACCTTCATGAGAAACAAGCATAAATATGCAATTTCAAGAAAGAATACTTAAAAAATCCACGACCCGCAAAGCCAAGACTTAAACATGAGGTGTGGAAAAAACAGAGAATGAAAGCCCTCCCCTCAAGTTCTTATCTCCTCAACATGAATGCAACAAGAATTGCACTACATGAATGCAACATAAATCCCACCCGTGAGCAAAAAGAAAGAAAAAAAAAAGATTGTAGTCCACCTAGTTCAAACTTTGAGCATAGAAAACAATAATGTTTGGAAGAATCTGTAAGTCTTTCATGAGGATAATAGAATGATAAAATTCTGTCATGAAACTTGAATCCTTCAATTTGTTTGATGGCCGAACCATAAGATTATGTGTGTTTTCTGAAAGTGAAAAGCATAATTAAAAAAACCCTTGTTGTCTAATGTGATGGTCTAGGTGGATGAGAGCTCACTATGGATAACTCATACAAAAGAGGAAGCAATATGCCTTATGGAAATCTTCATCTGCCTTATGGAAAACTCATATGCCTTTTGGAAATCTTCAATTTAATCAGTACAAAGTCTTTTTCTTATGGAAAAGAACCTCACTAGAGTCATCTCCACACCTTATTTTTCAGTTAGATCCATTTTGTTACTTCTCGATAAATGAACTATTTATAATCTGAAAGCTTAATTTCACCCTAAATCCATGATTTATCTAGCATTAATTTAAATTGAACAGAATACGCATAACAATAATTAGCACAAAAATTTTTCGAGATGCATAGAAATTCAAATCCTTGGTTCCAACTCTATTTTAGATATAATGTTATGATTTTACTCAATATCTAATAGAAATTTTTGAGTATTTGTGCTCCCGAGCTTTTGATTTTATAATAACTTATGAGAAAACTAGGCTCAAATAACTTCCAAATCAAAACCCAGACAAAGATCACGCGTACAAATGAATAAGAAGGGTACAAACCTTAGGTTACCTAGAATCCCCATCTTTTTCAATGTGTCAATGTCAAAAAGGCATTGAAAAGTTTGAAGGGGGATCAAATTAAGTGGGTTTGCTTAGACATATGGTATAGATTATGATGAGACCTATAGTCCTGTGGCAAAGATGAAAACCATCAGGACACTCATAGCCATTGCTGCATGTAAAGGTTGGAAGTTATTTCAATTAGATGTGAAGAATGCTTTTCTAAATGGTTATATTTCAAATGATGTTTTCATGGAGCAACCACAAGGATTTAGAAATGAAAGGTATCCAGATCATGTATGTAAGCTCAAGAGAGCTTTGTATGGTTTGAAGCAGGCCCCAAGGGCATGGAATTATAGACTTGTGAGGTTCTTGAAGGAACTTGGTTTCCAAGTATCTAAAGCACATAGTAGTTTGCTTGTCAAAACAAGTGATGATGGGTTCATTTACATGTGCATATATGCTGATGATATAATTCTTATAGGTACAGATTCTGAAGAGAGATGGTGGATGCAATCCAAAGATGAGTAGGTGCCGCTACAACCAACTTCACACCAGCCAACTGAGACTTCAGAGTTGATTAGTAGACCCATTGAGCTTCCTAAATCCACCAAAATATCATCCAAGTACTTTGAACATGTATCCCAAAAGTTTAAGTGAAGACAGACAAGTTGCGAAATGACTAGCTCCCAAAACTTGCTATTTTTGGACATACACCTACTCGAAAAAATGAACAGTGCTCTCAACCTGGTAGGAATTTGAAAACTTCCTTTTGGGCATAGCAAATAGACTTAGCAAGATTCCCAATACAAGCTAAAACACTTCAAATTATGGTCTGAGCACTGAGAATAAATTTTTACAAAGTTTAAAACATGTCTGCCATTCTCGGGGCTCTGCAAAGATAGACCAGTGAGCAGTAAATTGCAGATGTCTTCCAAATTATAAATCCAATGACCTTGAACATTTATAGGTAGAAAGAAGACAGTATGAGCTATCCAACGCATGTTAAACCACTGAAAAAGGATCTGTAAAACTTGAGATATTACCTTCTGAAGGTACTGCTCTGAGTGAGTATAGCAGAGAACAAAACAGAGAAGTATAGCAGTGATAATAAATGTATAGATTCACATATGATTACAACCACATTGGCAATGAATCTCTACACAATGGGAGTAGAATGATAGAGCTATGGATTAAGCTCTTCAATCTCTACAAAAGGACATGAAGTGGTCACGTACAAGGCTTGCTAATCACCTCTTCCTTCTTGCTCTATTTATAGCTATTCTTGGAGGGAGTTTTGAATTCAAATTCAAATGGCTCCACCTAAAAGTGATCCCCAAAGTTAGGAGATATTCCCTCAGCTCAAAAATTCGTGGTTTTAGGTATTTAGGGCCACGATTTTTCTTTTACATCATGGATGAGGTAAGCCATCCTTTTCCTTTTTTCTTTTTCCATTTACAAGAGATAAAATGAACTCTTTTACAAGAGGTGTTCACATGACTACTCATGTGAATTACAAATGAGGATAATATCAAGCATGTAGGCTTGGGCAAAATGCACCAACAGCTCCCCCTCAAGCCCAACATGCTTGGCCTCCAAATAAGTCTTCAATTGTCCTTGATTTCCTGCAAGCCAATCATCAACTTGAATGTACTTAAGTTTGTACCATCAAGAGCTTTAGTCAACATGTCTGCACATTGCATATCTGTAGAGACATAGGATAGTTGAATATCCTTGCTCATTAGCTTCTCCCTTACATAATGGTAGTGGACTTCAATATGCTTGGTTCTAGCATGGTATACCGGATTAGCTGCTAGATGTAATGAGCTTGTGTTGTCACCAAAAATGTGAGGTGTTGAAGAATGAAGTCCAAGATCTGTGTACAAAGACGTTAACCACATGATTTCTTGAGTTGCATTAGCCAAACCTCTATATTCGGCTTCAGTAGAAGATAATGCCACGGTTGGTTGCTTCTTCGATGACCAAGAAATGATTTTTGAACCTGCAAATGATATATACCCGGATGTGCTTCTTCTATCATCTTTAGATCCAGCCCAATCTGCATCTGAGTAGACCTTTAGCTCAATATCTAAAGTATATGAATAAAACAAACCTTCATTCATGGTCCCCTTTAGGTACTTGAGGACTCTCTTGGCCGCTTCCATATGTGGTCTTCTCGGCTTATGCATAAACTGACTCAATATGCTAACACTATAGCATATATCCACCCTTGTGAGTGTTGCATAGTTCAAACTTCCAACCAAGCTTTGATAGCTTGTGATGTCTTCAATTGGCTCTCCTTCATAAGCACTAAGCTTATGATTTTGCTCCATAGGTGTACCTGCACACTTGGTATTTTCCATCTTGAACTTGACGAGCATGTCATGCACATACTTGTAAATAAACTCCAATCCAAGAAAATAAGTGAGTGGTCCGAGGTCACTTATTTTGAACTCCTCCTTCATTTGACTCTTGACATGTTTGATTCCTTCAAGATCATTGCCTGTGATAATAATATCATCAACATACACACATAAATAGATCACTTCAGATCCATTCCTCTTTATGAACAAAGAGGTATCCACCTTGCTAGCTTTGAATCCTTGGTCCTGCAAATAAGTCACCAATCTGAAATTCCAAGCTCTTGGAGCTTGCTTCAATCCATACAAAGCTTTCTTTAGTTTGCATACATAGTTAGGATGATGTGTATTCTGATATCCAGGAGGTTGTGCCATATACACTTCCTCAAAAATCCATCCATTCAAGAAAGCATTCTTTACATCAAGTTGATAGAGATTCCAATTTCTAGATGCAGCAAGACTAATGAGAACCCTAATTGTAGGCATTTTTGCAACAGGAGAGAAAGTCTCCTCATAATCAATACCATGGGTTTGAGCAAACCCTTTAGCAACTAACCTTGCTTTGTGTCTATTTATGCTTCCATCTGGATTCCTCTTGATTTTGTATATCCATCGAGATCCAATTACCTTCATAGATGGCTTGTTAGGTACAAGCTCCCAAGTGTCCTTCTCCTTCAAGGCTCCCATTTCTTCATCCATTGCATCTCTCCAAGCTTTCTTGCTTTGTGCTTCTTCGAATGTGGTAGGCTCTTCATCGGTTAAATCTTTTGCAATGTAGATTGAGTGCTTGGTGACCAAAGAAGTATCATAACCAAACCTCTCTGGTTTCTTCTTCTCCCTTGAAGGCCTTCTAAGAATTACTTTTGGGCATAGCAAATAGACTTAGCAAGCTTCCCAATAAAAGTTAAAACACTTCAAATGATGGACTGAGCACTGAGAACAAATTTTTACAAAGTCTGAAACATGCCCGCCATTCTCGGGGCTCTGCAAAGATAGACCAGTGAGCAGTAAATTGCACATATGTTCAAAAGTATAACTCCAATAACCTTGAAACTTTATAGGTAGAAAGTAGACAGTATGAGCTATCCAACGCACGTTAAATCACTGAAAATAGATCAGTAAAACTCGAGATATGACCTTCTGAAGGTACTGCTCTGAGTGAGTATAGCAGAGAACAAAACAGAGAAGTAAATGATAATAAATGTATAGATTCACATTTGATTACAACCACATTGGCAATGAATCTTTGCACACTGGGAGTAGAATGATAGAGCTATGGAGTAAGCTCTTCAATCTCTACAAAATGACATGAAGTGGTCATGTACAAGGCTTGCTAATCGCCTCTTCCTTCTTGCTCTTTTTATAGCTATTCTTGGAGGGAGTTTTGAATTCAAATTCAAATGGCTCCACCTAAAAGTGATCCCCAAAGTCAGGAGATATTCCCTCAGCTCAAAAATTTGTGGTTTTAGGTATTTAGAGCCACGATTTTGCTTTTACATCATGGATGAGGTAAGCCATCCTTTTCCTTTTTTCTTTTTCCATTTACAAAAGATAAAATGAACTCTTTTACAAGAGGTGTTCACATGACTACTCATGTGACTTACAAATGAGGATAATATCAAGCATGTAGGTATGGGCAAAATGCACCAACATAGATGACAAAGGAATTCAAAGCCTAAAGAAACAAATGGAGAAAGAGTTCAAGATTCGTGACTTGGAAGACATGTCATATTTCTTGGGCATGGGGATCTCATACACTCAACATGGAGTGTATGTAACTCAAGAAAGGTATTTGAAAAACTTGTTGATCAAGTTTAAAATGGATGATTGCAGGGTAGCACCTACTCCAATGGAGGTGAATCACAAATTGAGCAGATATGGAGGAGAAGAATTCAAGGACATGAAGCTATATCAAAGTTTGGTTGGTAGTCTGATCTATGCT
>CM035427.1:116891441-116893941 GCA_020310875.1 Ceratopteris richardii
GAGCAAAAGTGCTTAAATTTATAAATCTATGTGAGGTGTTGAACTTCTGGTTTTGGAGTATATGCTTCTGAAATCAGCTCAGATAAAATCAGTAGAGTAAAAGCATTGTTACGTGCCAGCTTCTTAGAGAATGTACTCAACATCTGATCAATGTGATAATGAGTGTGCCCAACCAGAAGGAAATTTACCTTGACCTTTTGAAATACCTCTTTATCAACAAGCATGCATAGATATCCAAAGACTGTAGAATTTTTATTCTCTCTTGTAGTATTATCAAGTTGCAAATATAGAGTTGGTGGCAAAAGACCCTTCCATGATTGCAAAACCCGATGAATGACAGTAACTGTAAGGTTTGGATCATTATGCACATTCGGATATGTGAAGAACACCTTGGACAGTATAGTTCCATTGTATACCAAAGCACCAACCAAATGCATTTGCACAAGGACTTCATCTCCAATGTCCTTAGGGATGCGATAAAAATGTGGCAAGCACGTTTCTTTTTAAATCCATACCATCGATCAACAAACACATATAACGCTCCGGATTTCTGAGTGCTTTACGTCGATGATGAATTGCTTGACTCTCACGATGGTTGTTTAGGAGGTTTTTAAAATTATCTTTTTCTTGTGGTGTTGTAGCTCCCTTTGCCATGTTTTTCAAAGTGGCCCAAACTGAACATTCACCCATTCTAACTTTACAAGGAATAGACACATTGTTAACCTCTTGCTTCCATAATCGAGTAAAGTGATGATACAACACATACTTCTCATTTCTACTTTCCATGTCTTCTCTATATATTTGAAATACCTCTCGACGAGTAAAGTTATCTGACAAGTGCAACCTTCCAGTTGACAATGTAGGCATAACCTCACAATGCAAGCTAAAATAGTTCATCATCCAATTCATTGCATGACGTCCAACATATCCTTTGGTCCCAACATGGAACATATCCAAAATGAGATCCCTATTCATAAGCCCCTGTTGAGCCATATGTATTCTAAAATTTCCCATACCCATTGCAATTTTAAATGCAGCCCTACAACATCGCATCCCTTGAGTAAAGAAATATTCAAAAGCAGCATGTGTTACTAACATGTTATCCTCAACCATTTGCATGTGAGAAACAAGGCATATATCTTGCCTTTCACTATCTAAATGGAGGAATTTCTCTCTTAGGTGCTTTAGGTTCTTCATTTCTAAATTGTACAAACATTTCAAACAACAACAATGCTCCACAATATCCAATGCAATCTGTCTATCTTAAGTAAGAAATTTAAATCTTTTTTGACTTACTTCACGAGGCCTTCTTTTAAAATGTAGATTGAGCCTGCTTTGCCTTTCCTTTGCTCCACATGCACTTGAGTCAGAAGGGAGATCAATGGCTGGATCAGATGGGAGATCAAGAGGTGCATTTGGTTGAGCAGCATTGCACTATGAATTGGATAACTTAAATGACTCAACCGAAAACATAGAATCATCACCACATTCTAGACCATGGAGATCATCACTTATGAGGAAAGGGTCAACTGAGAACAGTGAATTCGAAACTGTATCAATATGAGCAGAGGAAGCTAATGCCCAAGCATCCACTGAAAAGATTGAGCTCATCTTCACTCACTTCAATGAAGACTGAAGATAAATTACCTTTTTAAATGACTAGAAGTCTGAGTTCATGTAAAAATGTCACATCAAGAAGATATGAAATCAAAAGTTCATTAAAGTACATTAAAGTGCATTAAACATCAAATTACATTAAAGTACTTAAAGCCTAACATTAAAGTAATTAATTACTCAAATATACACGATTGATGTTATCAAAGCCAAAGATTTGATTCACTTTTGAAAGTAGTGGTGATGAGATAACTATGAAGTGTGTCCACATCAAGTAATGTGTTTGTTGATGCTCATAAGATTGGCACGAAAGATTGACAAAACAGTGACTTCTACGTTGTTGGGTTCAAGGGAAAAAGGGTATATTTGATTATCTAAATCACTCTAAACTTCAAATTGATTGCATTTTGACTTTTTCAAGCATAGAAATCTCAAAATTTGATGAGCAGGATGATATTTAGAATTTTATATATCAATTTGTAGATGTCATCCAAGGATTTTATATATCAATGTCTAGAATTGATCAAATTGTCATCGAAGGACATGTTAAAGTATGCTTTAGCCAATGTGTAGATGTCCTTTCCAGAATATAGTAAAGGGCATCTGGTAAGACATCAGTGAACAACAACCAAAACAAAGAAAAGTAAAAAACTGTGAATGGGATGGGAATTCATCAGATGGCATGTGTGAACATTTCATATGTGAACGTTTCAAATGAATATGTGAACATGGAAGATAAGAAAAAATTTCATATGAATATGTATGAGCTATGATAATTTGGAGGGTTCATTAACATTACAACAAAAGGAGTCGTGCAATTCTTATGTCTTTGGTGGCAACTGTGCTTTTCTCTCATCTTTTTGTTACAAGAATAATGGAGAAATGC
>CM035427.1:116911441-116926441 GCA_020310875.1 Ceratopteris richardii
TGCATATCCTTTCACAACAAGTCTAGCTTTGTACCTAGACACACTTCCATCTGCAAATCTCTTTGTTTTGTAAACCCACTTACATCCAATGATCTTCTGACTATTAGGTTTAGGAACCAAATCCCATGTTTGATTCTCTATCAATGCATTATACTCCTCTTGCATAGCATCTTCCCAATTCTTCTTTCCTTTGGCCTCTTCATATGTAGAAGGGTCTTCATCTGCTTTTACCAAATAAGCATAATCTTTAGTAGTCAAGAATGAAGTGTCATAGCTATACCTTGTAGGTTGCCATTTGTGCCTAGATGATCTCCTAACTTCTGCACTTCTTGAGGTCTCTGGTTCATCACATTCTGGATCAAACCTTGGCCTCTCTTCAACTTCAATCTGCACTTCATTACTCTCACTTTCATCAAGTAATTGAATCTTTGCTTTACCTTTCCTTTGTTCCACTACTTCTTCATCATCTGCATGTATATTATATTTACCTGCATACCAAGTACCTTGCTCATCAAATGTAACATCCTTGGATACAATAAATTGCTTTGTGGATGGACTCCACAACCTGTATCCCATTTGCTTATCATCATAACCAATGAATACATACTTTTCTGCCTTAGGCTCCAACTTATGCCTCAATTGAGATGGCACATATGCATATGCCAAGCATCCAAATATTCTGCAATGATCCAAGGTAGGTTTCTTACCCCACCAAGCTTCATATGGTGTCATACCCTGCAAAGCTTTACAAGGCAATCTATTAACCAAATATGTAGCTGTATTAACAGCCTCAGCCCACAAATAATTTGGGCAATTCTTCTCTTTCATCATGGACCTTGCAAACTCAACAAGAGTCCTATTTCTTCTTTCTGCTACCCCATTTTGTTGAGGAGAGTACCTGCAAGTAACTTCTCTCTTTATACCTGCATTCCACAAATAATCATTGAACTCATTTGAAAAATACTCTCCCCCTCCATCTGACCTTAGTCTCTTCAATTTTTGACCTGTAATCCTTTCTGCATATGCATGATAGTGTTTAAATGTATTAAACACTTCTGACTTTTCCTTAATCACATAAATTGTGATCCACCTGGTAGCATCATCAACATATATGACATAATATCTTGAACCATTTATACTAAAGTCCTTTGAAGGACCCCACACATCTGTATGCACCAATTCAAGTCTTTCTGAATACATAAACCCATGCTTGGAATAGGATTGCTTATGAGCCTTACCTAATTGACATGCCTCACATCTGTATGTCATGTGTTGACCTGCAATGTTAGGCATTCCAAGCACTGAATCATTGTTAATCATTTCTTTGATACCTCTTTCATTAAAGTGTCCAAGTCTTTTGTGCCAAAGATCCAATTCTGACACCTTCTGCTCTCCATATGTGAACATAGCATGTCCAACATTTCCTTGTACCTTCAATGTGAAAAGCCTTCCTTCTTTCTTTCCTGCAATAACTTGTTTATACCCTTGACTAGGATCTTCAACATAAACTCCATCATTGGTGAACCTTACCTCATATCCTTTTTCCACAATTTGACCTACACTGATCAAATTCTTTGGAATTGTGGGAACATAAAGTACCTTACTCAGAAGAGTGCTCCCATCCTTAGCCTTGACTGAACCAATTGACTTTACCTTATGCTTTGTATTATCACCTGTCTGAACTGTATGATTAATTGCATTATGATCTAGGTCAGTCATCAAAGCAATATTTCCACTTAAATGATTACTACATCCTGAATCAATATAGAACACTCTCATGTCTTCATGTGAGGTTTCACATGTATTCATAATGAGAGTCGAGTCCTCCTTTTGATCTGATGCATAGTTGTAGTAGGTGTTATTATAGGATTGACTTTGGAAGTTTCTTCCACCACCTCTTCCAAAAGAATTCCTACCACCTCTACCTCTGAAATTTCCTCTCTGAAATCTACCACCTCTTGCTCTTTGATTAAAGTTCTGATAATTACCATTGTTTTGATTATTATGCCAACAATCATGAGATAGATGATTGGTCTTACCACATATCCAACAAGCTCTTGCATTATCTTTGTTGTTTCTGCCTCTTCCTCTACTTCTGCCATTTCCTCTTCCTCTTATAAAGTTTGCTTGGTTTGATGTACCTTCTTCTTCACCTGATTGTTGCTTCCCTTTGTTGGCTTTCTTCTTGTCTTTAGAATACATTGCATGACCTGCACCCTTATCAACATCTCCTTTGACATCATTCTCAAAAGTTAGCATATGACCTAACAATTGATTCAAATCAGGAGTAAAGTGATCTAATGAAAGTTCTGTAGATAAAATGAAAGGCTTCCACTTCTCATCTCCTCTTAGCCCTGTAAGTATTTGTCTTACCAATTCGTCTTCTTCAATATCTTCACCAACTGCACCTAAAGAATCTGCAATGTCCTTCATCTTTGTCACATAATCAGAAATTGATTGTGAGGCCTTCTTCTTGAAGGTAGTAAATTCTGCCCATAGTGAAGCCTTCCTTGATTTGGTTGTATTTTGGAAATGCTCCTCCAAAGCATTCCAAATGTCACAAGCACTCTCAAGTCCTCTAATGTGAGGAAGCAAATAGTCATTGACTGCCATGTAGATGATGCTTCTTGCTTGAGCATCCTTCTTCATCCAATTCTTCAAATCTGCAAGCTCCTCCCTAGTTGGAACACTAGGATCTCTGAATTCTGGCTTTTCTTCATCTCCTGTGATGTATCCTATCAGATCTTTGCTCATAAGGTGAGCTTCCATCCTCATAGACCATGCAGGATAGTTCTCTCTATCCAACTTTTCAATTTGGAGATTATCTCCCATCTTTACTTCACCTGTAACTTCAAATCTTTAACCTTTACAGATAATAAATGTACCTTTACTTCGAATGTTGCTCCTTCTGATCCTTTTGATGCTCTTTCTATGTCTTCCTTTGATCTTTCTTCACACTTTGACTTTTGCACCTTCAAAATGTAAAGATTTGTACTTCTGCAATAGTCGGAGTCTTCTTCACTTCAATTTTGACACAACCTGCTCTGATACCACTGATGGAGAGTGTTAATCTCCAAAAGAACAAGTTGACCTTGAATTTAGATCACCTCTATATCAAGATCAACTTTAGACTCCACCTAATTTAGAGAATCTTCACCAAATTATCAGAAAATTGATTATTCTGAAAAATTCAGTTTCTTCAGAAAAGTCTGCTGCAGATTAGTCACTCATTGACTAATCAATCCTGTAAAGTTTTTGATAAAACTTTGCACAACACTTCGCCTTAAGGTTGCGCAACTTTGCCAAGTTAAATCTCTCCAAAAAAATTAAGTACACACTGAGAAATGTGTGAAACACTTTACCTATGTCTCAAAGTGCTTCTCTGCAATAGCGACTTTGACACCTGCAACTTCTTAGCTTTGGTTCTCACAATGTCGAACCCGTTTGATCAAGATCTTCTAGCCATAGATGGCTTATCTTCCAACTTAGATTTTGAGCCCTCACTTGTGTAAAACTTTACACTATGGACTTAGCACTGACCATTTCTTTGAAAATGAAATGTGCGCCAGATTTTTCGACTCTCAGAACATCTTCACATATGAATGTTCCTAAACAAAATTCTCACAACCTGATTGAAATTAATCTCTCAAATTCTAGCCATAGATAGATTAGCTATGGACTTAGATACGTGCAAAAGGATTCTTCAAAAGATTAAACACAGAAGGAGAATGGGAGAGAAGATCGACGCGCAGAATTCTACAACATTTTCTTCTTCATTACTTTTCATACATATGGTTGATGATACATACAATGTTCATCACCTCTTCACCTATTCTTCTCTATCTGATCTCTATCACTCTCTCCTACTATGAATACGTATCTGTAGATATATATACGAGTCTAACTCGTCATCTTTTTCAAAATACATTGAACTATTTACAAGAGTAATATACAAAAGAGACCTTTCTGATTCTATTTTCTTCCTCTGAAAGTAATCTTCATTCTTCCACATATCTTCTCAATTTGATCTTCATATAATCACTATTGATGATTGTTCTGCTCCAACATCTATCTATCTATCTATCTATCTATCTATCTATCTATCTATCTATCTATCTATCTATCTATCTATCTATCTATCTATCTATCTATCTATCTATCTATCTATCTATCTATCTATCTATCTATCTATCTATCTATCTATCTATCTATCTATCTATCGATCTATCTATCTATTGATCTATCTATCTATCTATCTATCTATATATCTATCTATCTATCTATCTATCTATCTATCTATCTATCTATCTATCTATCTATCTATCTATCTATCTATCTATCTATCTATCTATCTATCTATCTATCTATCTATCTATCTATCTATCTATCTATCTATCTATCTATCTATCTATCTATCTATCTATCTATCAATCTATCTATCTATCCATCTATCTATCTATCTATCTATCTATCTATATATCTATCTATCTATCTATCTATCTATCTATCTATCTATCTATCTATCTATCTATCTATCTATCTATCTATCTATCTATCTATCTATCTATCTATCTATCTATCTATCTATCTATCTATCTATCTATCTATCTATCTATCTATCTATCTATCTATCTATCTATCTATCTATCTATCTATCTCTCTATCTATCTATCTATCTATCTATCTATCTATCTATCTATCTATCTATCTATCTATCTATCTATGTATCCATCTATCTATCTATCTATCTATCAATCTATCTATCTTTCTATCAATCTATCTATCTATCTATCTATCTATCTATCTATCTATCTATCTATCTATCTATCTATCTATCTATCTATCTATCTATCTATCTATCTATCTATCTATGTATCTATCTATCTATCTATCTATCTATCTATATGTCTATCTATCTATCTATCTATCTATCTATCTATCTATCTATCTATCTATCTATCTATCTATCTATCTATCTATCTATCTATCTATCTATCTATCTATCTATCTATCCATCTATCTATCTACCTATCTATCTATCTATCTATCTATCTATCTATCTATCTATCTATCTATCTATCTATCTATCTATCTATCTATCTATCTATCTATCTATCTATCTATCTATCTATCTATCTATCTATCTATCGATCTATCTATCTATCTATTCATCTATCTATCTATCTATCTATCTATCTATCTATCTATCTATCTATCTATCTATCTATCTATCTATCTATCTATCTGACTATATATCTATCCATCTATCTATCTATCTACCTATCTACCTATCTACCTCCCTACCTACTGATGAGTCCTTGAACCAAGGGCAAGTGAAGATGGATGCCTACTTTTTGTTGCCCCAATGTCTTGAGGTACACAAATTCCACTTGAATATATACGTAGATGCGCGAAAAAATGAAAACCCTAGTGCGTACGTGAGCGGGGACTCAAAATTATGGATTGCTTCGCAAGATTGCTCTCCTTGTTTCCCTCGTTCTCCTTCTCTCTTCCTCACTCCTTTTTACATGCTAATGCTTATGCACTAACTCGAGCTCTCTTTTTCTCCCTTACCCTCGTGTGTCCTCTTACACACACCTGCTTGCTCTCTTTCTCATACACTTTTCACCCTCATACACTCAGGCATACACCCATGCATTTACACACCTGCTTGCCCATATCATCTTACACACACACTTTCTTACAACTTCCCTTCATGCATTTACACCCATTTTTTTTTTCTTCCATTTTTTTTTCTCTATCATTTATTTAGGTGCTCACTTACTCTCAACCACACGCACACACTCACTCATACCCTCTTACTTACACACCCGCACACCTATATGCACGCACACACAAACCCCCCTACCCCTTGTTGTTTTTATGTAACCCAAAGTAAGCCTTCAGATTGATGTATAGAGAGAAAAGATACATGTAGAGAATGCAATCTTCCTATTTCATACGAAAAGATACGAGTAGAAAATGATTGACGTAAGTAGAAAGAAACTCAGGATAAGCCTACGTTGATGTGTGTATCACAGACTAAAAAAATAAATCACGTATTCATGAGTGGTCTGGAATCGAGTATCTTGATGCGGACGACATACAAAGGAACCCTACATATATTCGACTTCAGATTTCTTCTTCGGTGAGAAACGATGTTCTAAACTCCAGTCACTCGTACTCAATCGGATGCTCAGAACAAGGAACATATAACTCAATAATGTAACTCATAAGCCACAGAGATTATGACTTTCAGAATCCGTAACGATCATCACAGCAGCAGATATCATAGGCAAGACACATTGATATTGTAAAGAGGTAAACTTCGCACTCATGAAAGCCAGTAAATCACATGGCATCTCTCAATGATAAGGGCAAATGGCACTATCACGAATCTGGGACTGCTTCATCATCGTCTCTTTGTCTCGGATCCACACACAAATGCCTGCAATGGATATTTGCAATGAGCGGTCTAGAAGAGACACACGCTACATGGAAGACCCTTTCATGCCATGAGCACTCGATATGAACACATCGCTGCTCACAGCAAGCAGAAGACAGACCGCCGTATGTGACAAATACAAAGCCTCATCTTCGTGACACAGATAAAAACACTCTACTCACTCGAACTTGGTCTGGTGCTCAGATCCAGAAAGCAGATAACTCAATCATGTAGCTCATAAGCCACATATACTATGACTTTCATAATCCGTAACAATCGTCACAGCAGCAGACATCATAGGAAACAACGATATTGTAATGAGAGACAGACTTCGCGCTCATAAGAGCGAGGAAGTCACATGGCATCTCTCATTGGAACAGGCGACTTCCAGCGCTCTAAGTGCCACTATCAAGAATCCAGGCCTGACTCATATTTCATCGCTTCTCTCTTGATGGAAGCAATCTGCCGTCCTTGCACGCCTATTTGCTCCTTTCTCCTTTGGTTGCTCAGATGCATTCCGTCGCAGCCACTTTCCTTCACCCATTGATAGTGTCCCAGTTCAGCATGGTACCATTGTTAAGGCCATCCCCTCCCCATAGTCGACCAGCCAAGTGAAGAAGGAAACCGAGGGGCAGCCTCCCCCCTTGGATACGTTCAAAGAGAGTCCCCCCTTGTGTTCCGCCTCTTCGACATGAATAGAGTGATGAGAACTGGGCCAGCTACTCCTCCCCTCAGCAAACGTGCAGAATACCCCCCGAAAAACCCCCCTACCTTCAGCGTTCGATTGCACTTTTTTTTCTCCCCCCTCTCAGCTTCCGTTTTCTCGCTAAAAACGAAATGGAGAGAGAGAGTCCTGACAAAAAACAACCTCCCACCTTTTCTGTTTCTTTTTCCAGAACAGTGACAACCACCCGATTCAGAAGGGGATGGCCCCCAAATCAATAAGAAAATCTACATCATTTTTGTCAAGACTCGAAACAACTCGGTCTGCCATTTTGCAAGTTGTACTGCTACGCATAAACTGGCCACATGGATTTAAAGTACCTTTGGGCCACCTCTAGTAGGCCCCTATGATTGCACAAGTTTAGAACAATGGTTGACATAATGCGATCACGTTCAACGTTTGTCTCTATGACTTTAGACAAAAGTTCTAAGAGAAGTTCATCACTTCCAAGCTTTCCATATCCTTCCACAAGAGCACTCCATGAGATCATGTCCACCATTGACAAACCATTAAACATTCCTCGAGCTTCTTGAACCATGTAACAATTGGCATACATCATAGCCAATGCAGTGCCAGCCTACAAGGGGTAACACTAGAGGTGCTTCACATGCAGCATGGTACGGTAATGTGAATCGGAACTGGTTGTCACCAAAAGCTCCTCTTGTGTCACCAAAGGGTTCCCAGGCCTCATGTCCGTAGGAGGGGCTCTACACACTCCAATTACTTCTCATCAATCATCAAATCCACTCTTCAAGTACCTGAAATCAAACGTATTTTCCTGCCAAATAGACCCACATTAGTGCATAAAAACCAACCATAATGTGAGCTAACGTACTCCCCTCTTCTTATTGGCGAAGTCGTCCTCGACGAGCCACTACATGCTGCAATAAAATCCAAACAACCATGAACATGTCAATTTATAACTTGGTTGCATACCTCTTATCAAGCCATCACTTCCACTGAACCTACACTCATCGAAGCTATTAGTGCTCAAAAAATCACTCATGAATACATACAAATCAGTCACTTCCAAAATGATCCAAGAATATGCACATATATGCAATTCCATTTCCAACATGCATCAGATTGCTCATGCATTCCATTATGAAAATAGTTTCAACCAAAATAACACATGCATACCTTTCCATGCTTTACACATGCAACTGTCATTGCGAAAAACGGAAACGGAAATACCGAAATGAACAACAATGACTGAAATGAATTCAACTGGAGATGCAACATACCCAAAATGCATACCCCTTTATTGCACCTACCGTTCACTATGTACAATTATTCCATGACTAGACGTTCCCGAAGAATCCCCATCGTCGTCCCACAAAAGCCATCGAGACTCGAGTACAAGTCAAGGCCTACATAAAAACCTGAGAGTGTCCCACACTCTGGAAAACCCTCGGATAGAGCACACAAGTTATAAAGCAAGACCGTTGCATTACCTCGCTAAAGCCTCATCCATAAGTACATATAGAGTCTTCGTGCCTTCAAGAATGTTGATTCAAAGTGAGCTGATCTGTCACAAGCCATCACATACCAATCACACAAGCAAATAACGTTCCCTTCCAGGCGATCGTCGCCCTCTCCTCTCTCTCTCTCCCCCTCAGGAGTGGGGAATAATTTCATAGGTAAATTTTATTTTAATCACACGTTGGCCTACGTTGACATTGGATGCGATTCGTGGACCTGACCACCCGATCAGGTTGATTCCACCCATCTACCAATGCAACGCAGCGCACAACACACAAACACACAATGATAACAAATAACATATCAAGCTAGCCCATAACGAAGCTGGATACAGCTCATGGTCGTGACTACCCAGCCACGATGGCTCCACCTACCTACCAACCCGTTATGGTGCGTAGCTAAGACATAAACATAGCCTATGGCGAAACTAGCTGCGGCTCGTGGTCCTAACCACCCAGCTAGGATAACTCCACCCACCTACTAGCCCACCATAGCGCATTGGTACGATCACAGCAACACAAATTTTTTATTTTTTTTTTCCTTCTTTTTTTTCATAGTGAATTAATTTACCCAAGTCCTAAGAATTAGGGAGAGGAAGAAAGGAATTTTCCTCACTTTTCCCACACATGCATGCAAACATATACACTCCAGCCTTTGACACATCAACCACCTCTTCACTCCATTCTCTCAATTACAGACACTACATATGTATTCATCAATTTGACTTTTCACTAGGTAACTACAACCAGCTATGCCTTAGTCCCTCCTGTACCTATCCTTAGACGATCTAGAATGTGGGTCCCCTGGATGTCTCATGTAGCCTTGTTGGAGAAACACTCACTAATTGGACATATATTTGAAGGTCAAATCTTAGGAAGAAAACCCCATGCCTATGTGAAGGGACAAATTCACAAGTGTATCATATTTGTAAAGTTAGTTCACTTTAGTTCTAGAAGTTTTTTAAAATCACGAGAATACGAAAATCTATATAAGTTAGTTTGTATCAACTGACGCGGCGTGAGAGAGAGAGAGAAGTAGAAGAAGGAGTTCATTTATACGACTGTGTATAGTCGGGCTTCTCTAAGTGAGAAAGCATCTGTAAAACTTCTAAGTTTTCATAGCTATGAGAAAGAACTGAGTAAAGTTCTGTGTAAGTGCTATTCAAGTTTCGACTTGCATAATAAATAGGGTGGTCCACTTTCTTTTCATCGGCTTGGCATAGCACTGCTCCAACCGCAGTATGAGAAGCGTCGGTATGCACATGAAATTCTTTCGTCCAGTCGGGTGCTACCAAAATCGGTGCATTTTATCAATTTATTTTTTATCAATTCGAATGCAACTTGACACTCTCCAGTCCATTGGTATTGTTGGTCTTTCCTCAAAAGATTCGTCAGTGGTGCTGCTATTGATGCAAAATTTAATATAAATCGTCGGTAATAATTAGCATGCCCCAAGAATCCTCTAAGTTGCCGCAAGTTTTGCGGAGGTGGAAGTTGTCCAATTTTTTCCACTTTATCCTCATCAACCGCGATCCCTTTTTCGGAACTAACATGTCCCAAAAGCAATCCTCTTCGTACTCCAAATGTACACTCTTCAGGATTTAATGCGATGCCTTTTTCGATGCTTCTTCTTAAAATAGGTTCGATCCTCTCCATCATAGTTTCATCATTGCCCTTGATTGCAAAATCATCGAGGAATATCTCCATCCAATCCTGCAAATAGTATTGATATGCAGCTATCATTGCTCTCTGGAATGTGGCCGGTGCATTGCATAATCCAAATGGCATCACACGATATGCATACGTACCCCATTCTGTGGTGAAAGTAGTTTTTGATTGATCCTCTTCATGGATTTGGATCTGGTTGTACCCGCTGAAACCATCCAAAAATGAGTACAATTTATGGCCAGCCACTCTGTCCAAGATTTGATCAGTGAATGGCAAAGGGAAGTGGTCCTTTTTTGTGCGCTCGTTCAACTTACGATAATCTATGCAAATACGGATTTTCTTATTTTTCTTCGGAACCACTACAATTGGTGATACCCATTCGCTGGATGCGATGGGATATATGAATCCTGCTTCCAATAACTTAGTCAATTCCAACTTGATCAATTCCGAGTAGACTGGATTTGTCCGCCTAAGTCATTGACATATTGGTCGGGTGCCTTCTTCCAAATCTATATAATGTTGGCAGATTCGGGGATCAATTCCTCTTAGATCACTGTATGACCATGCAAAGGCCTTGCTGAAATTTTTGAGTGCCAACTTAATACAATCTCGTACTCCATCTGGTAGCTCTGACCCCACGCTCAAAAACTTTTCTGGAAAAACTTCCCATTTTTCCACCTGATTTTCTCGCGAATATTCCTTATTCCTTGATGACATTGTGATTGGAAAGTGTTCCTCGATCACGCGTGCATGGTTGGCCAGTAAATCATTGTTTTGTTCTTTTTCAACCGCACCCGATTTCTTTAGTTCAGCTTTTGCAATGGCTTCCCGCACTTTAGTTTTACTTTCCGCTTCTCTGTCTGATCGTCGACTTCTCCTTAGAAGCTCTTCTTCTAGCATTCTAACCCTTTCTCTCAACTCTTGCACTTCCATTGTTGGAGCTAACTCCAGTTTCAACTCTTCTTTTGAAGTTCCCTTCTCCAGGGATTGAGTAGCTTTATTTTCCTTTGCGTCTATACTCAACATGTAGCACTCAAATTCACTTGTATGTGTCAACCATCCCAGTAACTCCTGGTCTGAATCATCCTTGTAACATAGAGGATCTATGTACTCGCCCACTTTCGCATGTTGGAGGTTGGCCAATTGCAGATTAAATCCATCCTGTAAAAGGTCCTTGGAAGTCTCCGTGCGTTTGGTCACTGGTAGAAGGATCTCTATCTCTTCCCCATCCTCAAACTCTTGCTGCTCAGCAAATCCTCCAACTTGGTTTTCTACCTCTCCATGTTCAGCTATCTTCTCTTGACTTGCTTTTCCGTTTTCACCTTCTGGATTTTTCTTCAAATACTCTTGAGTTCTTGTGACTACTGCCACAGTTGGCTCTTTATGTGGTTTCTTGGCCTCGTAAGCATCCACAAAGTGCATTGACGAGCTAGAGCCTTCTTGAGGGTTCGGTGTCTTGAACACTACTCCGATCGTAGGAACGTGCTCTTGAGCTCTCGATGTGGAATGCATCTGAGTATCAACATAATTCGAGGACCCTACTGGTCCTTTTTCCTTGCCGGCGGCAGCTCTTCGTTTTGGACAATCTTCATCAAAGTGGCCCTCTCCACTACAGTACCTACATAGTGGGGTTTAATCAATTGGTTTCTTTTCGTTTGGACATCTAGATTGAGTATGGCCAAAGCCATGGCATCTCCAGCACTGGATTGGACCTTCTCTCCTTTGATCACGTGCGGCTCCTCTTGGATAGTCTCCTCCTTGACCCTGAGCACCATATCCATAAGTCGGTCTGTTTTCCCAACGAGATGTAGGTGGGATACTTTGAGCGGGCAATCCCGTGTAAGGTCTTTCTCTTGTATCTCCCGATTTCATGGTCCTCTCTTCATAGGCTCTCTTGTTATAACATCGGTCCTCTGTGTGATTTGTTCTTCCACAAAAAGTGCAACGCATTCTAGGTGGTGATCTATCTGTGAATACTCTTGAGACTGTAGGGCATTCTGAAGCCAAATGGCCGTAACCATGGCACTTTCCACACCATGTATTCGATCTAAACACTTGATTTGGGTTTGTAGTTACCTCTGGTTTTACTGTGTATGTTTCCTGGGTCATTCTGGCAGCTTTTATAGCTTGTGTGACCAACTCCAATATTCGTTCTTCAATTAGCGCAGGCTTTACCTCGCCTGGCGTGCTAGTGGCAGCTACAAAAGCTGGAGTCGTTAATGCGGGACTTCCTTGGCCAGGATCTTTCATCGGTATGTTTCCTAGGCCTCCCATTGGCTCGTATAACAGCTCCATCTTCCTCTGTTGGCATAATTGTACTTCCTCCCAAAGCCTTGCTTGTTCTTTAGCATCTATTAAGGTTGCCGGTCTTGTCAGGCTGATATGCTGCTACGCCGTAGGATCTCTCAATCCCGCAATGAATCTTCTCTTCAATGTCTCATCGTTCGGGGCATTCGCGCCCATCTTTCTTACCAACATTTCCATTCTCTGAATGTAGTTATCGATGCTCTCATTGACTCCTTGTCGCAAGTAATCCATCTGTTGGGCCAATCTATCTTGGAAGACTTGTCGTCGAAACTTTGCCAAGAAGGCCTCGTTGAGCATCTGATAAGTTCCACACTCTTGAGGTGTCAAATTCCCATACCAGTTGGCTACCTCATCATGAAGAGTAGCCGGAAAGATCCTCAACCTTTGAGCCTGGTCTACTACCTCATTGGCCGCACACGTAACCTCAAACAATTGGATAAAACTATCTGGGTCCTCGTCCCAAGCACCTGAGAACTTGGTGAAGTCCCCCAAATGAACTGAAATCTGCTGAGCCATTTCAAACAGAGGTGTGATGTCAATATCACTTCGATCCCAGAAATTTAGCACACGCGGCCTCAGGATCCCTCCTTTCCTTGAACCAAGGGCAAGTGAAGATGGATGCCTACTTTTTGTTGCCCCAATGTCTTGAGGTACACAAATTCCACTCGAATATATACGTAGATGCGCGAAAAAATGAAAACCCTAGTGCGTACGTGAGCGGGGACTCAAAATTATGGATTGCTTCGCAAGATTGCTCTCCTTGTTTCCCTCGTTCTCCTTCTCTCTTCCTCACTCCTTTTTACACGCTAATGCTTATGCACTAACTCCAGCTCTCTTTTTCTCCCTTACCCTCGTGCGTCCTCTTACACACACCTACTTGATCTCTTTCTCATACACTTTTCACCCTCATACACTCAGGCATACACCCATGCATTTACACACCTGCTTGCCCATATCATCTTACACACACACTTTCTTACAACCTCCCTTCATGCATTTACACCCATTTTTTTTTTCTTCCATTTTTTTTTCTCTATCATTTATTTAGGTGCTCACTTACTCTCAACCACACGCACACACTCACTCATACCCTCTTACTTACACACCCGCACACCTATATGCACGCACACACAAACCCCCCTACCCCTTGTTTTTATGTAACCCAAAGTAAGCCTTCAGACTGATGTATAGAGAGAAAAGATACATGTAGAGAATGCAATCTTCCTTTTTCATACGAAAAGATACGAGTAGAAAATGATTGACGTAAGTAGAAAGAAACTCAGGATAAGCCTACATTGATGTGTGTATCACAGACTAAAAAAATAAATCACGTATTCATGAGTGGTTTGGAATCGAGTATCCTGATGCGGATGACATGCAAAGGAACCCTACATATATTCGACTTTAGATTTCTTCTTCGGTGAGAAACGATGTTCTAAACTCCAGTCACTTGTACTCAATCGGATGCTCAGAACAAGGAACATATAACTCAATAATGTAACTCATAAGCCACACAGACTATGACTTTCAGAATCCGTAACGATCATCACAGCAGCAGATATCATAGGCAAGACACATTGATATTGTAAAGAGGTAAACTTCGTACTCATGAAAGCCAGTAAATCACATGGCATCTCTCAATGATAAGGGCAAATGGCACTATCACGAATCTGGGACTGCTTCATCATCGTCTCTTTGTCTCGGATCCACGCACAAATGCCTGCAATGGATATTTGCAATGAGCGGTCTAGAAGAGACACATGCTACATGGAAGACCCTTTCATGCCATGAGCACTCGATATGAACACATCGCTGCTCACGGCAAGCAGAAGACAGACCGCCGTATGTGACAAATACAAAGCCTCATCTTCGTGACACAGATAAAAACACTCTATTCACTCGAACTTGGTCCGGTGCTCAGATCCAGAAAGCAGATAACTCAATCATGTAGCTCATAAGCCACATATACTATGACTTTCATAATCCGTATCATCACAGCAGCAGACATCATAGGAAACAACGATATTGTAATGAGAGACAGACTTCGCGCTCATAAGAGCGAGGAAGTCACATGGCATCTCTCATTGGAACAGGCGACTTCCAGCGCTCTGAGTGCCACTATCAAGAATCCAGGCCTGACGCATATTTCATCGCTTCTCTCTTTCCATATATGAAGCTTAGATGTCTATGGCACATATTACAGCAATGCAAAATGAAGGCTCAACACTAGTACAGAACCACAATACCTCCATCGCAAGTCGAGCTATCCGATCTAGTAGCTATGGTGTTCCATACTGCGACAGAAAGAAGATCCACAACAACTTCCATTTTGCTGCTCTCTCTCGCATGAACATCTGAAAGCGAGAGATGGAAGC
>CM035427.1:116936441-116941441 GCA_020310875.1 Ceratopteris richardii
TTGAGATATGTCCTGTTGAAGTTGACAGACTTGAAAATGGTCACTCAGAGAAAACAGTGATAATGAATATGAGTATATGTATTAAATCTATCAAATGTACATTCCCATTGGCAAGATATGTAATGCCCAATGGTACTCAGAGGTGTAGGCTAAAGAGTAGCTCTCACACACTCAATGATCTGCTTGAATTAGCCTCGGGAGGAGTGCAACTCTGCCGCGATTTTTTCATAGCTCTTTTTATAAGAGTTTGAAGAGAGTTTGAATTTCAAATTCAAATGTAGGCTCCCTCAAATCTCTCAACTAAACATATGGAGATATTCTCTCCATTCATACCTTTCAAATTCCACGACTTTTGAAGGTAGGTGTGATTACAAGAAGTCATATGGACTTTTACATGAAGTAAAAAGTAACTAAGCATAGGCATGTGTTCCTATGGTTATTGATTCTTATGAATATATCCTCCAAGGGTCCAGTCTTTTAACCTTCCAAGGTTCCAATTGTCCAAGCCTTATGTTGAGTCTTCAAGACACAAATCAAAGCCAAGTGTGAAGGCTTGTTTGCACCAACAGCTCCCCCTCAAGCCAAACACTTTGGCTCAAGTCTTCATTTCTAGTCTTCAATGATTTCCTGCAATCCAATCATGGATTTAAACCTGCATAGCTTGCTCCCATCCAGAGCTTTTGTAAGCAAATCTACACATTGTATGTTAGTAGACACATATGATAATTGGATTTCCTTGCTAAGTAATTTCTCCCTCACATAGTGGTAATGAACTTCTATGTGTTTTGTCCTAGCATGATAAACTGGATTAGCTGCTAGGTGAAGTGAACTTGTATTATCTCCAAATATGATTGGTGGCCTTGTGTATAGACCCAATTCTGAATATAGTAGCTTTAACCATATGGCTTCTTGAGTGGCATTGGCTAGCCCTCTGTACTCTGCCTCAGTAGATGATAGAGCCACTGTGGGTTGTTTCTTGGATGACCAAGAAATTGGTTTATCACCTGCAAAGCATATGTAACCAGATGTACTCCTCCTGTCATCCTTGCAACCTGCCCAATCTGCATCTGAGTATACTTTGATATCAATGTCTGATGAATATGGAAAATACAAACCATGATTTTGTGTTCCCTTTAGGTACTTTACTATCTTCTTGGCTGCCTCCAAATGTGGTACTCTTGGCTTATGCATAAATTGGCTAAGTACACTAACACCATATGATATATCAATCCTGGTTAAGGTAGCATAATTAAGACTACCTACCAAACTTTGGTAACCTGTAATATCCTTGAGTTCTTCTCCTTCATGTGCACTGAGTTTGTGGTTGACCTCCATAGGAATGTTTGAGACTTTAGCTTCCTGCAAATTAAACTTCTTGACCATGTCCTGAATGTACTTCTTCTGAGTAATAAAGATACCTGAATTTGTGTAGACCAATTCAAGTCCTAGGAAGTACTTCAATAATCCAAGATCATTGATCTTGAATTCCTTCATCATTTGACTTTTGATATGTCTAATCCCATTTACATCATTACCTGTAATAATGATGTCATCAACATAGACACACAAGTATATTACCTCTGAATTGTTCTTCTTTATAAACAATGAAGTATCTGCTTTACTCATCACAAATCCTTGATCCAAGAGATAGGTTGTCAACCTGTAATTCCATGCTCTAGGTGCCTGCTTCAATCCATACAGAGCCTTCTTCAATTTACAAACATGATTTACCTTATTATGATCCTCATAGCCAGGTGGTTGTGACATGTAGACCTCTTCAGATATCCATCCATTCAAGAATGCATTCTTCACATCCAATTGGTACATGTTCCAATTCTTGGATGCAGCTACACTCACCATAATTCTGATAGTTGGCATCTTGGCCACAGGAGAAAATGTCTCCTCATAATCAATGCCTTGGGTTTGTGCAAAACCCTTGGCTACCAACCTAGCTTTATACCTGTTTATTGTGCCATCTGAGTTCCTCTTGAGTTTGTAGATCCATCTGGATCCTATTACCTTCATGGAGTCCTTCTTGGGTACCAAGTCCCAAGTATCACTCTCCTTGAGAGCCTCCATTTCTTCATCCATTGCTTCCTTCCATTCTGGTTTAGTAATTGCTTCTTCAAATGTACCTGGTTCTTCATTCAAGATATCCTTTGCAAGATATACAGAGTGCTTGGTTACAAGTGAAGTATCATACCCATACCTAATTGGTTTCTTCTTTTCTCTTTGAGATCTCCTCATAGCTTGAGTTGAGGATTCTGGATTGTCTTCTAGTTGCTTCATCTTCATCTTCCCTTTGGATTTCCAAGCCTTGAATTCTTCAATGTTGATGGTGTCTTCATCATCTGAGCTTGTGTCCTCCTTCTGAGTAGGTTCTTGCCTGATGAGCTTTGGAAAGTCTTCTTCCATATCATAAGGTAGGCTAACTTTTCTGCACTCATTTTCATACCATGAATCATTTTCATCAAAGATGACATCTCTGCTTACCTTGAAGCCTTTGTTTGAGGGGTTATAGAACCTGTATCCTTTCTGATTCAAATCATAACCAATGAAAATACATTTTTCAGCCTTAGGGTCTAGCTTTCCCCTTACCTGTGAGGGAATATGCACATATGCAACACACCCAAAGATCTTGCAATGATCCAGAGATGGTCTCTTACCATGCCAAGCCTCATAGGGTGTCATTCCATCAAGTGTCTTTGATGGTAACCTGTTGATTAAGTATGTGGCAGTAGATACACTCTCTGCCCAAAGATAATTTGGTAATTTTTTCTCATTAAGCATAGACCTAGCTGTCTCTACAATGAGTCTATTCCTTCTTTCAGCTACCCCATTTTGTTCAGGTGAGTACCTTGTGGTAATCTCCCTCTTGATGCCTCTTTCCTGCAAGAAATCTTCAAAGTCATTGGAGAAGTATTCTCCACCACCATCTGACCTTAGCCTCTTCAAATGTCTACCTGTTTGATTCTCAACTAATGCAAGATACCTTTTGAAACAATTAAATACTTCATCTTTATGTTTCATGAAGTACAAGACAGTCCATCTGCTATAGTCATCAATAAAGGACACATAGTACCTTGATCCAGATATGGATGGCTCCTTGCTTGGTCCCCAAACATCTGTATGTACCAATTCCAAGTAATCTTCATGCATAAAACCTTTCTTGGTATATGGCAATCTGTGTGACTTACCAAATTGACAAGCCCCACACTTGTATATCATGTGTTGCTTGGATACATTAGGTATCCCAAGCACACATTGATCCCTACTCATTTGTTTTATGGTCCTCTCTCCAATGTGACCTAATCTCTTGTGCCACATCTCCAATTCTGATAGGGTTTGGTCCTTGTAGTTGTACAAAGCAATATTCTTAGTATCCTCAAGTTCAAAGGTAAATAATCTACCTGACTTCTCTCCCTTGGCTATCCTTCTGAATCCATGTCTTGGATCCTCCACATATGCACCATGTTGAGTGAACCTGACCTGTAGACCTTTTTCAACAATCTGACCTACACTCATCAGATTCTTGGTGATTGTTGGAACATACAACACTCTGCTTAGTAAATTCTGATTACCATCACTTGTTTTGACATTGCCTACTTTAACAACTGAATGTTTAGTGTCATCACCTGTCTGCACTTGGTGCTTGCCTTTGGGTTCTTCCAAATCAGAGAGTAAGGCAACATTTCCAGCTACATGGTTAGAGCAACCTGAATCAATATAGAACAAATGATCATCATTGATACCTGATTTAGATGTCATGTTCATAATCAACAAGGAATCATCTTGATCCTCTGCATAATTGTTGGAATCCTTCCTGTTCCTGTATCCTCCTTGATAATTGCCATTGTGATTGTAGCTATTGTTGTAATTATTGTTGTAGCCATGGTAGCCTTGAGATTGATTGAATCTGCCTCTGCCTTGAGAGTATCCTCCTCTTTGGTGACCTCTTCCTCTTTGGTTCTTGTAGTTTTTGTAGCATTCATCTGTAGTATGGTTAGACAAGCCACAAATATTGCATGGAGATTGATTGTAGGATCTCCCCCTACCTGACTTACCTCCTCTGCCCCTACCTCTAGATGATCTACCTCTCCCTGCATAGTTTGCTTGGGAGGTAGAGCTTTCTTCATCAACCTTCTTGCTTTTACCCTTGTCTTTAGTCTTCTTATCAGTATATAGGGCAGAGGGATTGTTACCTTTTGATTGCTCTCCATTCTTTGTGATCTTTGCTTCATGTGTAAAGAGTTGTCCAATCAGAGTTGTTAGATCAGGTGCTTGGATGTCCATGTACAAGTCCATTGCAGTGGTGAAGCTCTCCCACTTGTCATCTGCCTTTAGTCCATTGA
Organism: Ceratopteris richardii; assembly: GCA_020310875.1. NCBI lineage: Eukaryota > Viridiplantae > Streptophyta > Polypodiopsida > Polypodiales > Pteridaceae > Ceratopteris > Ceratopteris richardii. The sequence goes on from CM035427.1 coordinate 116,940,794, forward strand.
TCACTTGTCTGACTATTTGCTCTTCTTCAATTTCTTCTCCAACACTTGCAAGTTGATCTGCTATGTCTTTGACTTTGGTGACAAAATCTGAGACACATTGTTTTGATTGCTTCCTAAGAGTTGTAAACTCAATCCATAGCTGATTCTTTCTGGCCCTTGTGCTTGATGAAAAGTATGTTGACAATGTTTCCCAAGTCTCTTGGGAAGTCTTACAGTTCCTTACATGAGGTAGAAGGAAATCAGAGATAGAGTTTAGAAGATATGACCTTGCCAAAGCATCTTTAGCACACCATTGGTTGAGCCTCTCATGTTCATCCTTTGTAGGTAGGCCTCTGGTTTTGAATGAGGGCAACTCCTCATCTCCTGATATGTATCCATACAAGCTTCTCCCTTGTAGATAGGTCTTCATTCTTAATGACCAAGCCTGGTAATTATTTCTATCCAATTTGTCAATGAAGGAAGGGAAACCATCACCCATGATTACCTTATTTGCTCTGATACCACTGTTGGATGTGATGGCTGGGTACAATCAGAAGATCAAGTTGGTGCTGCAAATCCTGCTTCACACCTGCCCTCCTTTCTCTTCAGATATGCTTAGGAGACTCCTTGAGCTTCCAAATGACACCAAGAAACTATATATGTGCTTTA
>CM035427.1:116958941-116961441 GCA_020310875.1 Ceratopteris richardii
AGGATACAGATCTAGAAAGGACTACAACAACTACACAGAGGAACAGGATGACTCTCTTCTGATCATGAATATGACTTCAAAGTTAGGTACAAATGATGACCACCTATTCTACATTGACTAAGCATGCTGAAATCATGTGGCTGGCAATGTAGCACTACTCTCTGATCTTGAGGAACCAAAAGGTAAGCATCAAGTACAAACAGGTGATGACACAAAGCATTTAGTAGTTAAAGTTGGAAATGTTAAGACTTGTGATGGTAATCAGAATTTGTTGAGCAGGGTACTCTATGTACCAACCATTACCAAAAATTTGATGAGTGTTGGACAAATTGTGGAGAAAGGTTTACAGGTGAGATTCAACCAATATGGAGCATCTGTGGAGGATCCAAGACATGGATTCAAGAGGATTGCTAAAGGAGAAAAATCAGGTATACTTTTCACTTTTGAGTTAGAAGACACAAAGAACATTGCACTATACAGTTATAAGGATCAAACACTTTCAGAGCTTGAGATTTGGCACAAAAGATTAGGACATATAGGGGAAAGAACCTTGAAGCAAATGTGCAGGGACCAATGTGTGCTTGGGATACCTAATGTATCCAAGCAACATATGATTTACAAGTGTGGTGGTTGTCAATTTGGGAAGTCACACAGATTACCTTTCTCAAGGAAAGGATACATGCATGAAGACTACCTAGAGCTTGTCCACACAGATGTATGGGGACCAAGCAAAGACCCCTCAGTCTCAGGATCAAGGTACTATGTGTATTTTATTGATGACTATAGCAGATGGACTGTATTGTAATTTATGAAGCACAAGGATGAGGTATTTAATTGCTTTAAAAAATATCTTGCACTAGTTGAAAATCAGAGAGGAAGGAATTTGAAGAGGCTAAGGTCAGATGGAGGAGGTGAGTACTTCTCCAATGAATTTGAGAACTTCTTGCAGAACAGAGGCATCAAAAGAGAAATAACCACAAGGTATTCTCTTGAACAGAATGGGGTAGCTGAAAGAAGAAATAGGTTAATTGTTGAGACAGCTAGATCTATGCTTAATGAGAAGAAGTTACCTAACTACCTATGGGCAGAGAGTGTCTCTACTGCCACTTACCTCATAAACAGGTTACCCTCTAAATCTCTTGATGGTATGACACCCTATGAAGCATGGCATGGGAAGATACCTTCACTTGACCATTGCAAAATATTTGGATGTATAGCATATGTGCACATTCCTTCTCAGATAAGAGGTAAGCTAGATCCAAAGGCTGAAAAATATATCTTTATTGGGTATGATTTAAATAAAAAAGGTTACAGGTTCTATAACCCTACCAATAAGGGATTCATGGTAAGCAGAGATGTTGTCTTTGATGAAAATGATTCTTGGTATGAGAATGAATGCAGGAAGGTTAAACTACCCTATGATTTGGAAGAGGAATTTCCAAAACTTGCAAAGGAGGAACCTACTCAAAATGAAGACTCAAGTTCAGATGATGAAGACACTATCAATCTTGAAGAATTTCCAAGGGCAAAATGAAGATGAAGAAGTTTAAAAACATACCTGAATCTTCAGCTCAACCATTTAGAAGATCACAAAGAGAAAGCAAAAAACCTATCAGATATGGGTATGATACATCTCTTGTTACTAAAAATTTGGTTTATCTTGCCAAAGATTTGTCAAATGAAGAACCAGGATCATATGAAGAAGCAATAACCAAATCATAATGGAAAGAAGCTATGGATGAGGAGATTGAAGCACTCAAGGAAAGTGACACATGGGAGTTAGTACCCAAGAAGGACTCCATGAAGGTAATAGGATCCACATGGATCTATAAACTCAAAAGAAATTCTAATGGCACAATTAATAGGTACAAAGCCAGATTGGTAGCCAAGGGTTTTGCACAAACCCAAGGCATTGACTATGAAGAAACATTTTCTCCTGTGGCCAAGATGCCAACAATCAGAGTGTTGGTAAGTGGCTGCATCAAAGAATTGGAACATGTACCAACTGGATGTCAAGAATGCTTTCTTGAATGGATGGATTTCAGAAGAAGTTTATATGGCACAACCTCTTGGCTATGAGGACCCTAAGAAGGTAACATATGTTTGCAAATTAAAAAAGGCTTTATATGGATTAAAGCAGGCACCTAGGGCATGGAATTACAGGTTAACCACATACCTCCAAGACCAAGGTTTTGTCATGAGCAAGGCAGATACTTCTGTGTTCATTAAGAGAAGTAATTCAGAGGTAATATATCTTTGTGTTTATGTTGATGACATCATCATTACATGTAATGATGTCAATGGAATCAGATATATCAAATGCCAAATGATGAAGGAGTTCAAGATCAATGATCTTGGTTTATTGAAGTATTTTCTAGGGCTTGAATTAGTTTACACTAATTCAAGGATATACATTAATCAGAAAAAGTATATACATGATATGTTGAAGAAGTTTCACTTGCAGGATGCCAAAGTAGCAAGCACTCCAATGGAGTTAAAC
>CM035427.1:117003735-117011235 GCA_020310875.1 Ceratopteris richardii
TTTGGACCATCGCGATTGGCTCACGCCATCGCGCCCAGACCATCGCGATTGGCTCAAGCCATCGCATCTGTGACCATCACGACGGTTCACTTTGGACCATCGCGATTGTTCACGTTGACCGTTGACTGACGCCATCGCGATTGTCCACTTTCGAGCCATCGCGATTGTCCACTTTCGAGCCATCGCGATTGTCCACTTTCACGCCATCGCGATTGTCCACTTTCACGCCATCGCAATTGTCCACTTTCACGCCATCGCGATTGTCCACTTTCACGCCATCGCGACGGTTCATCCTCACGCCATCGCGACGGTTCACCCTCGCGCCATCGCGACGGTCCCAGACCATCGCGATCATCTCAGACCATCGCGATTGTGCACCCCCATCGCAAATTTTAGGGTTTCATTTTTTGGCCAATTTTGGGGCTATTTTTGGGAAATTTTTGGGTGATTAGACTCATAGGAGACCCCTTAGCTCATATTTGGAGAAAAACCTGTTTGTCAGTTTTTACCCCCCCAGGGCCTGAACGGTCATAACTTTTTCATCCGAAGTCTGTTTTTTGAGCTTAATAGCTCGCTTAATAGCTATTTTGAGGTTGACCTAGTTTGGGACTAGGAAGCCAGGGGGCAAACATTGAAAAGTTGGGCAAAAGGGAAGGGACTTAAAAGGTGTATATACTCAAGTGCTTGATCATCCAACTGTGAATTGGTCTAATATTGGATTTTTCCAGGTCTAGCAAGGGCAATTAAAGGCAACCAAGGCAAGGCAGTGAAGGGCATAAAGCTTGGGAAGCGCGGCTTCTTGGGCATCAGAGCAACCAGAAAAGCTGACTCGAGGTTGGAAGATTACTCAACCCCCTCAGTCAATTCTTAGCTTAGGATAAACGTTAGCATTGTGGATTAAGACGATAGGAACGCCTCAAGTTCAAGATATTTAATTCTTTCAAGTCTAAGACTACAAGTAAAGGTGTGTGGCACGAAAACCTAAAGGAAAGAACATAAGTCTGACGGAACGAGAACTCAAAATTATAACGGAAAGTCGAATTCCTGACGCATACATTAAGACAAGAATCTAAAGCAATTTAAAAAGAATCAAGAAAGTAATAACAAAGAATCTTTGACGATCTGAGCGTGTACTGAGCGTGCAAGGTAGGAAATTAATGAACCTTAGATCGGACAAACATATAGATAAGTCAGACCGACGAAGCCTTAGATCATCAGAGGCAAGTGTAAGAACTACTGCACGATCGTGGGCTCAACAATTGAACACTAGTTATCCCTACGAGAGCTCAGATACTAGCGAATCAGAAATGGCATTTAGCACAGACAGACCAGAAGGAGGGTCGAATGTAGCCTATTTAGAAAAACCAGAAGGACCCTATAGAACGCAACTAGAGTTTCTCCGAACCAACCGATTAGGTGCTCGCATCTATGAGGATGGTTTGCGAAGGCAAGTGGTGCAAATGCACAACCCCGATCAACCCATTGGATTGGAACGTCCAGTGGTGAAATTCGAGAGAGACGTGTACATAGACAAGGAAGGAACGATGTACATCTTAAGTACGCAGCCAAACAATACCAACGAGTTTGGCGTGATTCAACCGGAGACGGAAGCAAAATCTCAAGGAAAAGAACCATTAGAAGAGCCTAGAACACCTAGAGGGAAATCTGTACTGACACGAGTACTAATCCCGGATTGGATCCCTCAGGACAACAGAAGCATAGAGTTGTTTGTAAATAAAGAAACTGATGAAGCCTTTTGGAGATACAAGACCGAAATACTTAGTGAGGTAGGTATCATCACTATATACAAGTTCAAGGACCCGGATACACCTGGAAAGGTTGTATACCTGGATGAGACTTCAGAAAGAGTCTTTGTGGTACCTGACCGCGCTAAAAACACATACACATGGAGAGGTGAATTGGTATTCCCTCCATCTAGAATGAACATGAATACAAGTCAACAAGGGGCAGGAACATCCTCAGCCCATGGAAATCAAAGAGAGGGAAATAAAGAGAGACCGGAAGTAAGCTTTAATCACCCCATAGGGAGAGATAGAACAACCACGAACACTAATAGAGCGGATAGACAAAGAGATCATGGAGTACTAGGTGGTAGAGATGATTTTCCTCTACCCAGACCATGCGAACACGCAAGAATATTGAGACCCACACAGTTAGTAAAATCAATGAAGAATTACTTTGATGGGACAGGAGATCCCTATGACCACGTCGCAGAATTCAAGCAAGTACTAAGAGCCGAACAAGTTGAAGACATGTTCACGCAATACAACGCATTTGGACTAACGTTAAAGAATACCGCTTTAACTTGGTTCCAACCTTTGCAACAGAGGCAATTTAGAGACATCCATCACTTTTTAGAGTCATTCATCACTGAATTCTCTAAAAGTGGGATTAGACATGACACGTCTTCGTTGATTCATAGCTTTAAACAGACTCCTCAGGAAACAGTCAGACTGGCAGGACGTAGATTTAGACAATATGTTGAACGATGTCCAATGCAAGAGCTACCCTCACAAGCTAAGCAAGTGTCATTGTTTTTAGATGGCTTGTTGAGCTCTAAACTACGCTCCTACATGTACCTAAAAGAGCCCAGAACGCTAGAGCAATGTGTAAGAATTTGTATAGACATTGAGGACAACTTAGGAGACGAGTTGGAACTCTCAAAGGTCTATAAGGACTCATACTGTTCATCTCTAGCATCCACAAAATTGTCTAGCTCAATAGAAGACCTAGCAGAAAAAGTGGCCCAGAAATTAGGAGTTTCTAGTAAACCTAGGGTGCTAATGAACAAGCGTTGTTACACCTGTGGTGGTGACCATATGGCAAATGTGTGTCCCAATGCACCACAACCACAAGCCAACCCTAGTGGCCAATATTGTACAATTGAGAGAAGATACACGAATCATACGGCTCAGGATTGCCCATACAACAAACAAACCGTGAGACAGAACTACCCGCAAACATACCAGCAGCCAGGTAGGTATCAAGGCCATTACAATGCTCACCCTTATTACTATAGGCCTCCTCAGAACTACCCATACCAGGCTCAACAGAGACCTCAACCTGTCTTAGCTCAGCAGCCACCCCCACCAGCAAATGTCATCTCAGTCAAATACGCTGCTGCAGAAGAGAACCTAAGTAGGGCCATAGTGCCTTCTTCCCCTTTGATCACAGAGAGTGACCCACACTCAAATAGTTTTGACTCTACGCATGTAGATAGTCCACCCGCATATTACACAGAGTCACCAGAACATGTGGAGACATATCATTATGATAGTCCACCAGTGGAACCTAGTTGGGAGCCCGACTATGCTAATGTGATGTACACAAACCCAAATCCACGACCCCAATTGAGACAACAAAGACCACAGGGCCCTAGAGGACCATGCTTTAGGTGCCAAGGAGATCATTTCATAAAGGATTGTCTACATCCCCCGATAGCAGGACAATCACAGTACTATAACATCCAAGGCTTTTGTGCTGATTGTGGCAAAGAGCACATAATCAAAGATTGTCCTAAAAATCCAGTTAACGCTTCGAATGTGACACCGATCAACGTGATAGGTATTGTAAATAACGCAGATGGATCCAACCCTACATACGTGCCTATTCAAGCTATAACAAGAGCCCAAGCGCTCTTACAGAACCAACAGCTTAATCAAGAGAAAGTAGCCGGAACCAGTGAAGTTGCAGAATCTAGCAGTAAAAAGACAAAATCTTGGAAAGATTCTAGAGAAAGAATAAAGAGAAAGTGGAGTAAAAAGATAACTGAGTTGGAAGGAAGTTTGAAGGAATCTAGAGCCAAAATCCTAGAATTGACTTCGCAGGACTTGAATCAAGAGAATCCAGCTCAGAAATCAGGATCAGTTTTAGCGGAACCCATACCAGAAAATCTAGACATGATGTTTCGTGCATATCATGCTAGATTAAAAGAGGGACCTCAGGTAGCTGAAATGAGCAAAAACTACCCTCGAGCTGATCTAGAAATTGAGAGAACTAAACTTTGCATGAAGATGGTAGAACTAGCACAAGCTTTGTTCGAAGCCTCTAGATATCTTAATTGGAATAACATGGCAAAACCGGAACTACATTTTCAAGGACTAATGGAGAGGCTAGAATATTTGATTGAAAGCAAAGAGAAAAAGGATCAGCATAGGAACCCTATTGTCTCAGAGACACAGGAAAGGAATGCACCATCCCTGTCTCAAGTACCCAACTGAGAAAGTCAAGACAATTTGTCTTCCATACATAAATATTCACATGAATTTTTGAGAGAAATACAAGAAGAGAAATGGAGAGAAGAACAAGGAACCCATCCTCCTATTCAAGAAATAGATGACTTGCAGGAACAATTTCCCCAAGACATCCCCTCTATTTACGATGAGGTAGAGGAAGAACAACTGAGTGAACACACAGGCTTTGAATCTAATTCGTTACAAGAGTTACCTCAGTTCACAGGACCTTGGGAAGCAAAGTCTATTAGTATGAGAGCACCCACGATAATAGTGAGGAATGAAGAATCAGTAATCCCTAGAAACACGGAAGTGATCAAGAACACTAAAGTACAGTGTAACCTTACTCTAGAGGAGTTATTGAAGGTAAAACCAGAATTGTGGAAACATGTAGCAAATCAATTCCCCGAGCTTGCTACTACTCCCTCACAAATAGGATCACAAAATAAGGTACCAGAAATACCCGTAGAAAAGATTGGAGATGTAAGTGAAGGAGAGGAAGGTAACACTTATCTTCCGATAACCCATCAAGACTACACCACGAAAGCCATCCTAGATTCAGGAGCCGGAGTATCCATAGCTACCACCGCTTTATGGAAACGTTGGGGTAAGCCAGCATTAAGACCCACCAGGATGAAGCTACAAATGGCTGACGGACACATAGAAAAACCATTAGGCTTACTAGAAGGCATATCTCTCACCACTTGTGGCGTAGAATTTGAGCATACCTTTGCCATTTGTGACTTTGCAAAAAATCATGCATATGAGATGATATTGGGACGACCATTCATGCGTCAGTTGCAAATTGTACAAGATTGGGGAACTAATTCTTTGTACTTGCAACATTTAGGAGTGACTACCAAAGTCAATCTTAAAGACTATTCACATCGAGATGTACCCCCAATACAATGGAATACCATCCATAAGACACCAGTAGAGACGGAATCCGTGCACTCATTAGAATCAGATCCTTCTTGGTTGCATGAGGATACTCATTTATGGATGTGTAAAGTAGCCAAACAAGAGGAAGAAAGATTAGAAGCCAGGACCTTAGGTGCAGAACAACATCCAAGAACCCTTCAAGACCCAGCTTATGCACCTGTAGTATTTCCAGACCAAGAGTTTGAACCCCATGGTTGGGCAGAAATCCTAGCAACCATGGATGTAGCCATCAATGAAGAACAATGGACACCCCACTGTAACGAGGATGGCTATGACATATCAGTTTTCACGATAGAGCCAATCATGTGCGATGCAATTTTAGAAGAGTGTGAACCTAACACTGATGCATTTGAGGATGCGAGTGATTTCGATTTAGAATCAATTATCATGGACCCATCCTTTGCATCAGAAGAAGAATATTTTTACGAAGTAGAAACTCACCCTCAGAGACACGAGGAAATTACGAATGAGGTGAGGTTAGCCACGGAAGTGACTAACAAGAGTGAAGGCAAGAAAAGAAAGAAGAAAGAAACCATGTCAGAAAAAGAAGAATCTTTATTTGAGGTACCCGAGAACTTCAAGAAATATGAAATCGAAGATAGAAGAATCATGGTACGAATGCCTAATAGAAAGGCGAATGACGGACAAGTATATGATAACCGAGAGAAAACCAAGAAAATAATCGTAGCCATAGAAGGAGAAGAAGAAAAATGTACATACGTAGGGCATGATTTGACGAAGGAAGAAGATGAAGAGCTAGTGGCCCTATTGCGCGAATATAGAGATGTGTTCGCTTGGAGTTACAAAGATTTGAAAGGAGTAGATCCAGATATATGTTCTCATAGAATCCCTATGACTCCAGATGCAAAACCGACAAAACAGAAATCGTACCGTACAATGATAACTACGCTGCGAAGATTAAAGAGGAGATAGATCGCTTGATAGAAGCAGGATTCATTTACGAAATTGAGCATACCGAATGGGTATCCCCCATTGTGGTTGTGCCCAAGAAGAATGGAAAATTGCGTGTGTGTATTAACCTTAAAAAAGTTAATGCCGCAACGATTAGAGATAGTTATCCTCTTCCTATCACGGAACATCTATTGGAAAGAGTTGCGGGCGAGGAAGTTTATAGCTTTCTTGATGGATTTTCAAGCTATAATCAAGTAGCCATTGCTCCAGAGGACCAACACAAGACGGCATTTGCCACTGAATGGGGCATATTTGCATTTCGTGTAATGCCATTTGGCTTAACAAATGCACCCGCCACTTTCCAGCGACTCATGTGTCATGTTTTTAAGGAATTCTTACGCAAGAGTTTGGAAGTTTATGTCGATGACTTATGTGCACATTCAAATGTAAGACAGACGCATATCCCAGAGTTAAGACAAATATTTGACAAATGTCGAGAATATCAGGTTTGTTTGAACCCAAAAAAGTGCGTTTTCATGGTCAGACAAGGCAAAATTCTAGGACACATTGTGTCAAAAAATGGAATCTCTACGGATGAAGAAAAGGTGAAGGTAATTGCAGAATTACCTAGACCAACTAATGTGAAAGAGGTACAGGAATTTATGGGCCATTGCGGTTATTATAGGAGATTCATACACATGTATGCAATCATAGCCAAGCCTTTGTACTCTCTTTTAACAAATTTCGAATGGACAAATGAATGTGAAAATTCATTCAATGAACTTAAACGACGCTTGTGCTCAGCACCTATATTGACAACCCCAGATTGGAGTAAGCCATTCCATGTACATGTGGATGCATCCAATTATGCCATAGGATGTGTGTTAGCACAACCCACGAATGAAGGTAACATAGATCTCCCCATAGCTTACGCTGTCGGGAAGATTTGCATCTTCCAATTGATGGCCTGAAAAATTAAAATATTTATTGGTGAATTCTAAACCTCTTTTATATCACTGTTGATCAGTTGTGCTAATTGGATTAACTATTTTGAAAATGTTATCAGGTATGAAGGATGAAGCAGGACATATGTTCATATTAGGGTTTACCCTAAGTACTTAATTAATGAGTATTTATATTTATACATGCTAGAAACATGGGTATATAACTCTAGTTCATATGATTTATGTCAATAGGGTTCATTTGAAGGGTCTCAAAAGGTTCTAATAGGTTCATGTTAGAGTTTATTTATGTTCCAAAGGGTTAATGATAGGGTTTATTTAAATGTTAATGAGCTAATGGTAGGATTCCAAAAGGGTTTTAAGGGGTTTAGTGTGCAAGAATGAAAATTAGCCTTAGTTTGAAGGGTTGAAACAAATAATATTTAATGAAA
>CM035427.1:117013735-117018735 GCA_020310875.1 Ceratopteris richardii
AGATAAATGAGCAATTCAAGAGCAAATGAAGTGCAGTGAACCTAATGTTTTTTGCAGTGTCGAGAAGCATTGAAGATTAATGAGCAATTGAAGAGCAAATGAAGTGCAGTGAACCTAATGTTTTTTGCAGTGTCGAGAAGCATTGAAGATTAATGAGCAATTGAAGAGCAAATGAAGTGCAGTGAACCTAATGTTTTTTGCAGTGTCGAGAAGCATTGAAGATTAATGAGCAATTGAAGAGCAAATGAAGTGCAGTGAACCTAATGTTTTTTGCAGTGTCGAGAAGCATTGAAGATTAATGAGCAATTGAAGAGCAAATGAAGTGCAGTGAACCTAATGTTTTTTGCAGTGTCGAGAAGCATTGAAGATTAATGAGAAATTGAAGAGCAAATGAAGTGCAGTGAACCTAATGTTTTTTGCAGTGTCGAGAAGCATTGAAGATTAATGAGCAATTGAAGAGCAAATGAAGTGCAGTGAACCTAATGTTTTTTGCAGTGTCGAGAAGCATTGAAGATTAATGAGCAATTGAAGAGCAAATGAAGTGCAGTGAACTTAATGTTTCTTTGCAGAAACATTGATGAGTTCAAGCTATTGAAGTGAAATAAAGAGAAGCAGCAAGATTGAAGATTCATTGAAATCTTATTTTCCAATTAAAACCATTGCGAAGTGTCAAGGAGTGCTGATAAAGAAACAAGCATACAAGATTTCACGATTTCAAACTTACTAAGTTGTATAGGATTAGAAGATTATAGTAGCACTGAATATATGCCTTTGTATAGACTGAAATAGTTTGATATTGACATTCTTCATATTGTTTTTCTGCAACTTTATTAAGATCTTATTTTTTCATTCGTATGTCGAAAGGAATAGGAACTACCAGTAGTTCTAAAAATGATTCTGATATTAAGCACAAATTAGAACACTTAATTATAGGAACATTGCTACCATCTCCAATTGAGAATTCATATAATAACGAAAATATAGAACCTGAAATTATTAAAGATAAAATAGTTAACGAGTCTTCAGGCACGTTAGAATACGATCGTCTTGTTTCTCGACTGTTACCGTTATTTACTATAGTTTTGCCAGAACCGGAGGACAACGAAGACTTATTCCCACCTAAATTAGTTCGAAAAACGAGCTCAGATCAAATTGAAACTGAAGAAAATGACATGATTAAAGATCAAATTACCGGTGAGAACTTAGTTTCACCTTATCAAATAGAAGCTATAGAAAGATACAGGGTTGGCCGTCCTTACGGTCCATAGCTATTTAAACTATTTAAAGACCTTAGTTTCAGTCATAGAAATAGGTAATTTAAATTGGTTGTGTCATTAGAACCCTTATTTTCATAAGCCTGAGTTTGCTACAGACACCCCGCGTGTGCCGAACGATTTAGGCGGATGACTTGATCCACCATCCGAGCATCTCTCACGACCCGACATTGGTGAACCCGACGTGAAACAAACGGCCTTGCAGCTCAGAAGCTTCTTCATCCGTGGGAGCAGTGGCTTTGTCTTTGACTCCTTGCACTCTTCTAGGTGTTGAGGGCTGTTCCCTAGGGAACTGAGCGCCTCCACGAAGAGTGGCAAGTAGCTATCCTCATCTCGCCACCCCTTTTCATCGACATTAGAGGCAAGAACGTTTGCACAATCATCCATTAGCAACTGATGTATTAGATTTTGATTCTATTAAAAATTGTATAAACTTATACACAAGTCACTCTTTAAGCCTCTTCTTCGATTCAGATTCCAGGTATTTATATTTGGATTCTTTTTGCTTGCACATAATTAAATGAAAATGACATCTAATGTAGAGAATCTTCTGCATGATATGGAAGCACGATTAATTTCATCTATAGATTTAAAGCTTAATTCCAAGTTTGAGTCCTTAAACTCGTTTCTTTCAATCTTAACTACAGTAGTATCTGATTTTAATGCAAATCTTAAGTCAATAGGTACTCAATTTGATCACGAGTTTAGGAATTTAGAAGGAATTCTTCATTATGAACTCTCAAATTTGAATGAAAATATGGAAACAATAGCAAATCATGTAAAAGAAATTTCATCATTCAAAACGATTGGTCATGAAATTGCAAGTTTAAAGGAGAACATTGAAAGGTTAAACAATCAAATACACGAAAGTGCTACATGTGAATGCAAAGATAGATATCAAGTACGAGTTCAAAGTAGATCTATGTATTCTATTGATCAAAATCCTTTACCCGATCATAGAAAAGTTGATCCTAAGGCTTTATATCAAAGACCGAAGAGAACTGTAAGATGCTTCTGGTGTGACCAACTAGGTCATATTTATGGGAATTGTATGGCCTATGAGAAAGCATGTAGCCAACAATTGGTATTAGAAAGTGAACAGAAAATATGTGATTATCAAACGCATCTACCATTGAGATTAAACTTAGGTAGAGGAGGAATGATAGACTATTTTGACCAAGAAAAATTTAGTCCTAAAACCAAACTTCAAAAACAATGGAAACCTAAGAGTCATAAGGAGAAAAGCAATGTATGTCAATTACATTCTATGAACACCAAGATTGTGCCTAAATGTGAATGTTTGGACAATGATCAAAACCTTATTAAACCTAAATCTATGAATAACATTGATCTTCAAATTAAATCTAAGGATCAAGATACATTGAAAAAGTTTAAGAAAGAAGAAGATGTAAAGATAAAAGATGATGAAAATGAACAATCAATTGATGGAAATATAGATATACAGGCGGTTAAAACAGAACCTAAAGTCATAGAAATTGACAATAAATGTGATCAAAATAAAAATGATGAAAGAATAGTACAAACATCTGAAGACAAAAATCTTCAACTTCAATCAGAACATGACAAGAATATGGGAAAATGGGTACAAGAAGCCATATGGAAGATTGAAAATAATATCAAAAACTCATCTAAAGGTAAGAAAAAGGAGAAGAATTTAAGTGAATAGTTTTATTGTGATGGAATTGTTTATTGAAGATAAAACATTTCAAATTTTGATTTTTGCTTGCTGCATATATGCTGTTTTCCTAAAAATTGAGAAACATATACCTAAATTGTTTAGTTTTAATGTTTGAAAAGCTAATTACAAACTTATGATTAAGTTTACATTACAATTTGTTTAATCAAAAGAATTCTAAAATATGAAAACACAAAGTTTGTTTCAAATTAAACAAAAACATGTTTGTAATTATGCTTGCAAATGATTTTGATCAATATGCTTGTCATTTCCTAAACTTATGATAAATTTATGATTTTTTTTCTTTCACAAATAAGAAGAAATCTATTATGAAGAACAATTATGAAGAATATTATTATGATGAATATTTTGCACAAAATGATCTTTGTTTACAACAATTATGATGATGTACTTTTAAAAGAAAGAAATATATATGATATAAATATGATCATGATAAATATGAAGAACATGAAAAAAATGATACAATATGAGGATGATTTTATTGATATACCATATGATGAGTAAGAGGAACTTTTATAATCCAGATATGAATTTTTCATTGATATCAAAAAAAACATGATGCTTTATAAAGATACAAGTTAAAAACTTTGAACATTTTGATTTTCCCTAAATTTTATGAACTTTGTTTCATAGGTTGAAAAAACCTATTTAAAAAAAAATTAAGAATGCATTATTTATGATAATTATAACCACTATGAATTTCTTATGATGAAATTTATGACATGATGAAGATGAATCTGATAGAATATATGAATTTATATTTGCAAGATAAATGATAATGAAGATTACTTGTTTTGTAGCTTCTATTTTATAAGTGATTACAGGTTCTGAAGATGCATTCATCAAAGCAATTGAAGATGTTATGCCAAAAGTTCTGATGAATTTAAAGAGAGCAGATTGAAGATGAAGCAGATTGAAGATGAAGCAGATTGCAGATGAAGCAGATTGAAGATAAAATTGATTTTAGGTCGTATTTTTCTTTGTCTTAAAATTTTGTTTTACGTATTTTATTTGCATTCATATAAAACTAATTGATAAAATCTAGAATGAAGAATATTAATTTATAAAGGACTCTATTTAACCATATTAGGAAAATAGACATAATTTATATTTCTACATTTATAGATTAAGTGAGATTTGTTAAAAATAGAAGGATTTGTAGTTCATTTAGATAACGAAAGTAGTTGTATATGTGTAGGAGCATATTGTTGCATGATTCATGTCTGTGAAAACCTAGATCTTTCTTGTCCATGCAGCTAGATCCTTAGCTCGGATTAAGGGGTTAAGCCTTTCCCCTTTAAAACAAAAAAGTAGCAAAAAAAAAAAAAAAAGAATATTGACATGGAAGTTATACCTTCTTCCACCCCAAAAAGGTATTTACATTTATTATCGATATGAAGTTTACATCATATTTATATGAAGAAACTAGTTGTGAAAAAACACATCTAGTGATTAAAATTGGGCATACAAGGCGGCTGTCTGTCCAAGTAGATTTAGTAGATTTCTTTGGCATGCTTGATTGCTCATATGTGAATGCATATATATGACGAAACCTGCATTTGAATGAATGAAAATGAATTCTGTTTTATACTAATCTTTACATAGTTTATAAATGGAAAAAATGTAAACTAATGTTTGTTGACTGAAAAGGTTAATAGTTTACCTTTATACTTTAATATGTTTTCATTGCCAGATGTAATTGAAATAAACTTCATGTGCATGTTGAAAAGATTTAAAATTTGATAAGATTAAATATATTTAAAAAAAGAATTGATGCTGTTCTATGATTTAATTTCAGGATAATCATTGAAAATGATGCTTCCCTTAATCTGCAAGTTGGCCCATCGGGACGATGTGCAGGTTTGGTGGCGGTGGATGTCGGGAAGATTTGCATCTTCCAATTGATGGCCCGAAAAATTAAAATATTTATTGGTGAATTCTAAACCTCTTTTATATCACTGTTGATCAATTGTGCTAATTGGATTAACTATTTTGAAAATGTTATCAGG